>CM021108.1:37865895-38558748 GCA_007115665.2 Sequoiadendron giganteum
TGTCAAATATGTGCAAAATTATCCTTTGGAACATGGCTGGTGCGTTACACAATCCAAATGGCATCCGGTGGTACGCGTATACTCCATCTTCGACCACAAAAGTTGTGTTCAACTTGTCTTCTTCGGCAATACAAATTTGGTTATATCCGAAAAACCCGTCCAAGAACGAGTACATTTCATGCCCGGCGACTTCCTCCAAGATGGTATCGGTGAAGGGGATTGGAAACGGGTCCTTGACCATCACTGCGTTCAAACATCGGAAGTTGACACATCCGGATTTGCTCTGATTCTTTCTTTAAGGAAATCACGATCGATGACACCCACTCGTTGACATTTACTTTGAAAATGATGCCCGCCTCCAACATCTTCTCGATCTCCTCTTGTACCTTTGCGGCATAGTTCTTATTCATTCTATAAGGTCTCTTCCGTACGGGTTGGGCTACTGGTACGAGCGGAATCCTATGTACGCACAGTTCCAACAGTACTTTCAAATCCTTGTACGTCCAGGAGAAGGTGTCCTTGTACTCCATGAATATTTTGAATGCCAACGCCTTTAGTACTGGGTCCCAGTCATCACCGACGAGGATCTCCCTAGGCTTCTCTTGTTCTCCCAGATTCACCCTTTTGATTGTCGGTTCCTTGTACTTGATGGGTTTATCTTGTTCAAGCTTATGGGCTGACGTCTCATCTAACTCTGCCATGCCTTCCTTATACTCGCCATACTCTGGCAGGAATGCCTCACCGGCGGAGCTCTTATCTTCGCCTTCTTCTCCTTCCTTGATTTGCAGCATGTTGCAATCTGGGTGGAAGACTTCGTAATCCTCCATCTGCCAGTGAAATAACCCGTTCAATGAACTGGTTTCATCTTTTGAACAACTTCCAATTTGTAGAATGCCTTCCTCGTTTGGCTCCATGGTTCCCCTTTCTTCATCGCCATCTGATCCCTCGTCAGATTCTGAAGACGCCAAGTCCTCACTAACCGCCTGATTTTTCAAGTCGATGATATACTTCTTCCCATGGCTCTCGATGGAGAGGGTATTCTTCTTCCAGTTATGGTTTGCCTTGGCGGCAATTAGCCATCCGCGTCCGAGTAATGCATCGTACGCTTTTCTCTCTAGTGGAATGACGACAAAATTCAATAGGAATTGTTGCGTACCTGTCACCACTTTTTGTGCCATCAGCGTACCAATTGGTTTGATATTATGTTGATCGGCACCCACCAGTTGGAATGTCAGTGGCCAGAGTGTGGGTTTCCCGAGGCTCTTCCATGTGTCCTCGGGTAGTACGTTAACTCCCAATCCTCCGTCGACGATGGTATTAGAGAGTTTCATCCCTAGAATTTCCATCTGTACAATGGTCGGTTTCCTCCCGCCGCTTATTGCGAGTAGTGTTGGATTCGTGGTTGCTCCTGTTGGTTCTCTGGTGTCTTCGATCGGACCCATTTGTGTATTGTCTGTCATGATATTTGTGAGTGCTACTCTTAGTTGCGGCATGGTTTGCAAAAGATCTGTTACCTTGACTGGTATAGTCGTGTGAAGTACTTGTCATAGGATGTTCTTTTCCAACTCTGACTGCAACGGCGTACTAGCCGCTTTGGTAATTCTTCATTCATTTGCCATTGCTTCTTCTACTTCCGCCCTGGCTTCGCGGAGTCGTTCTTTCTCCGTACGAGGGTCCGAGTAGTTAGCCTTCTTTGTCTGCGCCCTTGTAAGTGCCAGGACTTCTTCGTTGCTACCTCCAATATGTTGATACCTTTCTATTTGGGACAGTCGGTGTCTTCGTGATCGCCTGGACCGCACCACTTGCACAACTTCCCTCCGGTGCCTTGGTCGCTCTAGCATTCCCTAGCAAAGTGGCCCCACTCGCTGCATCTCCGGCATTGGATCATGGGCCGATCTTTACTGTCATATTGGATTTTGCTTCTTGGTGTGGTGTTTCTCCGATTGTTGTGATAGCCGCCAGGGGATGCGTTGTTATTCTGATGCTTCGGTGGTGTGGTCGGAGGGGTAGATTGTTCCCCTTGTGTGAAGAACACTTGCACACTCCGTGTTTTCAAATTGTACGGGCATTCTCTGACGGAGTGTCCCATAACTTGGTAGATGTCACAAAACATCTTCTTTGGGCAGTTTGCTTTTGTATGGCCTTCCATTTTACATTCCGTATACCATAGTTCAGTTGGTTCCTTTGACCCTTCCTTGTCTGCTTTTAGTTCCTTCACCATCCTTAGCATGTCGCGACGGAGTGCTTGTACAGTTTTTGATTCATCCCCGCTTTCCCCTGCGCTTTCTTCATCATCATGTTTCTTCCCTCAAGAGGATGTCTTGTTCTCGCTTTCAATGTCCATCGCACAGTTGTATGCTTCAGTGTACGAGGATGGAGGTACTACCTTCATGTTCTTACGTAGCGAGGGAAGCAGCCCTTCGATAAACCATCTCTTCTTTAAACCATCTGCTGGCTATGATTCTAGTTTCCCCAGCAGGTCTTTTAATTTCCGGTTGTAAGTTCGTACGCTTTCGTTTTTCCCTTGTTTGGTGTTGTAAATCTCGGCCACAATTTCACTGTCGTCCCTCAACAATTTGAATTCGTCTTGAAATGCCTGCTTCAACACCCTCCATGAAGCTTTATGTGTTCAGTCCAACTCCGAGTACTAGTCAATGGCACTGTCTCAGAGTGTCGCCGAAAATGCTTTCAACCAGTTATCCTGGTCGTCTTCTCTGCTCGCTATCCAAATTGTCTCACACGTTTTACAGTGTCATACTGGATCCTCTGACCCATTCCCCGTAAACTTCGGCAACTTAAAGTTGTCGTTCTGGAGTCACCATCTTGCCCCGCTATACTCCCTGTGTATTGCACCTGACTGGACTGGTTTCGGTACGTTCCAATGCGTCAATTGCACTCTCGGCCACGTACAAGTCACCCTTTTGTCCCCTATCAACGTCCTCTACACCTTGGGTTTCCTGGGTCCCACTTCGGTGCTCCCTCTACCAAGGGGTCTTCGGGTCAGATCTCCTTGTCCTCAACCCTTCGTCGTCGTCCGATATGGACAACTCCCGAAAGCGTTGGATGTTGTTCTCAAGTTCACCACTCAAGTCTTCCTCATTTTCTTGGTTTTTATGTTTTTCTACGTACGGGGTGACGAATGGTTCCTCGTCCTTCTCTTCCACAGAGTGCTGATGTGCTTTACTAAATCTCAGCCACCGGTTTTCTTGCTCTTGTATTCTTAATGATCATTGAATTCTTTCCTCCTCCGCTTCGTGCTCGAAAGGTACCCGGTTCTTGTCCTTGTTCGGTTGTACGGGCATTTACAGGTCTTTCACGCGATCATTGTTGGTTACCAGGGGTACGTCTCCAGCTAGTATCCCTTTCTTCCTCTTCCCATTTGGTTCGTTCCTCATACCGCTACAAGATTTGCTGCCTGCGGCGTTCTTGTTCCTCCTCCGCCCGAAGTTCTTGTAGGATGGAGTGACGGGCCAACAATCTTGGCATGCAGTGGAGAAGATGATCAACCTCGTCGTTTACTTCGAGGCGATCCCAAATAACTGCCTCAAGGACTTCTCGTCGGAGGGCTTGCCTCCGTACGTGGTCTTGTAGGGATATGTTCCAGAGATTTGTCAAATCCCGTGTCAAGTCGTCCTCTCTTTCTTCATTCGTTACTATGGGTTCGTCCGCTGGTCAGCCCATTACACTGCCATTACACCGAGTGCTTCCCTGGTCCTCCCTGGCAACGGCGCCAAATGTTTACCTCGCAGAGTGTCTATATCAATGTACTACTTACACAGGAAGTAAACGGAACTATATGTAACATACAGAACAAAACAATACAATATGATAGAACCATAAGATGTTTGTATTCATATCCAGTAAATATCACCAGTAGATCCGTGCTATCAATCATGGAATCATAATCATCATGACAATAACAATAATAATCTCCTGACTACAAAACGAAGTACATATAAGGTTCGGCGGTTGGTTGAGCAACCAACCGTCGTGACATTCCATAACAACCCGCTACAACTAATCGGGACTTAATTACCCGAAAATACATGCCAACAATTATTTCCACTAAGACTATAGTTTTATTGCATTATACTAACTTGGCCGACTACGCTAAGGATATTTAGCCACATACAATTGGCATGTGCAAAAGCACGTCTATAGAGTAGTGGCACACACAAGAGTCAAGGTGCACCAATCCAAAGAAGAAGAAAAAATATTAATTGAGAGCATGAGCATATTGCCGCATGCCAATGCAAAGAAGGTTTTAAAATTGAAATTCCCTGTTCAATGTAATAGCATGTATCTTAGGCCAAGGATGCACCACTACAAAGAGTCTTTCAAAAGCGCTTGAGGAATTTTGGCACATGAGGAAAATGAATGGTACTTAAGGGGTTTGAGGCTTTTGTAATGTGTGAGAAAATAAAATTTCATGATTATTGGTGCGTGAAGTTCTTTGTTGATAGTATAAATTTAATAAAATACATATTAGTTATGTTGTACTTTCAATTAGTCCAACAAACATGAATATGACTTATCAACTTATGGAATTAGTTTTGGTAGTTGTTGATGGTTGGAATTCCTTGGCAACCATTGGCAAGTTTATATAGTCCTATAGTCAGGAAAAGGGACCGTGCATTGGAATTGTTCCCTTATTCTAGTTTTGTATAAGAGCATCTAATGAATAAACAAAGCAACTATTATGTCATATGAAAATTACTCTACAATTCTCATATATATAATGTGTATGAAACTAGTTTATTGTGCATTAAATAGTCGTGTATCCATTTAACAAATAAACATTTGCGTCATTGCTTTTAAGAAGCCCAATAGTATAAAAGATGGATATATGAATGGGACAACCAATAGACGAACCAACGAAATCCAATCAACAAAAAGAAGATCTCACAAAAGATCTTGTCTACTTGTGGGACATATTGTAATGTCCCCAAATTTGAGCCAGCATATAATTCAATAATTAATTTAAAGTTGCCAAGAGGTTAAAATATAAAGGCAACTTAAATTAATTATTTAATGTTGATAAAGTGACTTAAGTTATAAAGATAAGGAAATTAATTAAGTTACTTTAAAAAGTGAATTCTCAAAAAAAGACAAAATAAAAAGTGAAAGACAAAAGGATAAGAATTCGAAGAGACACAAGAGTTACAAGGAGGAAAGAATAAAACTTTCCAGGAGAGCTCATTGGAGAGGGGCTGGTTTTGAAACTTGGATTGGAACAGGTTTGTAGCTGGTGGATGGTGTTCACAGCAAACTTTGTGAGGACAGGATTCTCTTCTCATAGAGAATATCATCTTCGGTGTTGGAAGATACACCCAAGATGGTGGTTGACAGTCTCACTTCAGGGGCTGTGTTGGTGCTTAACATGATGATTTAATGAAGTTTGTGAAGTGTTGAAGATTAGCATTTGAAGAATTGACTATATTGGTAATTGGTAGTTAAGCATTCAATATATATGAGCTGTTCAAAAATACTTGATGTTGCGCAATTATTTCAGGCCAGAATTAGTAATTAATTTCAACCAGTTATTGTGTTTGTACAAGAAAGATGTGGATTGTTTTATTCTGAGAATAAAGTTTTATCATTAGCAATTCCGGTTTATATGTATTTATGCCTGAACATTAGAATTGGAAGAAACAGAAAAAAATTGTATATAGAACAAGGCAAGTTATTACACATATCTATGAAAGAACACAAGGGAAAAGAACCTAAACAAAGCCAAGTTCCTCAAGAAGTAATATGTGATAACCTAAGAGTGAGAAAAGTTGTAGATATACTCCTTGACCGTTTGTCAAGACTCATCACAAGGAATTTTATAATACTCAAATATCTATGTGCCAAATAGGACCCTAAAGCACATAGAAAAAAAATAAAGCAATGTTACATAGATAGAAGTCAACGGAAAGGAGACAAACAAAACACAAACTACCATCGCACTTCCCATATTTCCTTATACCCAAATAAAAGTGGGAAGAGATCACAAATTTGTTAAGGAAGAGAACAAGAAGTGAGATAGCAAATATTGCATGGAGATTACACAACTCCCATTCTCCATTGGTCTTACAAGAAGCTTGACACATTCAACAATTTTTTGAAGGAGACTATCATAACAAGTTCATTCAAATCTATATTTCTAATGGACAGCCTATTAATTAACAATCGAAGATGAAACACAAATGGATTCTAGTGTGATTTTCACCATCTTTTGGAGGATTAGATGAGAAGGTTTTAGAGGCTCTATACTCCATAGAGTACCAGTTCCGATATCTATACCTCGTGTTGTAGATAGAGATGGCAGCACAACATGCAATTGGTTCTAAAATTGATGAACTTGTGAGGAATTCAAAACAATTGAAGAATTAGATGATCAAAGGCTTAGATTCCAAACCCAATTAGCTCAATACACTCAACTATCAAAGCTAAAATAGCATAAGTGTGTTATATATAGATTCGAAAGATATAAAAAATTTGAATGGCCAATGAAAAGGCCAAGACTCAATTAATGGAGGCCATGCAAATGGTCAAAACAAGAACTTTTGGTTGCTCCTCTCCTAAAGCAACAAAGTCCATAAATTACTTAGTGATGATTGTTGATTCTAAATTTTGTCATTTGAAAGACAACTTACTTTTTTGTGGGGCTGATGTAGATAGCATAAAATACATACTGGTTATAAATTACAAATTAGTTATGTTGTACTTTTGGTTAGTCTGACGAGTATGGATATGCATTGTCGATTGATGGAATTAGTTTTGGTAGTTGCCAACAATTGGAATTCCTTTGCAACCATCAACAAGTTTATATAGTACTTTTGTAATTGGGAAAAGGGATTGTGCGATGAAATTGTTCCCTTATTCTAGTTTTTTATACGAATAACTCATGAATAAAGAAGGCAACTATTATGTCATATGAAAACTCTCGTGTATTACTCTATGATTACCATATGAATCATTTATGTGTTGAAATCAATTACTGTGTACTAAATAGTTGTGTATTCATTTAGCAAGTAAACAATCTTCTAGCTCATGCTTTCCTTAACAAGTTCCATGTAGCTTTGGAGGCTGCTTCAAGTTCTATGTACCAATCTATCACTATACACCTCAAGGTTGTTAGAAATGATCTTAACCATTAAGATTTATCATCCTATCCATTAGCTATCCATATTGTTTTGCAAGTTTTACAATGTCATACAGGATTCTCCAATTCCTTAACTATGAATTTTGGGAGTTTTTGCCTCTCCACGTTCGGACTTGCCAAGGGAGTCACCATCTTTCTTCCTTGATACAACCTTTTGTGACTAGAACCTGGTTAGGGAGTTTTGATTTGTACGTTCTGATGCTTCTCTTGCACTCTCAGCCACATAAGAATCCTCTACTCATTGAGTCCTAGCGTTCCACATGCTTGAGTTGCCCTCAAGATCTTTCTTATGCTCCATTTGTCTTGGAGTTTGAGGCTTAAATCCTCCGACTATCGGCTCTTTTATAAGTAGCGATTCTTCAATGCATCGGATGTTGTTTTCATATGTTTTTGACAATGAATTTGTGGACTCTCCTTCCTACTCCTCTAATGGTGATTGTACTAATGATTTCTCAACTTGATCGAGAAGCTCCATGTAGTCCTATGCTCCACGGGGACGCGTCCCCTATGCTTTTTGCCCATTTCCCGTACCGGGTACAAAACGGGGATGCGGGTACGGCTAGGAAACGTACCCTGGCCGTCCCTTTTTTCCCTCCAAGTATCGGAAACTTCTAGGGGACTTTTGACCAGATTTTAGGGGACTTGGGTATTGCTAGCAGTACCTGGTACTACCCAGTCGTACCTCAACCATACCGGGTACTGCTAGCAGTACCCTACGGCCCAGCAAAGAAAAAATATTTTTTTTTTAAATCAGATTTTTTTTATAAAATAAAAGGTATAGGCGGGCCCACAAGGGACACCCCATCACACTTGACCTAATGTAAGTGTCACATAAGCTCTAATGACGAGGGCAATGCTGATTTAGACCTACCTTTTGTTGATTAGGGACACTGGACAATGATATATTTTCTTAGTTTTATGTTTATCATGTCATTTCATAGTTGAGACTTGGAGCCTTTGGGCATTTTGGTTATAATTATCAGATTCTTATATGATATGTATGCACATTGATAATAAAAAGCATTTGAATTCTATTAATTTGTTTGTCGATTCTCATGTGAAATCTCAACTCAAGTCTAATGATATGTAATAAGCTTAAAAATGTCTAGAATGAATGCTTTATCAATGTTATGCTATGAACATTTGAAATTTCTCTATATTTTAAAAAAATTCCCTATTTTTTTATCAGCCATCCCCTGTCGTCCCTTAAAAAATGACTCAAAAGTACCCCCGTACCAGAAACTCGTCCCGGCGTACCGAGTACTCACCGTCCCCAAAACCCCGTGGAGCATAGCCATGTACACTTCATCAAGGAGAGATAAGTGACTTGTTGTTTCTTTCCACTCTACCTTCGTGTATTCTCTTGTCGTGGAAATCTTTTTCTCTTCCTGACTAAAACTCCGACTTAAGGTTCAGCTTTTACTTGTTCTGAGGACTTAGACTTTCAATTAATAAACCTTCAGTGTCTTCAACTATTTCCCTCAACCTTCTTCTTTGTTCCCTTTGTTCTCTTATTCTTAAGGACCATTTGACTTCTCATTCTAATGGCTTGTGACCATTGTGTGATCTCTTCCTACCCTTGTTTGGATATAAGGGCATTAACTTTGAGATAGCACTAGATCTTCCACTAGCTGCCCCATTTATATGGCCAATTTCACCAACCTAACTTCATACTCAATCTGGTTTCTTATAGGCAACGGCACCAAGTGTTTACTGTTAGGATTAGAAGGCAGATATCTAACAAGTTAAATGCAGATTTGATCAATAAAACACACAAAAAATTATAGCAGAAACAAGACAACATAGAGAATTTAACGTGGTTCACCCAATCCGAGCTACATCCACAAAACCGCAGCCATCTAATGATTTTTTTATCCAATGCAAAACATATTACAATCTCACGAATAATGCCATACTACAACTCCCCATCCCAACCGCTTATAACAAGCTGTTAGAAGCTTCCAGAAATTAGGGTTCTACAAAGTCAATTTTTTTCCTTTTTCGGTGAAGAGTGTACAGTATAGCATGATTAGTTGCCACATACCAACATTTACTACCTAATTCAATATGCTTTGAATATAACTGAGTAAATGGGATAGATGAATACCAATAACTATAAAAAATTTGCATAAAGATATCACAATGTATTTCATTCATATGCACTTATACAACTATAGTTCAAGGAATGCTCATAAAACGTGGTCCCCTTTCACAAGTACAATAAGAGTATATAAGCTAGTCGACAGTTGCTAAGTACTTCCAACCGTCGACAACTACCAAGAGTAATTGCATACAACCCATAAAGAGAAACTAATCCTGTTGACTACAATATAAGTAAAATATAACTAATAGGAATATTTCTCTAACTATATTTGTTGCATGTGAAAAGAAAATTCATGAGTATTGGCACATGAAGGTTTTCAGCGTGTGCTCTAATAATGAAGGTTGTTTTTTTAATGCACCAATACATAGTAATTTTTTACTCTTTAAAAAGAACTCTATCAAGCGTGCCTAAAACAAGAAGAATGCATCATGGTGTCAAGGCATATAAATAGTTCAAAATGCATAAAGAATGGAGGATGCACACTTAGACAAGAAGGATTTTTTTGTCTTTTTTTGTTTGTATTTTTTCAAGTTAATGGCATGCACCTAGACTATGTTGTACCCTTCATAAAAGAGCATGCAAACTTGTTAAAACTACCTTGAAGGTGTGGTGAACGCTTGAGACCAGCAACATGCCAATACAAAGCAAATGTGTGTTTGTCGGCAAAGACACACCATACAAAGGAGGGATGTATAAGTAGATTTTCAAAGTTTTTCAAAGGGTTAACCATAATCAAAAGAAAAGTTGCAAAATCATCAAAGTCATCTAGAGCTGCCTATCCAGAAGTCTGTTTTAGCTCGCACTAAAAACAGCTTTTTTAAAGAGAAAAACATATTCTGGGATGTCTTATTTTTAGCGGAAAATATTTATAGCCCATGCTATTTTTTTTCATTTCGTTATTTTCAATATCCTCTATTTATAGCTCAAAGTTAGCTATTTTTAGATTATCTACCCCATCATGCGAGAGACAAGAGCTTTAAGGGATAATTGTAATATTTTAATCATCATTTCAACTAAAACTTGCATGAATGTAACATTAGAATTACTGGATAGGTTTAATTTGTAAGAAAACTTGCACACCATGCAAGCAATTGTAGTTAGGGTTTAAGTCGTAGTTAGCTTCTTTATTTATTTTTAAGCATTAACTTTGTAAAAATTATAAATGTCATTTTTGCACTTAGTTCCATTGATCAAAAGTAATTATCATGCCTACATATTGCTAGAATTGCTATTCATTGAATACTCAATGTTACCGTTATCCCAAATCTATTATTCACTCAATGACATTTATTATGCTTATCTTGTTTACAAATGTTTAATAAGATGTTTCATTATGTGTGCTAAAAAATTAAATTGCTTCAACAAATTTGCAAGATTTGTATTGTAGGTGAACTTAAAGGTGTAGCTCATGGCTTTGTACTAAGTCCTACATTTAATTTAACCATGGTGTTTGTGTTTATGAGTTAACCTATTCAAATCTGCATGTACGTACCTTGCTCAATCTTTTTTTTAACTAAACAATGTAAGTGTGTAATCATAGTATTTGTTTTAAGTCAGCAAGCATAAAATCCTTTGCTTGGTGTTGAAAAAGGCTCTTAGCCTTTTACCCTAGGCAAATAACAAAAACATACACATTTACATTTTTATTCAGCATGAACATGAACCACCCCAAAAATCATCGTAAAGATTGTAAACTGGAAGTACATATTGTCCAATTTTTTGTTAGTTTTTACTTTATAAAAAGATTTCCCATATAATTCAAAGTACAATTTTACCACACAATTGTTTCATTTTGTGACGTGCTGAAAGGTGCAAATTAAAATGCTAAAAAGGTGGATATTGCAAAATTGGTCAAACTAAAAAGAAGTGCCTATAAAAAGTCATCAACAATGGAGTAACCCTTATCAAGCATCCCCCCACTAAATAGATTACTTCTTCAAAGTCCAACAGAGTTTTGATTATGTAAATGAAAGTCCCACCAAGAGCAGCTATAATTAAGTTGATCTCCAATAGTCCTTCCAAATGAAATCCTAGAACTTCTGGGGATGGCAGCCTCTTCACATATGAGAAGGGTCATCTCCTTGGGGCTTTCTTGGATAAGACCCTTCAGGGAAAGACAACAAGGCTGACACCTTACCTAGTTGAATACTTGAAGTTGCCTATTAACTTAAATCCCAAGAACCTTTATGTGGAGGAAGACTCCTCCTTGGTCATTCTTGTGATGATTAGAGAATTTGTTTTTAATTGGAAACTTGAATGAATTCAAAATGAGGCTCGTCATCCATCTCTCCAATACCATTTCTTTCCAACATTTCTTCAAAAGAGAAAAATGATTGTCCATCTTTTGGAAAATATGGGCATCTCCCAGCCTATCCTAGGAACTCAAAAAAGAATTCAAATCAGGATTGGGAGTGATGAGAGCCATTCACATTCTATTTTATGCCATATTTTATCCATTTTTCTTATACAATAACCCATTCTCCTATTCCATTTCTGTATCATATCATACCATTTATGCTGCATATGATTAAAAATATACAAGTGGTATTTAATATAGTTTTGAGATAAAAATATGAAAATTAACTATTGTATTGTCTTTACTAATAAGCATTGGAAATTAAATTAGCCAGCAAATTATTGTCAATGCCTCCTCATTGGAGCTCCTATCACTGCTACAAGATCTTTGATAAGATTACATATCACTTGTTTCAACATTTATGCAAAAAAAACTACTACAAATACAGACTAATGTGTTTATCTCGCCAGCACATTATACTCCAAAATCACTTGTACGTTCCTCCATGCACATGCCACTGTAGATGCCAACTGTATACCTCAGTATTTCCTTCCCACATTACTAAGTTTAATGGTCTCCTGCAGCCGCAAAGGAATGATGGAGAATCCTCGTGAAGATTGTTGTGATCTTCTTGTTTCAACTTTCAACCAAAATAGTATATTTAGTATATTGCTGTAAATCGGTTTAGGTGGCTTAAGAAAGAGTGGTCGTAGGCCATTTAACTCTTTCTTAAAATTGATCAGTATATTTCAGTCGTCAAACTATAAACTATAAAGCATCTTTGGATATTTTATTTTTGTATGTAAAAGTTATAAAGCTATTGCATGCTTCAAGCAAAAGGGGATATGTATGAAACCAATATCATTACCAAAGGAATACTATTGTTTGAGGTGCTTTCAAAAATTCTGAGAGTGCTCCTTCAATCGGTTGGCTGGGACGTAGGGTGCCCACTCTTCAGCTGCCGAATGAATGTACATATTTTATTTTTTTGCAAGGTATGCCTTTTTCATGTGTTATGATTTCAATTTATTAAGCGTTGCATTGTTCTGGACTGATAAAATCTTAGAGATAATTGTCGCGATTTCTGCAGTTAGTAATTATAAATGATTTCAGTTGATTGAGTTGGATTGATTAAGTTCCTCTCTTGGAATTTGCTGTCATAATTTCTGCACAATTCCTGTCACCCAAGTGAAAAATAACAGTTCCTATCGCCTGAAAGTAACAGTTCCTGTCACCAGAATTATGTCATTAAAATTTCTGTAGTGTAGAATTTATTTTAATCAGTTTTCATAGAGTGCATTTCATTAATACTCTCCTCACTACCTACAGTCCTTGTGCATATAGCCACGACATCTTTCGCAAGCTTATGCCCCCGGATTGACACGTAGACCAAAGCTAAATCTTATTATTAAACATTAAATCCATTTCATCTTTACCCCAGTTTTGGCCTATCAGGGAGGAACTTTATGAGCCATTTACCCTAGGCTTTGAGTAAATTTAAGCTTAAATCCCTTGGTTGGAGAAAGAAGAAACCAATCCATTTCCATCATGTACTAATTTATTTCAAAATTAAGGAAAAAAACAAAGACAGATGAAAGTTGGGAGCCAGGGTTAATATTCGATGGTTTCATTTGTAATGCCACAGCCTGGGATGAAAATAGAGGTAAAAGAAAGTATATCCTTGCCATTGCATGAGAGTAGGAGCAGCGAAGGAAACTGAGAAGATGGAAAATCTTTCTGTTAGTGATGTCTTGATCTCTACATACTTCGGACTGAAAATGAAGCAATCTGTAGAAGGCATTTTTCAAGATGATGAGAATGCAAATCTGGAGAATGAAGGGCAAGGGATTGTGTTCTATCAACTGAAGCACAAAAAGTAAATAGTAGACAGAAAATATATGTAGGCGAGGGAGGAAACACACACAACGAAGGGTAACAAATTGACACGTGATGTGCAATATTTAGAAACAACAAAATGCTACTAATTTTGGAACTGCTGTATAAAATCAATATTTGGAATTTGTATAGTCTCCTTAATTGGTCTAGGATGGGCAGTTTTATAAGTTCAAAACAAAGACATGGAATGCTATAAGCTTATTGTAAATGTAATCAAATCTTTATCAAATAGGATCCTAAGAAATCTAAAGTTTAATAACTAAGGTCTGAAATTCTCAGTGAGAAATTTCTAAGTCAAAACTATTTCCAGATTTCTTCTCTTACAGCCAAATGTACTGATTGCAGAACATTAATAAATTTCGATGTTTGCATATCAAGAGTGGAACTCCCTTTTGTATGTAGGGAGACCCGCCCCCAAGGGATGCGTCTCTTGAGAGGACGTGTCTCCACACGCGGACGTGAGGGACGTGTCCCTTTGGGCGTGCGGGTTTCCTTCACAACCGATTACCATTCGGTTAACACATTTAACACATATACCCCCTCACACATGGCGGATATATATTTTATGAATTCCGAATTTTATTCAATATGAATTTCGAACATCATTTATTTAAAATTCTATTTTATACATGCATTATAAAATTCGATTTTACTTATTTAGAAATATTAAATATGAAGAGCAATTCATCTTATATAAACAATGATGATGCTCATAGCAATCATTGTTTATATCTGACCTAAGCTACCATTCATCAACACTCCCTCTTAGCTAGGGAAGATATTTCAAATCAAATAAGTCAAGATATCACCTTCACACGTGATATCGAAGATATGATATGTTTTCTCAATGTTGTCAAGTCACATGACATTCTTCATAACACATCTTCATTATGGTATGTGCACTGACATCAAGTCACATGATGTCTACCATAATTCATGGCATATCCACGGATATAAATATCCACCATGATTATCTCTTAAGGATCACAATGATCTTCAGATGATATCAAGTCCCATGATATCCATCAAAGTGTCCAAGAGATACTATCATGACATGTCCACAGATATCAAGTCACATGATATCTATCATGATAGTTTATCATTGTAGAGTCGTCACTTTACAATGTCAAATACAAGTGTTCATTATCAGAAAGATCGTCACCTTTCAATAATGTACACAAGGGGAGTAGGCCCATAAAGTCATGGAGTCACACACATGACAAAAGAGTTTACACATTAAGCATCTTTATATATTAGTACAATTTATAAACAATTTGTATTTCAAACATAAATAACAAATTACATTTCAACCATACCAAGTTTCTTCCTGAAGTGCTCTACTTTGATTCGGGAGAGAGGCTTGGTGAGAATGTCTGCAGTTTGATCATTTGTACTGATATACTCCAACTGAATCACTTTCCTTTCCACCAGATCTCTTACATAATGATAGGGGATCTCAATGTGCTTAGATCTATCATGAAAGACAGGATTCACAGAGAGTTTGATGCAACTCTGATTATCACAATGAATAATTGTAGGATTCAAGGGCTCACCAAAGAGTCCCACAAGCAATTTACGAAGCCAAACTACTTCTCTTGCTCCCATTGAGGCGGCAATGTATTTAGCTTCCGTTGAGCTCTGTGCAACTGAAGATTGTTTTCTGCAAATCTAGGAGATCATAGCTGATCCTAAACTGAAGCAACATCCTGATGTGCTTTTTCGATCGGTTACACTTCCAGCCCAATCTGAATCAAAGTACCCATGTAGATCTAGTTGATCATTCTTGTAAAGAAGACCATATCCAATAGTGCCTTGAAGATATCTCAAAATATGTTTCACAGCCATTAAATGAATTTCCTTTGGCTCACACATGAACTGGCTGAGAACATTCACTGCATAGCAAATATCAGGTCTGGTGTTAACCAAATACATCAAGGATCCAATCATCTGTTTGTAAAGGGTTGGATCTGCACATTTGGATTCTGCTGCTGCTTCTTTCAATTTGTGAAGGTTGGTTTCCATAGGTGTAGACATCAGTCTACAGTCCAACATTCCAAATCTTTTCAGAATATCAATAGTATACTTCCCTTGGTTTAGTATAATGCCCTCTGATTTCTGCCATACTTCCAAACCGAGGAAGTAGTGTAGAATACCCAAGTCTTTCATGTCAAATTCAGAAATTAGATCCTATTTCCCTTGAGCAATGAGGTGATCTTCTCCTGTTATCAGCAAGTCATCAACATATAAAATAATTATTAGCATATCACCTTTGATTACCTTGAAGTAGAGATTGGAGTCAACATCATTCTTTGAAAATCCTAATCCCAAGAGATAGCTGTCAATTCTTTCATACCAGACCCTGGGAGCCTGTTTAAGTCCATAGAGGGCTTTCTTCAGTCTGCATACATGTGAGTCAAGTTTATGTATCACAAAACCTTCAGGCTATTCCAGATAGACTTCCTCTTCAATGGTTCCATTTAGTAAGGCAGTTTTCACATCCATTTGATGGATCTTCCAGCCTTTAGCTGTTGCAATGGCTAATACTGCTCTCACTGATGTGTAACGGGCAACAAGTGCAAATGTTTCTTCATAATCAATACCTTCCTTTTGAGAAAAACCTCTAGCCACAAAACGTGCTTTATGTTTTTCTATACTGCCATCAGCAGCATGCTTGATTTTGAAGAGCCATTTAGAAGAGACAACAGATTTCTCTTTTGGTCTAGGCACTATGTCCCATACATCATTCTTTAGGATGGACTGATATTCCTCCGTCATTGCATCCTTCCAAGCTTGATGTCTGAAGGCTTCTGTAACACTGGCAGGTTCTGAGTTTATGATGTTGTTCATTAAAGCAACATAGCTAGAGAAACGTTTGGGTCTTTTACTCTCCCTGAATGTTCCTTTGGGTGCTGCATGATCCTCTGCTTCTTTGATCATCTTCCGGGCCCAAAGTGGTCTCTTTCTACCGTTGTCATTTGTATTCTCATTTGAAGTAGAGGGAAGTTCATGTGGCATTTCCTCAGGATGCTCCCTCTGAATCTCAGGGGCAAGTTCCATTTCAGGTACTCTAGGGGAATAGGTTTTTGTCTCACTAGAACTTCTTGCCCTCTTGAATGCAATGTCTTCTTCAAAGATGACATCTCTGCTCAATTCAATTTGTTTCTGCCCAGGTATGAATATCCTGTAGGCTTTGGAGGTTTCACTATAACCCACAAATACTCCCTTCTTTCCAGAAGGTTCTAGTTTGAGTCTCTTCTCTTTGGGCACATGTATATAGACAAGACAGCCAAAAATCCTAAAATGACTAATGTCAGGTTTTATGCCGGTAAAGGCTTCTTCAGGAGTTTTGTTATCAAGATGAGAATGAGGACATCTATTTTGGATATAGACAGCAGTCCTAGAGGCTTCTGCACAGAAAGAAGTTTCAATGTTTTGGTCAAGCAGCATTGCCTTAGCAGCTTCTACAATGGTTCTATTTTTTCTTTCAGCAACCCCATTTTGTTGAGGGTTGTAGGCAACTGTGAACTCCCTCTTAATTCCAGCACTCATGCAAAATTCCTTAAAAATCTCAGAGGTGTATTCTTTCCCATTGTTTGTCCTTAAGGTTTTTATTTTCTTTCCGGAGAAGTTTTCAGTAAGGCCTTTGAACTCTTTGAACCTTTTAAGGATTTCTATTGACTCTTTACACTTAAGGAAATAGATCCAGGTTTTCCTAGAGAAGTCATCTACAAATATGACATAGTATAGAAATTCTGCTTTAGAAGGTACAGACATGGGTCCACATAAATCAGAGTGAACCAGTTCTAACACATTAAGGGTTTTACTCAGGCTATTCTGAAAGGATCCCTTATTATTCTTTCCTAGGGCACAACCTTTACAAGTTCCCTCATGAGATGGTTTTAGCTTGGGTAAGCCTGTAACAAGTTTTTCCATAGAAGGTAGGGCACGGAAATGAAGGTGTCCTAATCTTCTATGCCAGATTTCATTTGTATCAACAGTGTCAAGGGTAAGGGCTTGTTTAACCTCAGTACATAGTTTGTAAAGGTACCCTTGTCTTATGCCTATGCTATGGGCTTTCTTGATAGTTGAGTTCTTAGGCCATACTAGAACTTTCCCATCCATAAATGTAACTCTGTAACCATTGTCTTCAAGGGCAGAGATGGATATAAGATTTATCTTTATTCCAGGTACAAATAAGACTCCAGTGAGTTGCAGAGAAATCCCAGATTTCAACTTGATGGAACACGTTCCAACCCCTTTTACAAGGTATGCAGAATCATCCCCGATGGTTACTTCTTCATCAGACTTTTCAGTCATAGAGTCCAAGTGTTCTTTGAACCCTGTGATGTGTCTGGAGGAACCACTATCAATTACCCAATTTTGAGTGTTGTCAAATACTTGACTAGAAAGGGTTGTATAGAACACAAAGTTCTCAGATTCATGATTTGGTTTTGACTTTCCTACTTTGGCAAAGGATGCTTGTTGTTTAGTTCTATCAGGGCGCTTCATTGCATAGTGACCATACTGATCACATCTAAAGCATTGTACTTGAGAGATATCTTTCTTCTTATAAGATTCCTTTCCATTGGAATTTCTCTTTCTTTTAAAAGATCCTCTCTTGTAGGAGTTTTTCTTACTCCTCTTATTAGATGTTGTGTGGAGAACATGAATGTCTTCATCTATGTGTTTCTGTTTATTCTCTTTTGTGGAAAGTCTTGTTTCTTCTTGAAGGCAGTCAGTTCTTAGCCTGTCAAACTTAGGGAGTTTAGATCTCACACTTACTCCTTGAACAAATGACTCCCATGAGTTTGGTAGGCCTCCTAGTGCAATTAGAGTTAACTCTTTGTTGTCAATCTGATATCCAATTGTGGATAATTGATCCCTTAGTTCAATAATCCTCATGAAGTATGCATTAATGGACTCTCCTTTGTTTATTTGAGCATTGTTGATTTGCCTTTTTAATGATAGAGTCCTGCAGGTGTTGTTGATCTCATAAGTACTCTCAAGAGATTTGTACATATGGTATGCAGTTTCATGTTTTGCTAGGATAGGCACTATATGATCCCTAACTGCATCTACTAGGATTTTCATGGCTCTTTCATTGTTTTCGATCCATTGAGTTTTCTCAAGTTCAGCCTTTGGTTCCTTTTTATTTTCTCTCACAAGTGAGTCTAGTTTATTCTCTCTAAGGATCATCATGATTCTAAATTTCCATGATGTGAAGTTGTCTGCTCCTGCAAGACGATCTTCAAATCTGATCACACTTGACATTATGAAGAATGTGAAGAGAATTTCGAATTTTGGAAAATACGAATTTTCTTAGAGCAATCTGAAATCTAGATTTGATTTGGATTCACACAACGTGGCGCTGATACCATGTAAATGTAATCAAATCTTTATCAAATGGGATCCTAAGAAATCTAAAGTTTAATAACTAAGGTCTGAAATTCTAAGTGAGAAATTTCTAAGTCAAAACTATTTCCAGATTTCTTCTCTTACAGCCGAATGTACTGATTGCAGAACATTAATAAATTTCGATGTTTGCATATCAAGAGTGGAACTCCCTTTTGTATGTAGGGAGACCCGCCCCCAAGGGATGCGTCTCTTGAGAGGACGTGTCTCCACACACACGTCCGCTCAAGGGACGTGTCCCTTTGGGCGTGCGGGTTTCCTTCACAACCGATTACCATTTGGTTAACACACTTAACACATATACCCCCTCACACATGGCGGATATATATTATATGAATTCCGAATTTTATTCAATATGAATTTCGAACATTATTTATTTAAAATTCGATTTTATACATGCATTATAAAATTCGATTTTACTTATTTAGAAATATTAAATATGAAGAGCAATTGATCTTATATAAACAATGATGATGCTCATAGCAATCATTGTTTATATCTGACCTAAGCTACCATTCATCAACACTTATAACTATCAACATGCATAAGCCATACTCTGCAACCTTTACCAGCATTCTTCCAGCCTGTGCTAAAATGATAGATGTCTATAGTTTATAACTTTATGGAGATTCATCAAATATCCAAAAGCTGACTTTTGTTAGCTGTTGTTGTTGTGACTACTCAGACAAATGTCGATTCAAAACGCAGATACACAAAGAAGGCGCACAAACTATCTTCCTCAATGAATGTTGGTACATGGAACTTGCCATATTGGTCTGTTCATATCCTGCCAACTTGCGGGCCTACTAAGTATAAAATGGGAAATCACATCTCTATTCCTTCCCACATCGTCTACTCAACTCCTGTTTTAAGAGGTTCAAATGCAACCTGTGTTTCAATAGGAGGAAACTTTGCATAGATATCACACAGACATTGCATAGATACTTTTCTTACTTCATATGGATACCATGCAGACCTTCTATAGATACTTTTTTTACTTTACACCAATATCATGCAGACATTGCATAGATACTTTTCTTGCTTGACTCAACTATGTATGAGCTGTTGTTATGACTCTGCCTTGATGTGAGGAATCTATTCTTTCAGATTATCTTCTGCTTTGTCTTCTAATATTCCAGCATTATAAAATATAGTTTGTGACAATTAGAGATCTGATCTTCACTAGAAGCTGATAGGATCCTGCAAGCATGACATTGAACTCGGATTTTACAGAGTTTCCTCACTGCACAACTACAGAATTTCAGAGGGGAAATTAGGTAGAGCTTGTTACTTGTCAGCATGGTCCTTGCCTGTAATTTCAAGGATGGATTAAACAAGAGGCACTGAGAGAGGAAATCTGCAGCATGGTTTTAAAAGTTCCATAAATTTTATTGCTTTTTCTGAATGGATTTGGATAATCTTTGAAGCAAATATATCCAACTTACCTTTCAGAGTTTTGAAAACTTGGAGGAAGCATATACAGTTTTTCCTAGCTCACCTCTTCAATTGAAAGAAGGTGGAATCATTTGAATTGTGTTTCGTTGACCGATATGTCATGTAATATCTGTATATTTTTCTATGATCATAGAAAGTTTTGGAGGGTGTAATGGCAGTAGGTAGACAGTCTCAGTGATGAATACCATGTCTGCTTAATCTATACCAGTACACTATTTTCAAAAACAGAAAGGTGCTTGGAGATGGCAAAAGAAATATATATTTATATATATAATATAAATTTAGAAAAGGAAAAAATTTGCCTAGAAAACCTGGGTTAGGCACCCAAGGGCCACAAAAAAGTGCATGAAAGCACAGAAGCCAGTAATGTGGAGTTCACCACGTCCATTCTTACAAGTAGTAGATTATCCTACCAACCAATCCCATCAATGGGCCCACCTACATCAATTAATCATAATGCTTGGAAACTCACCACTTCCCTTTAATGCATAAGAGAGTTCTTCTTTAGACCAGAGGATCTTAGGGACATCTAATGCCTATTCTGAGAGGAACCCTTCTTCCTTTTCACTTCAATCCAATCTTCCCCCAAAGCATCCGTAGATTTATCTTTTGAGACTTTTGAAGGTGTTGAACCCCTTTGAAAGTAGGAGTCGGGTCTGTTAGTAGTTAGTACACAAGGCAAATCTATATCAATTATGTTATTCCTTCAACCCTTGAAACTAGGAACAGCCTTATCCAGAACAAAACCACAAGGAGTAGAAAATCTTGGAGCACATGAAGGTTTAAATAAGAGGAGGAGGCACTGGTATCAGTGACCACACCATTCAAAAAGATTAGATGATGACAAGATGCTAGTCCAGCCCACCAAGTAGGCATAAGAGGAGCCTTCAAATTGTTCACATCTGAATCAAATTGTAATTTTTGGTAATACTTTTGGCTGCATTTAGATGCTATATGACCCCAAGCATAACATCTCCTGCAACTGAAATTGATTCTCTCATAATCAACAGATTGTCTCCACTCACTGTCACCATTCTTAAGAAAAATCTCTTCCAAAAATTATTTTGACAGATCCATATCCACACAGCCTGGCAAAGTTGGTGCAAGTTTTATTCTGTCTCCTCTACAATCTGCACAAATCTACCAAGGGCATTTGCAATAGCTAACAAACCAGAAAGCAACCAAAACTAAAGTGGTAAATAGGGTAAACTAACCCAAACATAGCCAATACAAAAAATTTAAATTCAAGGAAAAACTACCCTCTGGCACAAGGATAAATGTAAACTTCAACCTCCGATGACTTCTTGCAGGTCACAGAAATCCACTAATGAAGATTGACTAGTTTGGACCATAAATAGGAAAACCTACAAATATTAGCATGATCGGACAAAAAAACCTCCCTTCCAGCCACTCTAAATCAATGAAAATTTCCAAATTATGAGTGCCTTGCCTAGAATGACTTTGACTCCTCACCATTACCTTGGATTTTTGCATCAAACTGCTTTGTCTCACACCCTACCTTGGAGCATTGATAATTGGAAGCCTTACTGGCCGCATCCCTATTGGCAATATCCTCCAAAATCTTTCGATGACCTTTTAACTCCATGGATGAGTGAGACGGGTTGCAAGTAAGAGTCATGGCTCCACCAAAGAGACCACATAGTTCAAAAGCACAAGAGAGAGGGGGAAACAGACGATTGAGAATGGGTGAGGTCGGCAAGTTTTCTTGCTACAGCCAGGGCAAGCTTCCATGTTGCCTAAGTCATGAAACCCTTATGTTGTCACAGCATATACCTTCCAGTCTCCTACTGCCCATACCAAGCTCAAGTTGGCATATTTTCAGCCCAACAAAGAAATCCTAGACAATGAAATTGGCCACCTTAAATTGTCTAAGATTTCAAAGTCTTGGGTGGAGGAGGGATCTTGTGAAATGATGAAATGATTTTGCGCAACACCGAATGGAGATGTCATGTTTGACCTATAAATTTAGGAAAAAAGAATAATCACACAATGGAGATGCAACTTTAAAGAATATAAAATATTAAAATGCTTGAAAATAAAAATAATTAACATTTTAAAGCATTGAAACAAATAACGAAAGCAAAAATTAATTGTATTAGTCTATTAGTGTATGTCTTTAGTTTTTTTAGCTTTTATCAACCACATATCAGCACTTTAGGAAAACCAATATAATTTATATGATATATCTGAATAAACTCAATAGGATGTTTCCCAATTTTCAAGTGATGCTCTTAGGAAACATATAGATGCAAAGAAACTTCATCTAAAGACGCATAACGGTTGAAGACATCCCATATGAATCTCCAAGTCAGGGACATGCTTTTGATCCAGGAAACAAGTACCAAGGGTCAGAGTACAAGTCACCTAATAACCATTGTATATCTAATTTACAATATGAAAATGGATTCCACATAGAACACTGCAGCAAGCTTTACCCATAAAAAAGGGAGCTTGTGACTTCTATGGTATTTCTTTAGTTCTTTTAGCTTTTGTCAACTGTTGTACCCAAAATGAAATTTTTGGCATTCTGCTTAAATTGAGCTAAACAATGTAAAAATGTTGTCGAAAGTATGTTTTAGGTCAAACCAAACATAAGGTCTTTGTGGGTTTCTATCAAGGAACCTATGGTTAAAATTCTGAAAAATTGAAAATTAGGGTTTTATGACTCTATTTCCCTAAAAATAGGACCTTCCCGAAAATGATTGAAAATGATTTTGATTGGGTTAATTGACTTCGCGATCACACTGATCAAGTCGGAATCATCAAAAGACATGTTTTACTCTAGTGGGTCTATTCTCATTTTTCAAGAACAAAGTTAGGAGCTCCGCAGCCATTAATGGCAGATTGGCTAGTACTAGGTGCTGAAAGCTAAACCTCAAAAGCTCCAACGAAGAAGCCATGGCAGAAAAGGTCAAAAAGATGTTATAACGAGGGAGTCTCTCAAAACGAAAAAGGCCAAAATTTGGCTAACTCTGGAACCTCCACGTTTTGCTACCAAGGCAAAACCCAGTCTATAGGTCACAAAGGCGCCCCTCTTGAAGAAAGGCACCCTTGGATCTCAAAGGGCAAATCAAAGCACTTGACACCTTCAGATCATTCATCTCCTTCGTGTTCGTGTTGTCTCGACAACGCAACCATCAGTCAAATTATCCGATCAACGGCCAATCATCAATGAAGTGTGGAGGAGCTAACAGCAATGAATATGTCAAAACAAAGAGCCTCAAGCTAAAAGCGCCCCTGCTGGCCAGGGGTGCCCCTCAGTTCAAGGTACCAAATGAACCTGTCACCAGCTGCTTCATACACGATATCTTTCCAGCTTCCTCTCAGCTACGTGATCAATTCGATAACACATTCACTGGACACACCAAATGATCACCAATCGAGATCAAGCAAAAAAAGTCAGAACTGAAAAGACAAGCCAGAAACTAGCTAAGGCGTTGCCAAAAGCGCCCCTCTTGAAGAAAGGCGCCCTTTCTTGAAGGCATTCAAATTCAGCCAGAATCTTCACTGCTTCCCAGGATGACCTTCTCAGCTATGATCAATCTCGTCAACGAGACGGTCAGCAAAGACATCTGACACCTGAATCACCTGATGACAGAGGTCAAGACAGGCAGTTTAGAACATAGTCCAAACCAGTCAAAAGGTCAAAGGAGCCCCTACTATGTAATGTCCCCTTCTCATCAATAACCAGTTCAGTTACTCATCAGCCTATTCCGGAGGCCCGTAGGCTCGTTGAGGTAAAATTAGGGTTTCCTTTGTTGGAGGTTTTGTGGTATTTCTCGAAATTTACTATTTATAGTAAATTCTATTTTTGGCAGTATCTCAATTATCAACTCTTCAGTTAAGTTCCTCTTCAGTTGAAGCAATAAGGTGTTTCTCAATTCTGGCTTAAAAACATTATTTGATGAGATTTTGAATATAAGGCATTAATGTTCTAAATTTCAGTTGACCCCTTGGCCTAGTGAACTAACTTTAAGTTGTGTTTAAAAGTGGCCATGAAGGGGGACGCCTTCATTAAGGAATTAATTAAAGAAACATTTAATGAAGATCTTATGCCTTGAAGTTGGACGCCTATTGAGGGAGTTTTATATTTTTGGAAGTTGAAAATAATTCAAATGCCTATTGGGGCGTCCCTTGCCTAGAATCTGAAGAGTCATCCCATTTTCTATAAAGATGAAGCTTTGCTACAGTATTTGGTATCCAATATTTTATGCTATTGTTATGCTGTCAAAATGACAAATTGATTTTCACTTCGAGGAATGCTGAACTCCTAGTTACAATCTAATTTCGTGTTTGAAAGATAACACCTAGTTGGTTTTTATTGCTGCTTCTCATCCAGACTAGCAGATTAAGCCTTATAATTGAAGTTGTGATGATATTTCTCAGTTTTGGAGCTGCTGTTGCAGACATGGCTGAAAGTCAATTTCACTTGCAGCTCTCATGGTGAATTTATTTTGCTAATGGGTATTTAATCAATTGAATTCTATGTTAGAGGCGACCATGCTCATGAATTTGCAGATTTAAATTTGGAGTTTCTAATTTTTAATGCCAAAATTGCCCCACAAGGAGGGTCGTACTTTTCTTAGTGGCATTGGGATTCGTGCCAAATAAATGGAATATTATTGCTGCATTGATTTCTTAATTTCACATTAAGCACCCCTGGATGATATACCGCCAGTGTGGAGAAATGAATTGTTAAGCTCTCTTATACCCACTATCAAGTAGTGAATCCCCACTCTTGAGTGGATACCTGCCGCAGCGGATGAATCATTTATTTGTAATTTCTTTCCCCCCACTGTTTTAGTGGAAGAGTGGAAATTCTCTCATGGCTGGTTATCCGCCTAAGTACTTTCAATTTTGTTATTAGCACTCCACCATATGTTAGCACATCGCCTTCTAAGGGATCTTGTGTGCACATTCTTGGTGTTGAGTTTAATTCCTCTCATTCAATTGTAATCATTTCAGTTATTGATTAACTAGATCCTAGGGATCCTCTGACCATATGCCCGCCCCTCCTCCTTAAGTGGTTTTAGGGCGCATTTTTGGTTAGAGTTCTTTTATGCATCATTTTGGTTTACAGCTAACCTTAACGGGTGCCTGATTACATTGTAATTGTCATTGAAAAAAATAAAAAAAATTGAGAGGGTATCTTTCATGCTGGCCAGGGGCACCCTTGAACTTCAAGGACCTAAACTCACTTTCATCAGCTGATAAGTCAGTAATCTTGTGCAGAGCTGAGTTGGCTACCCACCACCTTGTCAAGCAGAGTCATCTGATTCATCTGTCAATGGGAATGTCAGATCAAAGCACGAAGGGTCTGAAAAAGTCAAAACGAAGAACAATCAATGAAAATTGACTAAGGCATTGTCAAAAGCGCCCCTCTTAAGGAAAGGCACCCTTCATTTTGGAGGCCCAAACTCAGTTTTCTGAGTTGATCTCTCCCTGACATATCTCGTCACGTCAATCCTATCTCAACAACAGAGCTGCCAACCACTGCCAGAGATCAACTGAGCAGCCAAAATCAAAGATTAAACGGAGGCACTTCAGCTTGCAAAATTGACAAAAAAGATCAACTCCAAGGATGGACGCCTAAATGAAGTCAAAGCAAAAATGTTGACTTGAGTTAGCAAATTTGGAGGCAAAAAGAGGCCAAACACTCCACAATCAGTGGAAATCACCTTTTGGAACTCCAAATTAGACCTAAATCACGAGTTGGCATCCATACTTGGTGGATCTCAACTCAAATCATCATATATTCTTGCTAGGCGTCCCATTCTTCATTATTCTTTTGCAAGTTGAAGGATAAAACAGCAAATAGCTCCCAAGAACACATTTTCAAGATCTGGCAGAGGTTTTGGACGGATCTTTGATATTTCTGAAGATCAGTGGCAATAAAAGTATTCTTCTCCGAGGATTGTTTCCAAAGGCAGATTATTGCAAAGTGGCAGTTTATAACTTCCAATCCACCTTCTGTCTACTTCCTCTATTTTTGTCTATAATTCTTTGCATGTCACAGGAAACGACAGATTACCTTAGATCTGACCAACTAGGTATGATCAGCACATTTTACCAGCGAAACCCATCTTCTCAGATTTGCCAGAATCAGCAAAGTTGCTGCCCCTATTTTTAGGGATCTTTCTGGAAAAGTCTCCAGATCAAAAATCCAAGGAACTGGGTTTGTTTAGCTCCCAAGCACGAACAAAACCCACGTGCCAAATTTTTACCGAAAAAATACTTCCCGACAGGCACTATATTTAAGGGTTTCAGGAAAGTGTCAGAACAAGGTCAAGTGCCCAATCAATCTTTAAGTCTTGCAGAATGCAGTACTCCCAGGTACAATACAAGACCAAGACGGTCTTGTACCATGATTATTTGAAGACGACGAATACTAACTTATGGCAAAAAAACCCAAAAGTCAATTCTGAGGACTTGGAGGGCATGAACCAGATTACATTGTAGAACATTGAAGAGTCCGGCTTATTCCAAGCTGCATCCATTCCAATCACTTTACAGAGCATTGAGCTTGTAAAAGCTTGCACAAAGCATTACAACCCCACCACAAGAGAAATCCTGTCAGTGGACGGAAAGGTGATTTGCAGCCTAAAGCCGAAGGACATAGAAACGTGTTTTGCAATTCCACTGTGTCCTACCAGTAAGGTCGTATCTATGATAGAATGTGGAAAGGCATTCGAGGCTTCAAAGGACAAGTGTTCACTGATAATGGTTGAACATTGGTTAAAAGTGAAAAAAACCAGCATGCCCAAATTGGTTGGGCGAGAAGAATTCAAAGATGAGTACACAGTGTTAATCACTCTGCTCAGCAAAGTCACTGGACAAGAAGAGGGACATCACTTCCAGTTGTGGATGTTCTATATCATTGGCAAAATAATCAGCAAGAAAGAATATTACGACTGGGCCTCTCTAATCAGTGACACGCTCCACCAACAATTTACCAGGTTTCTAGAAGAGCACCATTCCCACATGTGTTCCTACCTGGTGTACCTAATAGCCTTCCAAGGCGAATTCAGAATGCTAAACACTGTGGGAACCTTGGGTGTGCAGAAGGTCCAAGAATACTTTCCTCGCCTTGAGTTTACTCAAGCAGAAAGGCACTTCAAGAAGATGAACGACCT
Source organism: Sequoiadendron giganteum (assembly GCA_007115665.2). Classification (NCBI taxonomy): domain Eukaryota; kingdom Viridiplantae; phylum Streptophyta; class Pinopsida; order Cupressales; family Cupressaceae; genus Sequoiadendron; species Sequoiadendron giganteum. Next base: position 37,893,363 of record CM021108.1, read on the forward strand.
TTTCACCATGCACATTGTGCGCGAGCTAGACCATGAGATACACGTGCGTATTTCACCAGCAGCCAATGCGACAATGGTGGACTGGGCGGATTGGTTCATCCAGTTCCCTACTTTCACCTACATACGCGTGTACGGCTACAATGGCCACCCTGCCATGATGCCACGCTACCCTTCAGACAAGGTAGTGTTCATGGAATTTCTGAGGCGGTTGGCCGAGGTTCACTCTTACCTTCGCCAAAAGAAGAAGTCAGCTGCAAACTTTCCTATTCAAATGGGACTCTACATATGCAAGATTGCAATCGATGCTACATTGATGAGCCAGGAAACAATGAGATTTAATCTCAAGTACCTCATTAACAGGAGGTCATCATATGATCCAAGAGGACTCTTCACAGCACATCTCGAGAAAAGATCATCACATGAATCTTTCATAGAGGATTTTTGGGTCAACTACAAAGATGAGTTTGAAGTGAGATGAAGGAACTACAGCAGATTCAAGCTCTCACAGATTGCAGATTTCATGTTAAAAGACATCGAGGGCTTATCTGATGATGAAGAAGAAGTTATTCTTTCTTCCTTCTTCACAGATCAAGTGGATGCACAACCACTCGGCAAAGTAGATTGGTACGCAAAAGAGAGTACATCTATCAAGGAAAGAACTAGTAGAGTAGTCTGACACAGTCGACTCTACCTTGACAGTAAAAAGACAAGGAAGGTAGTACTTCCCCGATTAGAGCCGCCAACGGTTCAGTCTATACTACCTTCCACGTCTAGGAAGAGACCCAGATAGAAGAAGATGAGCATCCTTCCCGAAGGAATGTGAATGTCAGGGAGCACATGGGGAAGAAAAGGAATTGCTAGTACAAATCAGCAAGAGGTACAGGTGGAGACAACCACCAATTTACCTGAAATAGTTGAGAATGCTGCAATTGCACCAGAACCAGTGATTGAAATAATCATTGCAGAAATGGAACCCATAGCAGAAGCAGTTGCAGTAGAAACGGTGTATGTGATAGAAACAAAGCCGCCATCTTCACCACCATCACAGAGGTCGCAAAGTCCCATTGATTTGGACTCGCCACCACAAGGAATCACCACGGCACAGTCTCATTCTTCCAGCATTCAGGGGGCCTATGTTCCTCCTTCCAGCGAAGCTAGCCGGGATTCTATCTGGCTAGAAAGCTCACTTGGAAGGAAGAGGGAAAGACCTTCTTATTAGCTTGACTTCACAGAGTTCGACCATGTCCCTCAAGACATGTCGGCTAAGAAGTTAAAGAAGCAAACACATGTAGAGAGGAATGCAGAGAACGAGGTTGTCATAGAGACTGCTGCCCCACCTGAAGATAAAGACATACACAATGTGAGGGTTGAGGATTTCATACTATCAAAGGTGAACCTTGGAAAGACCACACGTCAGGTGGAGGCAAACCTTCTCGGAATTGCCTCAGCAAGCGTCAAGGAAAGAATGACAAAGGATGGACAAGACAAAGCAGCCTTGAAGGTTGAAAACCATCAATTAAGAATGTACATTTCTAGCTTGATGCACGGCACTCCCAACTCCTCGGCTTTACCTCAAGAGTTGTTAGATCTCCCAACAAAGAGAAACCATCACCAATTGATCACATACGGCAAACACTTGAGATGTCAAGTGGATGAGTTTGTTGTCAGAGGGTGGTGTGTATTAGCAGAAGCATATCAACTGAGAGATAGAGCACATGGACTCCAAGCAGAGATCCAGCAATCAGACTTGAAGGCAGCTCAAGAGAGGCCGGGAGAGGAAACGATAGTTGTTGATCTACAACTAGCATATCAGTCAGTTACAACCACCGAGAACAAACGCCATTTCTTTGATTGGAAAGAACAATTGGCATACAAGGTGATAGCCTACGATGCTAATTCAGTGGAGTTGATTGACTATAGACACTTTATCGCTACTATTATCAACTTCACAAGAACATTGATAATATCCTTCCCTCAAGTAGAATATCAACGTGAGGGAGGAGAATACATTGAGCTGGGAATGGTACAGAGACAATTTCAGGACGTCATCCGTAGTTCGTTCCTTGAAGATCCCAATGGTTGCAAGTTAGCCAAAATTGCAGCCATGTCTATCCAGTTGGATGAAGCAGCTGCCCAATGCATAAACTATCAGCAACAGCTTGTGACAGGCGAAGAAATGTTGAGACGCCACGCAGTCATCTTGAGAAGCATTAATTGCCCGAGGGCCGAAGAGGATTGAGACTTTGTTGACCAATGGCGAAAAGGTGTAAAGCACCAAAGAAGGACGTCCTACCCTTCAGAATAGCAATAAATATGACTGAAGTCAACTTGATGCCCTTTTCCAAGTTGACTCCAGATCCCCACAGATCATGCATGTCAGATCCCACTAATCTAGGATGTCTAATTGACTCCCACAATTTATGGATCTCAGATCTCCTTTAAAGGTGGATGTCTATTTGGAGACACATTTGTAATTATAGTTCACTTTTAGTTAGGTGTCAATCAACTGAGGTAGACTCCCAGTTTGACTCTTGTTTAGTATTAGTTAACTGATGTAGTTTCCATTTAACTGCTTGCTCACCTACTTTTAGACATAGGAATAAATCTTACTGATTGGCAAGAACTGATTGTTAACTCAAGGAGATTTTAGGGTTGCCTACTCCTTTGAGTTTCTATAAATAAGAGCCTTGGGCTCATTATTTGTTTAACTTTTATTTGCTAAGCAAAATTGTTGCGCCATTGTTGCCAGAGTTAGCTTGTTCATATGTGTTCACTCTTGGATGAGAGTTTGTTGGTTGATCGTAAGTGTGCATGATTTTGTGCCTTTGCTGTCCCAACCTTTGTAATTCTTTGGAGAAGCTTGAAGAAATAAATTAGATGGTGCATGCTTGCTTGATCTAAATATTTGAGTTCTTTCAAAGTCTTGTTCTAAATAGTGTATTGTTTCAATCTCCTTCTCGGACAGGTGTCGTCACCTCCTTGGATATTTTGTTATCAGTTACTATCGTTTGATGTTGTTTAATGAGTTGTCTTTCAGCCTACACTTTGGACAGGTGTCGTCACCTCCTCGAGAATCCTGTTAGCCGAATCATCGTACTTTGTTGTTTCCAGTAAGTTGTTTCCAAGCCTATACCTCAAACAGGGGCTCCTCCTCCTTGGCAAGTCTCAAATCCAACCTACTGTATAGAGTCTTTACTTGCATCAAACCTTATCTTGGTATATATCCGAGAGTTCAGAGCCTCGGCCATATTCCACTGAGATGGAGGGTTCAAGTAATCCAACCCATCAATTTCGCTCCTACGCCCTCATGCTCTGTTTATCTTGAAGAGGTAGGATAGTCTAGAAGCTAGTTAGTCGTAGTTGAAAATCTGCGGAAACCAGAGAAAAAGCTTAGCTACAGCACATTGTGTTTATGCACCCTTGTGTCCTACCGCTAAGTAAAAAAGATAGGAATCTTAGTACGCCCCCTTTTTTACATAGAAATAATCAGCAAAGAGAGATCTTCCTCTGTATAATCCAAAGAGCATGTACTAACACACTTGCAATAGCTGTCTGTTTCCAATAAGCACTCCAGAGGTGCTAATTGAAACGCCAACATCAACCACATATCAGCACTTTAAGAAAACCCATGTAATTTATATGATATATTTGAGAAACCTCTATAGAGATGTTTCCCAATTTTCAAGTGATGCTTCTAGAAGACATATAGAGATGCAAAGAAACTTCATATGAAGACTCATAATGTCTGGACATGTCCCCATATGGGTTTCTGAGACAAGGATGTGTTTCTGATCCAGTAGATGAGTACCAAGGGTCAAGGTACGAGTCTTTTGGGAGCTATGGTATGTCTGATTTACATTATGAGAATGGCTTCCATATAGAGACACTCCAGCAAGCTTTACCCATTAAAAAAAGGAGTTTGTGAAATCTGTGGTAGAACTATGTTTGAGAAATGAGGTAGCTGCAGGAAGCCTATGAGATGAAAACATGAATAATAAGTTGAAAATGAAGATGACGTAATAATTTTTGAGTGGGAATTATCTCTTATAAAGGGTATAAAAGGGATCCAATAATCCCTTTACACAGGTGTAGAGGAAGATCTTATATCACCTCCCCATGGATGAAAAAGGAGATCATATAATCTTTCGAAAACCAATATAATTATGATTGTGCTTGTTGCCTCCCCTATGTGTGTTCGCATTACATGGAAGGCAGTTTGTAACATTTTATCCCATTCCCAATGAACAAATCAATAAGGCTTGTTAGCAGATGAAAACCAACACTTGTAAAGTTAAGAACCTTTAGAAACAAATTGGTATAGTGGTGGTTTTGAAACTCAAGCCAAATGGAGAATTGTCTACATTGGTCAGGCTCTCGGAGTTTATCAATCATCAAGGTAGTATCAAGGAAGATGCTTCTGAAGTAAAAGAAGAGTCCATGCAAGGATAATTATATCAGGCACAACTAATTGCATTCTCCTGTTTGCTTGTGGATATTCTTTGTTGCTATGGTCCTTATTCCGTTGACAGGATACCTTACTAATTTTATGAGATGCTACACATGCTATAACTAAGGCAATATCCTGATTGTTTAATTAAATCTTTTGAATGGGAGTTGTAACTCTATGCAGTAATGGTGCTATAGAATAAGCAACAAACTTGTACACGCTATAACTAATATATGCAGATCTTGAAGGCCCTTAGATTGATGGAAGTTAAAACTCAAGAAGTCCATTGCACTGTCCATTAAAGCATGCTTTGTGAGAATCACATAAATATAATAGAAACCTGATAATATATCTACTTTTGTAAGACTTAAAATAGCAACATTCTTTTGTTTCATGGGATGTGATTTGCAAACAAATGCATTAAGGATATATCTTGAACTCCGCATGCTAACAATAACTGTGCTAGGCACCATGGAGGGGCCAATGAACATGCATACAATTTAAAGTTTGTGGCTTGGTTACTTCAGAAAACAATATGTCAATGTCAATGCATATTATAACTACAAAACGCCTCGAATCAAAGAATAAAATACTTATTCATGGTACCAGCTTGGGGAAAACCTTAGACTAATAAATTCTCTACGCATCCACCATCCATTTCAAATTACGTTATTCAGTTCAGGTCCATTGCTAAAAGAGAACTAAAGCAGAATTTGCACTTATTTAACAAGCTTTAAAATCCAATACATCATGCCTAATTCCATGTTATAATATCATCCATTAACAATTTATTGTAAAATGAAAGCTTCAGCACTAGGCAATCTGAAATAGTAAGACTGTGTTCCAAACAATTACAGGGTGACTTTATTCTTTTCTAAACCTTCGACAAGCTATCTATTGCTCTCAGATCCAAAAGTCATAAGATGAAAGATACAAAGAGATCGAATGCACAGGCATGGTAAAAAAAACTTGATACAACTCTAACTAGAGAATGCATCTATTACCCTCATATATAGTGGTTCCAAGTGAACATTCACCACTTGCTCATACATGTTCAGGAACGCATATGTAATTACCCAATTGAGCCAATGCCCAATTAGTTAAGGGAAAACTCTCTTGCCAAGTATGACAGGTGAGGCTATTGGGCTTTTACCATTCACGAGAGGGGGGCGATTTATCCTGAAAATCAGATTTAACGACGCCGCGTTAGCCTACCCTCTGGAAATCGGTGGGTTTCCCCTCTCTTTGCGTTCAAGCTTTCAACTCGACCATCCCAATAAGCGCAGCGATTGTGATTTGAACCCTGAGCCTCAACAACCCAAAATACAGAAACCATTGCATTGCACACCCGTCAAATGTACGTCAAGATTAGCAGCATTCACATCATCAAGTGAATTCCAACAACCATCAAGAAACTATACCCTAGCTCTCCCCTGTCCTTTATACATTCTAAGGAATCTTGCAGAGTTGGGGTGTATCCAATTGTTTTTAGTTTCCTCGCCATGTACTCTACCAATAAATGCCACGCCTAGAGTCTTTCCAAAAAAATATGCCGATTCACCAACTATTCCAGATCAAAATATTTATTGTTCAAATTAAAACAGAAACAGAATAAAATCTGTCAATGAAGTAGTCTGTCAAAAGCAGTAAATGTCCAGATGAACTGGTGTTTTTGTGGATTTGTCTTAAAACTTTCCAATAACTGAAAAACATACTGGATTCAAAGCGATAAACATATATGAATTCAATAGTATTAGTTATGTTAAAGAAAGGGTGCTCACAGGTTTAATACAGTTTTCTCGTTGAATTTGAATTAGTAGAAGCATCAAGAAATAGGCAGTGATCCGCAGCATCCTAAAACAATAAACAAAATCCCTCCGTAAATTCGTGAAGGAACTTGTATCGTAACGAAGGGAAGATCACTATTTTAGGAACCAACTGAAACGGGAGACATTTTAAAATACAAAAAATGAAATTGGATCTTAACCAGGTGTTCTAAGTTCAAACAAATTGTGAATCGCGACCTTTAATTTGAAATTTAATTAAAAAAAATGTGTTAAAGCGATAAAAGTGCATCATTTTTATATTATTTTGTATATGTAAATGTATAATTGTTGTTTCCAATTCAATTCAAATTATTTTGCACATTTATTCATTTATTTATTTATTAGTTAATTGTCATTTTATATTATTTTAATTCTTATTAATTATCATTCATAATTTTTTACTTAGGATTAAGTTGTATCTTATGGTTTATTCTATTTATTTATTTTTAAAATGTTCTTTTAAAAAATAGCTATTATCTTGTTGTCCTACTTAAAAATATTTAAATTGAGCAACGTATTTATAGTCATCTCTTCGATCATTAGCATGAACAAGTATTATCAAAGGTTGATAGGAATCATTCCAAAGATGTTCAATTATGGAACATTTAAAATCATAATTCTACATCTAGACACAACATCATTGCATCATTATTGCATTTGCATCACATTTATGCTACATGACTACAATCCTATACATCATCATCTAGGGGCTTGAATTGTGACCAAGACAAGTCTAGATCTTCTCTTATTGCCTTGAAAGCAAGCCCCACTAAGCTCTTCAACATAATAAAAGTTCTAAAAAAAAGTATGGGAGCAAAGGAGAGCAAAACCATCATATTTTTGTTGTAGCATGTCTTAAGTCAACTAACCTTTAGGAGTGATTGAACAAAATATAAACTAAAGACTTACAATTCACAAGCTACAATACAATATTCATTATCCTATAAATTAGAATTTACAATGTGTAATCTAATGAATTATCTAAACTAACGTGGTTCTACAATACCTCAAGTGGCCCTTGCTTGAGTTGTTGCATCCACTGGATCTCCTTCTAAATACTTAACTCAAAAAAAATGCCAAAATCTCTTCTTTATTATATTTTAATCATACATAGAGTTCTGAGTAGAATGTAACAAAATCCTCAATTCAATCTAATACATGAAAATATTTAGCTATTTCCTTCTCGACAGGGTACCCTACTATATAGGGTTTGTGAGAGTTCATTTATTCATAAACTGCAAAAAATTAAAAAATAGATGTCAAGTCTCCCATAAAAATAGGAAGAGGACTAGGTCATTTAATAGAAAATAATTACTAGCAAGAACAAGAGTGTAGAAGTTGAATAAGGACTCATTATATTTAAGATAAACGTTATAAATTGGAAACGTGCTCTAATAGAGCAGTCTCGATTATAATTGTTATTCTTTATTAGAACATACTACTTTCTCCTTCATAACTTATTAAAAATATGGGGTGACACTTGGTCATCCATGATCTTGTCCTCAAATCATCGCCTTCATCTTATTCTGAAAGTATGCTTGTGTTGTAGCGAGTTAACTCCTCTAGTTGTATTGAACTGTCATCCTTTTGTTGTGGGTTGAGAAGCCTTTTGTTGCGGGTTGACAGATTCTTCACTGTAGGGGTTAGTCCTTATTTATTTAAGGCATTTTCATTGCTATCAACTATGATTAAACATGAAATTATACTACACTCACAAAAATTCAAAGTCCACACACACATTCGTTAATTTAACATATATCACCTTCAAATGCTTTAAGATGCTTAAAGTATATAAAAAGGTTTGGTAATGTTTTTTGGAGTTTAAAAAAAAAAAGATAAAAATATGCAACTATGGCAAGAAATTTGGACATTCTTATGGTTCATCACATGGACCTTTGAACCTACCAATGCATCTTTGTCAACTTTTTTCCAAGTTTGAGAAGCATTGAACTTGGTGAATTTCTATATATTAGACCTTAGCTCATGCCTTTGTTTGGGTTTAAGGAGTTTTTGAACTTTTGAACTTCATAGCTTTTGTAATAAAAGCATAAATGTGATCATCAACACTTAGCCTATTTTGGACTTTGCCAAATTAGATGTTTGAATGAAGAATAAAGGGAAATAAACATAGCCAAATGAGGCATTATAACACAAATGTCTATTTAAGATATCTCGAATTAGTTATAATTGATGGGCCAAAGGGGTAATAGAAACAAATGAATGGGACTCAAACAATAAACATCACTACAAATCCAAATCCCAACATGTCCAAACTATAAATAGATCAAAAAGTACACCATCAAAGATAGGTTCTCATTCCAACCATTGATGTTTTACTAGATGAATTGAATTAAGCTATATTTTTAAAAAAGCTTGATCGTAGATCAAGTTATCACTAAAAAGAATTAAGTAAGAATATATTTCCAAGAAAGTATTTAAGACTCATGAGGGTTACTATGATTTTTGGGATGCCATTTGATTTTACTAATGGTCCATCTACATTTTAAATTTTGATGAATTTCATCACTAAGACATTTTTGAGGAAGTTTATTGTAGACACATGAAATGTGACCTAGCCACAAGCTTTACCAATCCTAATATTTAATTAAATAAATATTTATTATTTATTTGATTAATTTAACATTTTCCCTTATCCTAACAATTAATTAAATGAATATTTATTATTTATTTATTTAATTTTCCAATTACCTTTATTCGCCACCTTTAATTAAATAAATCTAAATTTATTTAATTAAATCTAACCTCACCCCCCATTCCAACTAAATAAATTTATTTATTTATTTATTTATTTAAGCTAACTAACTTTCATTACCATTTTCTCATTATTTAATTCCATCCTAATTACCACTAACCCATTCTCCGATTTTTAACCCTAGCCAAGTTAATGAACCCATGATTTGTTAACTTAACCCATCCCTATTAAAATAATTAATTCATGATTGATTAATTCTATCCATAAGCCTAAGCATCATTATCATTCTTTCCTAATTTTTAATTCTCTCCACCTCCCCCAAACTTATCACCAGGTGATAAGTGTCCTAGCTTATACCCATTCTACCCTTTACTCACACATGTGTGAATCCCACCTACCTCTTACACAAATCCACTAACCTCTTACACAATCCCACTAACTCTTCTCAATGTGTGCGAGCACACCTCCCTCTTGTGACACTTGTCACAAGGCTAATCCTTTACCACACCATTCAATCTTAGTCCTTGATCAAGACAATGCATCCTAGCCCTTGGTTCCACTCATCAAAATTCTATGTATGGAGGCAGTGGCACTCATTTTATCAAGCTATCTCTATCATACCCTTATACTACAAAAATTATGAGCAACCACATATCATCTATACTTGAGAAAATCTATAAGTCTTGGGTGCAACTTGGAGCTCAATCAATGGAGATGAGGATGATGAAGGTATAATATCAATTTGTGTTCATTTATTTTATTATTTTCATTGATTTTCCTTCATTATCATTTTCTCCTTCTTCATTTTGGCATGCATGTGGGTTACCACATCCATTTTCTATCGTTCTATGAAGTTTTTGTGAGTTTTGGAGAAGTAGGTGTCGTTTTCGGACTAAAATTGTGAAGATGCGACTTTGTTACCTAGATTGGTGCCTTTGTTTTAATAGAAGTGCAACTTTCAGAGGAAACTATAGAACCACACCTTTGTAACCTAGAACTATGCCTTTGCAACCCAAAAAGATGCCTTTACAACCCAAAAGGCACCTTTACAACCCAAAATTGTGCCTTTGCAACCCAAAAAGGTGCCTTTGTAACCCAGAACAACACTTATTTTTCCGGCAATTTTTTATCATTTTGACCTAGATTTAGGATTTATTTAACTTTTCAAGCCTTGTTTTGTAGGGTATCATCACTCTAAAATTTTGTTTTGCAAGAGGAATCATCATTTGCATGCTTAAACTAGGACTTTAAGGTTTTTCAAAGTTGGGGTTCCTATGTCAACTTGGATCTTGCTCCATTTTAAGATCTTTTGACTATAATATCTAACATATTTTTGTAATATCTTCATGTTTTCAAGTCTTTTACAATCTCATCCACCTCTTTCCTTAGTTGGGTTAATGAAAAACATCATTTTTGGACCCTTGCAAGCGTTTTTTGCTCCTATCTATAAAGTTGTGCCTATGTCTCACAAAGGGGCACCTTTGTTTTAAAGTGCATCTATTAGGTTTTTTGAGCTACTTTATGCATCTAATCCCCATTTTTTATTCACTAGCTACATGGTCAATTTTTTTCCTTATTTGGCTTAATGAAAAACATCATTCGTTAACCCTTGGAAGCTATTTTTTGGGCCTATCTATAAAGTTGCACACGTGTCACACAAAGTGGCACCTTTGTCACACAGAGGGGCACCTTTGTCACATAGAGGGGCACCTTTGTCACATAGAGCCTTGGTTTCTTTTTCACATAAATGGGTGCCTTTATCACATAGATTGGTGCCTATTTCAACAAAAGTGTAGCTCTATGCACAAAGTTGCACCTATGTTTTAGATTACATTTTTAAGGGTTATTTTCAACAGTTCTCTTCATCTAACCTTTATTTTTGAGTTACTAATGCATGGTGTAGTTGTTTAAGGCTTGTCCAAGGCAAGAATCATCAACTTTTTATGGTTATCTTCATGGTAAAATTAATTTTGTGTGATCATTTTATCATCTAACCCCTTGTGGTGTAGCTTGAAATCACTTGTCAAATGCAAAATCATCAAACTACTAACATATTTCTTGTAGATTCGCTTGTCTAAGGCTCTCTTTTTTTCACTAATCTAGGCACATGTCATTTATTAAGGTTAATGAGCATTTGTTTATGTGTCTTTGAGTGAGTGGTGTGTAAGCTCTCCTCTTGCACCTAATGTTATGTTGAGGATCAAAAACATCACTTACTCTTTTTCTTTTCTTTTCATTATTATCCCAAGAAACCCAATGTGTGTATGCTCTCCCCTTGCACTTTGTGTGATCTTGGGTGATTGAAAACACTTGGATAATTCCTTTTAGGGGGTCTACCTATGTATTTCTTCAACCTAGGGGATTACCTCAACTCTCGTGTTTCGATAGAGTATAAAGAGCGAGAGGTGAATCGAAAGACACCTCTCTTAAAAGTGGAATCTTGTCAATTTGGGCTAAGCCTCCAAGAGCTTTATACCTTGGAGAGGTGAAGGTGGAGAGTGGGTTACCCTCTCCTCCTAATTGTTTGGCATTATTCCCTTTTATCTACATATTTTGGCCTCACATACCCTAAAGGCATTTGGAGGACTCCCTAGCAACCTTATTCATCCTAGATTAAGACCATTCGGTCGTAGCTTAGTGTGGTGCAGGGTACAACTAATCATGCACAAAGTTACTCACCATTTATGACCTTTTTTTGAGGTGACACATAATCCTTGATTGGGCCTTATCCTTACAAGGCAAGAGGTGTAAAGGTGTTGCATGACCTTTGTATACTCTAGGTCACCCATTCAATTGGAAGTATTAGCCTCATGGTTGGTGGGCCCGCATTAAGTCTACACATCCACTTGAATAATTTTAGGCTTTTGCAAGTGGTCGGTGTGTCTTCTTGTGCTAAATGAGTGAATACCTATCTTCCCATTTCCTCCTAGCCACTTTGTTTATTTGTGTGCTTTTTAATTCTATCTCGTAGCCAACAAGCTAAACCTTCGCCTCATCCTTACCAATTCTTCTTATCTTAATCATCCTTTCACATCCTAATCATACCACCTTTTCATCCTAATCATCATCCCATCCCAATCCTTTATTACCATTCTAATCACCCCTTCCAATCATAATCATCCCTCAACTCATCATAACCACGTCTTCTCATCCTAATCATCAATTTTCATGCTAATCTTCCTCATTCATCCCAATTATCTATAATTATTGTAATCATCCATAATCATTCTAACTATCCCCAATCATTCTAATCATCCATCTTATCCTAATTGTCCCCTAATTTATATCCAAACCATCCCTAATCCATTATTTAGGACCCTACGCTTATTTTTTCTAATCCATTAGAGGTCCTAATCATCCTCCATAATCCACATCAAAATATGTCTTTCTTATTCCACTTTCATTCTCTATCTATCATCATCATTAATCCATAACCTTCACTATCATCCTTAATCTCCATCATCATCATCATCATCTTAATTGAATCCTCTTGTCAACCTAATACTATTCCAACTAAATCCTAATCTAATCCATATACCCCTATCCAAAATCTAATTATCCATTATCCATCTATCTATTTCAATCACACATCCAATATCTAACCCTTAGTCAAAAATTATCCTTTGAACATCAAAATTTGGTTAAGGACTCAATCTCCTTCATACCTCATATCCTTTCATTATCATCCAAATCTTTGATCTGAAGTTCCTATTCCTAGGTCCTATTATTCTAATCCCCAAATTCAATTCTATTCCATCATCATAATCTCCATCCTCATCCAAAATCAATCCCAAGCTTTCCCCTTCCAATCAATCCTTCACCATGTCTAACCATCTAATCTATCCTATGTCCAACCTTTTCTATCTTAATCCACCTTCATAAATTCCAACCAACCCCAATCATATTGATGATGATGAGGATATCCTTGTTGACCAACTTGAATATGATCCTTGTGATGATAATGAGAGCATTGTTGACCACCTTGAATCCATTATCAATAAACAAAATGCTCCAATCTTCCACCAATCCCCCATCTAAAGCTCCCCTAAAGTCCCATCCATCTCATCCCCATCTGCCACTACCAATTTTATCTGCACCCACTACTTCAATAATGAAAAGGATTCCATGCTTAGATATTTCCTTGGCATTGGTGCCAAAATTCCATCATCCTCACCTTCATCCAATCCCAAACCATCTCCTCTTGCTTATCCTTCCCCTTCCTTTGACAAGAGAAACCAAGCCTCTAGACAAAATTCCCCTCCAACCCCATCCACATCCCAAATCCCCATCTCCAAACCCTTTTCAAGATCCTCATCCTTGTCCTAGATTTACCAAACCATATAAGCTTCCACTTATTATTCCACTTGTTCATCTCCCACATCCTTACAATCCACATCACCCCAATCTTACAAATCAAATTTATCCATGTCTCTCATAATAGTTTCCTTCAAGGACTATTTACAAAGGTGGATAATTCCCCATGCAAAAACAAAGTTGCAGAATATACCCATGCCATTCATCCACCTTTATCACCCCCACATCAAGATAAGACCCAATTTCATGAATCCTCTAACACTCCATCTATCCAAGTTGAATAGTTTATCCACTTTCCTCACCCTTCATTCCATCCACATCAAATGAACTATGTCCATATCCTAATCCAAATTAGGCTAACATAGATTCCCCTCCATATAGAGATCAAAGTGTCGGTGTAGATAAAGTCTTGTACCTAGTTAATTCATTACTAGGGGACTTAGGGGACTTATTTACATGTTAAGTTTACTTAGGTCCTAGGAGGGAATATATTTAGAAGGTGTTAGTTGTTAGTAGATATTATCTTTTGACTTCTAACACATGTTTCCTAGATAGTTATGATATGTTGTCACATGACATAAGATTAAGACACTTGTCATAATCCAGTTTTATCCTTTGTCTCACCTTTGCTATATAACCAGGTGGTCTCATATGTAAATATTGTCATACACATTCTTGGATAATCAATTACATTGCTATCTTAAGCATTTCATATTGATCTCTCTTGTGATTTCATGGAGTGCCTAGATCTTGGGTGGCTATAATCTTCAATCAAATCTTGCATGGTGTAGATTTATTCTATACCAACTCTTACATGGTATCAAAGCTTGTGGGATTGCTTCTTGTTAGACTTTATTGAGAGATCTAAGTTGTAAATCTTGGCGGATCTTGAAAAGTTGAGTATGCTCTTCTCTTGCATTGAATGATGATCTGGAGAATAAAAAAAGCTTGAAATAAATACCAGATTTGGGGGTATCCTCTTTGTGTCCCTCTATTGTAGGTTCAAATTTGAGCTCGTTGGTGCAAATATAAGCTCGCCATTGGGATCAAATGGTTCGCGAAAGTCATTTTTTCCTTTTGTTTCATCCAAATCAAACATACGAGACCAAATCTATGAGGGTTTGAAGCTGGAGTGTGGTTGCCAGATCCAAAAGGTAGCTGCAATTTTGGAGCACTTTGGGTCAAAACCAACCTTGCCATCACATTCAAAAGGCCCAAAAACCTTAAGATTGATTGTCAATTTGTCAAAATCTGAGTTGGAAGCCACTGAGGCAAAAAAAAATTTATGAGGGAGTCATACAACCCCCAGGTCACCATTAATGCAGTTGTATCGTATGGAATAAAAATAATCAGTTGGAAAATATTGTGCAGGTGAAAATTTTATTAAACAAATCTATTTTTCTTATATAATTTTTTTCAAATTTTAATTTTTTAAAATCAAAATTTTCTATGGACTTTTCTACACACAGTACTTGCATCAGCAAGTACCTACACCTACGCAAGTACCCAGAGTACTATTTATGGCCCTACAACGCTACCATGTGGCCTCACATCAATCATTGTGGCCCACCCAAATATATCGGCTAATAAACCCGCCAATTTCACAATAATCGATCAGTATTTTAAAAGATTCTTCTTGATATTCAACAATAGAATATTCAGTGAAGATTGAGAATATTCCATCGATCACAAAAGATTTTAGTGAGGAATATTTTGGAGTATCTGCATAGATTCCAAGAACAATATATTCAAAAGAATATTCTTAGAGAGCATATTTCGTTTGTTATCGACAATATTTTGTTTTGAAGCATATCTCGTCTCAAGAGGTATATTCTTTTTTTATGGGCCATGAACGTCAAATTTAATCATACATAATGTTGACATCATCACTGCGTTATGCCAACATCTTTAAAAAAAATTCCCTCCTATCCAATGAACTTATTGATTTTGCAATTCAACTTCAAATGACCATAACTTGCTCATACGACCTCCTTTTTCAAAACACTTTTTTTATTTGGGGTAGAATTTCATGCTCTTCACAGTGGTGCAATCATATTTTGATTTTGGTGCCTACTTTTTTCTAGAAATTTCAGATTCTCTTAGGTGTTGTTGAGTCATTCTCAGTTTCAAAACTTGTAGGACTCTGTTCTTGCTCCTATGATAACATTTTTGGGTGAATTATTTTGAAAATGCATATGCAAATATAAGCTCGCCATTAGGATTAAAGGGTTCGTGAAAGTCATTTTTTCCTTTTGTTTCATCCAAATCAAACATACGAGACCAAATCTATGAGGGTTTGAAGCTGGAGTGTGGTTGCTAGATCCAAAAGGTAGCTGCAATTTTGGAGCACTTTGGGTCAAAACCAACCTTGCCATCACATTTAAAAGGCCCAAAAACCTTAAGATTGATTGTCAATTTGTCAAAATTTGAGTTGGAAGCCACTAAGGCAAAAAAAAAATTATTAGGGAGTCGTACAACCCCCAGGTCACCATTAATGCAGTTGTACCATATGGAATAAAAATAATCAGTTGGAAAATATTGTGCAGGTGAAAATTTTATTAAAAAAATCTATTTTTCTTATGTAATTTTTTTCAAATTTTAATTTTTTAAAATCAGAATTTTCTATGGACTTTTTTGCACACAATACTTGCATCAGCAAGTACCTACACCTACGCAGGTACCCGGAGTACTATTTATGGCCCTACAACGCTACCATGTGGCCTCACATCAATCATTGCGGCCCACCCAAATATATCGGCTAATAAACCCGCCAATTTCGCAATAATCCATCAATATTTTAAAAGATTCTTCCTGATATTCAACGATAGAATATTCTGTGAAGATTGAGAATAGTCCATCGATCACAAAAGATTTCAGTGAGGAATATTTTGGAGTATCTACATAGATCCATGAACAAAATATTCAAAAGAATATTTTTCGAGAGCATATTTCGTTTGTCATCGAGAATATTTTGTTTTGAAGCATATCCCGTCTCGAGAGGTATATTCTTTTTTTTATGGGCCATGAACGTCAAATTTAATCATACATAATGTTGGCATCATCACTACGTTATGCCAACATCTTTAAAAAAAATTCCCTCCTATCCAATGAACTTTTTGATTTTGCAATTCAACTTCAAATGACCATAACTTGCTCATACGACCTCCTTTTTCAGAATTATTTTTTTGTTTGGGGTAGAATTTCATGCTCTTCACAGTGGTGCAATCATATTTTGATTTTGGTGCCTAATTTTTCTAGAAATTGCAGATTCTCTTAGGTGTTGTTGAGTCGTTCTCATTTTCAAAACTTTTAGAACTCTGTTCTTGCTCCTATGATAACATTTTTGGGTGAATTCTTTTGAAAATGCATAATTTTTTGTGTACTTTCTAGTGGTGTGATCAGATTGATCCCATTATATGAAAAAAATTACTTTGATCTTGTCGCCAAATTTGGCAATCTGTATGGACTAAAATCAAGTCCACTTCGCTATTGTTGGTAAGTGGCACCTGTAATCACACTAAGTATAAAGTGCCACAAATCATATTTTCTTAGGGGGTTTCTTGATTGATTAATTTTTGGGGTAATCTTGTAGTGGTTGATTGTATTCTTTTTGCTTGGTTTGTGTTCTTGCAATGGGGAAATCTCAACTTGAACTCCTAACTCCACATAATTATGCTACATGGAGAAAATCAGTATGGAACTATCTCATGATGAAAGGTCTAATAGGCTATTTAAAGGAAACCATTCCTCAACCTAATGATGCTAAAGAATTGGAAAAATGGGAGCCTGATCATGAGAAAACACTTGGATGTATATGTTCATTAGTCTCATTTGATTTACAATTTCATGTTGAATCATACAAAACACCTAAAGAGGCTTGGGAGGCTTTTAAGAAGTTGTATGGTAAATAGATAAGATTAGGGGATATCAGATTGATAATGATATGATGAATCTTGATACAAATTTTTTTGACCACACCCAAGACTACATCTCCAAGATTAAACAACTAAGAACATAGTTGAAAGATTGCAACATTGAGAAAGAGGATTTACAATTTGATTATGAATGTGTTATCCAAGCTTGGTCTCGAGTATTCAGTGTTCATTTTTTGATTTCATACCCATAGACTTTCTATGGGAGCATCATATGTTGATCCTAAGTTTGATGACTTTGCAAATCTCCTAATTCAAGAGGAAGCTAAGTTAATGAACATGGGTCTAATCAAGTCTTCCAAGTCACAAGCATTGTTGGATAGTGAGTCTAAGGTACAAAAAGAATCAGAGAATCTTGATAAGAAGCAAAAGAATAAAAATAACAAGCCACATAAGTAATTTGAATCCTCTCCCTCAAAAGGGGAATCATCTAAGAAGGAGAAGCATATATGTGCATATTGCAATAAAAATTAATGCATGATGAACATCAATGTTATTCAAAATAGATTGATGATTTGAAGCATCTTCTTAAGAAGCATCAAATAAATGAGTCTTCATCATCATAGGTTTCATCTTCTTCTTCTTCAACAAAGTCCAATAAACTCGAGGTGCAAGCACATGTTATAGTTGTCGATTCTAAGTTAGAGAGGTGGATACTTGATTCGAGACCCTCACATCACATTGATTCATTAAAGAGTATGTTCTCTTCATTTGAGACTTATTCATCACCACACATCCTAATGTCGGACAAAACATATATGTGTATTTGTGGGAAGGGATCCATTGACATGTATGATGGAGAATTTAATGATGTTATTTGTGTGCCTTCATTTTCTTTCATAGTCTCTAATTTACATAGTAGAGATATAGTTACAATTGGGGAGGTTGATCACCAATCTCGATTCTACACCTTCTCACATTTTCTCTTGTTGATGATTCGGTAGATGTTCACATTGAGGCATCTTGTGTGGATTCTTTTAAAGAGATTCAATATGGTCATTTGAATCTTGGTATTGTTTCATCTACTGAGGATCTAGCATGACATGTGTTGATATTCCATATCCTTCATCTATTGTTGTACCTAAGGATGCTTGTGATTTCATAGTTTTGGTTCCTTGTGATTTAGTGTAGCAAGAAATTTATCATCTTCTAAGGATGGCTACTTGGGATGAGTACTTGATAGACATTGTTGGTTTATTTTTTGAGTCCCACATTTCATATTTGGGAGACATGATTGATGGCATTCATCTTCTCTTTCATGGGGATGATCCTTCTTCGGTTGTTGTGAGGGAACACTCTAACCCTCTTGTCGATTCTCTCCATGATCATTCTTTGCAGTTTGACATGAGTGTGGATTCTTTTGGACAACATCTGGGGAGGCTTCTTTGTCTTCCGAGGAGGTATCCTTATCTTTGGATTGTGTTCTATAATCATTTCTAGGAGATTTTGCATTGTCTTCTTCAATGGTGTGGCCTAGAATGCCTGTTTCAATTGCGATACTTTTCAATATCGAAATGGAGACACTTGAGCATTCTTTAGAGACATCACACATGATCCTTCTTTCTGCATCTTCTTATTAGGAATGGGAAGACATCCTACATACCATCTTGGTTTTGTTTCTTCCTAAGGGGGGAATGTTGTTCAACACTTTTGGATCATCTTTAGCATTCAATGTCAAGATTCTACCATCATTGAAGGACACTCAACATTGAGGGGGAGTTGCATGGTCTCTCTTTCTTTCTTACGAGGGTGACTTTTTCCTTGCATGGGATTTTTTCTTCTCATGTATCATTGAGATAATTTTGTTTTTCATTTCTTCTAGGTAGGAGTATTTTCCCACCAGGTTTTCTCCTTTTCTCCATTTGTGAGAGATTGTTTTTTCATTGTACATGGGTACCTAACATGGCCCAGTAGTCGGGACCCATCCTCGTGTCATTTGCATAATAATCATCTACTCCCTAAGTTGCACTAAAGGGGGGGTGTTGGTGTAAATAAAGTCTCGTACCTAGTTAATTCATTACTAGGGGACTTATTTACATGTTAAGTTTACTTAGGTCCTAGGAGGGAATCTTTCTGGAAGGTGTTAGTTTTCATTAGATCTTATCTTTTTACTTTTAACACATGTGTCCTAGGTAGTTATGATATGTTTTCACATGATATAGGATTAAGAAACTTGTCATAATCCTATTTAATCTTTTGTCTCATATTGGCTGTGTAACCAGGTGGTCTCATATGTAAATATTGTCATACACATTCTTGGATAATCAATTCCATTGCAATATTGAGCATTGTATATTGATCTCTCTCGTGATTTCATGAAGTGCCTAGATCTTGGGTGGCTATAATCTTTATCCAAATATTGCATGGTGTAGAGTTGTTCTATACCAACTCTTACACAAAGAATCCCTTCTCCTCCATCATATGTGTTACTTGGAAAATAGACATTATTCATAATGGAGATAGAGAATTAATGCAATTAACCACAAATCTGCAATTCAATACCTAAATGCATTCCAAATCAATGAATAGAAAATGAGCAACACAAATGAAATCAGATTCAAATAAACAAAACATTCACCTTCACTGTGTTGTCGTGGATTACTTCTATTGTCCTCCTTCACTTTACTTTTCTCTCAGATTTTAGTATGCTCTTCTTCGCTTCAAGCTCAAAAGTGTGTGGACGATAACAATGATGCAAAAATCCAAAGTTCATGGTTAGCAATCAACATGATGTGAGGATTGATTTTATAGAAATGGATTATTTGGATGAATGATCCAGATCAAGAGGTGCAAGATCAAGATCAACGGTTGAGGATTGTTGAGAGGAATTGATTTCCTAGTTAACTGAGTGCAACTATCTATGGGATTTTAGTTGATTGGTTGTATGAAATAGTTAACTAATTGCATGAATTAGTTAAAGTGATTTGATTGCTTTTTTAGGGGGATTGATTGATTAGTTAACTCACATCGAATGGTAGTAAAGTAAATTGATTGATTAGTGAACTAGAATTGATTATCTAGTTGACTGGAAGAGAGTGTTAGTTAAGTTTGAGGGAATTATGTATGAGAGGATAATTAATTAATTATTGGAGGAACATGCAAGTGAAGATTAATTAATAAATAAAATGTTTATTTACTAATGATGAGTGGATAATGTTGAGATGAAAAGGGATAGTTAAATAATTTAAATAATCATTTTATCTAGAAGTGGGGAAGTGGGAAAGTGGTCAATTAAATATGTTCCTCTTCCATCTCATGATCCCATTTATAATCAATAACAACATATCCCTTCCATCCCATTTAATGATCCCTTTCCATCTCAAGAGTGATATATCTCTTCATCCCCCTATCATGTTCCCCTCTCTAATTAAGATCAAAGTATCTCCTCCACTCCATTGTAGGATCCTTCTCTAAATCAAGATCAAATTACATCTTCCACCCTATCCAATGTTCCTCTCCCCACTCATGATCAAAAAACCCCTCCCACTCCATGTCATGATCCCCTTCCATCTCATAACCAAGAGCACACTATACCACCCACTCCATCCCATGATCCTACCCCAAGTCAAGATCAAACCATCCCTTCATATTCATGTCATGATCCTAATCTACCACAAGATCCCATCACTTTTATCCAAGCTACCCATGAACCCCATACTAATCAAATGGGTTCCTCCACTTTCATCCAGGTTGATTTACTCCAAGAGCCTATCATTCCTTCCATTTCACATCCCCTTAAAATGGACTCACATTGTACTTCCAAAACAGCAAGTATCCCATTGGCAAAGGGATTTTCCAAACTATACATTATGAAGGAAAAGGGTTAGGCCTTCATGAGCAAGGAATCTTATAACCCATTAATATCAAAGAAAATCCAAAATATCATGGCCTTGGATACCAAGCTCAAGATGTTGGTACTCCTTCTACCCATCCAAAATCCCTCCATCTAAATCCAAATATCCACATTCCCCATCCTCCAAATCAATCTTGGGCCCTTATGTTTCAAATCACAATCCCTCATCCCTTCCATCCATTTTGGGTATCTATGTCCCAAAACAAGTTCTTCATCCCCTTCATCCATCTTGGCTCCTTACATTCCACCACCTAGCATTCCTATTCCAAAATCCCATTATCCTCTCT
This sequence comes from Sequoiadendron giganteum, assembly GCA_007115665.2. Taxonomy (NCBI): domain Eukaryota; kingdom Viridiplantae; phylum Streptophyta; class Pinopsida; order Cupressales; family Cupressaceae; genus Sequoiadendron; species Sequoiadendron giganteum. The sequence goes on from CM021108.1 coordinate 37,914,735, forward strand.
ATCCATCACCTCATATCCCTAATCAAGATCAACAAAGGTACACACCCTTGAACCTTTTCCAACATACTACTAACACCAACCCATCCATAATACATCCACATCATTCATATCCATCCACCAATCTCATTGCTCTTCGAAGCAATTTGGATGCCAAATCTCAAATGCATAAAGCCAAAAATCCACAAAAATCAAAGGATCGACATGTCCCATCAAAACAAAATGCAACAACAAAGAAAAATATGATCCAAAATAAATAAAAATTAAACCAAAAGGCCACAAAGGACCATGAAGCAAAAATCAAAGTCAAAAACCATGTAAATTCACAAAAATAGTCATAGAATCAATGCGTCCCAAAGAAAAATCAAAATTGGCATCTAAAATTGCTTATCCAAAAGCTTCATCCAAGCCCAAGTCCTTCACCCCATCTAATAATCCTTCATCAACTTCCTCCATTTTTGGTCCTTATATCCCAAAATCTACATCCAATCCTCCATCTAAACCTCAAAATACAAAGTCCACTTCCCTTCCACAACTCCACCACCCTTCAATGTGCGTGCCAATGTTGATCTTTCCAACATTTCCATCCACTCATATACATGTCTTCCATAAATGGGCATCTATTATCCAATATACATTTTTCATCCTTCCATCCCTCATATATGATCCTTTATATAAATCCATGCCCCCTCCATCTTCTAATCCATTTTATCCCTCTTACCATCATTCTACCAACGTCTATGAGTATACATCCAATTGCCATAGTTCATTATAACACATAATCAAGGGATACCATCTATGGAACTAGATTCTTGAGCCCTTCCTCCATATTCCTATTATCCATCCACCCATGTGTAATCCCCCCATCCTCTTGCACTCTACACTTGGGGGCAAGCTTCATCCATACCACATCTCATCCACATCCTCCAATATCATTTATTGTCTACCCATCATCCTATATACATCCATCCTCCCTTTTTCCTCCTTTGATCTTGACAAGGTTAAGGATCTACATGAGAATCACATATCCTACCTCCCTTATGCTATCCATATCCCCCATCCTATCCAAATCAATCCACCTTTCCCATATTTGATCTTGATAAGAAGTATTCACACTATCATATATGCATACCTTATCCATATACCTTATTGTATAGGAGTGAATTTGCACCCATTAGGCAAATTCCCCACATACCCTCACCTTAGAAAATCAAATATGAAGGCAAAATTCCACATCACCCACCTATCTTCCATTCACTTGGCATTTTTCCTATGTGTCAGTGAGAGAATATTTGTCGGGGATGCAAGTGTGACACACAACAATACATTGTCATCCCCGATAGATTCTTGCATCTAAAGTTGGTAGAGGTATTACGCACCTGATTGGAGTCAAATTATAATGCCCCTCTTTGACCAACTAACCCAAAAATGGCTTATTCCTTCCCATCCCACCTTCAAAAACCTTCTTCATTCATTCATTTGATCCTTTAAGCAATTACTTCATCTCTTCTTCACATCTTCACATTCTCAAGCAACATTCCAACATTCCATTGTGAGCATTACAGTAGCTTTGAAACTCCATCAACTCCACACTGCAAGTGTGAGGCAAGCCATAGAAGTCGTGGGCTTGGAGTCTTTTGAGACCTCCCTTCATCACCATTGCGGTCATGGTGACTTTTCCAAGTCCATACCTTGCATTCTCCCTCCATTGGCTAGTGAGATTTTGAATGGAGGTGGTAACGCTTCACTCCTCTCCTTTGTGATTTGGTAGAGTAGCATAGTACTGTTTTATAGTGTTCATTATAATCTTACTTTCTACTTTATTTATTGTATATTCTACTCCATTGCTATTTGGTTGTCCGTGGAGGTGGAAAAACCAAAACAGGGGTTTGACTGAGGTAGGCCCCTATACAACCCCAATAATTTTCCCCTTCTTGCTTGTGTGTAGGTGAATGAGTGTATGGAACTAGCTAGCGAACATGTGCTTTTGTGAGATTATCTTCGTCACCCTAGCCTTTATTTACTTGATTTATCATCTCTGTATCTACTTCTTGTACTTTCTCATTGTGTTCTTTCCATCAAAATTAACTAGCTAGATTGTCAGTAAGTTTTGAGGTAGTTTTTATTGTACTTCACATTTTCTATCCATACGGACGCCAACGCACTAGAGAGACGCTAGCACACCATGTTGTCGTCCCTAAATTGCACTGCCATTCTTGGGTAAAGAGTTGTCTGAGGTGCAGTATTGACTCTAAAAACTAGCTTTCCTATCCTCAAATAAATTATTGAATCTATAGAGTGACAAAAGCATGCCATAGTGCTTTTCATTCTCAAACCCCATCTCAAAACACCCTTTAGAGTGAGGTAAGTTAGGGCAACCCTCCGCTCTCAACTCTTTGTGACCTGGAGCCTTTACGTGGTTGGTCCCCCTCTCTTACATTTATTATCCTCCTCATATCCCTTATCCTACCTCCATCTTCCTATCCTAGCCAATTTATCCTCTCTCTCCACCCTTGATCTTATAGAAAGGTAGGGGAAAAATATCCATGTATGCTTTGGGAAATGCAAACCTCACTTTTATTTCCATTCATGCCATTTATGCACTATCCTTCCATCTCATGCTACCATTCTTCCATCCATGGTTGCACTACTTCTAGTGTGGGGACTCTTAGTCCTTTGAAACTAGTCTTTGGATCTCCCCTTCTCTTATCTCCCATCACCATCCATTATCCAAAGCCCTCTCTCCTATCCACTTCCATCCTTTACCATGACTTGGTTCTCCCTTGTCATGGGATCCCATCCATTCCTCTATCCTAATCATCATATCCTCCATCTATCCTTCCAATCTAGCCATTCCAATCCAATGCATCCAAATACAATCAATCCTAATCCATGCAATCTAACTTGCAATCTATCTCATCATCCATAAGCAATCCATGACCTTAACCCAAATCAACTAAAATTTATTGATCCATTATCAAGTTATCATCATAGGGATGTATCCTTCTCAACACAAGTGTTGTTCTTGTCGTTAACAACATAATCCTCGGGTAAGCCTTGTTCTTATCATTAACTTTTCTATCCTTATCATCATCATCACCAATCCATCAATCAATCCACCAATTGATTTTTAGCTTGACTTGGAGCATAGTCCTTGTTTGATTTTGGTTTATTGTGCATGCTTTTTGGTTGCTTGTGTGTTTTATCAGTGTTTTCATTTATCATGGTCTCTTGCACGCTATTGCCATAAGGGCATCATGGTCTCCCAATCATGGTGTTATAAGGTATATGTTTGCACTTGACCTTTTTGATCACTTAATTGGCGCATTGTCATCCTAGTTCCTTATCCCTTGGTGCATAATCTCAAGTACAATAGAAAATATAGGTTGCTTATACCATTACAACATGATGATCATCCATGCCCCCTCTTCATCCACATCTTCATCATTCTTATCTATTTTCCTAGATATCCTTGCATCATTTTCCCTCTAGTCCTCTCCCATCCATTCTAAGAGCATGCCCATGTTCTTTGAACCTGCATGTCCTCTCAAGGGGGCATACCACTACCTCCTCATCATACTTTCTCATCCTTGCTAATGACTAGGGCATCATGCCATTAGATACCACTAGTCCCTATCTCTTGCCCACCTAATATATTTTATTCTTCTTTGAAATGATGTCACTTCTCTTAGTCGCAACATCATCTCAAAGAGGGGAAAAATGTAGATACTTGAAATGTGACCTAACCACACTTTACCAATTGTAATATTTAATTAAATAAATAAATATTATTTATTTAATTAATTCAATCTTTTCCCTTACCCTAATAATCAAATAAAAAATATTTATTATGTGTTTAATTAATTTTCCTATCACCTTTATCCACCACCTTTAATTAAATAAATCCACATTTATTTAATTAAATCTAACCTTAGCCCCCAAACATTCCAACTAAATAAATAAATTAATACTTAATTAATTTATTTAGGCTAGCTAACCTTCATTACTATTTTCTCATTATTTAATTCCATCTTAATCACCATTAGCCCATTCTCCAACTTTTAACCTTAGCCAAGTTAATGAACCCATGATTTGTTAAATTAACCCATCCCTATTAAATTAATTAATCCATGATTAATTAATTTTATCCATAAGCCTAACCATCCTTATCATTATTTCCTAATTTTTAATTGTCTCCACCTCCCCCAAAATTCTCAGCATGTGACAAGTGTCCTAGCCTACCCATCCTACCTTTTGCTCACACTTGTGTGAATCACACCTATCTCTTACAAAAATCCATTAACCTCTTACACAATCCCACTAACTCTTCCCAATACGTGCTCGCACACCTCCCTTTTCACCCCTCTCCCTCTTGTGACACTTGTCACAAGGCTAATCCTCTACCACACCATTCAATCTTAGCTCTTGATCAAGTCAATGCATCGTAGCCCTTGGTTCCACTCACCAAAATTCTATATATGGAGGCACTGTCTCTTATTTTACCAAGCTATCTCTATCATACCCTTATGATGCAAAAATTATGAGCAAACACATATCACATATACTTGAGAAAATCTACAAGTCTTGGGTGCAACTTGGAGCTCAATCAATGAAGATATAATATCAATTTGTGTTCATTTCTTTTATTCTTTTCATTGATTTACATTCATTATCATTTCATCCTCCTTTATTTATATTAATATTCTTTGATTATATGTTAATTTATAGAAATACATGGGAAGACTATTTGCTTCATGCAGATCAAACATTACAAGTTCTCAATCATCACCAATTTTATGCCAAATATTCTAAGCGCACATTTGGTCTCAAAGAGGTAGAGTACCTGAGTCACAAGGTCTCTCACAAATGAGTAGAAGTTAATCCTAACAAAATTAAGGCTATTATGGAGTGGAATATTCTTAAAACCACTAAGAAGTTAAGTGGTTTCCTAGGACTCAATGGATATTGTAGAATATTTGTGAAAAACTATGATGCATAGCAACACCCCATATAACTCTCCTAAATAAGGATTATTTTTAATAAAATAATTTAGCTAATACAACATTTAAGAGATTGAAGGATCCTATGTGTACCACTTTAGTTTTAGCCACTTTAGAATTCACCAAGGATTTTATTGCAGAGTGTGATGCTTCAAGAAATGGTATAGGAGTAGGTCTCATGCAAGAAGGTAGCCCCATTATTTTTAAAAGTCATAAATTGAAGAAACGAGAATAAACTCAAACCAATTTATAAGAAGGAAGTTTTAGATATTCTTAAAGCAGTGAAATAAAGGAGGTTATATCTGATGGGTAGTCACTTCAGGTTAAGATAAAGCATGATAGCCTAAAATATGTTTCCAACAATTATTATCCTTTGAAGAGAAATAAAGATGAACACTAAGATGTTGGGGTATGAATTTGAGATAGCCTATAAGAACGTGAAGGATAATATTGTTGTCGATTCACTATCTTATAATATGAGAAGGATGAGGTATTATTGTATGTAATGAAAATATTACAAGTAGATTAAGTTTAAGTAGCCAAAGTAAAGTAGTTCAAATATGTTTTATTGTAAGGGATATTTATGATATAAAGAGAGATTATACCTATGCAAGAATTTCACCCTCAAACACAAGATTATTTAAAAGCACCATGGTTATCTAGTTTGGGGTTGTTGAATATTTTTAAAGACATACCATTGAATCAAGTAGTGGTTCTTTTGGGAAGGGATTAATAGTGATATTTAGAAAATTGTGGCAAAATCAAAGAAATAAAGGTGAGATAATTAAGACACCTAGTATTTTTTATCCCTTAGTTATTCATATCCAAAAATGGGAAGAGGTCTCCATGAATTCCATCACAAGCTTTCCAAGATCCAAATATATGAGTGTCATCATGGCAGAGTGGGTCACCTCACCAAATATACCCATTTTATTGCATTATTTCATCCTTTTATAGTAAGTATATTACTAAAAGGACTTATGGAGAACATACAAAATTTATATGGTACCCAAAGGGTTATTGTTAGTAATTGTTATCATTTCTTTACTAGTAGCTTTCTGATAGATCTATTCTCTTCTGTGGGTAGTCAATTGGCTCATAAATATTCATACCATCCCTAGTTAAATGGGTAGATTGATATCATTGATAAGTACTTGGAAGGGTATCTACATTTTTTAACTTCAAATAAGAAGTCTTAATGGGTGGTGTTAAGGCTTAATTTGGTTTCTTGAGTTTTTCTTGGCCTTTATGAAATTTCGTCTGAGTCCTTCAAGAGTTGGACTTTCGAGCTACCATTTAGCTACATGATTGTTCCTTTATTTTCTTGCTTCCCTGACTTCCCTCATTGCTTCCTTATAAAATCAACTAAGTTTTTGGTTCATAAACATTTCAGGTCATCAAATTTTGCCTTCCATGCATACCAAATTAAGTCCCCTTCCTGAAGTCTCATTGATCCCTAAAGTTTGAGGTTAAAAGTATCTAAGTGTTGATTTATTGGAATTTTGGGTTGTCAACATCTCCCTTTCTCTCATACCTCTTTTGGTATCCATTTTGATGTTTCCTTAGCATCCAAATTCCACTTTGTAAAATTTATTGTCTCTAACTTTTTTGGGGCATTGATGTCTTCCATACCATCATCCCTTTTTGGCATGTTTCCCTTCACCTTGTTGATGCCTAAAGTGTGCCCTTTCTAAAGCACCTAAGTCTCAATTCATTGATGTTTTAGGGATGTCCTTCCCTTGATAACTCTTTTAGTGTGTGGTTAAGGTTCTTCTTGAACCCCAATTCCTGACTCATTCCCTTCAACTCCCCAATCCCCAATGTTTCCATCATTTTAATTCCAAAATCCTTCTAAGTCCTTTGGGAGTCAAAATTTTAGCTTTCCCTTTTCCCTCATTCATTTTGGCATTCATTCTCAATTTCCCTAACTTCTTGATGTCCCATAACTTTCGTACTTTATTCCTATTTTTTAATTTTTAGGATATCTCTTGCTCCCATCCCAATGGTTGATGTTAGAATGGATATTTGAAACCTATTGTTTGATGGCTCAATACATTGTCAAGGTTTCAAAGATTAATTTATTGGTGAATTGGTCTAATTGGTATATGATTTAATGATAGGCCAACGAATCGATGCTTGACATATTGCTTGTGTCGAGTCATTGAGAGTTCTCACACTCCAATCCCAGGGGTAGATGATATTTGGTAGCTCGATGACCCAATCTCTGGCATCTCTTCTTTACTTTGTTGAGGGATTGAAATATTTAATGTCAAATAATTTAGTGGTATGATCAAGCACAAGGTGATTATTTTAAATGTTGTAACAACCAATGGCATGCTTCTTCTCCACTTGCTCCACTAACTCACATCAATAACACCATTTCACCTAGCTATCAAGAATAAACGTAGTTGTCCTCCTTCAATTTTAAATGCTCATTTTGTCATGCCCAAAACTTTACAACCAAAATATAGCTAAGGACATGACACAAGTTTCAAATTGGACCACATACACTTGACTAACTCACAAAAGTTTGTTTACAAGTAGTTATGGGAGAAAGGCCCTAAGGACCAGACCTATACCTTAGGGGCTCATCTTTGATGGCCTTTCCTACATGACACACAGAGGCTTCGTAGTTTGATAGCATGGACTTGAACCAACACTCATTTGGTCAATAGTAATGTATAATATCAAGGTTCAATCCTCAAGATAATTTTTAACAACACTTCGATCATGCCCCAATGTTTCTAACCACATTTTAAAAAGGGAAAACAAAATTTTGAGAACAAATATTTTCAAGAATTTCTAATAAGTTGGAAGTTGACATGCCTAAAAATACAAACTTATCAATTTTCAATATGTTGGTTTGTAACGAAACAAGGCAGAGTTTAAATGATCATAAATTTCATGTTACTAAGCTAAATTTTAAAATTCAAAATTTTCTGGAATGGTGGGAGCAGGAAGGACAAAACCTAAATTAGTAATTTTTTCCTTGCTTATATTCAAGCATAAAATGCTAAGGAAAATCCTAATAACTTGGATACAATCTTTTCTATATCTTTAGACAATAATTTTGACTAAACAAAGAGCTTTCTTAAGATAAGGTGCAAAAAATTTAAATAATAAGTGATATCATTTCAATGATGTTAAAATAATATATTATAAATGTTGCTATATATATATATGTATGTATGTATGTATGTACGTAATGTAGAAAAAGGTGAACCTTAATGTTTAGGGGTATAAACACAAGGGTTACTTTAGGGACCTTTTTCCATGTTACATTAGAAGGCGGATCAACAAGGTGAGTAGATTGACTATATGTTATAAAGGTGAGCCAATTAGACTTGGATCCACTTTCTTAGGGTCTTGAAGATGGATGGGAAATGATTTGGAATGATTAACCTAATTGAGCTATATGAACTAATGTGATAAATGCAATAATATGAAAATACACTAACTAAAACTACAAATTTCAAGTGGATCTAAGAAATATCAAATGATGTGTACCTATCACCAAAATCTTGATATGGTATGAAGACGAGGAAACAATCGCCTAGGGGCGTATGGGTCTTGAAATTGATTCTACAATCCTCTAATGTTGGATCTAACCTTTTATTTCCCAGTTGTAAAGTTGTCAGTAAATTTTGTAATCAAGTTTTTGTGATTTGACAAGATGTATTACAACAAATGCAACAATAGAGAACTTGCCTTCAATCTTCTTCAAACCCGCAACCTGCACATTCACAAAGAGATGAAATTTTGGGCTATTTTAGGGGCTTGCCTCAATCAAACCTTGTGTAAGTATTTTCACTTCCACAATGGCAATGCCAATGGTAGGAATAATAATTGAAAGGAAGGAATGATGAATGAACAAGTGTTGTAACTCACCACCCTTTGATGGCTTCCTCGAAGAACTAAATTCATACACATCACATCAAGGATCTTGGATCTTTCTTTATAGATTTTCTTGAATACTTGAATGCTTGGAGACCTACAACAATGTTAGCCTTCACAAAATAATAACATAAACACACATAGAATTTGACATGATTTTGGATCTTGAATTGTTGCAATAAGCTCTGATAATGCTACTCTTGATAATAGTATTTGCTCAATTGCGTGTCTTATTGCTAGATAGTGTGTGTTAGATTTCAAATGATAAAATAACTAGGTATTTATATGCAATTGTTCTAATTTCCTAAAAATAAAATTCCAAAAGCCGATAATTAAGATTTGAATTCTAAATGTTAAAATGCCACCAACAACATATTAAAAATTGGTCCTCGACAAGATAGGGGGGATCCATATGCCCATGGGTGTACAAGTCCTAGTTGTATTTTCTAGGACATTAAATGTCAGGATCATAGCATTAATTATTTGCATTTATTCAATGCTTGCAATCCTTCGAGAAATGGTAAAAATAAACTCAGGAATACATAATTTAAGAAACTAGGGACTTAGTTAGGTCCAATAATTTAGGGGGTCCAAAACATAGTGAAATTCTTCAGGGTGAATATTTTCTACACTGCATTTAGCCCCCACTTTAGTGAGAGTATGAACTTACGCTCAAACTCACACTAAAGTAGATAAATATATGTCAAGAGGGGTTCAATTGTCCAAATGTTGAAGAAATAGAATGATTAAGGATCAAGGGATATGGATAAGGATTAAGGGATATGGCCAAGCCCCCAGGATCTAAGATTCCATGGCAAACCAACATAAGAACAAAGGAACACACATGCACATGCATGATATGCAACAAGACAATGTACACAAACATACATTTCGAAAGACACAAAATATACATGATGACAACAAATGACATGATGAAACATAAAGATGATGAAAATAAACATGATGTAAACAAAGGAAACACGTGAAAAACACATAAAAATAAACAAAACATAAGGTCAGTACCAAAAGGATTCGAGTTGGTAAGGCAAAGAGACCCTGGTCTTAAATTGTCTCAAATACCAAACACCATCCATCAAATAAATGGTAGCTCATATGGACTAACAAGTTGTGTTATGCCACATCACTCATGAAACACAAGGCTCCATTGGAAAGCAAGTTGTATTATTCTAGGTGACCATGTTAAAAGGTGTTCATGACTCACACAATAGTAAAGTCAAATATTTGCTAGGTGAATCACAAACCAAGAGACACACAAGCTAGTGAAGTTTGATATTCACTAGGTGAGCCCCTAGGACAACATAAAATGAGAGACACACACTAGGTCTACAAGGTGTACCCATAACAAGGTGGAAAAAATGGGAAACACACACTAGGTCTACAAGGTGTGCCCATAACAATCGTACCAAGAGTTACTCCCTAATAGCCTTGATAAGGTGCCACAAGATGCTATGTCGATGCTATGCTAAGTTCACTCCTGTAAACAAACTATAGCAAAAATTCCAAGGTTTAATATCATGGGGGATGAATATGGCAAGGTTTAACATCACATGGGATGAATATGAAAAGGTTTAACATCATGGGGGATGATTATGCCCAATTTTTAACATCATGGGGGACAAATATTATAAGGTTAAAACCTCAAGGGATGTTGTAATAACATCACCACAAAAGGTAACAATCAAAGGGGTTTTTCTTAATACACGAAGGTCATACCTTAGGGAACATCACACATGATATGTTGCTCTGTCTGCTGTTGTTGTGCTGCCTAAGGGTTGTCTCTGTTTTTTTTCCTGTTTATGTTAGTTGTTTAAGACTTGTCCTTTTTTGGCTCTCGTGGCTTGTTGTGTAGGGTACAATGCCCTGTAAATGCTGTTTAACATTTCAAAAACATCACACTTGATATCACCACCAAGAGAGGACTAGTTGAGGAAGAGGATATTCATGCCTTAGGGAATACTAGCCATAACATTACCACCGAGGAGAATGACATATGCCAAGAAAGGTCACACTCTTATGAGACATATCGTCTAATATCATCACAAAAGAGACACATTGCATGGATTAAGAAGACCACACTTTGATTGACAAGGTCACGCTTCTTGGGAGATGTATGTCATCATCACTAAGAAGGGACCATTTCTATGCAAACAATAAATGGGGGACCATAAGCCCCTCTTAAAATTTTAGTGTACTTATAATACTAACATTTTAAGAAGATACAAAAGGGATCCCTTACTAGAAGGAATATTGTTAGGAGATGGCTAAATAACCCCTTGCCCCCCAAGCATAGGGACAAGGGTGATCCTAATACGGTGCTCCTTTAGAGATGATTGCATAAAGCTATGTTCATACCTTCATGAATGGTAGTGAATATGTTATGATACTACAACTACCACATGGAAAGGAGCACAATGAATGAATGCTAATCTATGACATGCTTGAATTGATCCCCATAGGGATCAAATTATTTCAATATATTCTTTAAAGCACAACATTCATCATGAAGATGTCCAAGTGTTCTATGATATGCACAATAAGACATGTTTGTACTCTTTCATTTCTTATCTTTTCATTCACAGATAGGTGGTAATGTGATAAGTCCTATGTTGATAAGTGCTTGTAATTCTCGTTCAATCTTGGTTATAGTATGCATAAATGGTAGTTTCTTAAGTTTATAAGGCTTGTGTTTTTTACTTGGCTGACTAACTGTTTGGTGTGAAGGTGGAGGTTCTAAAATTTTATATTTTGATAGTGTATTACTTTGTTTAAGAATTTTGATTCTACTTGAAAATATTTGAAATAGTAAATAATTTTCCAAAATTTGCTTAATGTATCCCAATTTGATGTAAAATGCCATTATGCAATGATGTTGAGGATGCTTAAACAAATTTAAATGCAAATTTTATCTGAAATGTAATGATTGAGTGATTGTAAAATGCAGAGACCTAGAAATGATGATTTTGAATGCAAGTTTGGACCCTAAACAATGCACTTTATTTCACCAAATGAACTAAATACAAATATGCAGTTATGAAATTCAAACAAAGATCTGCAAGTATAGGCAAACTAAGTAGACAAAGACAGATAAGTGTGATAAAGGACTGTTAAGACACCTGTACAAGGACAAGGTCGCCCAAGGGCATCTAAGTCCTTGTTCAGGGTCTCAAAAATTGAAAAACTAAATGTTTAAGGTTGTTGTCCCTATTTGCAAAAAGGTTTGATAGTGACTGCTTTTCCAAAATTTTATAATGTAAAGGAAATGCAAATGTATGAAAAAATGACACCTTTTTAATGCAATTTTGAAATGAAAATCTGATCTAGATGACTAAAACACACCCTAATGCAAGCTATGATACAATATGGATGCATTATTTCAGGATTTTTATGAATTTTTATGATGCAAATATGAAACCCTAAATGAGAAATGCACGCTAAAATGATGCAAAACCTAGATCTAGGGTTTGGAAGACTACCAAATTAGAAAGCTATGATGCCACATATTAGGTTCACCAAAATGTAATGTAGAAAAAGGTGAACCTTAATGTTTAGGGGTGTAAACACAAGGGTTGCTTTAGGGACCTTTTTCCATTTCACATTAGAAAGTGGATCAACAAGGTGAGTAGATTGACTATCTACCATATAGGTGAGCCAATCAAACCTAGATCCACTTTCTTAGGGTCTTGAAGATGGATGGGAAATTATTTAGAATGATAAACATAATTGAGCTATATGACCTAATGTGATAAATGCAATAATCTAGAAATACACAGATTGAAACTGTAAATTGTAGGTGGATCTGGGAAATATTAGATGATGTGTACTAGTCACCAAAATTTAGATTTGGTATGTAGAGGAGGACAAAATCACCTAGGGGTATATGGGTCCTTGACAAGGGGTCTTGAAACTGATTTTTCAATCCTCTAATGTTGGATCTAACCTTCTGTTTCCTGATTGTAAATTTGTTGGAATATTGTCAGTAATTTATGTAATTGAGTTTCTGTGATTTGACAAGATATATGACAAAAAATGTAACAATGGAGAATTTTCCTTTAATCTCCCTTCAATCTTCTTCAAACCTACAACTTGCACATTCACAAAGAGAGGAGATGTTGGGACATTTTAGGGGTTTGCCTCAGTCAAACCCCATGTAAGTGTTTGCACTTCCACAATGACAATGTTAATGATAGGAATGATAATTGAAAGGAAGGAATGATGAATGAACAAATGTTGCAACTCACCACCCTTCAATGGCTTCGTTGAAGGATTAAAGTCATACACATCACCTCAAGGATATTGGACCTTGCTTGATGGATTTTCTTGAATACTTGAATTCTTGGAGACCTACAACAATGCTAGCCTTCACAAAATATTAACATGAACACACATAGAATTGGCATGATGTTGGATCTTGAATTGCTATAATAAACTTTGTTAATGCTACTCTTGACTTGCTCTTGACAATAATATTTTCTCAATTGTGTGTCTTATTGCTAGATAGTGTGTGTTAGATTCAAATGATAAAATAACTAGGTATTTATATGCAATTGTTCTAATTTCCCAAAATCAAATTCCAAAAGTCGACAATTGAAATTTCAATTCTAAATGTTAAAATACCACCAACAACATATTAAAAATTAGTCCTTGACAAGATAGGGGGACCCATACGCCCATGGGCATATGGGTCCTAACCCTATCTGCTAGGACATTAAGTGTCAGGATCATAACATTAATTATTTGTATTTATTCAATACTTGCAATCCTTCGAGAAACGTAAAAGTAGGCTTTGGAATGCATGATTTAGGAAACTGGGGACTTAATTAGGTCCAATAATTTAGGGTACCATATATATATTCAAACTATTTTGATAGCTTATTTTATTTTATATAAAACTATTTATACATTAGCTTAAATTTGATATCTTTTATCAAATTCTTAGATAGATCTAGATGATTTGGGTAGTAATTTACTCTATAAATTGATTACAATTATGTAGTTATAGTTTTTATGTGCAATACAAGGCTCCTTATTGTCATTGTAGAAGATCTCTTAACATTATTAGCACTATCACACACATGGAGGTCAAATTATTGTCACCAATTCAAAAGAAGAAGGTTACAAGAGACATTGAAGGTAGATCACAGTAGAAGGGGGTTTATTCAAACTTCTAGATTTGATCACTACATGCAAACAATGACTTGGACTGCCATATTTGTCAATTTATTGTAAGTACAAAATTACATACATTTTTTGCAAAAGCCATGGTTTGTAAATCAACACCTTGATGTGATGTAATACAATTCAAATATAATAAAAAAGTTGTTGACTATTTGGGGTACTTATTCTTCCATTTTATAGTTGTTTTATTTAATTTTGTTTATAGAATATAAAAGGAATAATCTATTTTATTGCAAAGGTGAAAACTAGTAATTGTTTGCTAAGTAAGAACAACAAAAAGTAGAATAAAATAAATTTAAAAATAACAGCAAAAATAAGACTTTCCACTAGAGGACAATAATACATCTAATATTTTTTACTATTAAGATTCCACAGTGATCGGTTATAAAATTTAGCTTCTACAACAAATTATAGGGTGATTATCTTTAGCCAAAAAAAATGTGTGATTACACACTTACATATTTAATATCTACAGATTCTATTTTGAATATATTTTACTCCTAGGAAGCCAAGCACAACACTATTTAGTTTTAAGATCCATACATTCTTCAATCCAATTGGCCATGGTACAGTTAAATTGAAAGATAATAATACTCAAAATTTTCTCTAAAAAAATATTGTACGTAATTAGTTTTAACTGTGAGCAGTTAAAGGAAGAGTGAATCTTATCAAAGAACATATTTCCATTATTATGGTGCAAAGATGTAGAGGCATTTTATATTTCAAAACCACAAAGATTAGTTGAAATATGTTCGATTGGAGCAAAAGATAGCTTAAAGATTGCATAAAACATAAGCAGAGAAACATTTTTTTTAAAAGACAAGGAGCAAACCTTTTGTTTTGAAAATAAAGATGCATACCACCTCAAATATTTCCCTAAGGGAGTCTCTAGGTTTGTCCAAGTTCAACCCTCTCTCGCCATTGAATTCTCCATTGGTATCCTCCTCTTCATGGAAATGATAGATTAGTCTTTTTATTTTTTATTTTTCCCCACTTGTAACCTAGTGATGCACTATGCTATTCTCTCCCTCTACCAATAATGCTCAAAATATTCTCCCCCTATAAATGTGCATGCAAAATCTGGTTATATTGATAGGACATGGATATATTTTTTAACTGAGACTTTTCTCTTGAATATCCGCCTCATGTATATTCAAATTCTAGCAAACTGATTTTAGATTTTATTATTTTTACTTATTTAATTCTGGTCCTCCCCCCGGTGTTGAGCATGTAGGGTGCACGACTATTAAGACTTGGTGTAGCTTGTTTAGACTCCCCAAATTATCTCATATGATGCTAGGACTTGAAGAATAGTAGCACACATTCTTGAGTGTAAGTTTAAATAAATGAAACAGACATGTGATGAGCGTAGATAATAACTAGTTTTCTTTCATTAAGTTCATGACTTTTAACATTTCAACCTATCAAGTTCACAAACAATCCTAAAGACTTATACATCTTTCATATCTTTTATGCATCTTAAACCAGACTTTAGTATGTGGAAATATAATTATGATATGATAGTATTTGTATGTGTGGATGTATGAATGTTCATGAAATTTAGTATGATTCTATGATTGATTCATGATTGTTAATGATGTGTATGCTTTAGGATGAAACTAACCTTTTATTGCTAAGGAGAACTATAACCCATAGCAACTAGATTTTTAGATCATAGCATAAGGAACAAAAGTTGCAGGGGAAAAGCTAGAATGCTTGAAATATAACAATTCTAGGAAGAAATGAATACAACCATTGAATGGTCAATTGTGAGTCACCACCAACACCAAATAAGGTGACATAAAGGAGTCTATTATGAGTAGGGAATTTTAATGACATGACAGTTTGCATGGAGCATGTCTTTGCCATATAGTTGGGGCAAAGTTTTAATTTAAATTCTCTTCTTCTATCTTTTTCAATTATTATTATTGTTTATAAAGACGAGTCCTCTCCCTATTCTTGAGGGAGAGTGGACGTATGCATTTATGTTTTATTTTTATTCCTTGTATGAATAAAATTCCTCCCGAACCTATTTATCGAGATTAATGGTTGAGGAGAAAATCTAGTTTTTTTATTGTTTTACCAGTAGTACTTGGTTGCTATTAGTTTCCTATTATTTAGTTGTAATAATCATGTAATGATTAATAAATCTTTATAGATTCTTGTCAGACTATAAGAAGTCTAGTTCTTATGCAATAAAGGAGGTTTAGTTTACTATCATGATTTTGAACAAAAGTGCATAGTTGATATCTCTTGTGGGTGCAACAACTCGAGCAAGGGCCACTCGAGGTACTGCCAACTCATATTATTTTTTGTACTAGATTAGATGTTACATTGTTATATCCATTTATCTGAATTCTCATTTGTATGTATGTGAATTTCATGAATGATGTTTTGTAGCATGGATTACATTTTGTAACATTACGTTGAGT
Organism: Sequoiadendron giganteum; assembly: GCA_007115665.2. Lineage (NCBI taxonomy): Eukaryota > Viridiplantae > Streptophyta > Pinopsida > Cupressales > Cupressaceae > Sequoiadendron > Sequoiadendron giganteum. The sequence continues at coordinate 37,931,254 of CM021108.1, forward strand.
TAGTCTCCAAAGAAGTTAGAAGTTAGTAGCGTTAGTTAATTCCAAGTTTAGATTTAGTAGTTAACAATTACAACTTAAGCAGAAGGTACTCGTAGGATAAGCAACAAATTCATGTTATTTCCCCTGTTTTGCAATTTGACATTTTATTTTCCTTTCCAACCTTTATAGTTTTCATTACATGTGTGACCACCTATGTTTCATCGATATAGGGTGTAATCAGGATACTTGAATGCACATATAGTGCCAACACTGTCAAAAGATTATGAGCCCTAGTTGATAATTTAATGAAGTCTTTGTGAGGGTTTGGTGAACTCTTCAGTTAGAAACCTATCCTCTGAATTGTGTTTCTACTCATAAACACCAAGTTGATTAACATTAGAAAGTACTTACAACATGCATCACTTATTTTTAGCATCAAATCAATTCAACTACTTTAGTTCAATCACCAAGAAAGGTGGAATAAGTAGTTAATTAGTTTGGTTTAATTATAGTTTTGATGCCTTGAATCAAGTATAATAATTTAACATGTATTCCTTTTAATTATTTATTAATGTCTATTATTTAAGAAATATACCCATGATATAAATAAATTATTTGTAATTATCGAACAAAAAGGGTGAGGCCTTACATTCCTCTCTCCTTAGAACTAACTTCCTCCTAGAAGTTAATAAGGTTTGGGTTTATAAACCCCTACCACATTTGTCACGACCCTAAAAATCCCCTCTATAACCACATGAATGCTCCTTTAATAATTTCCTCCTCCTTGAACTTGAAGGTTAGTTTCTCTTGAATAATTGATTCATGGAATTGCATGTGGAGTTTCCCCACTTTTCTTTATGTGACATGGAAAAAAACCTTCTTCTACATACTCTAGTTGCTTTGTGCATGGAGCCTTTGACACTTAACTAAAAATTAAATTCCCCTCCAATCAATTCCATGACTCAGAGTTCAGTTGGGAATTTTGTTATGTATTACACTCCTCTTAAAACCTCATTTTATCAAACATGTGACTATTTTTATAAATGCTACTCTCCAAGAATGAAAACCATTTAATTCTCTTTTACATGCCAAATTTTATGCCAAGAATGATGGCACGTAGCCTCCATGAGAGGTTTAAAGTTGAGTATGTCGTATATATATAATTAAACTACATATTTAAAATAATATCCAACATTAATTAACAATAATAAAGGTTATGATTTCTTAAGTTTGGTTCTATTTGTTTTGTGATTTATGTCTCCTTTCAACACAAGTATATAATAAAAGTCAACTATACATGGTATGTAGGATAAAAAATTTATTTTTCTCATATTAGATAATTCACACTATTAATTGTCACATCAGGAAAACAATTATGCCTTGATTACTTAGTAATTTTTGTAGTGATGAAGGTAGCTTCGATGCACTTTCATGACCTAGTCTAAGGTAATTTGATACCACATGCTAATATATCTCCAAGGTGTTATAGCTAGTTGGATAGGTGGCCTTACATTCTCCCCCTAGTATTGACTTCCTCTTGGAAGTCTTCAAGGGAAAAAGAAAATAGGGTCACTTGTTTTTTTGACAACAATAATTCCAAAGACGTCAAGGATAATTTTTTTACCTCATTGTATCATGAAGCAACAAAATTATTTAGACAATCATATTGGTTCCAAATAAATTTAATTCATGTTGGAACAAATATTACTTTTATTTATACACATGCTCTTTATCCAACATCAATTCACTTGAATCTATATATAAATATATATTGCATCACATCACATACATTGCAAAATTTTGGCATTTCAACAACATATCTCACTCATATACACCCCATCAACACAATTTAATTATCTTCAATATATCTCAATACTCGTATATCAATAACATTAAATTCACATTGAACAAATCATGAACTCGTACAATGGGATGAGGATAACTAGTGTCTAAATTTCTCTTACGAGAATGCAAAGTATCATAGTGCCAAAGAAAAATTAGATAGATCTTATGGGAAATGGATTATAACTATTCCATATCAATCTCATTTACCCCTTATACAATAATTCCCTAGGCCATCTACTCCCCCCATACAACTTGTCAGGGACCCCTCGTGAGTATGAAAATTTTTACATAGCTCACATTACTACACGTGCCAACAACAACCATTGATAAAGCTTCAAAATAAGATTTTTTAACAAATAAAATGTTAAATAAAATCAACCAAAGGAAATCAACAAACACCAATTTAAAATTGGAACCAAAGATCACAATGACTAGTGCTCGAGGAAAAAAGAATAATTTCAAGATTTCAATTAATCAAATAACTTTAAGAATTTCTAAAATTGGTTGCTTAATCAGTCAAATAAAAGTGACAATAATAATAAAAAAATGTGTCCAATAATAGCACAAGTTTCACATGACAATTGCCACATGACTTCAACAAGTCACCTAAGGGGGAGGAGGGGAATGGTGGTCTCAAACCACATAGAGCTCATAAATAAATAAATCACCATGTCGAAATAGACATGTCCCACACAACCTGGGAAAATCATGTAATAATTGAATCATCAATAATAAATATCTAAAGGTACAATTAGGTCCATCCCCAACCCATAGGTAAATATAAAAAAAATTAGGCTTGCACAATGAACCAACTAGTGTGGTCCAAGAGTGTGGGGGAGTCAATGGTAACTAACATACATTCAAAGTCCTGATATTTCGATGGAGATCCTCCATCTCTCAAACCCTAATTACATTAACAGGCTCACACATAGGTAGGTGGATTGATGCTAGGGAAGACATCACCATACAATACAAGAGAACATTAAATTATTATTTATTGGTTTCCACCTGTCAAAACACAATATATTATCATGAATTTTATCACTCCATTCCTTATGAGTCAAACATGCACGACTCACACTTACTCTCACAACTTGGTTTAAATTGCCACAAAACACAACATAAGCACCATTATGGGGTATTCACATCCATAGAGAATGCAAAATAAATTCATTTCTAATTTTCACCTTTTAATGCAACAAAACCATTTCCTTACACATAATTAAACCATACTTCCATAAAATTTTCAAGAATTTACCTCCAACATCCACTAGGGTTACTCCTTCCAAGATATGAATAAAATTTATCCATAGTTGTATAATTACAAGCATCACAACACATTCCAGTTTATCTCAATGATATACAAAATTAAATATACTAAACCATGCAAGATCCATGAATTGCATCTCCATTCACAAGATGGTGTATCATAACACACACACACACTTACAAAATAAATTATCTATTATATAAACATCCCATTGAATTCCAACAAGATACCATAATTCTACTTTCTTAGCAATAATATTTAATAACTAATGACACTCATCAAAAATATTTTAGTTAAAGGAATTAAGTCTTTACCCAATGTTCCACCATGGTCCTACAAACTATTCTATTCTACCAAGTGATGTACACATTCACGATAAAACATTTTCTCAAACAAGGCTACTCAATGCTCAATACACGTCGAGAAAAACATAAGCCAGTTTATTAGTACACCACAAGCACAATATTATTTTCACTCAAAATTCACTTCGTCATGCATTTAACATTTGCATCTCTAATTAGGATATAATGAGTTAATATTTATATGATTTTCTATCAATAATAATGTAATTGGGAACCTTAAGTCTCGCCAATGTAATGCTACTACAACACACGTGTCATTCTACATTTCGACATACCATGTAATGAAAGAAGAAACTTAAATTTGGAATTTAACAATGCAATGTTTATTAATGCATTCATTCCCTTACCATCATTATTATTTACTTACTATGTACATGATTCCACTATTTCCTTTTTTATCTCTAAACTTTACTGAATACTAATTGATTCTGTACATAAGAAAATAATTACATTTTCAAAACACCCCAAGGCACATACAGAAAGAGCTCATTTTATAATCATAGTTAAATATCTACTTTTTCTATACCATTTAAGGCACACAATCATGAGATTGTAACTTAAGAATTCATTATCACTTCACTACTATTTTCCCACATCAAGTATATGAACATAATATCATTTCTTTCATAAAAAAATGCATAATTCACGTGAGGGTACATAATACTCAATCAAATCTAACAACACAATTTTTTCTTTTCTTTTTCAATTAGTATTTTCACAAAACCACACCTAGCAAGAAATTATGTAAGAAAACTCAAGACCTCATAAAGTCATCTCAATCATCAATCTCAATAAGGAGGAAACAATTACTACGTTATAAAATGTTAATGCTAAAAAGGAAAATCCTAATAACTTGGATATAATATTTTCCATATCTTTAGACAATAAGTTTGACTGGACAAAGAGCTTTCTTAACATAAGGTGCAAAACATTTAAATAATAAGTGATAACATTCCAATGATGTCAAAACAATATTTTATAAATGTTGCAATACATATATAATACATCTATTAAATAATTATTCAAACTATTTTGAGAGCTTGTTTTATTTTATATAAAATCATTTATACAATAGCTTAAATTTGATATCTTTTATCATTCTTAGATAGATCTAGATGACTTGGACAATAATTTACTCTAGCAATTGATTACAATTATGTAGTTCTAGTTTTTATGTACAATATAAGATTCCTTATTATCATTGTAGAAGAAATCTTGACATTACTAGCGCCATCACACACAGGGAGGTCAAATTGTAGTCACCGATTCAAAAGAAGAAGGCTGCTAGAGACATTGAAGGTAGATCATAGTAGAAGGGGTTTTATTTGAACTTCCAGATCTGATCACCACATGCAAACATTGACTTGGATTGCCATATTTGTTAATTTATTGTAAGTGCAAAATTACATACATTTTTTGCAGAAGCCATGGTTTGTAAATTAACACCCTGATGTGATGTAATACAATTCAAATATAATAAAAAAATTGTTGAGAAGTTGTTGAAGATTTGGGGTACTTATTTTTCCATTTTCCAGTTGTTGTATTTAATTTTGTTTCTAAAATATAAAAAAAATACAAAAAGAATAATCTCTTTTATTGCAGAGGTGAAAACTAGTAATTGTTTGCTAAGGAAGAACAACAAAAATAGAATAAAATAAATTTAAAAATAACAGTAAAAACAAGACTTTCCAATAGTAGAAAAGAATAAGTCCAATTTTTCATTATCAAGATTCCATAGTGATCGGTTATAAAATTTAGCTTCTACAACAAATTATAGGGTGATTATCTTTAGCCAAAAAAATGTGTGATTGCATACCTACATATTTAATGTCTAAGTATTCCATTTTGAATCTATTTTACTCCTGGGAAGCCAAGCACAACACTATGTACTTTTAGGATCTGTACATTCTTCAATTCGATCGATCACGGTATAGTTAAATTGAATGATAATAATACTCATAATTTTCTCAAAAAAAATATTGTACATAATTAGTTTTAATTGCATGTAGTTGAAGGAAGAGCAAATCTTGTCAAAGAGCATATTTCTATTCTGATGGTGTAGAGATGCAGAGGATTTTTTATATTTCAAAACCACAAAGATTTAGTTGAAATATGTTTGATCAGAGCAAAAGAGAGCTTAAAAGATTGCATAAGACACAAACAAAGAAACAAAAGAATTTGTTTTTAAAAGATAAGGAGCACACCTTTTGTTTTGAAAGTAAAGATGCATACCACCTCAAATATTTGCCTAAGTGAGTGTCCAGGTTTGTCCAAGTCCAACCCTCTCTCGCCATCAAATTATCCACTAATATCCTCCTCTTTCTAGCAATTATAGATGTCTTTTTTATTTTTATTTTTCACCACTTGTAACCTAGCATTGCACTATGGTATTCTCTCCCTCTTCCAACAATGCTCAAAATCTTCTCCCCTTGTAAATGTGCATGTAAAATCTGGTTATATTAACAAGGCGTGGATATTATTTTTAACTAAGACTTTTCTCCCCAATATCTGCTTCATGCATATTCAAATTCTAGCAAACAAATTTTAGATTTATTTATTTAATTCATGATCCTCCCCCTCGGTGTTGAGCATGCAAGGTACATGATTGTTAAGACTTGGCGTAGCTTGTTTAGACTCCCCAAATTATCTCATATGATGCCACAACTTGAAGAATAGTAGTGCACATGCTTGAGTGTAAGTTCAAATAAATGAAACAAACATGTATCACTTATTTTTAGCATTAAATCAATTTAGCTACTTTAGTTCAATCACCAAGAAAGTTGCATAAGCAGTTCATTAGTTTGGTTTAATTATAGTTTTGATGCCTTGACTCAAGCATAATAATTTAACATGTATTCCTTTTAATTATTTATTAATATCTATTATTTAAGAAATATACCCATGATATAAATAAAGTATTTGTAATTATCGAACGAAAAGGGCAAGGCTTTACACTGTTGCCCTTCCCTAATTTACTTAATTGTTTGAGATGTGTGATGAACTCACACAAATCTTACAAGATATTTTTTTAGACTTTGTCTCCAATCTTAAGTTAGGGGAGCTAAGATTTGATTTGAGCTCCTTGTACATTGTGAGATTTTACAACCTATTTTTGGTAGCAAACCTAAGCCACTCTAAGTTGAGTGGCCAAATCAAAAGGTTTCACTTCCAAAGTGGTGGTGACTTGAAGAGGCTCTGAGGTGGTGGCCTCATATGATCAATGATGGAAACATGCTAACTAACACCCATAGCTGTAAATAAACTAGGGAGTACATGTGATGCCATCATTCTATAGGCTATCTATCTAGTCTCATGCATGGAACATGATTTTGAATTCTAAACACGTTGAATGTAAGTAGATGTGACCTTATGATTGAGCAATGACATGTTTAAAAGGAATCGAGTCTTCATGGCCTCGAGTTTAGCAAATTGCCACTCAATATGAAATTATATAAGAAAGTGGTCTAAAAGCACAATGTTTGACAAAGGCTTCATAATAAAAAATAATAATTGACAAAGGAGAAAAAAGATTGTGTTGACATCATAACATGATTGAGATGCTTGAGTACTAGATATCAAGCCTTGCTCTAATTTATTACACATGAAGAACCACGCCTCTCTTTTGCTAGTTGTCTATTGCATAGGCAAGGCCCCAAATTTATTGTAGACTATTTCAATCATATTAAAATCCCCATAAAGAATCCAAGTGCTGATAGACATTGAATTGACAATCCACATCTCGAGGACATATCTCTCAACAACATCATTCAAAGCATAAATATTAATAGCTCCAAATAAATGATTATTAATGTTGAAAAGAGCCCATAATGCTCAATTAGTGAGACCATATTTTTCATTTAGTATTAATTGCATAATTTTAACTCCTCTTATGTTTTCATAAGTTATTTTTAATCCCTAAACTATAACAACTCCACATTATAAGAGAAGATTCCTACATTTGAACAATAAATTCAAATAGACATGGGACCTAAACAATTTTAAAATAAAATGATATGTATATGTATTTATTTATGTTAATAAATAAAATCTTGAAAGGAAACATGAAAGAAAAGTGAAAGAAATTTGTAGTGAAGGAAATTTGTATATTCATATAATATAATTATTATACTTTGTATAAATTTAACTCCCACAAATTTTTACATAATTTATTTTCAATTTCTAAATTATATTAACTTCATCATTATAAAAGAAGATTCCAAATTATCTTGTATACTTAACTCAATATTTATATAAAAAAATAAAATTTAAACAATAAACCAAAATAAACAATTGCATGAAACTACCCTATGACAAGCGCGAAACGCTAACGAGCTTTCTCACGTATATTAACTCTACAGGCCAACATCTAAATTCATTAAAACCTTAAATCCCAATCTATTTGACCGCAACTGAAGGCCTCGTCTTTATCTAGGTCACAGTGGATTCTTTTTCTTTTAGGTCTACTGAATCGGTAGTATCTTATATCTTTTTCACTCAGATCCACAAGGTATACAGCATATAGGATAACAAATTACACTTTTATAGGATTGATTTTTGAGGTGTAACTGCTACTTTGGTAGAGACCAGGAGGAGCTACAGTGGCCACTTCAACTTTATTATCAGGTAAGATGGTTTTTCCGAGTTGGGCATTCTTGGATTCTTATATACAGAAATGGGTTGGACTCTTTAAGTTTGTTTATTGGCTTATACATTCATTTATACATGCCGGTCTGCTCATTTTCTTGTGGCTATTGCCATTGAATCCTAAAAACGAGTTTTCCAAGTTTTTAGTTGACAGGCCTGGTCTGAGTGTAATGGAGTCCAAGTTGGTCATCCACGTTTGAAAACATAACGAGTTCTTTTTGGGGTTGGCATTGAATCATTAAATGAAAAGTTATCGATTTCTTAGTTGATGGGTCTGAACTTAGTCCTGGGTGTAGTGGGAATCATGTTGGTCGTCAATTTTTCCTTGTGGGTATTGCCATTGAGTTTTTAAACCCAGAGCTTTCAATTCTACGATTGACGGGTCTGTTCCGGATTTTGCAAGAAACTCGATACGCGAATCGAGCTTTCCCGGGTGATTAGAATTTTAATCTTACTGTACAGAGAGTCGGTGTGTGCCATTGGAAAGTGGATCTGTCGTATGCTTGCTTCACGGCATTGTTGATGTCAAAACAAATTTACCTGGTTTTGGCACATGAGTATGTGCTGCTTTTATTCACTCATCTTGCGGGTGGGATTGAATGCCTTTTCTATTTGAAGTTCTGGATACCTCAGAAAATATCCACAGAAAAAGAAAAAGGGCAGGCACAGTATGGTTCAGCTTGGGATTATGAAATTATAAATAAGGATACAAAAGCAACCTTTAGCTTTATACTCCTCGTGCAAGTCGATTTGCAGTCTACTGTTTATTTCCGAATTTCATTCTGTGGCTGGGACTTGGCACATTCAAATACAAAGTTTGAACACATAAATAAGGTAATAGAAGAAATTCCTAACATCTGAGGATTTCGGTTCTCTACCTGGACATTCTTCCTTTGTCTGTACTGCTTTGCAAGGTTCTCCCCATGCTTTTCTTTTTGTAATTGTACTAGCTTGGGAGTTACTCATTTTAATCTAACCCGTTTTCTGGCTATTCTCATTTTTTTTGTTTTGATTTATTTTCTGCTTCATGTCTTGCGTTGATTTTGCCCTAGTCCTTTCTATCGTACTTGCTCTATGTTCCAGTCCCTTTAATCCATTTTTGGACATTTGTGGTTGTTAATCTATTTTATTTCTTTCATTCTTTCTTTTCTAATGGGGATCTGATATTTCAGATTGGCAGTGCCTAATTAATAATTAGGTGTCTTTTTATTGTTTTATAATTTCATTTGCTGCAGGACTATTGACACTAACTTTCTTTAAGAACGTGATTCGATTTTGTAATTCTTTTGATTGTTCACTATCTACAACAGTATTCTTTAATTGGAACCACAGTAGCCCTTTACCTGTGCTTGAATATTTTGTTTTAAGTCATTTTTAGATTATAAATATTTACTAAAATGCCCAGTGCAGTGTAGTTAGGCTGATGGTTGGGTTGCCCTGTTTTTCAAAGGGGACTGATTTATATGTGTGCATAGGTTTCTGAACAATTTGTGTGTGTGCGTGTGTGTATTTCTTTATTTATATATCCTGACTGTGATGTATATACCAAAATACATGTGCATTGGGGTGCTAAGGGTTCCAGAGTTGGTATGCCTGTTATATGAATCTCGGTGAAGCTTTGGGCCAACATTTAACTGTGTTAGAAAGCCCTTGAAAGAAAATGAATTAATCTGTTGACAGAGAAAGGATTGAGATTCCTAATGCAGGTCCTCTCTTGGTTATCTATTCATGGTTGGCCCTACCCCAATGTATGGAGTTTAAGTCACATGTCTCATGTTTGACTTGTAACTGCTCAACTTGGGGGTCAAGAGTCGTTTGATGGAAAGCTGAAACTCTTTGAAAAAAATATAAAAATTTGAGGTTGTAGAATTTTAGATATATATTTTTATGCACTAATCCTTGCTGAGTGTTGAGTTGATTCTTACTCTTTGGCTTCTTGTTCTATCTCAAGTCCAAATTGTATGATTATTGTATGGAGGATCTCTAGTATGGGCTGCAAATTTTTAGGTATATGCTGCTTAAATGGGTGAAGTGCTGCTTTGGCAGTAGATTTGTGCTTACTCACATCCTGAAAGACTTCTTTCTAGATTTGTCAGGATTGAGGAATATAGACAATGATACCTTTAGGATGTTAATTAGGAATCTACATCCTAGCTCGACTATATGTTTTCTGTAATTAAATCTAAAACTAAAGCAAGCGTTCCATATTTCCATCTAGAACTGAAGCCAATATTTTCCATATTCTATCTAAAACTGAAGCAAGTGTTTTCCATTTCATGCAAGCTGAAAAGATGTTTTGCATAGATTCATCTGAGCTGAAGTAAACCTCTCAAATAGAACTTTAAGATGCCACTCTGAGCTGAAGTAAACCTCTCAAATAGAACTTTAAGATGCCACTCAGATTTCCTTTCTAAAATATGAAGGTTTGGGTTTGGGGTTCAGGAATCAGCCAATTTTTTTTCACCAGATATGGTATGGCTGGGTTCAGTTGTAATAATATAGGCATAGGACACTAGAAAACAGCCTCTCTGAGCAATGAGAGGTAAGAATAACTGTTATGTTTATGATTCGTGTTTTGTGTTTTGTTGGTAACATAAGTCACTTTTTAGGGTTAGCTTGGATTAGTTAGGCGTTAATGTACTTTTTGACTTATAAAAAATATCAGTTTTTTTTAATGTGTTGTTTCTGCCCCTGCATCTGGGTTTGCCTGGGTTCATCCAAGGATGTACTGGGGCCTGTGCATTTGGCTCAGGTATGTCTCAGATGTACCTGGGCAAATTCACAGGCCTGAGTATGTGCCTTGGATTTACCTAGGTTAGATCCGGCCTGTGGGATTTGAACCTGGACCAAACTGGTTAGGGTACGGCAGGGCACCTGGGTGTACCAAGTAACACAACATAAATGATAAAAATGTAACAACAATTCTTCATTCCCATATGTCAAAATAGGCAATAAGACTAGTGGAGACTATTGAAAGGACGTTACTTATTTTTCATCCAGACCATTTGCTTGCATCTGCATGGAGCTTTTTTGCATATTCTATGCTAACTGGAGAAAATTTAACATAATGTGGCATTTAGATTACAATGATAAGATTCAATGGATGCTTGCAGTGTATAATAATACTAAGAAACTAATTTAGTAATTAATAATTATGGTAACATTTGATCAGGAAAAAAATAAGCTTAGTATAATACATCAAGAGAACACATTAAGCACGCTAAAGCCACCTTCAAATAGAGTGTAGTCACGTGTTACAGTATTAGCTTCTTAGTTTTTAAATAGTGAAGGCTGAATTAGACCAAGCTGAGATTTGTGGTTGTGTCCTGGACCAAGTATTATTCCTTTTTGCACAGTTGCTCAATGCAAGTAGTGCACAGTAACCTGAACATAACTTCTGATCATAGTTAAAGTAGTTGACCTTTAAATATAAAATAACTGAATAGCTATATGTAATATTACCTGTTACCATTTTTTGTCCACTTCCCAGTGTTCTATCCTTATGCTTTTTCTAATATTGAATGAATGTATTGTATTTCTTTTTAAATGCATGTTTCATTTGGCCACTTCCTTTAGTATCCATGCAGTGCTGTTTTGTGTTAAGTATGCAAAGTGCTAATGGTCAGTTAGAATATGACTATGAATGTCAAGCTGCTTTTGTTCTAATCTAAGAGACCTTTATAAATAGTAACTAAATGCCTTTACAAGAAGCATGGTTTTACTTATATGCGTTCAATAGAGCAATTTGAATTTTAATCATGTCATTACCTATGCCTACACATACAGGGAGCAAAAACAGCTTTTCAGTGTTGTGAGCTGGTAGATTGATCAGCCTCCACTTAGGATGACTAATGAAAGCTAACAACTTCAGTAGGCATGAATGTATTACAAAATTCTATATGGAGGAAGGAGGCTTGATAATTTTCAGGTCCATCCTACTAATGGAAATAAAAAGCCACTTCAGTGAAATGTATTGCATCTGTACTCTTTTGGTTTCTGATTTATTACTGTCTACCTTGTCAGCTAAGTTATCAGGTTCTCCTGAACCGGTTCCTGTTCTTGTACCCAACCAGACTGGGTTCAGGAGTGGTGATGAGATTGTCCCAAGAGCGGGCAGGGACGCTCCCTGTCTGCTCCCAGGCGCTTCCAAACACTCCTATGGGCAGAAAATAATTAAAACGCCCAAATAAATATAGAAAAGAATTTTTAGAACACTAAAACATTTAAAAAAGCCCTAAAAAGAACCTTTATGCTTGTTGTTTGACAAACACAACTCTATTTCACACCAATTCATTCTTCCTATGTCTTTTTTGCATTTTGAAAGGTAGCTGGTTTCTTTTTTTAAGGAGAAAGATCACAAACTACTTAATTTCATTGTTTAGTGATAAAATTGTGAAAATGGTGTGCTCCATGAAGGTTTGTGTGGTTTCAATGGCCTTAATTAGGGCTTGGTGGTGGGGGCTTCGCTCCAAGGTGCTGTCCCTCAACTTTGTTGGGGGCGTTGCCCCTAGACCCCCATGAGGGGTGCTGCCCCTCGATCCCATTGGGGGTGTTGACCCTCGACCTTGTTTGGGGTGTTGCCCCCAGACCCCCATGATGGGTGCATACCTTTGACCCCAATGCCCCCAATCCCCCATTAGGGGCATTGCCCCTCGATCCCATTGGGGGCATCGCTCCGATCCCCCATGAGGGGTGTTGCCCTTCAACCCAATTGGGGTCTCCACTCCCAGCCCCCACTAGTTGTTGGGATCTCTTGTCACTTAAGAAACTTGATTACAATGAGGGGGATTTGGGAATGGAGACCAAAACTGACAAATTAGATAGTTATCTTTATGACTATCATAATATCATCGATCAATGATGAATTATAATACTATCAAAGATTCAAATGCCATTATTATTATAAAATATAATATTATATGATATATCAAATGTATTTGCAATTCTGTATATATATATATATATTTTTGCATAAATATATAATACCCAAACGTACCATACCCAAGAATTTATTTTTGCTGTACTGGCATACCAGAATTCCATACCTGTACTCGACATCATACCAGGACTGGCAACTTAGCTTGTCAGCCATGCAGAATTGCTTTTAACTGTTTGAGGCACATCTATTGTTTCCATGATTTCATGAAAAATCAGCTTTAAAGAAGAACCTTTCATTTTTAATGTACCAGTTTTGATTTCCAGCTTTCAGTATCACTATGCTACGTCAAGCTTTACCTCATTGGGGTCACCCATCTGGGGACTTTTGAGGATGCTTTTTCGCTGTGATATTGCATATCAAGCGACTTGGATGGGGACCAACTATTGATATATAATTATAATTCAAAATTATTGCAACAAAAAGTGGCTTTAGCAGTCATTGATGTATAATATGCACTTCAGCAACTGCAAAAGAAATGTAGAGCTATAAAGGTGTTAGTTACTAGTGGGCAAGATGAGTATAGGATTGCTTTCTGGAAGAATATCCAATATTAATTTTCTTACTAATGTATATTTTACTGTGTACTGGTTAAATACTGTTAAAATTAAAGATTATTATGTGCACCTTGTTGAAAATATGCAGCTTCCACGTAAGGGACAGATTTGTCTCTCCTGGAAATTTTGTGGTTCGTGGGCTGTAGGCAGGAGGTTCTTCTCTGCACAAGAGGAAATTTTCTTAGAAAGTGGAATAATAGATTAGCTTCTGTTGCCTGAAAAAAATAGTGCAAATACATGCAACATATGAACACAATGTGAATTGTGAATATTCAAAATTTTCTTATGGCTTACTTAACTACAAGTACACTTGATACTTATAAAAATAAGTGCTTAGCTGATTAGTATAATGCAAGGTTACCCCAAGTTTCTGGGACGGGGACGGTAGGGGACGGCGGGACGAGTCCCCAAGTTTCCGATTTTTGAGGCCAAAATTAGGGACGGCGGGACGAGTCCCGAAGTTTCCAATTTTTGAGGCCAAAATTAGGGACAGCAGGGGACGGCTATATAAAAATATAGGGAAATTTTAAATATTCATATGATAACATGGATAAGGCATGCATAATACACATTATAGAACATTAACATATAACATTTGTGTTCAACATTATGCCAATACTCAATACGCATTCAAAATTAACATACATGAATCATGAAACAACCTCCAAGTTATAATTTATAAACTTATATCAAAATGCCCAAAGGCTACATTGCTGCCATATAGTTTTAAAGTTTGCTATGAAAATCAAAATACAATGTCAGTAATGAAATTGAATACAAAATAAAGAAAGTCAAAGAGCATTGTTGCCCCTAATCATCCCTCATAACCGCATCAAAATCAGAGGCACCCTTAAGTCACTGCCACTGTGATGCTCCTCCTCAACCAACGAAACCCCAACCAAATCCTCAGCTGTCTCCTTCTCATCTACCTGGGCCATGTCCTCAGGATCAATATCCCACCGTAGAGCTGGAGTCTGTCGATACTCTGTAGGCTGCCGATCCTAAAGCCAAAGAGCACTATGAACGGCCACTAGCTTCTCTGCTCGTCTAGAGGTAAGTCTATTCCTCTTGAGGGAGTGGATAAAGTTATACGTGGACCAATTCCTCTTTGTAGCAGAGGAACTAGCAACCTGTGCAAGAAGGCGAGTAGCAAGTGTCTTCAACTGCGGTGTATCTCTCCCATGATAGGTCCACCATCCAATAGGGTTCGATTGAGCTAATATAGCTCTATCCAACCTCGCCTGTGGTTTACTCAAGTTGGGCCAGTAAGATTTGCAAAGTCTAGGAATTGTGACCGAACTAGTGAAGCCTGCTCTGCTGGATAAATCTTTTCAATGGCTTGTGTGAACCCATCTAATACCTCACTATAATCACATGGAGGCACCCTACCAGGCCTTGGTGCATACCATTTTGGATTTAGAGCAAAGGCAGCCATGTGAAGCGGGGTGTTCATTATATTCCACCTCCGCGTCACAATGGGCCCAATGTGTTGCTCAAATAAATCCAAAGTGGGGTCCTTTGTCGAAATAACTTGCTTGATCTTCCCAAGCATATTGTCAAATGTCTCGTAAATCTCTCCAAGACTAGGAGAGTCTATATCAACATATATGATGACATCTACAATAGGGGAGATAAAGGAGCAAATATATCTGCAAAATGCAAACAAAAAGTTCAAAATAATTAGTTGACAAGTTAATTGACATGTTAGAAACTTCAAAAGTTGGAACATTGGACAATAAAATTAAAATATTAAAATCAGAAGTTGAATATGAAAATCAGCCATCTAATGTCTTACCTCACATTGGCCCACCAATCGTCATCGAGGATCTTTTGTTTGACGGTCTTTCCTTTAGTAGAACTTGCATTAGGCCATCTAGCCTGCTCTGCATTGACCATCATCGCTTGTAGAGGCTCATACACCTCTACCATCCTCTCTAACAAGATGAAGCATGTGGCATATCTACATTCAATGTTCATTCATTGATTCAATGATTCATTAAAAAATAAAAATTTAAAACAAAATCATATTATGAATACAAATTGAAAGTGAAACAAAATGAAGTGAGTGGCATACCTTGTCTCAATAGGTTTGAGAAATTCCTTCTTTGAAAATGTTCTGAAAAGAGCAAGTGAGGTGTGGTGATTGCAAATAAACATCTGAATATCTCTAGCTTCTGCCACTATTTTCTTCACCCAATCCAACTTTCCTATGTCTTTCAATGCATTGTTCAATGCATGAACACAACATGGGGTCCAAAATATGTGCCTGTACTTACCCTCCACCATCAACCTAGCTGATTTGCACACACGTGCTGAATCGGTGATCACTTGCACCACATTTGCAGCCCCAACCTCCTCTATGGCATCTCTCAAAATGGAAAATTGGAATTTTGCATCCTTATGTCTCCTTGAACAATCTACGGCTCTAAGAAAATAAGAACCAACAGGGCATGTGACTATGACATTGATGAGTGGCTGACGTCTACAATCAATCCACCCATCCATCACTATAGAGCACCTCGTCCTCATCCACGTTTGCCTCATCTCCTCCATTAACACATTTACTTTGGAGTACTCTTTGTCTACGAGGGTGGTG
This sequence comes from Sequoiadendron giganteum, assembly GCA_007115665.2. Classification (NCBI taxonomy): domain Eukaryota; kingdom Viridiplantae; phylum Streptophyta; class Pinopsida; order Cupressales; family Cupressaceae; genus Sequoiadendron; species Sequoiadendron giganteum. The sequence continues at coordinate 37,947,443 of CM021108.1, forward strand.
CGTAGCTTATGATCTCTAGGGGGTATGAATGAAGGACCAACTGTGGCTATGTCTCTCACCATTTGTTTGAAATAAGAGGAACGGGCCACATGAAATGGAATGGCATGTGCAAAAAAGAATTTGGCAATGGAGGATTCGGTACTATCTCGTGCTTGGTTATTAAACATAGACTCAACTGAGGCTGCCTTTTCACTACCGTTGGCACTCACCTTCCTCTTTGCTCTTAAGACAACTCCACTACTACCAACCGTGGAAAGACTAGGAATAGGCATGGATGATTGTGCACTTGGGAAAGAAGGAGACCCACCTTGAACCCCACCATCACACTCTATTTGAATTTTTTGGCACTCTAAAAATAGGTCATCTGTCAATGAAGGACACACTCTAACTCCATGGCCCACCTCACCCAAAAAATGAGACCTAACTCTTGTGTAGCTGCCCCTAAATTCCTTTTCACAAACATGGCAAAACCAAACCCTACTCCCCTCTAATTTTTTTTGTCTTTCACCCACGGGTGTAACATATTGAAGGAATGATTTTTTTGGGTTTAATGGGTGTCTTGCATAGTCTTCCATGGTTTTGGTATTGGTTGATGAAGAAGGGCATTGGATTGGGGTTCTTTGCTCTCTAGTTCTACTACCACCCCCACCACTTTGCCTTCTAGTTTGCATTTCAACTTCACTATCACTTCCACCCTCACTGCTGCTCATGTTTTTCGTTTTTAAAATGCAAGTTTCAACTGAAAATGCAAAATAAAAATAAAAATCAGACAATGTATGCTTCACATTTTGCAAAAAAAATGAAAAAAAAAAATAGGGAAAGGAAATGCATACCTCTTTGGTGGATTTGCACTCCCTTCAACACTATTTCAACCTCCTCTCCTCCTTCAAGCTGTTGCTCCTTCTCCTTTAATGGCTGCAAGTTCTTTTGCTCTCAAACCCTTGGCTGCTCAAACAAACAAAATGCATAAAATGAGGTTAAAGAGGCCCTTTTTCCTTCATAAGGGAGTCAAACTCCATGGGGCCCTCACATGCCATGTAAGCTGGGCCCAATTTTTTTAATTTTATGAATTTTTTTTGAAGTTTTTAATTGTGAAAGCGCGGGGAACGGCCGGCCGTCCCCGGGATGGTTGAGGGATGGCTCAGCTGTCCCTGGGGAAGGTCAACCGTCCCTCTTCTCGTCAACGGCGTCCCCTCGTCCTGGGGACGTTTCTTGGTTTTTTCAGAAAATTAGGGACTGTCCCTTGCCGTCCCCCAGTACCCGGGAACGTGAACGGGTACGAGGCATTAGGGGGGGGGGGGGCAGGGCACGCCCCCGGGTTTCCCTGGTATAATGTGTATAGGTGAAGATGCATAGGAAAGACAATAGGCTTTCTTGTCTAAAGGGTTAGCAATTTATGATCGGGAGTCCTGATGGGCACATTCCTTGTTACATGAAGTTAATTGAATGTGTGGACATGAGAGAGAGAGCAAGGGAGGGAGGGCCATTTCTTTACATTTCTATTTATCTAACTTAATGTGAACTGGTTTAAGGAGAATGCATTTGTATAAATAGATTCCTCAAGGCATCTCTAATTCAGACGGATGTACTACTCTGGTGGAAGATTCAAGATCATGCATGACATTGATGAATTGAATCTGGGGATGAACTTAAATCGGAATCTAATATTTGCCAACAACAAATGGCTTCAAAGTTTAACCTTAATTAAGTAGCACATCTGTTCTACAATGGTCAGTCTATCAACAAATATCAAGCTCCTCCCCCACCTTTTGATGAGAAGCCTAGGATTCTTCTCAACGTCATTCTCTTACAGAGTACATAGAGTTGAGACTATTTGGTCTTTATCATTTGCAGGGAGAGGGTGATTTCTCATGTGACTGGGTGTAATCCTTAGGTCATCATGATTGCCTAGCCTCTGGCCTCAGGTGCTCAGTTTGTATCCTTTGGTTGAGAAGTTCTCTACATCCAATCTTTGAGTTTGGGTGTCCAAATAAGCCTTGAACCTCACCAGATCAAAAAGAAAAGCCCCTCCCCCACCTTTTGATGAGAAGCCTAGGATTCTTCTCAACGTCATTCTCTTACAGAGTACATAGAGTTGAGACTATTTGGTCTTTATCATTTGCAGGGAGAGGGTGATTTCTCATGTGACTGGGTGTAATCCTTAGGTCATCATGATTGCCTAGCCTCTGGCCTCAGGTGCTCAGTTTGTATCCTTTGGTTGAGAAGTTCTCTACATCCAATCTTTGAGTTTGGGTGTCCAAATAAGCCTTGAACCTTACCAGATCAAAAAGAAAAGGTCATATTAATTTTTTTGAAAGAATGCATGTTGCATATACCATGGTTTTGTTACAATCAGCAAGCATTAAGTTTAACAATGTGTGAAACCTTTATCAGCTTAAAAACTTGAAGGTCTGTATTACTGATGTCTGGATCATTTTGTCTCATAGTGGCATTTGATTTGCTTCCAAGAAAGTCTTTGACAAAATGAAATGGTAATTGCAATTGGTTCTGAAAATGTTTAAATTGAAGGGGTTGTAGCAAATTAGATTGCAAGCAAAGGATTTCCTATCCTTAAAAGGCAAATTATGTTAAGTCTCTTTGCAGGGTTCCTGCAGAATCAACCTTATCTATATTTGTCATGTTTTCTATCTGTTTAAATGTTTTTAACCATTTTTCTTTGCCAATAATTTTTGAATTCTCTTGTTAAGTGATGATTCCAAGGGTGTTTCCCTGGGTCTAAAGAGAGAGTACAACTAGGGCTAATGGGCCTAAGAAATCCAGTAATGATGAAAGTGACACTTTTAAGGACCACCTGTCAATGGATGAGATCTTGACGTACATTAACTTGTATGAAAAATTGGCATTTAATTGTTTGGGATTGGGTTAAGGTACATCTATATGATATTCCCTGACATTATGGTTATACTTTGTGCTTCTTATTAAAGGTGCACCTATGTGACATGAATAAGGATTAACAAGGTCTTGTTTTCATGTTCTTACTGTCAGGTTTATTCTCCATACTGATTTCAAGATGACAGAACCATCAAAAGTTCTTCATATTCGCAATGTTGGACCTGAAATATCTGAGGTAATGCTTTCTGCAAATGGTGTTTATTCCTTTTTTTCTGACAGAATGTCTATATAGTAATTTTTTAGTACTAGTTTATATTTATGTTTATGAAATCTGCAGGCTGACTTGTTTAGTCTGGTACAAAATCTTGGTACTGCAACCAAACTTGTGATATTGCGTGCGAAGAATCAGGTCAGAACTTGAAGAGAGAACTTTCTATTCTAACAAATCTTCATATTCTTTCTTGTGGTGAATTAACTACTTGTGTAACACTCTCTAGGCAAGCAGCATTGACAATTTATGTTTCTGCTGCAGGCTCTCATGCAAATGCGTGATATTCCTTCTTCGGTCAGTGTTTTAGACCATTACTCAACAATTCAGCCTAGCATAAGGTACTGTGCATGCAATTTCCACTTCTGGTTGGCAAAATATCTTTTTATTTATTCCAACCTAACATGGGGATTATTTGCAGAGGTAGGAATGTCTACATTCAGTTCTCATCTCATCAGGAGTTGACAACAACAGATTATTCAGGGCAGACACGACGTAGTGGAGATCAGGTATGCAGTAGTACTGGCCATTTCAAATTGAGGCCGCTATGAGTTAAAAGTGGAATAGGTTTGGCTTTGCATAATCAAATACATGTCTTTTGTGCACTACCTTACTTAAATCTCTTTTCTCACGCATTCCTTTCTGCTTTTCTCTATGTATGTCTTCTTTCTCGTGTCTTTGCTATGCTGGATTGGTGATGGCCATTCTCAGGATTCACAGCCCAACCGAATCCTCTTAGTTACTATTCATCACCTGCTCTATCCCATCACAGTGGAAGTGCTGCATCAAGTTTTTTCCCCTCTTGGTCTTGTCGAGAAGATCGTCATATTTCAGAAGTCTGGTCAGCTTCTTCGAGTCTTCTAAACATCCGATTCTTATTTCTTTCTTTCCTTAGTGCTGTATAGTCTGAGAGTGTTGGCATTTTCTCTTTCTATTCTTTCTTTTACTCTTTAAGTACATATGGATCATGATACTTCACCCTATGCTTCTGTAGCATAGAAATATCATGAACAGATTAGACACATGTTTTAGCGATCTCATCATACAATATGGTAATATATTGTTCTTGTGAATCTGCGAGTGATTTCAATTTAGTAACGGTTGAGTCGATAACTTATTGTTTGTATCCAGGTCTGCAAGCTTTCATTCAGTATGCTTCAAGACAAAGTGCTGTTCAAGCTATGAAAAATCTGCAGGTATGTTATTGCTAGGACATATGTACATTCACATAGTTTTCTGATCATCGAGGAACTGGTGTACATTTTTATAGTTAGTTTTCTTAACATTGTTGAGGTTTGATTTAGATTGACTCATCTTGGAATATTTCTGCAGAACCGTAATATCTATGATGGATGTTGCCAGCTAGAGATTCAGTTCTCAAAGTATGCCTGCTGGATATTATCAACTTTTTTCTTTGTTTGAATTATTATCATTTTTAGATTGTCCTTTTGATGTTGTCTTACGATGTAACTTTATTTTTTCTGACAGCCTTACGGAGTTACAAGTGAACTACAATAATGAAAGAACCAGGTAATTTTTTTGCATTGCACCAATCAAGGTTAAGTATTTTCCTTAAGCTTCATCTTATAATGCACAATCTTTGTTGCTATGTTAATCTATAATAACCTTTAAATTAAATAACTTTTGGCAGGGACTTCACAAACCCAGCATTGCCTTCAGAGCAGAAAAATCGGATGCCAACCCAGGTGATACTTAATATATTTTTAATGTGACTGGAAAGTTAAAATGTTTCTACTGTAACTTAATTTGGTTTGTTCTGAGCTGCATCTTTGTGTATTTTAAAACAGTCTTTTGGTGATGCGGGAGGCATGTATGGCATTCAACCAGGTGGGTGTGGTACACAACCATTTGTTCAAGTTTGAATATTTCCCATTTGAAGAGTTTAGGGTCTAAATTACGTTTTCTAATGATGTGTTCTTTCTTGAGAAAATTTACAGTCTCTCTCCATCATATGGTGGGTGCTCCAGCTATGGGATTAAACTCTGTACAGGTTTGATAATCAGCTTGAGCTCCGATTGCATTCATTGAAAATTTATCCAAGTTGCTGTTCTATGCTTCACATTGAACAGATAATGAATTTTCAAGGAAATCATATTTCTTTGATTTCTGACTTATCTAATTCAACACATTCTAAAACAAATTCTTCACTACCTTTTACCTGTCATAGATGCCTACTGCCAGTGGAGCTGCTATAATGGAAGCCTTTGGTGGTGTCTTACCCCGAGGAGTTACTGGTAACAATGATAGATGCACGATTCTAGTTGCCAACTTGAACCCAGAGGTCCTGTTTTCAGAGACCTTTTTCAATTGTGCTTTATCCGCATTTCTACATCTGATTTTCTCTAATTGTTTTTCACCCGAAATGTTGAATGCACTTATTGAATTAAAGCAAGAGGACATTTTTGAAATGTTTTTAGATTGACGATGAACTGACTCAAGTTGACATTATGACTTATTTCAGAAAATAGATGAAGATAAACTTTTCAATTTGTTCTCCATTTATGGTAACATATTGCGCATTAAATTACTCCGAAACAAACCCGATCATGCACTGATTCAAATGGCAGATGGTTTTCAGGCAGAATTAGCTGTCAACTTTCTGAAGGTATAATCTTTGGCCTCTCAAGTGCTTGGTAAAGTTCAATAGAACTGTTATTATTACAACCAATGTCTACTAACAACGTGAACTGTCACCCAGGGAGCTTTGCTGTTTGGAAAACATTTGGAAGTAAACTTTTCTAAGCATGCACAGATACACCCATCTTCAGATTCAACTGATTACTCAGGTTCTAAGCTGAATCGTTTTAACCGCAATCTGGCAAAGAACTACCGGTATTGTTGTGCTCCAACAAAGATGATACATGTTTCTAGCCTACCTGCTGATGTGACAGAAGTTGAAGTTGTGTCTCATTTGGAAGAACATGGAAATATTATTAACAGCAGACTCTTTGAGGCTAATGGTAAGAAGCAGGCACTGATACTGTTTGAAAATGAAGAACAAGCTACAGAAGCTCTTGTTTGCAAACATGCCAGTACCATTGATCACTCGACAATTAGATTATCATTTTCTCAGCTTCAGTCCATTTCAGCATCTTGACTGGAAGTTTTGATATGTGGCTGTGAGATTGCTTTACCAATATCTATGTCGGTTGTGATTGAGCTGTACTGATGGATTTTTTCTTGGATTGATGTTTGCACTTTCTTGTTGGTGCTAGCTTCCAACTTAAAGATGAGTCAATGGATCACTTTTTATCAACAAATGCTTTGAGTAATTACTGTGATTATGTTTGTCATTACTCTGGACATCTATCAATACCACAAAACAAAACCGAACAATTTAAGTGTTATTAAGAATCTTCTTTTCATTTTAGTCTGATCAAGGATTCCCCTTGTAGGGGTGATGGGTGGATTGGGCTGTAAACTTGAGTATCCCAAAAATTCCCAAGACACCAGGTCTTTCCCTACCAATAGTTTCCCCAAAGCATCAAGTTGACAATATAAATATGCTTTGCGATTCTGATGCCTTGTGCCACTGGACATCCAATTATAAATCTAGGGAGAGCTATGAAGCCTTTTTAAAATTCTAATTATGAAAAAGATTTATGGAATGCAATTTTTGAGATATTGTCAATGTTTGCTGTTTGCACATCCTTTATGGTTGATCATGTATATTGAGTACAATTTCAAAAAGTATTGAATTCCTAGAATGGAGACGTTATATTTTTTAAATCTTAATGTATGTTCTTTATCAAGCGCCAAATAAAAATTTCTTTGTTTTAAGGTATTATTTGTTCTTGTAAGGCTCTTCCATGTGCTAGTCCTTTCTCCTGCCCAGGACCTTGATGGAAGATAGGTATAATATTAATGTCTTAAATTGTAGCATATATTATTGCATAATAAGAAGTTTTCTAGTTTCTTTGAATCAGTCATACAGGCAGTCTCTTATCCCGACATGACTTTATTTTGGGAGCAATTATATTTTGTACCTAGTGTTCTTTCTAAGCTCATTTACATTTTCCTTATGCTACTGTGACTAATTTATATTTGCTCCAATTCAATTGTAAACCTTCATGTTGGCTGATTTTATTGTCTTGTATAGTTTTTGGTGTGTGCTGTAATATAGAAGAAAAAGCTTCGTGCCATCGTTGTGAGTTGGATTTTTCTCGCTATTTTTAATATGAACTTTGCCAGTTTGTGGCATGAACACAAGTTTACAGAACTTAAAATGTCAATGCTTTATGTACTGATATTTTTCTAGCTTTGATTTACACGAATGGGATGCATTTGTGTTGGACCGAGTTAACAAATTAGGCAAGCCAATGATTAAAGGGGGAGGAGGTTAATGCATTTTATTGGTCTTAGTTCATTCTTTTTTGGGTTTGTCACTCATCTTAATTTTCTACCAGAGCCTCATTTCAATTGATCTCTACGTTTTATGTAGTACTTTCAATGCATGATTTTCACTGGAGTCATAAGATACCCAACATTAAATCTTGACGCTATATATTTTTGGTCGGCACAGCATCCGTATGGCCTTATGTATGGATGAATCCTTGCCATATATATCTGCTATATTTTATAGCATTTTAATTAGATCCACAATGTCAAGGAATGTTGTTTGATCAAGATCTGAATTTTACTAAGGATTTATCAACCATACTAATGCCATTCTCTATTTCCTTTAATAGTAATATTTTGCTTTGTAATTTTCACGTGTTCTGTTTCAGATACATGCATCTAAAATTTTTACTGTTTGTTTCTTAAATTTGACATGCAAAATGAGCTATATACATTTTTGTTAAAATTCTTGTTTCTCTCCAACTGTCCTCAGCAACCTAGTACGAGTATTGATGGTAGTAAAATACACCAAGTTTTGGAATGGTGTTTTGTAAATCCTTTTGTGTCGTTAAGCCTTTCTTCTTTATGGGTTATTTTGGATCTTCAGCACTCGTTAAATATGTAAACTATGTTTTTGGAGAAACAAATAATTTTGGAATGTCGACATCATCTTAAAATTGAATTTCAGTCAGTACACAAACAGTGTTCCATGGTGATGCCTCCCTGGGGTCAATTAGACATTAGTAGCAGGGACGGGCAGGGGTGACAATGGGATGCCCCTTGCATGCCTCCACTTCCTTTTGAATGTTTTTGGACATGCCTGGGATGTTTCCTTTTTTCTGGGAGTATGCAGGGGATGATTCCCTGATATCCTTAAAGGCATGTCAAAACATCTGTCCCTGGGGTGTAAAGGTGTTCCCTGCGGTCTGTCTTCAAAAAGAAAACAAATATCATCAAAAACAGAATCACCCCATAAAATGCCAGTGTACTTGGTATTCTCTAAATTATCCTGTAGATTGTTCGCCGGTCAACTGTATCCTTTAACTGAGATATCCGACAAAATTTTATAATTTCATGTTAACCAGGATTGTGCTTGTTGTGTTGCTGTGCAGCTTGTGCACAGCCATGTTGAAATCAAAGGCCTGTAGTGCTCAATTGTGCCAGTTGGCATTAGAAACTTATATTTATACACTTCCTAACGACTTGAGTAGAGGACCATTAGGTCAGTACCAGTAAGTGGGCAAATGTTATATTGGAATTAGGCCAGTACCAGTAAGTGGGCAAATGTTATATTGGATATTAAATAACATTGTGGCATTCTCGGATTCGATGGACATGATGGGCCAAAAAGCTTTTGATGCTCGATGTCAGTCGAAGAATTTGACATATTGGATACCCTCAAGCATAATTTTTAAATGTCAGTCGAAGAATTTGACATATTGGATACCCTCAAGCACAGTTTTTTAAAGCTAGTTTGCTGGTACACTCTCTCGCTATCCAGAAGTGATGAGAAGTTTATATTTTGTGATGAATCAACGGTTTTGGATGTAAATACCAAGTCTAATTGATTCAGTGATGAGGGTATTTGTTGCAGATATAACGCCACTTACTGTCTTTCATTGACAACTTATTTCCAGTAAATTAGTGGCGTCTATTTATGAATTCAGATTGGGTGATTCAATGACTACTTGAAGGTCTAAGGAATTTTGTGTAGATGATCATTACACAATCCCTTGAAACAAAAAACTTCGCTTTAATTGATTGGGTAAAGCGGTATATTTTCTTTATTTCTATTTCTTAACGTAAATGGATGTTCATTTATTTAATGTGGTCGTGGTATCATGGTTAATACTAGCAAAGTTTTCTTAAACCTGAAATTAGATATCATTTTATTTGTTTTTTGGTTTGTAAAATTTTAACCAAAAATTGAATGGAAGTGACACAATTGTTGTCATGGTATTATAGAATTGGAAATTGCCTACTTTACAATTTCAACTTATTCTTTATGTTTTGTCAAATACATAATGGTTAATCTCATCAATTTGTTAAGAAATACTTTTTACTTAAAAATGTTATATACATGAAATTTATTTTCTTCTTGCTTAGATGCCAATAATCCACAACATTTGAATGCTAAATCATCCAAACAATTATAAAATACATGGTAGATATATTTTTTCCAGTCCATAAAGAATAGTATGATTTTTTTTGGATTCAATTGTGTATGCTTTTTTAGATTAACAATTCCATTCAAACCACTCAGTGATTAATCATCAAGAAAAGAAAACAATTTTTTGTAAATTTTCTATGTTTTTCAATGATTTGTTCAATTCTATTATTCAAATATTTTCCTTACTTTCAAAAAGAAAATAATTTTTTATTTTATTTCTTCCATATATATTCCATGAATATTCTCTTTGATATCTTCTTGCATTATTTCTTCCAAGCTCAATAAGCATTATGTAGCAATTCTTAGCTCCTCTCTATAGTTGTAAAACCTCTATTGTTTCCTTATCTCTATGGCATATCCTGGCAACCTCTATTTTTCCAAATCTTATGTCCACAACATTGAAAGCACACATTAGAAAATTTTGTATGCTTAAAATGATTTTTTGTTGATTTTTTATTTTATTTCTTCCATATATATTCCATGAATATTCTCTTTGATATCTTCTTGCATTATTTCTTCCAAGCTCAGTAAGCATTATGTAGCAATTCTTAGCTCCTCTCTATAGTTGTAAAACCTCTATTGTTTCCTTATCTCTATGGCATATCTTGGCAACCTCTATTTTTCCAAATCTTTTGTCCACAACATTGAAAGCACACATTAGAAAATTTTGTATGCTTTACAATTTCTAAAATTAATTGTTTATTTGTTTAACATAGAACACTCTAGGCTAAGATTGAAATATACCAAATAAGGATTTAACAAAGACAAATACTTGAGTGGTCCCAATTGTTTTTTTACTTAGATAAAGGAAGGCCAGGTTGCATTTCTCTTTGCATATAGATCTAATTCCACTTTTGCAAGCACCGTGAGTTTTCACAAGGTGAGACATACTTGAACTAAAAGTTTTGAAGTCTATAGCACAAGGACAACCACAATTGTCATATCCCCATTGCAAACACAAAGGTGTTTGTTGTTTTGGAAGTTTATTGGTCTATATTTTTTCTGAACATTTTGATCAACTTCAACTAGGATGCTATTACAGCTTTGTCAATCTATATCCGTATTATATTAGAAGACAAATTTTTGTTGCACATGTTTGCATTACTTTATCCTTGACTTCCATTTTATTGAACTCCAAATTAGGGACACATATACCTTCTCTCTTCTTTCAAACATGTTTCTTACTCAATTTCATTTATGAAGGCACGTTTATTTTTAGTGAAACAAAGCTATACCATGAATTAGATTAGATTTAACTTATAATTCTACTTTTCTCATCTTAAAATAAAATAATGTGGTGCTTAGTTTATTTAATATTTTTAGTGAAACAAAGCTATACCATGAATTAGATTAGTTTTAACTTATAATTCTATTTTTCTCATCTTAAAATAAAATAATGTGGTGCTTAGTTTACTTAATAAGCACATTAGAATAGAAATACAACACTCTTTTCTTCCTTTTAAGGACAAATAAGGTGGAAGTCTTGGAGGATTTCTTCTAGCCTATTAATGATCTTTAAAGATAATGACAGATCTTTGCAGTTGTTAAAGGTAGAAGATATATGTTTTCATGGATTTGAATGATAAGAATATTGACTATATTATTGAAGAGTTAAAGAAGCATAGCTTTGAATATCAAGGTTGAAGGTTGATATTAAGATTTTAAATAAAAATATTTAAGGTTGAAGGTTGATCTTAAGATTTTAAATAAAGAATTGTGATAGTTAAGTAGGGAATTGCAAGATTTGATAGCTTTTTGTTTGGATATTCATATGGTTGTGAAATACCTTTTGGTTTCCATAATCATGGGATGCTAGAGTTGACAAGTGTCTTCATGTTGTCGTATCATTTGGAAGTGTAATTTTAGAACATATAACTAAAAGGGAATAAATTATTCACATTGTTAAGTTTCCTTCCTTGTTGAGTTATGGTAAATCAAACATGAAAGTTGAAAATGGTAGGGGTGGGCTAGGTGGAGGTGACTAGATCGGGTTTTGCAATTGATTTTGTAGTCCTCTTCTTTTGTTTTCTTTTCACTTTGCGTTTTGTCTTCCCATATTATTGGGCATTTTGACATTCTAGTCTATCATTTTATTTTTGTATCATTTTTTTAAATTATAGTCATCATATCTTTATGTTCTAATTACTCGTTCGATATGATAGTTTTATTCTTGTAATCAATTTTTTGAAACTTTATAAGTGAAGAAAACCCTCTCTATTTGACAAAGAGCATTCAAGAGGCCAATTTTTTTTTTTTTTGAAATGGACGAGAGCGGGAATGGAAGTGGGCCTCTGAAAGCGATCATTGGTGCAGGATCAAGCGTGTTGGACTCTTCTTTCACCACTATTGCCTCGTCTATGGCTCTGGAGGGGTCGAGTGGATGGGATGGTGCTCCTGTTGATTTGGACGAGTATCTTGAAAAGGATGCTTCTATTGCGTTTGTTGTGGACTAGGACAATACTAAGGAAAACGTCAATGGTTTGTTTGGGGTGCAGGCAATGGCTAGGAATCGTGTGCCCATTCCTGGGCTGCGTGCCCTTGTTGGGTCTTTTTGCGGTAGTTGTTGGTTCAGGTCTTCGTGCTTCAGGGGGGTGGGTAGAGGTGTCCGACCTCTCCCCTGTGCCCGCTCTTCCCCTATTGTGGTGTGTGGCCCGAAGTTTATAGAGAATGAAGAGTTTTATCGCAATATAGGTGCAATTTGCAGGTTTAATGGTCTTTAGCCCTCTCTGCCCGACATTCACAAATGGGTGTTGGAGTCTTGGAGGCTGCTGGTAGTCGGAACGATTGAGCTCTTCCCCTGTGTTCGTAGTTTTTTCATAGTGACTTTTGCTTCTTTTGAGCAACGAGATGTAGTGCTCGATGGTTGGGTCTGGATGTGGGGGGAACATTCCCTGTCCATTAAACTATGGACTCTTGCTTTCAATCCCTTTATTGAGCTGCTTAATATCAAGCCGATTTGGGTGTGTCTCTCAAACCTCTCCCTCCAGTTTTGGGAGGATTCTTGCTATGAGGGCATTGGCAATGCCATTGGTCGGTTTCTGAAAGTAGATTCTACTACCACTTTCATAGGTCACTCCACAATAGCTCGTATTTTAGTTGACATTGACATCTCCAAACCCCTTTTTGGAGATATTTTGATGGTAGGGGATTGGCCTTGGAAGCAACTGCTGGATTATGAGTGTGTCCCCTTCAGATGTCGACGTTGCTTCACTATTGGTCACATGGCCGTCAACTGTCTTCTATCACGTCGTAAAGGCGTTGCACCCTAGTGGAAGGAAGCTCTTGTGGACCACTTGACTATCTCTACTTCCCATGTAGATGGTTTATCTTGTGACGATGGTTCCTCTCAGGAGGATGAGATCCATCTTGAGTTTGCTTCGATGAGGGGGGGTTGAGGCTGCTCCCCTTTCGGCTCCCACCTTGGCTCTTGCTACTCTTGACCGATTCACTCTTGTTTCAGATTTGGGTATTCCTTCGATTGTTCCTACTTCGGATCTGTTAGCTCTGCCCTCGGGGGCTCTTGGTCGCATTCCTTGTTCTATTTCTCCGGTCTCCCTCCCGGAGGTGCCTTCTTCTGGTTCAACTTTGTTGGCGCCCTCCTTGGCTATTGTGGCCAGGGAGGATCCTCCCCTCTCTCATCGATCAAAGGACTTCGATTCTAAGGTTTCTTGGACCTTGGTTCAACGTAGAAAGAAGAGGCTTCCCAAATCTATTGGGGAGCTTCGCCCTAGGGCTAAGGGTGTTAGATTTGCTTGTTTGGGATCTGCTGTTGTTTAGACCCTCGTTTTGGGTTTTTTTGTTGGTGTGTTGATGGTTCTATTATCAACATGCTGTTTGGTGTTAGGTTGGGTAGCCAATTCACTTTTTCTTTGCTGCCTTTTCTCTTCTTTGTACAGGGATTCAAGGCCCCTTCAAAACCTATTTTTTGCTAATCAAAAACATTAAAGAAACCACAAATGTGAATCCTATTGCAATGACTCTTTAGTGTAAGATGTCGTAAATGAAAAATGTAGACTATTTGTAATGCATTACCCAAAGCAATCATGGAGGTTAAAAAGGATTACCCATGACATTCTAGCTAAAAATATCAAACAAGAAACAATTTGAAATCATGCATACCCATGACATTCTAGCTAAAAATATTATTAAATTGGAAAGACCTCTTTTTGGTATTAACCTATAATTAAATTTACTAATAACTTTATTTTCTTTGTTTCGTAGCACTTTCATAGTGGTTGTTTATTTGAACTCACAAAGTTTCAAAATTTAAACTATACTTCTCATTTCAATTTAAAGATTAAATCATAATTTCTTTATTTTAATTTATAAATATTTAATTGTTTTAAGAGAAGATTGTAAACAAGAACTATTGTAATGGTAAAATTTGTATATATAGTCAATTCTTATTTTTTGGGCCCATTTTGATGGAATGACTTATACAATTACATATGAAAGTGGCATACACTTTTGAGATAAGTTTTACTTACAACCTCATATTCTTTCCCTATTCATTTCACATTCATTTGTACTTATTTTCATGTGTTCGACCTTATCCCATCCTTGTTTATGCACATGCCCCCACATTTGTCTTGTTTACAATCATCGATTAACCTACATTCATACCTACATCCACACATTTGACCCTTGTCTTGAAGCTAACACTTTCCTATCCTAGGTCAATCTTAAGTTTGGGACTAACCCCAAAATTAATCAAAAGATAAAATTGATTCTAAAGTACTTGCCCCTTTTCATAAATTCTTGTGAACAATTTTGACACACATTTTTATGATTTGTTGTTATGTGTTGACATTTAAAGACATTCAATGTACCATTAATTCATTAAACAATTGATCAACAAATCAAAAGTGCTTACAAGTGGAAAAGCACTAGAGCACCTTTGTTTCTAATGAATAGAAAAAATTAGTCTATATCATAATCATATTAGGCTATCTACAAGTCTTTGTGGGTTGTCTTCAACCATTTGCTCAAAGTCATAAAATTACTTTAATAGAGTGGTTGACCTAGAACTTGACCATACAAGTGTTAATAAACACGACCTTGGCCAAATCAAACATAGAAGAAGGTAAAGGTGAAGAGATTATTGTTACAAATTTTTGATAATTTTTTATCGTAGGCTATTTATCATCCTTATGATGCTTAGGTTCAATTATAAAACCCCTATGCAACAATTGAAGTGAGTAGTCAAACTTGTGACCATTAACTGTGTCTTTCAACAACTTAATCATTTGGTCTATGCCCTCCAGGCAAAATTCCACATTAGATGTCCCCATGAGGATCTAAACTTGGGTCTCCATAATGAGAACCCAATAATTTTAACCAATTAAGCTCAATGCCCTAGACAACCCATAGAGGTTTTTGAGACTACACAAGCTTGAAATATTCGTCTATCTATAAGTAGTGAATTTTTGTACTTGGAGACTAGATTCTGTTCACCATCAAAATTTATTCTTCATTGTTTTTAATAGGTAAATTTATTTTGAAGGGACCAAAAACCTTGTACATCAGATAGAACAATTCAAAGCATACACAACAATCCCATAAGGGAGGAAAACACAATTGCAACTAAGCTACCAAATGATTATCAATACATTTACAACCAAGTTGCTAAGAACTAAAGAGTACCTAGGGGTACAAAGTAAATAATGCCAAACCCTACACTATTCAATCTTACACCCTTCACTTTGGGGTCCAATTGGGAAATAGATTTGGGAAGACCTTTATTCTACCTTTAACTAATTATCAAAAAACTGTTATCACTTAAGTCCTTAGACCTAAGAGAACAGAGGGGGATTCCCTCTTAGAGAGCCCATCCATGGACGAAACATAATCAAAGGAGTGTCTAATCGGTGTTGCTAATTGTTGATCAACCATCTTAGGAGTAGGTGGATGTTGCATTGAAGCTAAGTTTAAAATAGGAGTAGAGGAAATGAGGCATTAAGAAGCTAGATTAGACAATGCACGAGACTCATCAAAATGAGTTGAGAGTGTAGGAATCACCAAAGTTGTGTCATTTGCATTAGAAAGCCTCTCGGGAACCTAACTCACCATAGGGGAATGAGAAGAGAGGACCGAAATTTTTAAGAAGATTCGTCATCTTGAGAGGAGCTAACAACTTGAGAGTTGGAAGCATTAATCTAGTAAGTGATCTTTGTGAGCATTCCTCCAACATGTAGTCACCCTCTTACGTCGAGAGAGTGGATAATCAAAAGTTAGATGATTGATGGCAAAATATTGTCTACATCTAAAGTGAAGATCCTTATGGTCAAATGGTTGAGTCCATGACCTATCCCCCACCATCAAAATAATATTCTCATGAAGAGCCTTGAAGATATATATGTCCATTGTTATACAAACAAATGTAGAGTGACCCATCTAGGAAGTAGTAAAGTTAGCCTTCATGAAACGACCAATAACATTGCTAATACATTATAGCAAGAACCTTGCTAAAAAAGAAGAAGAAAATTAGAAATTGAACCCAAACTAGTCTATTATTGGGAGATTTAGTAAGGGGATTGAAAAAATAGACCAAGACATGATTAAAAAAGAGTGTTCTCCCCACATCCACAACCTCTTTCTTTTACAGAGATAAAAAGTTGCTCTGAAGAAGCCCATAAATAGTGCAGTCTTACCATCGATAGATTTCTATGATTCGAAAACCTAATTGTGAAGGTCGAGAAGACCGAGCCCCACTGGAGATAAGAGTCTTTATTTTCAATCATGTCCCGTCTATAAACCACCACAGGGGACAACTGTGAACAGGGTAAAGGTTCTATTTTATCTCGCAGCAAAGGGTGGGTAGGAACCTTGAGCCAGCTACAGCTATAGTTGTGCAACACAAACCTGAATCACCAGGTAGCACACCACCAACACCACCGTGCCCAAGAGAATCCCTATTCACTGGAGCAGGAATGCTAGTAGCAACACAGAGGTCGACTGAATCAGATCCTATGTTAGGAACAACACGAGACGAGGGCGACAGAAGATCTGTCATAAGAGGCAAAAGTAAAGAGAAATCCTTGTTAACATTGGGAAACACATCTCCAAATCTATGCAAATATCATTTCCCACAGTAGCAATCGCCTCAAACTCAAAGGGGTTACAGAGTAGATGTAGCCAACTTAGGAAAGCCCGCCAGACAACTAGGCTAATCACCGTGGTTCAAAGGGCGAAAACATGGGCCTGAGCCATCAGAATCAGGCCAAAAAGTCATTGGGTTATAGGAAACCAGATCCCCGACCATGCGGGACGCAACCACTCCATTGATGAAGACACCAACAACCACACCGGCCCAAGACGGAGCAGGGAGTGACAGAAATAGCTCCGAGGAACATAGAGGACGGGTTTCTATTGTAGTGGGAACACCATTCAAACCTTATGAGGTAAATTAATTTTGCAAGTGATAAAAAGCATGTACATCAGATAGGAACAATTCAAAGCATACACAACTGCTTTAGAAGGTAGAAAATCATGGCTGCAGCTAAGCTGTCAAACGAGAATGAAAACAACTACAACCAAGTTGCAAAGTTCAAAAGAGTATCTAAAGGATTCAGCCTAAACAATGTCAGAATCCACCTTATTCAGTTTCAGTTTCAGACCCAAACTCTCAGTGTGCATTTGGAAGATAGATTTGGGAAGACCTTTCTTCCACCTTTGTATTACTATTGGAAAATGTTACATCAATTGTTCTATGGATATTATTTTTATTGTTTTTTCCAAAGCTAAGAGCACATTTCCCTCTACTTAATTATCTCATTTATATTTAGTTAAATAAGCAAATTTCTAATTAATTAAATCTAGTTCAATTGTAGGCTTATTGTTTGCTTTGTTTTAATTAATTTAGATTTTTGTAAAAGAGATTTATTTCCCTTACATTTTTGGTGAATCCATATGCTTTTACACCCCCTAGTGTTTTACCTTAGGGTTTATCCTTCTTTACAACTAGAGTTTCAAATTCATGTTTCTAATTTCTCTATCATATTTTTAGATCTTATTAGGGTTAGATTTCTTTCTTATTAGTACTTCATAGCTATATCCTTTCTTTTTTGGTTTGAGATTTATTGTGTGACCTTGATTTTGCCTACCCTACCCACGCTTGGTGTTGCCTCTAAGTTTCTATTTTTTTTGATATAAGAAAAACTGGTTTTAAAAGAACTAGGAAACCGAAAAAAGGAAAGAAGGGAAAAGTCCCAATTACAAGTATACAAAAGAGCATAAAATACAACGACTAAAACTACCACTCAAAGCATCATGCATGGCCAAAACAATAACCAAGGAACGAGAGACCAACCAACCCACCAAACTAATCAGGAGCCATATCAGACCTATCACCAGAGACCAAGAAATAAGCCTCAAATGAAATGCCCTCAATCCATTCTTTAGAAGAGAAACCAATCTTCATTCTCAAAAATGGCTCCTTCATTCCTTGCCCAATCAATAACTTTGTTTCCTGTCCTTCCAATACGAGTGATCTTTACCCCTTCTAAGTTGCCAAGTAAGCTTTGAGCTGCATCTATAATCACTTCAAGTCTCCAATTGTGAGTTTCTTCCCCTTCCATAGCCCCAATGACAAGCTTGGAATTGCCTTCAATCCAAAGTTTTCTCCACCCTTTCTCTTTGGTTATCATCAATCCCCACAACATGGCCTTGGCTTCAACTAGATTGTTAGTGTCAGTACTAAAGTCCAAAGCATAGAGCAAAATTGATTTTCCCAAAGCATCTCTAAAGACCCCTCCATTGCCAGCTTTGCCCAGATTCCCTTTTGTTGCCCCATCAAAGATCAACTTAATCCACCTTGGTCCCGACATCCCCCACTCAAGCTTCTTACATTCTCCAAGGACATGGATAGGGGTCGACACAAACCATCTAAAGCTGGGCCAAGCGTTAGCCCATCTACTCTCATCTTCCTCCAGTGCCTAATAATCTTTCTTGTGGATATCCCCCAACTCTCCAATAATTCCAACCACCCTATCCCAAACCCTACCAACATTCCTCTCCTCATCTTTGAATATCCGATGGTTTCTTTCAATCCAAATAGTTCACACAATAATTGTAGGTGCCACATCCTAGATCAATTGTAGACCTAAGTTCACAATTTTGGTTACCCAAGAGTTAAGTAGGTTGACCACATCCTTCGAGATCACCCATCTAGATCCCCACTTAGCCCAAAAGTGACTCTAGATTTGCCAAGCCACCTCACAGTGAACAAAAAGATGATTGTTGCTCTCCTCTTGAATCTTGCACATGACACAACGTGATGCAGGAGCATCTAGGGTGTAAGAGCAATCTTGCATCACCAAAAATATTTAAATTTTGATGTGAATTGGTTTGGAATAATGTTTTATGTCATATTTTTATTTTCTTTGTCAAAAAAACATAATTTAATAATTAGGCAAATTTTGGTTGCAAATGCTAAATTGGAAAACGTGCTAGAAATATAAATTTTGATGTTTAATTGGAAAAAAATTAATTTGCATGTGCAACTTTATTGGGGGTTATGAAATCTTGCAGATTATTTAATTTGCATTATTAGTTTTAGGCATGTGTGGGACGCCCATGATGTGCATGTTGGGCTCCAAATTGTGAAGGCAATGAATTAATGCAATGGCTAGTGGAGACCTTTCATCTTGGAAGAAGTACAAACATACATAACAGAGTTACACATTTGCAATTTTATGAAAATTAATTGATTTCCAGGTTGGGCGTGGAAAGGAGAGAGTTTCAAAGTTGTCAAGAGATAGTGGTTACAAAGAGATTTTTGACAATGTTGTTTGGAATCTTAATTTTCCAAAATTTGGAGTTGCTGGAGTGGGGCATAGCTTTTCCTAGAGGATGATTGTAGACATTGTGGTTGCTGGTTTGGGAGGTGTATTGCAACAACAAATGGATTTTGGAATCCATAGTTGAAGAACAACAAAGTTGATGATTAAAGAGTGCAAATTTGAGAGTCAATTTCACAGTGTAGGAAGGTGCTTTGAAGGAGAAGAACCTGTAGTTTGTTGTGGATGTTGTTTCTTGTCACATAGTAGACATATCTATTTTGGTAATGATTTTCTTCAGCTCGTATGGCTGCACAAACTTTTATAATTAGATTTTATTAAAATTGTGAAACCTTGTTGCAAGTTTAAAAGAGAAGATTAAATATGTTCTTATAAATAGTTCCATCTTGTTTGTTTTTGATAAGATAAGCATCATTTACAGGGTGCTGTACCCTTCACACAAGAGCCCAAAGGGCCAAAAAGAAGCTAGTTCAAACAGAATGTGAACAAGGAGAAACACAAACAAAGACAACTGATTGACAACTGTAGGACAATAAACAAGGATTAGACAACCCCAAAACTAGAGGGGACCAATCTGACTCCTTGAACTCGAGGCCGCAAAGAAGCAATGGATTTGGGGAGTCCCTTCTTCCTTAGCACAACCGACCAAGAAGGCTTGGAAAAAAAATCCACCGAGTGGGGCGAGGGGAGAGGATCCCCAACAAACACCTCGGGCGAGGAGCCACCGCGCAACGAGGGAGCCAGTAGCAAAGAAGAGGAGAACAGAGTGATCAAAGTACCAACAGAGTCGTTTAATGAGGGATGAGCAGGAACCGACTACACAATGACAAAAAATCGGGGCAACAAAGGTTCAACAATAGGGGAAGCCAGAAGAGGATCCTGGGAAGGCTCAAACACCAGAGGAGGAACAAAAGGATCACCCTCCTCAGAGGAATTGTCTGAAGAGCGAGAATTGACCGTGAGGTGATCTGAGAGAGCATTCTTCCACCAAGTAGCAGCACCCTTATGACGAGCAAGAGGGAAACCAGAGGCCAAATGACCAGTAGAAAAACATCTCCTACATCGAAAGGGGAGGCCCTCATAGTCCAACAGTTGTGACCAAGGTCTGTCCATCACCATCAAAACCACATCACCATGGAGGGGTTTGGAGATATCCAAATCAACCAAGATACGGGCCACCGTAGTATGCCCCAGATACTGAGACATTGAGTCCACCTTGAGAAAATGTCAAGTGGAGTTGCCAATAGCTTCAAAACAAGATTGCTCCCAAAACTGGAGAGGGAGATTCGACAGATAGACCCAAACAGGTCTAATATTCAGCGGCTCAGTAAGAGGATTGAAAGAGCGAGACCAAGGCTTGATGGACAGTGAATGGATAACCCACATCCACCCCTTATCCAACACACAGTCCCTCTCCGCTAGGGAGGCAAAGGTAACAAAGAAAAACCCTCTAGCACTGGGATATAGCTCAATCTGCCCAGAGACAATGGGATTCCAAGAAATGGAAACCCACTCATGGAGATCTGGAAGGGAGGGCCACAAACCATTAAACCATTAAACCACACCCTGCCCCAAATAATAATCCTCATTTTCAGCCACTTTAAGACCACAAACAACCACAGGGGAAGCTCGGGCATAGGGCAGAGGATGAACATTTGCAAGAGTAGGCACATAATGAGCACCAACCTTAGACACCGCCTCAGAGAAAGACTTCCGACTAGAAGGAGCACCAGAGGTAGGAGCAATCGACACCTTAGGGAGAACATAAGGGACAACAACACCCACACCAGGTAGCGCTGCATCCACGCCATTCACCAACAAAGAAGAATCAGGGATGGGAGGAGCCCCAACAACACAACCCCCCCACGAGAGACATCTGACACCAGAGCAGCTGCATCCCCAACATTCAAAAGCTCTGCCCGAAGGGCATCACGCTCACATCTCTCACTCTCACAAAGCCCTTCGAAAAGGGTAGAGGGGACAATAGCCTCGTCCACACCAGACACCGACCTAGCACCCGTAGAAGAACCCGCAGGAACAAATGCAACACCGCCATTCGAACTCGATCGTTGGTCTTTGCTCCCTCCCAACAATGCCATTCAAATCTTGTTTGTTGTTATTGTTGTTGAATGAATTTTTGTGAGGGTAGTGTGAAATTATTTTACATCAATCGTATCAAAGTGAGAGTTCCTAAGTGTGTAGGCAGAAGCGCTGATGTGAGGCAGTTTGCACCAGGACCTTGGGTTGGATGAAATGCGTATGAGAGAATTTTGCTTGTCCTCCAACATGGATTGAAGTTGGGTAGAAGGTGCACATAGTTCCTCCACTAAGAGAGAGTGGGCAGAGGAAGTGAGCATTGTGTCTTCCAAATATCTTTGTTGGGTAGAGGATAGATGTGTATGTGATTCTTGTTGCAGGTATATGTGCAAGTTGAAAAGTAAGTTCAAAGATGTTGAAGATTGAGAGTGTGTGGAAAGTGTTTGAAAAAATTCCAAAGAAGAAATGCAATTTTTTTGTCATAGTTGTGTATGTAGGTGAACAGGGAGGACAAAATCTTGCAAAAGTATGCTTTGAGGAAGGCATAGAGAAAGAGAGTGAGAAAAAAAAGAAAAGTGCAGTAGTGGTTGAGAGGCAAAAATAAGGTGCAACAATTGAAGAGAAAAATGATGTTGTAGCAGTAGATCAATGTCCTCTGGAGGACTTAAAAGCATTGAAAAATGAAATTGCAGCTAAGAGTGAAGGTGAAGAATATGTGGCAACAATTAGTGGCAATGCAAAGGTTATAGAGAAAGAGGTAATGCATAATATTTTTCTTTTTTATGATGAAGATGAAAGTGGATTTTGCATAGATGAAAATATTGTAGGGAGAGGACAGATGTTGCAGTGATACTAGATGAACATGTGAAAATAGAGGTAATGACTTATGTTTTTGAATTTTATGAAGAGGAAAATAGAGATGATTTGCACGTTGAGATGAAATAGGTAGTGAGTGTAGAAGGAGAAAAAGAGATGGTACACATAGATTTTGTTAGTATTGATTTGTATGCAGGGAAAGATTTGAATGATGTTTCAGATTGGTGTGTGGATAGTGCATATTTGCTTGTAGAAGCTATAGAGGATGTTGCAGGTGAAATTTGGTGGAGGTAGTCAGTCAGTGGTGGGTCAAATCCCACAAGAGCAAAGAGGAGAACATATGGTATTAGGAAGAGGAGGATGATACATGGTGGATATAAGTCCATGAGAGGAGAAAAGAATGGAGTACAGGGTTGTTGGAGGATGGTGAATGTTCCGATGATATGCTAGAAGAGGAGAAAGAAGAAATTATCAAAGATACCAATTTAAATGATGGATTTTGTTGAAGATTGCTTGCAATTTGAAAGGGTGGAACTACCACTCAACTCCATTTTGTGAATCATATTCACAAAATTTTTCCTACCTCGGGTGTCTGATGCAAGAGCATCTAGGGTGTAAGAGCAATCTTGCATCACCAAAAAGATTTAAATTTTGATGTAACTTGGTTTGGAATAATGTTTTATGTCATATTTGATTTTTTTTTCCAAAAATTAGAATTTAATAATTGGGTAATTTTTGGTTGCAAAGGCTGAATTGGAAAACGTGTTGGAAATGCAAATTTTGGTGTTTAATCAACAAAAATCAAATTGGGCGTGGGATTTTCTTGGGGATTATGAAGTTTTGTAGATTATTTAATTTTCATTATTGGTTTTAGACATGTGTGGGACACCCATGATGTGCATGCTGGGCAATTTTAGAAGATGGGCTCCAAATTGTGAAGGCAGTGAATTAATGTGACGACTAGTGGAGATCTGTCATTCTAGAAGAAGTGCAAACATGCATTGGAGAGTTACACATTTGCAATTTTATGAAAATTAATTGATTTCGAGGTTGGATGTGGAAAGGAGAGAGTTTCAAAGTTGTCAGGAGATAGTGGTTTTAGAGAGGGATTTTTGACAATGTTGCTTGGAATCTTAATTTTCCAAAATTTGGAGTTGCTGGAGTGGGGTGTAGCTTTTCCTGGAGGATGATTGCAAACATTGTGGTTTCTAGTTTGGGAGGTGTGTTGCAGCAACAAATGGATTTTGGAATCCATGGTTGAAGAACAACAAAGTTGGTGATTGAAGAGTGTAGATTTGAGAGTCAAGTTTGTAGTGTAGGAAGGTGTTTTGAAGGAGAAGAACCTGTAGTTTGTTGTGGATGTTGTTTGCTGTCACATAACAAAATTATATCTATTTTTGTAATTATTTTCTTCAGCCTATATAGCTGCACAAACTTTTGTAATTAGATTTTATTAAAATTGTGAAACCTTGTTACAAGTTTAATAAAGAAGATTAAATCTATTGTTGCAAATATTTCCATCTTGTTTGTTTTTGATTAGCAAAAAATAGGTTTTGAAGGGGCCCTAAAACCCTGTACAAAGAAGAGAAAATTGGCTGCCCAACCTAACACCAAATGATAGGCTGATAACAAAACCATCAACACACCAACAAAAAACCCAAATCGAGGGTCTAAACAATAACATATCCCAAATAAGCAAATCTAACACCCTTAGCCCTAGGGTGAAGCTCCCCAACAGATTTGGGAAGCCCCTTCTTTCTATGTTGAACCAAGGTCCAAGAAACCTCATAGTTGAAGTCCTACGATCGAGGAGAGGGGAGGATCCTCCCGAGCCACAACAACCATGGTGGGTGCCAACAAATCTGAACTAGAAGAAGGCACCTCCGGGAGGGAGATTGGAGAAACGAAACAAGGAACGCGACCAGGAGCCCCCGAGGGCAGAGTTGAAAAATTCGAAGTAGGCATGATCGAAGGAATACCTAGAGCTGAAATAGGAGTGAATCGGTCGAGAGTAGCAGTAGTCGAGGTGGGAGCCAAAAGAGGAGAAACCTCAACCTCCTCCACTGAAGCAGACTCAAGATGGATCTCATCCTCTTGAGAGGAACTATTGCCACAAGACAAACCATCTACATGGGAAGCAAATATAGTCAAGTGGTCCACAAGAGCATCCTTCCACTAGGTTGCACCACCTTTACGATGCGATAGAGGACAACCGACAACCATGTGACCAATAGTGAAGCAACACTGACATTTAAAGGGGACACCCTCATAATCCAACATCTGCTTACAAGGACGATCCCCTACCATAAAAAAAAAATCTCCAAAAAGGGGTTTGGAGATGTCAATGTCAACTAAAATATGAGCAACAGTGGAGTGATCCATGAAAGTGGTAGTAGAATCTACTTTCAGAAACCGACCAATGGAATTGCTAATGCCCTCATAGCAAGAATCCTCCCAAAACTGGAGGGGGAGGTTCGAGAGACGCACCCAAATCGGCTTGATATTAAGCAAATTGTTAAGGGGATTGAAAGCAAGAGTCCATGGTTTAATGGACAGGGAATGTTTCCCCCACATCTAGACCTGACCATCAAGCACTACATCTCGTTGCTCAGAAGAATGAAAAGTCACTATGAAAAAACCACGAGCACAAGGGAAGAGCTCAATCGTTCCGGCTACCAGAAGCCTCCAAGACTCCAACACCCATTTGTGAAGGTTGGGCAGAGAGGGCCAAAGACCATTAAACCTACAAATTGCACCTGTATTACGATAAAACCCTTCATTCTTTGTAACCTCTGGGCCACACACCACAATAAGGGAAGAGCAAGAACAGGGGAGAGGCTGGACACCCCTACCCACCCCCCAAAGCACGAAGACCTGAACCGACAACTTTCACAAAAGACCCAACAGGGGCACACAACCCAAGAACGGGCACACCAGTCCCAACCACTATCTGCACCCCTAGTGAACCATTGATGTTTTCCTTAGTATTGTACCAGTCCACAACAAATGTAGTAGGAGAATCCTTTTCATGATACCCATCCAAATCAATAGGAGCACCATCCCGTCCACTCAACCCCTCCAGGGCCGCAGACGAGGCAACAACGGTGAAAGCAGAGTCTAACACGCTTGATCCTATGCCAACGATCGATTTCAAAGGCCTGCTTCCGTTCCCGCTCCTGTCTATTTCAAAAAACCTCAATAATCACATGTACTTTATTGTCAAAGATATAAGTTACAATGAAAAGTACAATTTTTCCATCTTGTTTGTTGCTATTGGTGTTGAATGAATTTTTCTGAGGGTAGTGTGAAATTATATTACATCACAACAAGAAGAAAAAACCTGTCCCAACAATTGAAGTTTGTCCCATGTCAAGGCTCTCCTCTTCTAAGCAATCAATAAAAAACCATTCATGTTTAGGATGCAAAACTTCCTCCATATTTTTGGATTCCCTTTGGATGCCACATTTGAAAATTAGGCATTGAAATCTCCCTTGACCATCACAACACCACTTCCATTCCCTTTCCAAACTAGCTCGTCATTGTTGACCTCTCCCACCAATGACCATTTATCAAGTTTCCCTTGTATCTCTTCACAAAATGAACACAACTTTTCCACAAGGGCTTTTAACCTCTTCCAAGATCTAAAAGGAGGGCGAACCTCAATGTAATATTTAACCCATATCCTCTCCACCGTTTCAAAATGTGTCATCAAAGGAATGTAAGGATGTTGATCCTTGAAGGCACTGTCCTCCAACTAACAATCCCTCCAAAATCTAATCATATCACCTCTTCCTAGTCTCCAAATCATATCAGAGCTCAAAAAGTGACAAGTCTTGAGAAAATTCCAAATACTTGATCCTTTGGGCAACTCACAAGAGAACAAATTGTCCACATTGTTATGTAGATAATTGGCCTGTAAAACTCTACTCCAAGGCTTATCTTTCTCATTATATATCCTCCAAACCAATTTAGTACCCAAATCTTGATTCATATCCTTGCTTTTCTTGATGCTTAGCCCACCCTGCATAACTAACCTACACACCTCATCCCACTTGACCAAGTTGTACTTAAATTTCTCTTCACACCCCCTCCATAAGAAGCACCTCTTCACTTCCTCCAAGTATTTAGCCACCTTGCTGGGGATTTAAAAAATAAACAGTGTAAACCGACACCGCCATCAGAGAAGCCTTAATAAGGGTAATTCTTCCAGCCAAGGAGAGCCACTTGCCCTTCCAAGAAGCCAACATCACCTGCATTCTATTGATTACATTATTCCACTCTCTTTTAGATGATATTTTGTTAATTAAAGGCATTCCCAAGTATTTACTTGGGAGGACATCAGTCTCATGCCCAAGGATTCTCTAAATCTCAAGTCTTTCCAAACACCCCTCTTTTAAGAAGAAAATTTTGGATTTTGAGATGTTAACCTTTTGTTCAATTGCAACTTCATTCTTGCTCAAAACCTTTTTAGAGGTGTCGACCTCTTTAGCCTTAGTTGCTCCAAAAAGAAGGGTGTCGTCTAAAAATTGCAAGTGGGAGATATTTCATGTTCCTCTAGGGTAAAAGTACAAAGCTGTGTCACACTTTCAGCCAACTTATCAAGACAAGTGAATTTAAGTATTTCTGACTAAAAATCAATTTTGGTCAAACGTATGATCTAGTAAACTCATTCTAGCTAAGTTAGATATGTCTACAAATTTTCCAGCTTTTTTTTTGGCTAAATGCATATGTAGCACCACTTTGAAGCCAATTTACAAAAAAATAAAATTATTTGAAAAACATGATGTTTCAACAACTCCTACTCATTGTAAATAACATTTAAAAATATATATAAAAATACCCTTTTGTAGATCCATAAGTGTAGTTTTCATATATATATATATATTAATAGTTTTATTATTATTTATATTTAATTTTTATTTTTACTAAAAATAGGTTATCAACACAAAATATTAGGTTGATTACCATGTCAAGAAAAAAATTAAAACTAATAAAAAAAAATGAAAAAAATATGGTGCATTAGATAAAAGAATCCATATCAAGATGATATATATATTTTTTCTATATTAGATAAATAGTTAATATGAAAGTTGATGTTGAATGGAAACAAATATGTTTTAATGCACATACATTTTAATATTTAGTTAAAAATATATATTTATCAAAATAGGAAAAAAATATATCCATGCACTAAAATTTCAAGTTATAAATATACACAAAAAATTTGATGGATTTTTTTTTTACTATATAAAGATTAACGTCTCATGTGACCCATCTTAAGAAACAAGATGGGATCATAATAAAAATTCCATCACATACAACCTTCCACATAGAACACCACTTGCTTATGAGGTTGTTACTTATCCATTGCCCCTTGATTTTGAAGCATCTATATTTGAGTTGTTGAATTGAAAGGGTGACCTAAACATGCATTTACAATTGTTTACCAATAACATGTCTAAATTTTGCTTACAAAGATAAGATCAAGTATCTAAATTATTTCCACCAACCCTAAGGATTATTCTATACAATGGTTTTTTTCTTTACCTCTAAGTTCTATTCTATCAACTTGGGTCTAAAAATAACTATATATGACTTAACTAAATGTACCCAACAAATCAATGAGCCAATCAATGATTATATTATTCACTTCCAAATTTTATGTGAAAAGATAAAACATCAATTTGACGATGGTGAAATCACATTCCTTAAAAAACTTCCAATCATTAAGAATAATGCACATTTGAGTAGTTTTCTATCTTGTAGAGACATGTGTAGACACTTGAAAAATCTTGAGGTTAAATCAATCAACTTTAATTCATCATATCAATCCTCTTGCCCTTCTAAGTTTCATAAGTCTCAAAAAATTTCAAACAATAAAGAGACTAGAGAAGCCAAGAGAATGTGCATCAAGTGACAAGTGCTTACAACACCCTATATTTTAAATGAAATACTCCACGAAAAAATATAAAGTTGAGAGAACC
This sequence comes from Sequoiadendron giganteum, assembly GCA_007115665.2. Classification (NCBI taxonomy): domain Eukaryota; kingdom Viridiplantae; phylum Streptophyta; class Pinopsida; order Cupressales; family Cupressaceae; genus Sequoiadendron; species Sequoiadendron giganteum. The sequence goes on from CM021108.1 coordinate 37,975,727, forward strand.
ATTCGATAATATGCTTTACGTTCTTTGATCTTTAGGTTTGATACTTGGAAACGATGTATGTATGCAGACTAACAAACACGAACACACTAACTCTAGTTTAGAAAGGTCAAAATAGAAAATAAACTAATACATATGGACCTTTTTGGATTGGGACATACAAGGATAAGACTATAAGTTGTTTGAGGAGGTTGCAAACCAAATTTCATGGAATTCTAACTAAGGAATTTTTTGCAATGAAGGAGTGCATCTAAAGTGGGGCCCAAGAATTCAAGCAAGTAGGGTGGGGATAAGTCCTTTAGGTCCTAGAGACTTCAAATTTTTAGGGACTTTGTAGAATCTGATACTAATCATTTGCTAGAATGTACACTTGTCATGAAAATGAGAAAAACATATGGTCAAATTGTAAAACAAGTGTCAAATAAAAGAAAATGTATTACAAGAGAGAAAAAATAAATGGAGGAAAACATGCTTGGGATCTTTGACTAGTGACCATTGGGCTTTGAATCAAGAGGCATTTTTAGCTTTTAAACAAAATTCTATGCAATTCTCAATTTGAGATGATGCTATTTTGTCCACATTTTTTACTTTAATGAATTTTCATATTTTCAATCATTAATTAACATGTGTTATCAAATATTTTTCTTAGAAATCATGTTGGTCTTCCAATTGCATGTAAACTTTCCTTTTTAATCCATCTTGATCATATAAAAAATAATGTGTCTATTGATAAGTCTTGTTCATAAATGTCCCAAATCATTTTGCAACGATGAAATGCTTATCAAGTCCTACATGTTTTGAGTAAGACAATGAAAGCTCTTGTTTCTATGTGAATGCTTTAGTTGGAATTACTATAGCTCAATATGTGTATAGGAAAAGTTAGCTAAGAGTTCCTTTAATATCTTCTCAGACTTGCATAAGTTCCATATCTAATGCCTTTAGGCTTAGTAGTCTTTCATCAAATACAAAAGCATTACATGGCTTAGTCACAAAGATCCTTGTGAACTTTCAATGTGCGAATCTTACAACAATTCAAGAGATGGAGTAGACCTCAAATTTGAAATAAGTATCACTCAAATGTATGGATTTATTTTTATCTCTATGCATTTATAGAAAGTGTCTGAATATAACTACAACATTTCTTCACCACCATGTTAGTGTAGAATATAACATGACTTTGAACTTATGCGGAGAGACAAATTTGTATGCAAAAATTGAGCAAGATTTTACAATCTATAGAAATGAATGTATATTTGTTGGTGGAAAAGTAATGAGATATCATAGGTCTAGTGTATGGATATTCATCCACTTCTTATCAAGATGTTGTAATTACAAATGCATTAATCATAGATTATATAGGGATTTATAAAGTAGATATTGGCATTAAAGGTACTAGAAATATAAGAATTGGGGAGGCAATAAATTCTAATGTCATGGATTGAGTCTATGAGGGAACGATTATTGGTGTTAATGCACAAGTCATTGCATGTAAGGGAGAAGGATGGTGGAATGACGAGAACATATTTCGATGTCAAATGGTCAATGATTTTGTGATCACCTTAGTTTAGTTCTCAATCCCTCTTGAGCTTCTATATTTTTTGAGTTGCTCAAATATATTTCTATTCACATTGGTAATTGTTCAATTTGAAGCATTCATTGTGCTTTGTGGGCTAACCCATTTTTCCAACATTTGGACATAATTGCCACTCTTTCCAGGGAATGCTAACTTTGTTCATCTTCAATTTTTTAGATGCACTCGTGTCTTGTGTCATAGTCACATCTCATGCAACTTTAATTTCTAGACTATTATGGGCAAGTAGATGGTTCATTCATGGAACTAATTCATGAGCCAAAATAATGACATTTGCAATCTTTAGTAATTGTTCATGTAGACACGAAAAATATACAAATTGATCCTACACACCTGATCTTGATCTTACTAACATCAGTTCGTCCCGAATCATCCCCTTACTAATTAATTTAATTAAATAATCTTTATTTGATTAAATTCATCATATTTCCTCTCTTAATTAAATAAATCAAATTTATCTGATTAAGTCATTTTCTTCTATTAATTAAATAAATCATTTTGCTTAATTAATCTAGTCATCCCTCTTTTAATTAAATAATTCACTTTATTTAAGTAATCTCTAAAGTCATCTCTTTAAATTAAATAAATTAATCTTTATTTTGATTTAATCTAACATCACCTTCTTTAATTAAATAAATCATTTTTTATTTAATTAAATCTAAAATCATTATTCCTCTAAACTTTGATTTAAATTAATCCTAAAATCTAAGTCAAAATTGTCAAATCATCTAATTTCTACTTAAATTGATCAAATCAGGATTAATACTAATCCTAATCACTCCAATCCTCTAGATTTTGCAACTTGCACAATAAATAAATTTAATAGTAGCTTCAACCTTTGAATAGTAGCTTCATTAAACTTGGCAACATCTACCACTAATGCAACAAATTTAGGGGCAGGGGTGTCAGACACCCTCTTTACAATCAAGATTTCTTTAATATCCTTTGATGCTTCAACAACCATAGGTTTATCCATATTTTGGGATAGGGCCCAGATTGCAAGGGCTTCCAAATTTGGGTTGAACCCTTATCCTGACAATGCCATGTTTGCTTCCTTTTCTGTGGAGAAAAATTTGCCTTCTTGTTTCCTAACAGTATAAAAAGCAATTACCTAAGCAATGTCCCATTTAGGGAGCAATAACAAGCCACTATCCTGTACCATTCTTCTACCTTCTTTAGGAGTAATGTTCTTAGTCTCAAAACTCATTTCGGCCCTCACCTTTACGACTACTTTATCATACTTTTCTCTAGGAACATATGCTTGTGCCAATTGAACTCTTCTATGGCACTCCTCCCTCTTTTCTCTTATGATACAAACTTTAAAATCTTGGGAATTCACAAATTCATCATCAGAAATGATTTTTGAACATTCCAATTCTCTCACATCATTGAGGCTATCTCTCCCCATGGCCATATCTAATCCGAATCTTTGCTGGAGAAGGCCAATAATATTTGGTCTTGGGGGATGGCATATACTACTGAATTTCATCCTGATTGATAGGATTGTCAACCAACAATGGAGGTTCAATTTTCATCCTCTTATGTGGTTTCTCCCTTGGGGAGAACCCACACTAATTATTTGAGGGGAAGGAGAGGGAGTGATCTTTGGTGGGTTTGTTTGCACATTTCTCTAGTAATAGGCCTTTGGGGCCTTTTGGTAGAAAGGTTGGGTCTAGGTTGCTTTACTGGTTTTAACTTCCAGGGCCAGGGCATACCTACAACTCTGTCAAAGTTCTTCAAAATCACTTCAATCTTGTCAATTGGGTTACCAATATTAGAAAATACCTTAGGATAGTCCTTATCCTTCATTTTCGTGGCATCCTCTACCTTGATGAATTCAATCCATTTCAATTTCCTTTTGCCTACCTCAAATTTATCCTTGCAGTTTCTTATGACATCTTCACTCTCATAAATCTAATGGGAAAAAGTGGACCTTCTGATACTAGTCTTGACTTGGTGTACGAAATATTCAGAGTCAAAATCCCCGATCTTTCCCTGGTATAACATGTATTCCCCAAGAATTTATTTTAGCCTCCCTAAGCTATCTCTAGTTGAAGTGAAAGCTAAAAAGGTAGTAACATAAGGAAAAAAAAAGACCCCTTCTTATGTTTCCTTAAACAAAACTAATCAACCTCATTCAATTGCCATATAATTTCCATGAATGCCAATCTAGGTGGCACATACTTGGGCAACACATGGGGGGCTTCAGGGCACCCATATATTTTAATAACAACTAAGCTATCATAGAGGTAATAGTCTCCCCAATTGTGTCACTCTGCTAACTATAGCCTCCTATCTTTAGGCCTAAGGAAATCCAAAATTTCCTTGTACAATATGATTCTAGGTAGACCCAGACTTGACGAGACCTCCCTTACAAAATAGTTCTAAAAAAACAACATAGTTGGACTCACTACATTGTTTGCCCCAAATAGGGTCCAACATCGCAATGGGAAATCGTTTCCCTCTTTATCTTTCATGCTTAGTTGTAAATATCTACTTTAATGACCTTTCCCCTTGTACAAAAGCATATGGCATAAGAGAGAATACCACCTGAACTCACCTCTTTACTATTTCTCTTGATGTCCACCAATTGATTGTGAATAGCCTCGGCTATAAAGCTGGCATAGTCGAAGTCACTATTGATGAAAGGATGATGTATGTCAACAACCATATACATGAGAGGTATCTTCATTTTTGACTATGCATCTTCTCCTAATACTTTGCATAATGCCCAATATGCTCTTCTGAAATAGTCTTCAAAAGATTTGATGTCAAAAGGCTTAGATTCGTTATCAAATATTCTCAATGACTTTCCTGTGTAGCCCTTCTATCTAAATCTAGGGAGCCATTACACCCTTAAGCTAATTTTATCTTGTCAGTATTTTTGTTTGAAAGAGCTAAGGTCTATAACCTTACTTGCAGTCACATGGAGTCCAAAATATTCAACAACAAACTCCCTAGCTATATCCATTAGAACACTTTCATCCAATTCCCTAATTACTTTAATATTTTCATCATATCTAGAAGTAGGGTGTCTAATAAGTTCCACATTTATGAAGACATTAGGGATAACTAGCTTCCCCAAATCATAGGTCCATGCATTGGAGATAGGGGCATGGTAGTTTCTATTTCCATACCAGTGTAGGAATAATTCCCACCTAGTGATTGTGTCATCTTGGTTCTTCAACTTAGCATCTGCAATTTTTGGCCTTGTTTACCATCCCACCTACTGCATTAGGGTTGCGAGAATGGACAGGCTGTTTTGGCGAACCTAACAACTGGGCCATAATATCATTCTCAAAGGATCTTTTAGATGTGGAGGGTTGTGTGTTTGACTAACTCATAATTCCAGAATGATTTAAATTTTTTTTTCTACATTATCCTATTGGGAATTTACAATCTTATGCAATAGAATTTTCAAACTTGATTATGAGCTTCAAGACTTTAACAATGGTGAATTTTCCAAGAAAGGCGTACCTATTTTTAATTGTTCAGATCTCAAGTTGATGTGGAACAAGCATGCCTCTGCGGATGTTGCTACTATGTCGTACCAAACAAGTGAGATGACCAGCTACATGGAATAAAAAATTTATGGAGGCAATTAACTTAAAAAATGAGCCATCATTCGTCACATCCACCATTACTTCTTGTTCGCATGATGATAGTTCATTCATATACCCATTTATCAATTTTGAATGTGGGCCAGCCATTTGGAAGGGAAGTACAAACCTCAATGATGAGTAAAGCCTTGATTTTATTTTAAAGGATGTAGCCATCCCATCTCTCCAATAGGATTCTCCCACATGAGAATATCATCACATAGTGTCCTTCCACGATTCCTCAACCAAGAGAAGGACATGCTGCTATGGGTCTGTGGACTTGTGAAATCCTTTAATCTTCTGCCATGTGCTAACATTCTATGGAGCCTATACACAACACCCTTAAGAATTTCTCTCATGCCCTAGAATTAGTTTCCGCTTGTGACACTTGTAAACCTTCCGTAATTCCACAAGCCTTTTTATCTTCATCGAAAATCCTAATATGAAAGCGCGAAAAGAGTTAGGGACCACTTTTATACGAGCAACTTAGATGACCATAATACCACATGTGTAGAATTTGTTTTTCAATGTGAACACTTAGGGAAAAAGGATGGGGAAGGAATTATAAAATAAAATTCCACAATGACCAGAACTATTAGGTAATAAGGTATGTGGGGTTGGTAAACACACAGGGCCATGACATAACAACACAACTTAAGCAAAAGGCAACCCGGATAACTAGTCAATGGAAAAATATAACTTAAACACAAGGGTTTAAGAGGGCTTAAGGGTTTAAAGTTGAGAGTTAGAGTCAGAGTCAAGATGACTCAATCACATATTAGTGAATGGAAATTGTTGGTGTTTCCAATTGATTATTTGGGTTTTCCTAAACATTAGCTAGTTTTATGCTTAGAAACCCTAGGTCACTAGTCAATGAACGATAGTCAAATTTATAATTTCTACTTTGCACTTTAGGCTCTGCAAAACCAAGGTAGGTTCGCCTTTAACGTCATGCAACAATAATAACTTACACAGATGCCTTTGCTAATAGATTCTTCACACAAATTTGTAAGAGGTGTATTTGATGGGCTAAATCATCTCTAGAATCCTCTATATGAAATGTTATGAGTTGTAGTGTGGGCTTGATCATAACATAATGAAAATTGCAATAAAGTAGATTTTTTAGATTTTATATTTGATTTTGTCTCAGCTTAAAAATTTGAGAGTTAGGTTGACTAGTGCCTTATCCACACAAAGTCTAGAAATGAAGCAAACTCCTACAACAGGCCAACCTTTGGCTTCTAATAACCCTAATACCTTACAACAAGAAACCAAAAAATGAAAAATATTATCAAACTACTTACAAATCCATATTATAACAACACAACTCTAGATAAATGAATTCAAAGCAAAGTTACTCCATTCCCTTGAATATAAGCAAACAATTCATGCATCCATAACATAAAATGTGAAATGAGAACCAAGAGATAATCCTTGATTATATTGATTCAAAGGTAGTGTGTACAATAGTGGAGAGAATGATAAATTGAAATTGACACGGTGCAATACAACGAGTATTTAGGTCATCTACTATTATTACAGAGTAAAATTACAACATTTCCTCTCTTAGTTTTAGAGGAATTACCTATTCAACCTAAAAACTACAAAAAAATACAAACTCTAAGAAGAAAAACCCTTTGAATGAGGCCCAAAATTCCCTTTTATAGACAAAAGGGAAGCAACAAGCAAAAGGCCTCATTCAACCTCCTAGTCATTAGAAGACAAAAATCTAAGTAGTGCAATTTTTATTAAGGACAAAATTTAGTTCAAAAGAAACTAACTGCTTCCCATAAGTGGTTGGAGATATTTAGTAGCCTTAAAGTCACCGTATGGCAAAATATCTCCCCAAAATTACTCTTTACAATAGATAGGACACCGTTGACATTCCCCATTTGACAGGCCCATAAAATAGTTATACCTGGTTGTTGGAGACCAATTGAAACATAGCTCAAGTTACATCATCCTATTCTTCCATGTGCTCCACCTATATAGTTGAAGAGTTAGTCCTAGGTGGCCAAAAGTTGCTGACTTTCTCTAGATGTGACTTGTAGTCTTCTCCAATCAAAATTTGCATTAGGTCAAGGAAACCTAAAAAAATATATTCTAGTTTGGTTAGTGCATCAATACATGCATTGAGCTGATCAACATCAACTTCACCCTCTTTATTTATCTTGATATACATAGGAGTGAGAAGATTGGAAAATTTTAATTTCCACTCCCCAAATGCCATGACTTCCCTATCTTCAGTCAAAATTGGAGGCATGTAGAACTCCTCAAATCCCTCAAAAGTATTGAGCTCCCTTTTTTCATATTTCTATATTTAATATGATGACTAATTATGTCATCCAATAAATTTGACTTATCCAAAATGTCAAATACCATGCTACTATCAAAATTTGAATTGTTGATAAGCTATCTTAGCACCTCAACTCCTTGGGATCACTTGATTTGCATGCACCTCAGCCTCATCCACATCTGATTGTGGCTAGAAAATGCATCCTTCAAAATTGTATAATTGTCCCAAACTTTGTTCAATTGGGAGAGGATCTTGGATAACCTGTACCCCAAAATGTTATCTACCAAATCAGGGGCATTCTTCACTGATGCCTTCTTTACCATCCTGGCCTCTGTAGTACTTTTCTTTAGCTTCTCCCTTAATTCCTTTATTTCAACCTCCAATTTATTCTTATCAAATGAATCTTGTGCCTCATTTAACTATTCTAGAGGGGCAATAGCCCTTGTACTATATTGAGCCTCTGCTCTAGTCTTTGGTTTAAGGCATTTGCCTTATCAAGGTTTGCTTGCAATTTCTTAACAGTTGCCTCTGTGAAGAGGGCTACATTAACTGTTAAGGAGGCCGCTTGGGTTGCACTTGCATCTCCACTCCTCTCGACAATGAGATGGCCAATAAGCTCATTAGGGTTGCTTATTACTTGGGGCTTATTGGTTTCAGGGAAAATTGACCATATAGCCAAAGTCTCATGCCTAGGGTGGAATCCAAAACCAAAGTATAAATTCTCTACTTTCTCTTCTTATCCATTGGGTCCCCACCCTCATGCCTTCTTATGGCATCAAATGCAATGATTGAGGAGATGTCCCAACCAGGCAACAAAAAACACCCTGCTCTTTTCACCAATTCTCTTCCCCTTTCAAGGGCCATGACATCCATCTCCTCCTTCACCTTCTGCTAAAATTTTTCAATGGTTTCCTTTCTCTCATTTAGAGAAGCTGCTTGCCATGAGGGTTAATCTCAACTCCTCCCCATTATTTTTGAGGAAAAAATCCTTAAACTCTTGGGTGGTGATGAATTGTTCATCTTGTAGAAACTCCTCACATGCCTTAGCCCTAACATCATCAACCACTTGCCCACCAATTTCAAAATTGATGACCAAACTACCATCAGTGGGCCTCTCAATCAACATCCTAGGAGGGGGGAGCATTTGCTGTACAATGAGGCCCACTAACTCATTTGACCCCAACTTCCGATGAAACCTTCCGATGGAAGCTATATAATTAGATGTATCGTTGGGCACTTGTGCGAATTTTCATTTTTGTTAATTTTTATCCCCGATGTTCGTCGGAATTTCGACGAACCTTTATTTCGTCTATGTTTCGATGAAGATCTTCCGCCGAAATTGTGACGGACTTGCAAAGTTTAATTGTGGCGGGCATAAATTGAAATGAGCTCGACTATTTATTGCGATAGTGTTTTGCTCGACGGTTTTCTTGGGGAAAATCAGAAGAAACTCAAGAAGATGTCGCCAGGTTGAGGGTAGTCATTGTCTTTTTCCAGAATTCATTTGTGAAGTCAGATTTGTACTTCCAGGTTTGAAAATCATATTTTAAAGCAACATCTCATCAGATTTCATTTTTAGTCTTATGCATTTTTAGAATTTCATTTCCAGATTTTAGACCTGGCTTCACAAATTCTTTATAAGGGAATTGTTTATAACTGATGGGAAATTCTTGATGGATTTGGACAAAGATTATATTTGCAAGGTTTCAATTTTAACCCTAATGATCAATTTGCAATAGATTTGGGAGCCATAGCTAGATAATATCAAAGGTGTTGGTTGTTTTTTACTGTAACCAAGTTTATCTTCTAGACACATAGCATATAAAATCTCAGATAATACTGCCTTACAATACCATCAATATATATTCTAACCCAATACTACTTATCAAATCCTTATATGAACAGAGTCACCTATAACCTCACTCAAACATTTTAATTAATTCATTGAATTAAAGCCAAAATGAGAATTACACACACCATAACAGTGAGATGAATAGAATAACCCTTGATCATTTTATTCAAGATAATAATATATTCATACAATGGAGATACATGACCTTGAAATGAGTAATTTTCATTCAGATGCTAACACTGTCTTGAAAATTAAGTACCTTTGAAACTAAAACCTACAACAAAATGACAACAAACCTAAGAATAGTATTTTCACTATAATATCAGGCTCTTTACAAATTCGCTCTACAACTTCAGTTAGACTTGACCTAAAGATATCTAACTTGCTAACCCATATTTCTAGTCCTGAAATCCTTCTTATAGGGAAAATGATGGAGCAACAAGCATCGGACCAAAAATACACCTGTCACTGGTCACTTGGACCGCCTTATGACATTTCAAAAATTGGTTACAACAGCTGAGTCTCTGGAGAATCTTCTTGTTCATCCCGTCCACTAGAGAATAACTGGTGCATTTTCCAAACTTTGAAATCTTGCACCAAAACTGCCACCAAGACATAGCCAAATTTTTTTATAACCATAACCGCTGAGCTGTTAATTGCCGGTTGTAGACTTTGTCCTATTCTTGTTCAGTTAAGTACTTTTCTACCCATCCTTGATATTCCTCATCCGTTGGCCAATTAAAATTTACCACCTCATTTACCTTGGCAGTGTAAGGTGTATACTTTATTGCTACTTGATTCGCCTCCCTTTCAAAAGATTCAAAAAATATGCTAGTTTTAATGATTTTATCCATACTACTCATCAACATGTCATAATCCGAGTCATCACAAATCAATTTGATTTGTGCATTGATGATTTCATCTACCCTATCTTGCCATTGTTGCAGTGATCTAACATTTCCTTGGGCATCTACAATATCTGGTAAAGATGTGTCACTCCAGTCATCAAAACTCTTTACCAACTCTTTAATCCTCCCGCTGAAATCATCAGGTAAGGCCTAGAAACCTTGCAGTGACTTCACAAAGTCTTGAGTAGGCCTTAATTGTTGAGGCCTATTAGCTGCATTTTGAGAATTTCATTTCCAGATTTTGTTGTGCAAGTTCAATATTCTAATTTCAGGAGTCTAACAGTTGGAAATCATAGTAAAATCAGAATTTAATAATTTTTGAAATTAGCATTTGAAAGTTTTTTTTGGGGTCATTAACTTTAGACTATCTTCTCTTTTGCAGGGATGGTTGCATGCCTAATTTTTTGGGTGTAAAATATCATAATTATTATATTTTGTTACCTGTGTATGATTAAAAATTATTGGAGTGTGAGTTTGATATTTTTTGAAGATCTAAATATTCAAGCTTGGTAAAGAAAAATCATGTAAGATAATATTAATCCAGAACAAAATGAAGAGACAGTTGCTAGATTGTGGGTTATATTGAAAAGAAAGGGTGATGGGAAATGTTATTGTCCTTGCAATAATTGCAAGGGCTTAAAGACGAGAAGACTTTTAATCACAACAGCTGAGAAACATTGTAGGCAGCATGGTCACGTTGAAGGGGGGGCATGATTTTCGTCCATTGGTAAGTTGTTCATTATATGTGTTTATATTGATTGAATTTTTAAATGTTTATATTGTTTTAACATTATATATATATATAAAATCACTTGATCATGATCACGGTTTATTTGTGTCTGTCATTATTATAAAGGTGGGGTACCCTAGGGCACATGATATGAATTATCACGACCCGAAGAATGTGGTTTTGCAAGCGGAGGAATATGGAGCTATGAATATCGAAGATGAAATTAATGATCCTATGGAAGAAGATGATCATGCGCCAGAAAACACAATTGAAGATGATGGTATAAATACATTGTTCCATGACACATGTAGTGGCACATCCGATCATGTTGATCGAGATGGATTTGATGATGTTCATGATTTACCTGTATTTGAGAAGGCATACGAGCCCCTTTATGAAGGCTCCCAAACAACTGTTCTCTCTGCTGTATTGTTGCTGGTGAACTTGAAGGTTATGAATGGTTTATCCAACATAGAAATCTCATGGATGTTAAGGTATGTCATATATGTCATCTTTTTTCATCTATTTTAATTGTTGTTAGTTCATCGCTAGCAAATAAAGGATGAAGTATGTACCATTAATATTCTTTATATTAAGAAATTATTTTTTGTTGTAGATTGATTGGTGAATTTTTGTTACCACCATCAAATATTTTACCTCGCTCATACTGAGATTTATCTGGCATTATGAAAAATATTGGAATGGAGTAGCAAGCAATATATGCATGTCCCAATGATCATATTATATATCATAAACAACATGAATTTGCAACAGAATGCCCAGAATGTCATATTAGTAGATATCGAACAGATCAACTAACAAAAAAGGTGCCTCGCAAGGTTCTTCGTTATATTCCCATTATTCCACGTATGCAACAATTATTTAGGTGTGAAAGCTTAGCGCAATTTATGGATTACCATGCATGTAATAGAAGTGGAGATGAGATTCTTTGAATGCCTATGGATGGTTCTACATTTAGGGACATGGAGGAAAAATGGCCACACTTTAAAGAAGAACCTCGTAATCTCTGGCTTTCATTGGCAGCGAATGGTGTCAATCCATTTGGAGAGCTGAGATCTATTTACTTGGTGTAGCCTGTTTTTGTTATCAACAATAACATTCCTCCATGGATGCTAATAAAGAGGGAGCACATAATGTTGGAAATGATTGTTCCAGGTATTTGTTTACATCAATTTTCTTTAACGTAGTAGCATCTCATTTATCTTATTTGTTGTATAATGACTTATATGTTTTTTCATTTAATAGTCATGTACATGAATTTATATATATTGCAGTAAAATGGTTATAATAATTATGTAATGTTTATGTTCATTCAACTAGGTAAGTACCAAGTTAAATATATGAATGTATATATTGAGCCTCTTATCGACGAGTTACTAAAGTTATGGAATGGCGTCACTATGTATGACGTATCTAGACCAATAGGACAAAGACAATTTCAATTCCATGCAATGCTTGTATGGACAATTCATGATGCCCCAGGGCTAACACATTTTTCTAGTATGTTATAACGTTCGACTGCATGACTTTAACGATATTTAATTTTATGAAGTAGATATCATGCATGTTTTTTAAATAATATATTCATTATATATAATTATAAAAATTGACATATTTAATCCAATTATATATGATTTGCAGGTCTTCAAACAAAGGGAAAATTTGCATGTCCAATTTGTGGTCCAAAGATGAAATCTCGTCATTCAACAAGTTTAGGAAAGCAGGTGTTTGATGAGTATAGGCACTTCCTCCACATAAATCATAAGTATCGAACTACTGAAAAACATCTTTTCAATGGGAAAGAAGAGACTACATCAAAACCACGAAGAATGACACCTCGCCTATGGAAGTTGGAATATAATAGAATTAATTGTCAAGGTTATACATCAGATCAAATTGTTTATCTATCATTTATGATATGTTTTGAATTTATATTTTTATATTGTGTTGTGTTTACTCATGCTGTAATTGACAATGATTGTTATTGTTAATTTGTTTAACTTATATGCTTCATGAAGGTTGTCAAGGCATTAATGGTCGACTTCCACAGGGACTGAAAAGTTATCCCAGACAATTTAGTAGGTTTCCCTACTATGAGTAGCTACAAATTGTGCATTTGTTTGATACAATGCATATCAGAAAGAATATGACAGAAACGTTATGGAAAATATTGGATGGAAGACATGACAAAGAAAAAATTGTTAAAATTTGAGGTGACATTTAGGAAGCCAATCATGCAATGAAAAATGTCATTCAATTAAATAGCGATGGAGACCAAATTAATATAAGTGCCCTTCCTTGGTTATTAACGAAGCAACAAAGCAATGCTATAAAACAAGTCATACGAAAAATTTGATTTCCCACAGGATTTGCTGCGAACATAAACAATATCATAACAAAGAAAGGTGAATTTGGGTCAGGGATGAAAACACATGATTGACATACCTTCATTAAGGTAATTATTCTGGTATATTATATATATATATATATATATGTATACTGCAAGTACTTTTCAGTGTATTATGTTTACTACTTTTGGAAAAATATTAATGAAAATATCATTTTATAATTGTTGCAGTATGTTCTACCTCTATCTCTCCCAGACAACTTCGACAACAATGTCAAGCAAGTTATATATGATCTTGGAAAATACATGAGGTAAGTAGTGATATTTTTTCAATTCGTTGTATATTTTTGTTAAATCTCATTAATATATTTGTGCCTTGAATCACTTGTAGATGGCTGTCATCTAAAGCAATCCATAAAGAAGATATAAATTATTGGAAGAGAAAAAATTCTCGTCTAATGTGTGAAATGCAAAAGTGTCTACCTTCGAAATTTTTCAATGCACAAGAACACTACCTCATACACCAAGTTGAGGAGATTGAATTGTGTGGACCTGTACACACAAGGTCAATGTGGATGGTTAAGAGGCACTTGAAATTTTTGAAGGCTTTGGTTAGACAAAGAGCACATCCCAAGGGTTCTATGGTGGAGGGATACATGGTATACCAGACCATGGTGTACATTACTGAATATCTTCCTAAGTTTGCAGCAAAGATCCATGTAGATTGCATTTGGGATTCCAACTCCATTAAAAAATTTGAAGGGGAGTACCTGATGGGGAAAGGCAGATTGAGGAAAGTGACAGGTAATTATAAGATGGTCATGGAGATTAATCAAAATACATTTTACATTTGGTTTTTATGTGTATTGTACTTATTTAATTATTAATCTTTCAATATTCATCAATTATAAATTAAGGTCGTATACCGTGGTAATTAACTAATTATACGTCGTTTGTGATTTTATTTTTTTGATACAGTTGGTTGAGAGTGGGATGCACTACATTTGTACGTCGCAAACAATCTTGATTGGATGATGGTATGGATTGAACGATGTCAACAATCTGGTCGCGCATTAACATGGGAAGGTGTGGCTTCATTGGTTAAAGAAGCTCATTGTAATGGAGATTCCAATGTTACACCAAGGGAAATTGATTTAGCATATGGTTTAAGAGATAAATAGGTATGTATAAATATATTAATCACCCATATTATTTAATTATTTTCAATTATATTGATGTATAGATATGTTGAGATTTTTTTTTCTTTGCATACATTCGGCCAAAAATAAATATGTTTATCAACTGACGATATTGCAATAAGTTTTACGTGTTTGACATATTGCAGGTGAAACACCACAAGACTATGTGGTGCAATGGTCATAAATTTTGAATCGAAAAGTTGGATGGCATAAAGAAAACTTGTGATTCTAGGATAACTACAGTCTTCCAGGTGACTAATGTTTCATCTAGAAGCGACATACATCCAGAAGTCTCATAAAATCAATACTATGGGATTTTGGATGATATACTTGAGTGTGACTTTAAGTCCTTCAAATTAGTTCTATTTTTTGTCCTATGGTACAGGCTACGATTGAATGAAAATGATCCCGAGAGAATTTTTATTGAACATGATAATGGATTTACCATGGTTAATACGAGGTATTTTGAGTGAGATGGAAATGAGCCCTATGTTCTTCCAAGCCAATGTGAGTAGGTATTTTACTCAGAGGTTCCAGGTAAAGCGGGTTGGTCATATGTTGTTAGACATGATCCAAGAGGAAGGCCGGTAAAGTATAATGTGGTGGAAGAAGAAGATACTGAAGAAATAGAAGATGATGTAGATGATGATCAGGATCAACAGTTAGTTGATGATGTGCCTGATGAAGATGTCAAAGAGGAGGAACTAGATCATGATGATGTAGGAGTTAATGTTCATGAAGATGATATCCGTGTGGATGATGACATTATTGAAATTGATATCAATGATGATGATGATGATATGACCAATCCTTACAATGTTGAATCTGGATCGGATGATACAGACAAAGAGTTGGATGAAGAAGAAGATCAATGAGATTGAAATGTATGAATTATGTGATTGTATTATCTATTTGATAATAAATTTCTTGATAGAATTATATTTGACTTATGTGGTTACATAATTAATTTATGATTTTAATTTTAATTATATTTGAATTATATTAGAATATGTTCAGTTAACAGATGTAAAAAATAAAATGGATAAACCAAAAGATGAAAGCGTGAGACCACTGCCTTGTTGGGTGTATGGAGTCTAATGAAGATCTATAAAAGTGTAATCTATGATGGAAATAATTCAAAGTGTTTGGCACACAGATGTAGTTTATAACTTGTATAAATGTGCAGTAAATGATTGACAAACTCTACTTGAGATAGAATGACAATCCTAGTTATGTAATTCTTCTTATTGATCCAATTAATACTCTCCAGTTACTGTGATTGACTAGAAGGGTTTAATCTTTACTTGAAAGAACCAAATAATCACATCACACAAATACAACAAATGTGTATCGGTAAACTGAATATATTTATATGCTTCATATATCAATTTAGACAACATAAAAAAATCAAAATGGAGACAACCAGATAACTATATAATTCCACAAACAACTGATACCAAGATTAAGCCACAAGTTCAGACATCTTCATTAACTTCATCAAAATTCATACATGCATCTGAGTCTTTTAAAGGAAAGTTTCATTGCAAACTATCTACTGTATCTTTCTCATATCTGCCTATATCTGTTTTACATTATGAAACAGATATAAATATATCAAAATTGTGAAAGGGCGCGTCCTTTGAGAAATGCTTTTTGCTTAACAACAATAAAAAACTAGAAATTATGCTCTATTAAGCCATAAATAGATGTTTTGACAGATAATCTCGGTAAGCTGGCCGCTTGTGTGTATCAACATTTTCCAGTGCATTCCTTATGGCTAGCTCCATTTCAAACATCTTCTCATTCTGTTCACATGCCTTGTCCATTGTTAAATCATTTCCTGTGGCTATCTCCAGAATTGTTTGCATCATCATTTGGCATTCCTTCATCCATCCTATGGTAATAGACACTATTTTACTCCTCTTCGATTAAGTACTTGTCCACCCATCTCTGATACTCTTCATCCGTTGGCCAGCAAAATTTCATGACCTCATTCACCTTAGTATTGTAAGGTGTGTACTTCACCACAACCTGATTGGCTTCCCTTTCAAAAAACTCTAAGAATGTGCTGGTGTTAATTATCTTATCCATACTATTTACTAGCAAATCATAGTTTGAATCATCACAAATCAATTTGATTTGTGCATTGATAACTTCTTCTGCCCCATCCTGCCACTGTTGCAATGTCTTAACATTTCCTTGTGCATCAATAATGTCTGGCAAAAATGTATCATTCTAGTCATCAAATCTCTTTATCAGCTCCCTAATTCTTCTACTGAAATCATCAGGTAGGGCCTGTAATCCGCTCAATGATTTTACAAAGTTTTGAGTAGGCTTCAATGACTCAGGCCTATTGTTTGCATCAAACCTAGAGGCTTTGTACATAATATCTAGATTGTTGGCCCTAGGGATCCATTTCTTAGCCAAAGGAAAAACTATTTCCCGATCCCTATTGATATTTTTTATTCCATCCAAGAATAAAGAATACAAAGAATGTATAGATGGTAATTTACCATCAACCTTTTCATTAAGATGCCTCAAAATTGTGTCAACCACCTCACTTTGTTTGGAAATTGCATCATCCTCACTTGCCTTTAAGGCAGCCTGCAATTCTGTGATCCTATTCAACATTTGCTTCTTGGTGGGATCCACAAAATATTCAACTTCTTCTTCAATTGGCCCTGGTGTAGGACTAAGAGAAGATGCTTGGATGGGGGACACTGGAGTTGAAACAATTAGAGTAGTATGAGGGACCGATCCTACAATAGAAGGTAATGCTTTGATACCAAGAGCACCAGAGGATTCTCCCACCTGCCCATATTTTAACCTATCTACTTCAAATTGCAGCTCAACATTCCTTTGCTGCATCCTACTATATTCTACAATTATCATATTGTATTTCTCCATCAAACTCTTCTTTTCAACCTCTTCTCTCTCAGCTGTCTTTTGGGCCAATTTGGCCACATTCATTGTCAGGCTTGTAGCTTCTGTTGTTGAAGTTTCAGAAGCTCTCTTGATGATTAGCCCTCCCCTTAGGTGTGGGATAATATCAGTTACATTTGGCTTTCTGCCCTGGGGTGCCAATGCCCACATGGCCAGAGTTTCATACTCCTCACTGAAGGCAGAGTCCTACAAAGTTGCCTTAACCTCTTCTTCACTGTTTTGTATAGGGTGCTTGGACTGTAAGATAGCATTGAATGCAACCACATTAGCTATGTCCCATTCAGGAAAAAGTAAGACACCAGCCTGAGTCACAAGTCTTCTTCCCTCCTTAGGAGTGATGCCTTTGAATTATTCCATTAATTCGGCCTTGACCTCATTATCATTCTCCTGCTTAGACCTATCAGGTCTCGATTCTCTCCTACTCTTGCATTTGTTCTGGTACTCTTCTAGTTTCATCCTCCAAACTAGTTGCAAGAATATAGGAGTCTTTACAAATGCATCATCGTCCAAGAATGCCTTGCAGGCTTCCATCCTAGCATCTTGTACACATTGCCCCTTTACATCCATGTCAGAAAGCACCAATTGTGTTGATCTAGGAGGGGAAGGGATACCAACCTGCATGTCTTGATCAGTCACAATTATCTCATCCATTAGAGTTTCTTGTGTTTCCTCAACTCTCTGCCTCTTAGGGCTTGGCTCTGATGGTAACACTGCAGGATCACCTCTTGGTGGTGAATCTAGATCCACAATCCTTATCCCTCCGGGTGCTCTGATCCTTGGACCCAGCTATGATGATGCTTGCATGACTTATTTTCCCTTCTTATCCCCTTCATCCTCATCATTGCTCGCATTCCTCTTTCTCTTGTATAGTGGCCTGTCAACTGGTGGCTAATAAGATGGCCTTATTTCTTCAGGCCTCACATCCAGTCTTTCTATACCAAAATCTAATTCCAAACTGACCCTCTTGGTCATCAAGGTGCCCATGATACTTTTGAAATTAGCCATTAAGAAGTATATTCTCTTGTGAAATGGATTGAACTCCATTAATGGATCATATTTTGGATCCATTTTATGTATTTTAGCCAACAAATTTTCATATGCAATCCATTTTTCTTTATTCAACTCCTGCCTATTCAAATCAAACTCATTTCTGATTAGGTCCTCAGGAAAGTTGAATTCATGTGCAAATTTTCCACTTTTAATTCATTGTCTAAACAATGCAAACAATCCCTCAGGGTCATGCTATCTCCTAGGACCATTCCTCAAATTGAAGTCATCAAAAAACCTTTCGAAGTGGACCCATCCTCCCTTGGAACAGACAAAATCAGAAACAACAGTGTAGTTAGGGAACAAAGTCCCTTTTCCTTTCTTTGTTAGGTTGTCCTCATGAATACAATCTAGTTGCCTCATTACTTCGACAAACCCCATCCTTGATGGTACATTAAAGGGGAGGATAGGAGGGGTTCCTTGGAAACCATACACTGTCAAGATAGTGCTTACAGGGTACAAGATGATATCACCCCAATTGTGACACACTTTTAAATTAGGCTTCCTCACCTTCGGTCGGAGGAAGTCATACAAATCTTCAGGGACTCTTGGCACATTTACCACCAACCGAGCCTTGAGTCTAGAGGAAAAACAGTTATCAAACTACACAAAGCTGGCACCTCCTCTGTTGTAAGACAAATATGCACTCCACACCTATACTGGTAACCTTTCTCCATTCACCTCCTGCCTCAACTCCATGTTTTCTGAGAAGAAAACAACATTCTTGTACAGGAACATATGCATCAACAGGGAGTACCAGAAAAAAGGAGTGCCAGTATCCCCCACATGCAACTTCATCAAACCCTCATGCATCTTCTCTGATAGGAATGATGCAAAGTCATATACCACAGAGAAGTTGGGATGCTGAATCTGGGCTCCCATAAACATGTACACAACTGGCATCACAGTATTAGGGCTGAACCCTAAAATTTGGCACAATGAATAAAATGTTGCCAGGAAGTGACTGGCAAAACAACTCAGCCTGAAAGGCTCCTAGTCATTTGGGCTGATAAGAATTGTTGAACTTCCTGCCCTGGTCAGGTGAAGAGGAAGCAACTTCAATCTGAAAAGAGGCTTTAACCTTTTGTACTCCTCCTTCATCTTCTCAAAATCTATTTGGACTAAGAAAGGGCTATACTCAGTCAAATCAAAAATCTGCCGAATCTCATCTACATTTAGGCTTAACAGAATTCCACCATCATTATCCCTTAT
Organism: Sequoiadendron giganteum; assembly: GCA_007115665.2. Lineage (NCBI taxonomy): Eukaryota > Viridiplantae > Streptophyta > Pinopsida > Cupressales > Cupressaceae > Sequoiadendron > Sequoiadendron giganteum. The sequence continues at coordinate 37,995,469 of CM021108.1, forward strand.
GACCCTTGTCACAGGAACCTACCGTGCTGCCACTGCTCTGAGCAAGTCAACATCAGGGAACACATTTGACATTGTTAAATTCCCCATGTCATATCTCTAGGAATTAGAGAAGGGGTGAGGTAAGTTTCACTGTCCATACCACAACCTAAACATTTCAAGACCAGTCATAGGAATCCTGGCATCCGTAATGTTATAATTTTTGCACAGTAGACCTTCGCCTAGGGTCTTTCCATTCATTAAAACCAAACCACTCTTCCTGTCATTTGTTGACAATGGGAGTTGATCCAGGAAGTCATCATACAAATTCTTCTTCAAATAATAAACATGGCCAGAGTGCTGCTTCGGTGGTGCCATCTTAAACAACTAGGGCTTCTTTTAAAAAATCAAATCCTCAAAAAAACTAGGGGTACCCAGAACACAAAAATACAACACAACTGTGCAATTTCAATAATTCAAATGAACCAGTAACCCTATGACAATAATTAACAAAACCCCTTGACCAACACAATAGAACCCTTCACAAAGACAGTCAAATTAACCCAGCAGTTTATAAAATAATTCACGTGATTTCGCGCCTTGCAGAGAACCAAACTTCACGGTGATTGCTCGATTTTTTTTAATCTCTGGCTTTGAACTGCTTGGAAAATACTTGAATGCTTTTATGATGAAGATAGAAAAAGAGAAGATACTTTATGTCAATTGAATTGAGGCAGTAGACGTCTCGTCCGCCATTAAAGCTCATTTGCATGCTACCCCAACAGCTCCAATCGCATTTGATGCGAATTTAAACTTCAGTCGTCGATCTTTTATTTTTGTCAGATCATTGAACGACCATCTTCAAAAGGGCCGATGAAATCTCCATGTCAACATTGAGGGCCCACCGCAGAAGCAACACCAAAGGAATACACATGGCGCTCGCCCGTGATATCACGATCACTAAACATCCTACATCTTTGGATCACGTGATGGCGAGCAACCTTTGATTCCTACCATTGACAATCGTGTTCACTCACAGCAGTCAACAGCACCAAACATAATCGTCGAGCAAATTTTTACCAAGATTATAATATCACCGTCGATCTCGAACACGTGCATCTCACAATTATTTTAGTAACCCACTTTATAACGTATTTAAGTCCGACATAAATATTAAACGCTTTATTAATTCCTTTTCGACATCGGCATCTTGGGACACGTGGTGCTCGCCCATGATATCGCAATCACCAAACAATCAGCGGTGATGTCATCGCGAGATTGCGGGGAGCGGTTAGGATCAATCGTAGGAAGATTGACGGTCATTAAAAACACAGCAGTCAGCAACACCAAACATAACCATTGAACAACTTTTTACCAAGATTATAACATCACCATTGATCTCGAGCACATGCATCTCACAGTTGTTTTAGTAACCCACTTTATAACGTATTTAATTCTGACACAAATATTAAACGCTTTATTAATCCCTTTTCGGCATCGGCAGCTTGGGACACATGGTGCTCGCCCGTGATATCGCAATTGCCAAACAACCAGGGGTGATGCATCGCAAGATCACGGGGAGTGATCATGATCAATCGTACGAAGATCGATGGTCATTAAAAACACAGCAGTCAACAACACCAAACATAACCATCAAGCAAATTTTTACCAAGATTATAACATCACCGTCGATCTCGAGCACGTGCATCTCGCAATTGTTTTAGTAACTCACTTTATAACATATTTAAGTCCGACACAAATATTAAATGCTTTATTAATCCCTTTTCAGCATCGACAGCTTGGGACACGTGGCGCTCCCCCGTGATATCACAATCGCCAAACAACCACCGGTGATGTCATCACGAGATCGCAGGGAGTGGTCAGGATCAATCATAGGAAGATCGACGGTCATTAAAAACATAGCAGTCAGCAGCACCAAACATAACCGTCGAGAAATTTTTTACCAAGATTATAACATCACTGTTGATCTCGAGCACATGCATCTTGCAGCTATTTTAGTAACCCACTTTATAACGTATTTAAGTCTGACACAAATATTAAATGCTTTATTAATCCCTTTTCGGCATCGACAGCTTGGGACACGTGGCGCTTGCCCGTGATATCGCAATCGCCAAACAACCAGTGGTGATGTCATCGCGAGATCGCGGGGAGGGGTCAAGATCAATCATAGGAAGATCGACGGTCATTAAAAACACCCCTTGCAAAATAAAACAACTATTAAAAAGTTAGGCGAAATAACCTTTCTGTGTGTGCAGATTGTGCGGCCGTCGGATGAAGTGATTTCAATCTTGACCGTTGCTTGCAGACCTCGCAAGGTTTCTGCTAATGTCACAAATATGGTGCGAGGCATGTGAGATTCTGCCATCTGTCACATTTGATGGTGGGGACCAGTTTTTCTCACTGATCGATTATGAAGGCTGATGCCGACAGCTGTTTCCGTACCGACGCATCGTGGTCGTTCCTTGTTGACCTCATGCAATTAAAACTGTAGTTTCAATAATGCTATGAGGTGTGCGATTTGGTGATTCGTGGACTCTGATGCTGTGTGCTGATAACAAAGGTGGGGCCCATTTCCGTGTTGATGTGGTGCTCGGTAGGTGAATATCCCATCCATTTGGTGACTGGAGGGAGAACGTGGCATTTTCAAACTATTTTGACTAAATCTGAGCCATTCTCCTGGCCAACACTGCGATTGATCAACAACTCGTATTTAAAAATAAACTGGTATTGTATGATAGCCGTTTTATCTCATGCGAGTGAATAGTAATGGCCGAGTTTGATTCTGCCTGCATAAATAAATGCTAAAGTTTGTGAATTACTATTTCAGTTCTATATCTCTACATTGAGGAAGAATTGCTTGGTATCAAGTGAAGCAAGCTATGGTTACGATTTCTCAATTTCGCTGCCCTGAATGTTCTATGATTGAAAACATAAGTAGCACGTACGCCATTTCTTGTAAATTCAAAATATTTTATGGTTGCTTGCTGGGCAATTCATGATTGTTTCCTGTCTCTGTTCTTGAAGAATTGATTGAATAGATTCACTTTTAGAGCTTTTCTAGATAATTGCTAGGGTTTTTTGAATATTGAAGAATTTTATGTTAAGGCTAAAGGAGAAAATTGTAATTATTTGCTATCTGAAAATAAGCAAACCCTAGTTTGAATTATCATTAGTCTAGTATAAATGACACCCAAGGCTTGAAGTTCTGGTTCTGAAACCACTACCAGGTCTTTATCCTAAGATATTATTGATTTGTTACAACCCTCTACTAGCAAGAAGTAGAAGGGAAAGGTTTTGTTCTATGGGCCTCGAATCTTGGAAGGATTGACAGACAAGCAATGTGCAATTCAAGATGCCGAGTTACCATACACCGGGTGGCAGTTGTTCTCCAATTGGTTTGGGAACATGAATTTGTCGGTTCCTTTGTGTAACCCCTGGAGGTTAGACCTAGGTAAATTGGTGGTTCCTAATGTTTATATGGATGTAGATATTTTAAAGGACATTGCTGCTAGATATGACTCTGTGGCCCGAATTGTCAGAACACATGTTGATGTGCAGATGATTAAGATAACCAAAGAAGAAATTGTAGAGATTTTCAAATTGCACGAATGGAGTCAGGATATGGTTCCTGTCGACTTGGAGGTTTTCAGATAAGAATATAGAAATACTAGGGGTTTGTTCAGAACATCCTTTTTAATACCTCATTTGGCAGTCTTAGGAAGAGGAAAAAATTAGAAGAAGGTAGTAATTGGCAGGAATGAGCCCGAACCTTTTCCTGTGGGCTATTTCGCCATTTATTTCAAGAAGACTGTTTGTGCTTTATGTCAAATTCTGGGAGTCAGCTTAAATAAAACCTTGCCTACCGATATTATGTATATGGCAGTAAATCTCCAACACCCAAGTTTTAATGTAATATATGATTTTGCCACTTATTTGGCAGAGAAGATGCACATGGGTTTGGTAGCCCTAAAGGAGGGGAAGAATTGGGTTGGATTCAGATGGTATTCCTTGTTAATCCACATGTTTCTGTATAGGGGTCAGGCTATGTTCGAAAAATATATGAAATTAAAGAAGAAGGAAGGAAACATTGAAATGCCTGTCCAATATTGGACTAGGATTCTTGACATGCATGATCATGAGTTTGATTATGTAACTTTCCATAATGTCTTTGGATCTAAATTAAGGGAGGCTTTGGTTTGTGACCCTCCAAGGATCCCAAAAGAAATTCATGAATTCTTGAGGTTGATGGAGAGAAGGCCTGAATTGAACATAATGCACAATTGGGGAGACATTTTCCCCTATCGTAATACCACAGTTTTCAGGGTTTTTGGCACTAATGTCAATCCAAAGGTTCTACCAAGGGAGTTGCCCCTTAGAATTGGATTTTTGGAAATCATGAGGCAGTTAGGGGGCGCTCAGGAACTACACTTGTCAGCTGAACAAAAGAAAGGTTCTTTCTTCCCTGAATATACAACATTTGTCGATTTTGTTATGGAAAAGGGAGGATGGAAAGAGTTGCATCAATTACTTGGGCCTTATAGGCTAAGGACTGTGCACCCCAGGAATCATGATCCTGAGGGTTTTATCTCTCAAATGAAGGCAAAACATCGGACAAGAGCTTTTTTCCACAACATCTACTTTCCTGAAGACATCATTAGGAATATTTTTAATTTGGAATTACAAGATGATAGAAAGCCACTATACATTGCCTACTCTAAAATGGTAAAAAGTAAGCAGGAGAAAATACCTGGTTTTAATCCCATACCTAATGCTAAAGATGAGTTTAGCAGGGCAATGTATGCTATTGATAATTTTGAGAGCTTGGTTGGGATTTTGAAAGATGAAAGGGTTGTGGAAGAAAGGGGAAAATCACAAACCATCGAGGAGTACCCTGAGGTAAAGGAAGAGGAGAGGCCTACTTATCAGCCCCAAAAGAAGATAAGGGTTTTTTCTAGAAGAAAAGGAAGTAGGGCTGAAGATGTTGTTAAAAATATTGCACCATCTTCTTCAAGGCAGTCAGTACCAAATGTTGTTGATTTGGATTCTCCTCCAAGTTTTTCAGAACAGGATTGCCCACCATCACCAAAGAGGCAGAGGGTTGAAAGGGTAAAGATTAATGATTGTGATGGTGATGAGGATGATGACATTATTGTCACTCTGGATGAAATGCATCCTGAGATGCCATTAGACCCAGTTGAAATTGCAACAGGTTTAGGTACAGTTTCTTTGAGGTTAGGAAAAGATGAAATCAAAGGAATAACAAGCAATGATGACTTGAGAATAAAAGCCTACAGAGAGTTCATGATGGATGAATCTTTTATTCAAATCAGTGCTTTTAAAGATTTTATGTGGAGAGCACATACTGCATTAAATGCTAAGAAGGTGGCACATGAGAGAAGTCTGCATCCAGAGCTCCCAGAGAAGGTAATTCAAGCTAAGTTCAGGGAACAGATGAGAGAAAGATTCAAAGCAATAACACCAGAGCAGGGCCGGGAATTGGTACAAAAAAGTGGAGTATTGCTACTCCCAGAATGGGATATCACTGATGTTGTGGTGTTTGACACAATAAGAAGGGCTAATAAGCCACTTCTTTCTACTGAAGAGGAGGCTACATTGGCACTAAAGGGATCAACCTTTAGTGAGGAATGGGATGCATTGGCAATCTGGTCCCTATCTACTAGCTCTAAAAATCCAATTGTTGCAGAACCTTCTGACTTCAATGGTCACTTGGTTGTGAGGAGAGTTGCTGACACCCTAGCATTGGAAGCTATTGATATGGTCGTGAATGTTGCCAAATTCACCAGAGCAACTGTTCAAGATTTGACCAAGGAGCGGGATACTCAGATAGGCCAATATAATGACATTATTATTGAATATAATAAGAGTCAACAAAAGGTAGCAAAGTTAGAAACTGAATTGGCTTTATTGAGGCAACAAATGGATACCATGAGATGTCAAAAGCAAGCCAGTTCTAGCCACACTGTTCCCGACCCACCAGTAGAGCAGTCTCAACCTCCTGCACAAGCACAGTCTTTGGCTATTGTTCCATATAATATGGGACAAGTGCCTATCGCTATTGAGAGGGCTACTAGCAAAGGAGGGGGACTTTCTAGGGAGAAACTGATTCATCAGGTTGAAGAATATAAGGAGATGGTAAAGCAAATCTGGGATGCAGCAGGGAGAAACAATGCAGTGATAGTGGACACTGTTTTGAAACATTTAAACAGAATGGTCCAGAGTAAGCTAAACAGTGTTCATGCAAATTATGTCCTAATGTTGCAAGCACTAAAAATATTTCCAAGGGATAAAGAATTGGCCATCTCATTGCTAAACAAATGGAGCCCTAGAATGGAGAAGTTGAGATTCATGGCAGTAGGGGAAAAACAACATGGTGATAAATATCCTACTGTTATTGCAACATATCAATTGGTCAAGGGAATTGTTGAGCAAAAGTTTTAGGGATTTGCCACCCCAATGGAATCCAAGATTAAATTGCTGAAAGATGTGTATGATGGAAAGGACCTGACCCCATTGCCTCATATTTTACATAGTCAGGATGAAGTCAAACCCCTGCAGGTTTGGAAGGAGAAAATGAACAATATAATGATGTCTCAAACACATGAGATATGCAAAAGTGCTGACATCCACATGCTAGAGAATACATTGGAAAAGTTGTCTTTTGTTATAAGTTTCTTAGAGAACTTTGATAAAAAGGCTACATCGATAATGGTAAAGTATGCTCCCTATTGAAACAAGGTTGATCAGGTTGTGGCTTTCCAGTGGCCTTCCGAGGAGGAGTTTGAATTATAGAAAAAGGTGTTCACTGATGAACTGGAATTATGAGTGTTATAGTTGAGAATTGCAACTTGGTCATGTATAATATAGGTCTGGCCTTAGTTATTATATTCTAAAATTGCATTCTCCTTTTGACTCCAAGTACAGGGTGCTGAGGTGGAGTTAATACTATAACGGCTAAGCATGCCTTCGATGTATGGGGAGCGGCCTTTGGAGCAATGTTTTCTTTCCTCCTTATCAACTAATGATGATCTTTGTTTTATACTCTCCTCTCGCATAATAGAATTGTAACTGAATCAGGAGTTAGCGGTCGAATTACAAATGGATATGTGTACTCTCCGACCTAAAGCTTTTTGGCTCCCTTATTTTATAAAAGGGAATTCTGGGCCGAGAGAGTGGTTGGTTGAAATAGCCAAGATATGAGAAATAAGAGTCTAGTAATATAGAGAGTATGAATTGTAAGTCCAGGTTTTAAAAAGTTTTGAGTCAGATTGGAGAACTTTGTTAATCATGGGGTTTTTGAGCATGTTTGTATCAAACTCGTGAATATTTGGAGTTTATTTTGTCTCCTATTGTGTTATGTTACATGGATTATTAATGAAATATCGATCAAAGATGATTTTCATTGATTTTCATTTGTTCTTTACTGTGAATTATGTTTAACCACAACTCTGGTTCAAAAGATCGGTTAAAGGCTTCAGTTAACCAGTAAATTCATGCAATATAAAAAATAGGATTCATAAAGGAGTAATAAACTGAGGTATAGATATATGGGTTGTAATGCAATTCATAATAGATCATAAGTGTTCAAAATTAAATTTACCCTGTAGTTCAGTTTTCTCTTTTGACTCCTTGCACTGGGATATGGCACTGGAATTATGATTATGTTTTATTCTCGTATGTTTTGTGTTATGGCATCAGGATATTTTACTCAAACATTTCCTATCAATTTACTTAATGTGAAGTTTGCGATTCTCTGTTAAATGGACATGAGTCTTTTTTAAGGAATAGCCAATTTCTTGAAGGATTTGATCCTTTAACATTAATTGGGGATCTATCTGTTGCTTAATTGTGTGCAAATTAAATGAATTGTTTAAATGCTGTATGTTAAGAGCACATGTTAGGGAATACCCTCCTGGATTTTACAGAGTCCGAAGTGTAGGAGAATTAACCTTATTGCTATTCTCGTAAAGTTGGCCATACTGTTCCTAGTCTTTTATTATTGAATGTGGGGAGTTCATAGGAGCTTCTGGGAAACATGTGTGGGTTGCAGTAAAAAAATGCCAATAGGTTCAATTGACAACATGATCTATTGAGTAATTACAAAGAATTCATAATTTGAAATTTTAGATTTTGACAACATGATCTATTGACAAGTAGGAAGTATTTTTCACATTGTGTCAAATTTTGATATTGTTATCAGGATTCAATTATGTAGTTTTACAAGTCAAACTCATTGACCCATGTTTCATGAGTAGTGTTTCACAAGAACCCATCTCTCATGATAATGAATGGTCCACTTAGCACTCATTGCGCCTAAATGATTCTAAAAGCGATGAAGCACTAGGCCTTCCTAGGAGGTCACCCATCCCAATATTACATGATCCATTATTTTATTAGTAGTTGATCATTTTGGATTTTGACAAACTTGACACACAAATGACAATTTGACAATGAACTTAATGTATCACAATTAAGTTTCAAATTGAGTAACACAATATAAACTAAAACAAATTGAGAGATTGTTATGAGGGTAGTGATGCAACTTTTCTAATTAGAGTGTATTCCATGAGATTACAATTCTTTGAGATATTTTGTCAAATAGTTCACAAGATTTGTCTATCCTCCCACATTTTACATAGATTTGAAAATGGAGTCTACAACCACAACATTTGAGAAAATTCATCTTCATATTATGCTTTGATGGATGTCCATACCTTGTTCCAAATCTCCCATATTAAGGAAATCGACAAGGATTTTGGTGAAGGTTGTGAAATTTGTCTATGCATCTACCAATTGCATTTGATTGAAAGTTTCTAAAACCTTTTAAAAAAATCCATTATGTATATTCTACAATCATTATAGTCCACAATTTCACATTTATTTGGTTTTGCATCTACCAATTGTATTTGCTTGAATTTTCCTACCAAATTTTCAATGTAGATCCATTTTGTGTATATCTTAATTACAATCTGTTGGTGTTTTTTCCCACATAGGATTTGCAATTCTGTAAGAGGTAGCCAACCTATGTTATAAAGAACTGCCAAGGCTAGTGGCCAACTAACAAGAGTCAGTCAAAGACTGACATCTCCTACACTTTTGGCTCTGTGAAACCAAGGTGGGTAAACCCAAGTGTGTTCATAAGAATGTTTCATGATTGGTAAGAAAAATTCTTACAGATGCAGTCCCCACTAACACTAACAGACAGTCATTACCCTGGTTGTGGCAAAACCAAAGAATAATAACAGATATCCCAAAGCAAGGAGACTGAAAATTATCATAAGATCTATATCCCCAAAAGAGATAGTAGTTGATATTTGTTAAAATGTTCGGGTATTGAATCACCGTGCTTAGAGTCACAGTCCTATACCTGAAAGGAATTTACCAATACTATCCAGTGCCTCATCCATTGGGTGGGAGTCATATAAAACGTAATTCATATGAAATTGAACTTATCACCATAGTGCTTTGCTACCATGAGATTTGTCAGTATATTAAAACAATACTCCTTAGTGAATCTTGAGCATATAACCATAAACATGCAATTTGTATTCAAGCATTTGATTAATTCATTAAGTCAAAGCAAGAGAAAAAATTACACTTTCAACTACACCATTGAAACTGAATGAATAAACCCTTGATAAATCCATTCATAATCCATGGCCCATACACAAGAGAGCAAAATATCTTAATTTTTTTAGATTTCTTTCGATATCAGTAATTACAAAAGCATAGTATACTTATTTCATACTATTCCCAACCCAACATGATTTCCTACATAATACCTTCAAAATCCTGCATTACCACTAACTGTACCTATTCTAAGCCTTCAGACCCCAAAAAAACAACAACCCTTAACAATGAGCCGTCAAATCTCCTTTATAGGATAAGAGAGCAACAAAGCAATAGGCTACATTGTTCGTTCCAAAATTGAATTTCATTTAGAATGAAATTCAAATTGACATTCCTCATCATTAGAAAAAACCATAATCAGTTTGAGGAATCAAAACATTTATACCATTGTAACCAACTAGAGCTAAAGACAAAAGAGCGTGGCAGGCACGCGTACGTCCACATCAACACACCACCCAGAAGTAACACACCCAACAACTGCAACTACTTGCAAGACACATAGCCCCGGTAGAGGCGACCACTCCTGGTCCTCGCTTCAGGAAGAAGCGAGACCAACTTCCTTTTATTCGCTTTAACACATGATCTGGTAGCATGGCACGACGCCATCACAATTATTGTGGCAACTGCGAGGGGCTTTTCATTGACCCCTAATAGCTCGGTCATGGACGCTAAGTAACGTTGGTAGTTCGAGTCAGTTTCAGACCCATCACTGTCAGAACTAGAAGACAACACCAATGGGGACTTGGAGCTCCCCGTCCCTTAATAATTAGCATCATGGACAACCTTGGGCTTGCTAAGGATAGGTTGTACCCTGTTAGGCTGCAAATTTCTCACCTCGAGTCTGGTCCTTCTGCGCACAACCGAATGGTCCATTGCAAAGAAAACCTCGCAAAATATAGGAGAGAGTTGACCACTTGCAAACACAAGACAACTCAAAATGCGATGATAATACTAGATAACACAATGAGAATTTATAGAGTTAATTGGTGCAAGAATATTATTTGCTCGAATGCAGCACGAGCATTCGAGCATTTTAGTGGCTGATGTAGCCACGAAAAATTATTCCTGGCTTGCGAAGGCATGGCGTACAACCCATCATTGAATTTATCAGGAGAACAGTGTTCGTATGCAGGAAATTCAGGCGATGATCCACTGAAAAAATCCGCGCCATTAATGAGAACAACTTGCAGAGAGCAAGAACTCCCAATGCGAATGAACAGGAACCCAAGAAAAATCGAACCGTTAATGCGGATTGAACATGGCAAGTCAGATGAATCAGATTGAGTCAACAATTGTTTGAAAATCCACATCAATACCCTGGGAGAACCGTGCCCAATCACAACCCAAGAAAATAAGAGGTTGCAACTGGATAGCGGGTCCCACCTAGCCCTGTCGCTTCAAGAACCAGGCCACGTGTCACCTCTTCGCAGACCTCGCAGTACCCTCAGGGGCCTTTAATTTGATCGTACGAGATCCACGAGGAAGGGTTATTATTGATCTCCCTCATTAATACCACACGGGTAATAAATCTTAAGTCCCACCACAATCCTTGTACGGTCCACATGATTTTTTTATCCTTTGTTGAAGAAACTATTACAATATATTTCTTATTTATGTACTTATTTTCCATACATGTTTATAAAATTTTGAAATTATTAATAATATTAATTTTGGCAAGACATTAAAAGACTGTTGATTGTAAAAAATATGCATCTTAATGTGAAAATGCAAACAATGGAAGCAATGATTATAACACATAAATTTTTATGTAGCATCCAATTCAAAGAATCATGTTACCCTCTACCTTGAATTTTTTAGTATAAAAAGCTAAGGAAATGCTATAAATAAGATAATAAGTTGACTATTAGAATATACCAATTTTTATAGAGATGTAGATTGTTGGATGTTGTGGTTGTTCTTGCCATGATATGTGGTTTTCATTGATGTCAACACTATTAGCATTAATGTCTTAAAGGTTGTATATGTCGAGGATATTGAGAAAATTAGAATAAATATGTTGCAGATAGTCTATGAAGTTGTGAAGATCAGAGTGGTGAAATTTTTGTACGTTGGTATTCTGAAGTCGTGTATTAAAGGGTTTGTTGCTGAACCTATCTAGTATATCCTCTAGAAGTTTTAGAGGTGTGCATCAAGATTGGAGCGAGTTATGAGTTTTTGTGTTCCTACAGTTATTTTGTTGCTATAGTTGGTGTTTTTGAAAGAAGAGAATGTAATTCTGGTGAATTGAATTGTTGTGTATGCTCTTGAGATGTTCATTGATGTTTCTTGATCTCATACTCTATCATTGTGGTATGTCCATGTTGATTAGTGTGCTCGTGATCAAAGATTTTTCCTTTCCATGTTCGAGTTTTCATGTTCTTGGTTTACATGATAGTGGTAGCGTGTTGTAGATCCTTGTGGATTAATTTTTGAATGCTTGGCATGTTCGAGGATGTTGCTTTAGGTTTTCATTATGTTGTGACCGATTTAGGTTGGTGCATATTGAGATTTCTTCATGAATTGGGCCGAGAGTTTGTATTCATCTATTATTTATTTTTGGCTGACAGAGTTGTTAATGTAAATTCATGAAGTGGATATATAAGAGCGATTGTTTTATTCATTTAGAGATAATGTATGTGAAGTGTATGCGAGATATGTGTGAATAAAGATTAGATCATTTGAATGCAGAGCAGAGTGTGAAGAAGTTTACGCAAAGTATGAAGAAGTATTTATGTGCCTAACTGAAACTGTCATCAGGCTTTTGAAGAAGCCAATTTCTCAGTTCAACCTCATCAGATGGATTTAATTCGATTACCTTATGTAAGGCAATGAGCCTTCCCTTTGAGCAGTGAGCTCTAGGCAGTGTTCCTGAATGCATGTGCATTCCTTATTCATTTCTTTTATACTTTTAACAGGGTATAAATTGTGGATTAACCTCCACCATGGTTTTTCCCCTAACAGGGTTTGTACACAAAAATCTTGGTGTTATGTGTGTTTCTGATGTGTTGTTGTTTCATGCTTTCACTGTTAATTATCAGATCTGAGATTAAAGGTTAATAAGGTTAAATAAATTTCAATTTTGTAACAACTGATTCACCCCCCCTCTCAATTGTCTATCCTTGTTTTCCAACATAGATATCTTCCATTTCAATACACACAAAACAATATTCAGTAGATAATCAACCATCTTTCATTTGTATAGCGATTAAATATTTATCCCTATAGGAAACAAGTAGACTATATAAAGAAAACAAACAAAGCCACAACTACCCCTATTTTGTAGTTTGGTGTGCATTCCTTCCTCTCCCTAATCTTCTTTGATTATTTTGAAGAGACCAAGTGTTGTAACTAAACTATGGTTCATTCTATGTGCATGTAATTTTGATCTTCATATAAAAAATTTAAAAAATATTATCTACTCTTGTCAAAACACAAACAACACTCAGATTTAGTATAAGAGTCAACCAATCATAAGGAAAACATAATATGAAAATAGGGTTAGGGTTAGATTTAGAGTTTTGGTTATGGTTGGGATTATATATGAAAATAGGGTTAGGGTTTAGGATTACAATTAGGGATTATAGTATTAGAGTTATATTTAGAATTAAGTTTTAGGGTTATTGTTATGATTAAGGGTTGTTTTTATATTTGGCTTAGAGTTGGGGTTAGGTTTACAAATAGGTTTAGGGTTATTAGAGTGAATGCAAATAATTAATAAAAGAAAAAATATTTAGGGTTAGGTAATTAGGGTTAGGGTTGGGGTTAGAGTTTTGGTTGTGGTTAGGGTTATAAAGATAGGATAAAGGTGAGGGTTAGGGTCAAGGTTAAGGTTTCAAGAAAAAGGGTTAGGTTATGATTAGGGTTACGACTAGGTTGAAGATTTGGATTATAGTTTAGGGTGTAGCATTTGTCTTTAGTTTAGGGTCACAATTAGGGTTAAGGTTAGGGTGTAAGTTAAGGTTAGTGTTAGGGTTAGATTAGAATTAGGATCATGGTTTAGGGTTTAGGGTTAGAGTTATGTTTATGTTTAGGGTTGTGATAAAAAGGATTTGGGTTATGGTTAAGATCATGATTTTAAGAAATAGTATTAGGGTTAAAGTTATGGTCAGGGTTACATTAATGAGAAAATGATGGTTTAGTTTCCAAGTAAGGGTTAGGATTAGGTTTATTGTCAGGGCTAGGGTTAAGGTCGGGGTATGAGTCAATCTTATGATTAGGGTTAGGGTTATGGTTAGATTGGGGATATGATGTTAGGTTTCAAGAAACGGTCTAAATTTAAGATTAAGCCATAGTTGGCTATAATGAACATGAGAAAAAATGGATCTAATTTCCTTTTGTGGGAAAATAATCAACTACGACTTAAACTTAAATTTAGAGATTACCCTAAACTCTAACCATAACCATAAACCTAATCCCAAACCTAACCCTAAAGAAAACATATAACCTAACCCGACCCTAGTTGTAGTGTTTGAGGCTAGGCTCAAACATTATATAACCTAACCTTATATAACCTAACACATAACCTAGCACTAGAAAATAATTCTTCTCCCAAACAATCTCCTCTACTTCTATTCATGCCTACTGGAGTTGCAACATTCAACATTGGTGCTTCAACCATTCATTCAAAGCGAAGAATTCCAATAAGAGATTTCAATGAACTAGAAGGGACAAGACTTACAACTTTCCAAGAAGAAATATCACATGTCAGATACTATTGATAGATGAAATGAGTTTCTTTGGGGAGAGGTTGCTTGAAAACATAGATTCCAGGCTTCGACGAGCATTCCCAAAAAATAGTAACCAATGTTTTGGAGGTGAGTTCTGGATCGAAATTGATAACTTTGATAACTTTACATTACAATATTTTTTATTCAATTCTATTATAGTTCCGTCTATACAAATTCATACTTATCAATTTAATTAAATATTTTATATTCAGGCATATCTACATGATTTTAGTTGGAGACTTGGCACAATTACCTCCAGTAAATGACATGGCTCCATATGAAAGCAAAAGGTGAGAAAAGCTACTATGGGAAGAATTCAAAATGGTCATTACATTAAGTTGTGTTTTTCGACAAGATGGAAAAAATGAAGAATAACAAATATTTCATCAAATTCTAACAAACATTAAGGATGTCAATCCCACAATCGACAATTGGATGTTGCTTGTGTCAAGAACAAATGCAAGAACCAATGCTTCAGAGAATGAAGAATTTCAAAGCAATGTTCATTTGTAATATAATTAATGATTTAACAATATTATAATGATTTAACTAGCTTATATACCTTATATATAATCTATATAATATACATCGAGATTTATCATTTTCGAGGCGTATTTTTCTTTTCTTTTTTCTTTTTTGAATCTTAAGGTGAGTTGGGACAACAAGGTTCTAATTTTGAAGCCAAGTTACCTAGGGTAGCATGGGCATAGCAGCATGGAGCATAAAGAAGTGCCAAGTCATGCCGAGTCATGGCGAGTTAAGGTAGGTTGCAAGGGTAAGGCAACTCTACAAGGTGAGTTGAACTCATCAAGATGTTAGCCAAGCTAGGAAGAGTCTACAAATCAAGGGTCGAAGGTCCCTATGCATGGGTTATTACTGGTGATGAGAAGTCAGAAATGGGGGAGTCAGCCCAGAGTACGGTGTCATCCTACCGATGTCTAGTATTTGGACTAATAACTTATATAGGGAGGTATGGTTGTTCAAGGAAAGGAGCACCATAGGGATGCAACCGGGTTGCACCGAGAGTCCATAGCCAAACACCAAATGGAAAGGGTGTTCCAGTACTCATCCTTACAGGATTGAAAAGAAGTAGCTCCCGCCTCGAGTTCCATAGTGACTCAGGTGTTCATCATAGTCTTAGGAGGGAGGAAGTCTCATTTTTCCCTAGCTATGAAGTGAGGGGTTTTGTGGTGAACCCAACGTATCGAACCCTGTGAATGCAATAACAGGGCCAACATGGGTTAGTTCCCAGACATGTCGAGGGAGCTAGATGTTGGAATGATTTTTAATGACTATTGATCATCCATCAGTTGATCCTGACCGTTCCCTGCAATCCTGACTGCTATGAATGAACATGATTGCCGATGGTGGCCACTTCATTTTAGCTTATAAGGTAGTTTAAAAGGAATATAATTATCTTCGATGTGGTTAATGAAGCCTTCACATAGTCTATTAGATTCCAAATTTAATTCTTAAAGGTCTACTTCAGATTCCAAGTGAAAATCTAAGTTAACCTAGGAATCACTATCCATATTTGTAAACTATTGTGTTACACATGGATAAATTATTTCTAAGATATCTTAAGCAAATACAACAGATTTAGCAATAAATAGTGAGGCGTCTTATTAAACTATGCCAAATCCTCACTTTATCACAATAATTGCAAAAGATAAATCGACTTGGTTATTTTTTATATATAAATTGGGAAACCAAGATCCCAACCCTATTACATAGCAAGCTCGGAAGACATGAAAAGAAAAACCAAAAAATAACTAACTATAAATAATTAATAGAAGAACAAAGAAAAATAGCACGTAAATAACTAACAAACAACAAGAAAAAACTACAAGTTGTATCATGCCTTTTGGGGAGTCACATATCCCCAATCTTCAAAAAGGAAAGAAAAAATATCGTCCTTAGGGTATTTCTTTCTATCCTTCTTTAAAACAAGACTATCAAGATTACCCTTCAACCTTCTTTTCTAGAACTCCCACACAACATTTTGGAGTAGAAGCATAGAAGTAACCTATGGATCACCTTATTACTAAAATTAATCACATTATTGACTCTTTCCTCCAAAGTTTCTAGAATTTGCTCCAAATAATTAATAGAATTGGTGTTATGGCCACAATGAGAACATAAATGCACAAGATCAAAATTATTTTCCACCTAAATTCCTTTACCCTTGACATCATCCATGGCCACCATATCATTTCTAGGGACTAAATTCAATCATCCCCCATGTTAGAAGACTTAGTATCATAAATAACATTCATTTCTGAAAAAGGTTGACACCAAACTCATTGGAAAGAGAAACATCTTCCTCTTACATGAAGTTTTGAGAGTGACTGAACTCTTTGTTCCCACTATTGATGCAGTCATTGTCCTTGTGATAAAAAAAGCCTTTGTTGTTAATTAGTAACAACTAATTCTACATTGGGTGTAGTGCTAGGGGTAGTAGAAATTATGGCCACCAACCTATTAGATCTTCTTACAAGGTTCCCCTTAAAAGGTTTTCCTATAGCAATCTTATTATTAACAGTAGCAACAATAAGAACCTTAGTCGTTGTTGCCCACAAGTGAGGACTAAAATTTAGGGTTTTTACTCTTAGTCTTGGAGATGTCAACATCACTAGGAATGTCCACATGGATATGAGAGGTAACCTTCAATAGAGAACCAATGGCAAAAAGATTAGGGCAACCTAAGTCATCATAATCAGCCACAACTTTACCAAGCTCAAGATTTCCCTCCACCACTTTACTAGGCACATCATCAAATATAATTTTTTGCTTGACAAGGAATGAGGAATTTTTGATAGGTTTTCTCTTACCCTTAGGATGAGAAGGATCATGCAAATAACTAAGATTACCACCTTTAGCTTTGATAAGAATAGGGGTAGGGAATAGATTAGACTTTGAAATAAGAGAGCTAACAGAATTCTAAGAGAACATAGCAAGGTGGACTTATGGAGTCTAAAAATTAACCCCTCATGTAGAGGCATCACAAATTTATCCATTAAGACCTCCTTACCTAAACACTTAAGAGAACTTAGGATAAAATAATGAAAACAAGCAATCTTATTATGTTTAAGATGGTCATGCGAGAAATGGTAATGAAAAACACATTTAAAACTACCTTCGACACTGAAGTACTTGATTGGCACTCTACTAAACTCATCATTCAAAACCATTCTATAATTCGATGAGTTCTCCCCTTTTCAAAATTTGGTTGATGGTTTCCGTGTCCATCATTTTGCCCTATTAATGACCTTCCTACCTTCAATATTCAACCTAGTAGCAACTCTGATGGTTTCCTTTGAAACAAGAAATCTAACACCACCCACAATAACCTTTTTATCCTTTTATGAAGCAGAAAATTATTTTGAAAGGACTTGACCAGAGCAACATAGGGACTCAAAGTAGGGAGAAATTCTACCCTCTTAAAAAAATGTCATAGTATGGCATTATTTCTCACCTCCTTAGGGGATGTGAGTTTAGTGTGGCATCATATATCCCCTGTAGTACCTAAACCCTTGCAAAAAATATTACACTAAGAAATATTATACATTTGGAACTTAGTAGGAAGAAAACACAAGCATTCACCTAAGAGAATAGACTTCGCAAAAATTTGATGCTTATTCACTATCATGCAAAACTAACCTGTTCATACGATCATACCATGGAGAAACCTTCCAACCATAAGTGAATTGATTGAAGTGACTATATCGTTACTTTTAAGTAAATGCATATTTATGGAAGCTTGGGCATAATAATTAGAAGGACCAGAATTAGCAATACTAACATTATCCAAGCAACCTGCAAGGGGTTCATAACAAGACTATTTAATGACATCAATTTGATTGAAGGAAATAGCATCCATTTGAAGACTTCCTCAAACATAATCACAAGGGATAACAATACCCCTCTTGAGCCAAAGCAATATGATACATAGACACCAACAATTATCACTAGGGTAAAACTCAATACCCTTCCCCAAGCACCCATTAAATGACAATTTCATTATTTTCATTAATAAGGTTATTGATAATACTTTGAGAAGTAAAGCAACTTCGTATAGACTGATATGGCTCAATGACATTAAAAATATCATCTATTCAATCATATAATAAGTCATTAATAGAAAAAGAAAAAGATAAAAGCCAACAACTAATTAAGCAAGGATCATATAGAGATGTCATATTAGGAAACCTCTAACAAATTCTATGGTGCAATGAGCCATAGTATTATTAAACTCACCTCAACAACAAAGTGTTAGAAATGGGAAATCTTCCTTTGACGACATACCCTTTAGGTTCCAATTCATAAGCTCATATGCATGCCCAAGTTTTTCCACTTGTTTAATCCATTTCCAAATGAGCAATTTTCCAACGGTGAAGAATGAAAGAATAAACCCAAAAACATGTATGATAGTAGAGGGAGTAGTTTATTTTGCATTGACTCTTCATTACAATTCAAAGTATCATGTATTCCTTCTCCCATAAAAGTTTTCATGGGAGGAAGGGGAGAATATTTCTAGTATTAGACACATCTAGTCTATCACCATTTTTGTTAGAAGAAAAGAGTAAATGCCAATGCCAAATCCAACACCATTTCTCATAGTGACCCTTTGTTGGAAAAGGAAACACCAATGCCAATATTCACTACTCCAATCAATGGATTCTATCCTTCTTTTTTTCCAAATATAGCTTGTAGGCCACCTCTATGACCACCCATCTCACTATCAACATTGCCATCACTAGCCCAACTATTCAATGGTCATTTTTCTAATGACTCCTTTCTCACTCTCTTGGAGGACAAACATGACATTATTTAGGATATTCAATGCCTAGATATTTTCTGGAAAGCTTTAAGGTCAAATATATAGTGGCATAAAACTCAATGTTATAGGAAATCATTCTTAGCCAAGCCCAATTGGTTCAATTCCTATGGATAGAAGGGGGTTGATCATAAGGAAGTGTTGAGATTCCTAAGCATCTCTTTTACCTTTTAGGTTTCTCCTTCCTCTTTAAGGAAACATATCATTTCTAGAGCTGAGAAAAATTATCATATTAAATTATGAAGCCCCTTTCTTTGGCAAGGAGATTCCATGTGTGTTCAAAAATTCTTGTTACACACGTTTCCATTACTCATGTTGCTAACAACCTTGCAATTAATCCTCATATTTCAAGATTGAAAAAATTCAAAGGAATATTTTATGGCCTCCCTTTAACCAAGGAAAATGGTTTCACAAAGTATCCTAGGAGTTTTATTATTTCCCTCATGACTATAATAGGCTTGGCTTACTTTATATTCACTACTCTAAATGGTGCCATAATAGGCTTTGCTTGGTTTATATTCACTACTCTCAATGGCACCATAATTTTAAATTTAATTAACATACTCTAAAACCTAACTAAACCAGGTTGTAGCTCGTCAAATTGGACAAGTGAAAGGTCAATACCAGCGCTGAGGAAGAGTTTGGAGGAGTGAAAACAAGGTCAATACTAGCGCCGACGAAGAGTTTGGAGCTAAAACAAGGTCAATACCAGCACCGAGGATGAGGTTGAGGGCACTCAGGGAAAATCAACGACCAAGGGACAATGAGTACTGTAAGTTTGGCACCCCCATTCTCTTTAACCTGCAATTTTCATGCCTAGTTTCCAAAGATCTTCTCGTACATTGGCCCCCCCATTCTCGTAAAATGGTATAAGATAAGATAGAAAAAATAAAATAGCTTAGTCTTTCACATTTTTATAGTGATTACTAGAGGCACATAGACCAATTCTTCATAATAGAAGAATTTGATCATACTTTTCCAATGATGGCATTATGAGAAAACCTTAGGTTAAATGAATAATTCCTAGCTAAGTTCTTGAAATCATGTCCAACCATATAAGAGAAGACCGCTGCTATGTGTACTTGGATAACATGGAGAAAGGCTCTTTGGGCTCTTTCATCAATCTATGTATTGTTAAATTTTAACACCTAAAAGTGAGAATGAAGAATCTTTCCTAGGATGGTGGCCAATTATGCTTCTCAACACCTAGATTACAAAATCCTTGTCAATATCATTGCCATCACAATTAAACCTATTGCTTGAGTTATAGTCATAGAGGTAAACAAATTGGCTTTCTTGATAGTAGATACATTCTAGACAATTCAATCCTTGCATCGGAGATTGTTGAATGTTCCCAACAAACTACTCATGATGCCCTTACTATTAAGTTAAAAGTTTGACAAGGCATATGATTTCATCAAATGTCCTTTCATTTAGAAAAGGCTCAAATGGATTTATTTTCAACCCTAAATTATTATCGCACATTCAGAATTACAAAATACCAATTAATGAAGAACCTTCATTTGAAGGTGATGTTGTCATGACCTTTGAACGAAGAACCTTCATTCAAAAATGATGCCATGTCAAGACTTTCAAATGAAGGTAGTTTTTATTTTAAATATTTCATGTCCAAAATGCTTTATAAAAGGAACCTTGGCATGAAGGACCTTCAAATGAAGACCTTAATTCAAAGGTCCTTCATTAGAAGATCCTTCATATGAAGGTTCCTTTAATGCCATCCCATTATAGCTCTTAGAGTTGTTAGAGATATTTTTGTTTTGAAGTAGAGATTGGACCATCAAACAGTGTCACCATGAATCTACCAAGATATCCATCAAATTCATAAACCCTCACT
This sequence comes from Sequoiadendron giganteum, assembly GCA_007115665.2. Taxonomy (NCBI): domain Eukaryota; kingdom Viridiplantae; phylum Streptophyta; class Pinopsida; order Cupressales; family Cupressaceae; genus Sequoiadendron; species Sequoiadendron giganteum. The sequence continues at coordinate 38,016,533 of CM021108.1, forward strand.
TAACAACCACAAATTCAGAAGAAAATTGCCCCCGTCAGCCCTAGGGCATCAATTCAATGCCAAGTTTCTTGCTTTAAAAGACCCCTAAATGCAATGAACCTATATCATACCATGATGCACACCAATCCACTGAGTTACAGTTCTAAGATAGTGGGTGGATTGGTGGATGTCATTTCTATTTACCCCTCAAACCCTTACATAGGCAAAACAGGGCAGTCCTTGTAAATCTGGTAAAGACGTGCCACTCTAGTCATCAAAATTCTTTACCAGTTCCTTAATCTTCCTACTCAAATCATCAGGTAAGGCTTGAAAACCTTGTAGTGATTTTACAAAAACTTGAGCAGGCCTTAATGATTGGGGCCTGTTGTCTGCATTGAATCTAGAGGCCTTATACATAACATCTAGGTCATTGGCCCTAGGGATCCACTTCTCAACTAAAGGCAAAACTAATTCCTGATCCCTAGTAATGTTTCTTATTAAATCTAAGAATAAAGAATATAAAGAATAAACTAATGGTAATCTACCATCAACTCCCTAATTCAAATGTCTAAAAATTGTGTCTACAACTTCATTTTGCTTGGCAATTGCTCCCTTTTCACTTGCTTTTAGAGTTGGCTGTAGCTCTCTAATATTTTTAAGCATCTGCTATTTGGTGGGATCTACAGAGTACTCAACCTCCTCTTCAACTAGCTCTAATGAAGGACTAGAAGCAGGAGTCTGGATGGGGGACCCAGGAGTAGAAACAATTGGAGAAGTTGGAGGTACTGATCTTGATGTAGAACGTATGGCCAGGGTACCAGGAGCACTAGAAGACTCCCCCACATGTCTGTACTTCAACCTGTCTACCTCAATTTGTAGCTCAACATTCCTTTGCTTCATTCTACTATACTCTCCAATAATGGTGTTATACTTCTCCATCAAACTTTTCTTCTTAGCTTCTTCTCTTTCAACTATCTTTTGGGCCAATTCGGCCACATTTACAGTCAAGTTTGTAGCTTCTGTAGTTGATGTTTTAGAAGGTCTTTTGATTATTAACCCTCCCCTTAGGTTTGGGCTAATATCAGTAACATAGGGCACGGGCCAACCTAAACTTAGGAAGTAATAAAGTTAGGCAAAATATTTAACTCAATTTATAAAAAGGGGCCCGACTTAGACGAAACAATGAGACATAAGTCATTTTAATACCCACTCCAAAAAGGTAACGGCCGAATATATCTCACCCAAGCTTTTACATGGAACATTAGGATTTTTATGAAAGCCAAGGTAAAATGTACCCAACTTTAGGTTCCTCCCAAACAATGTAACAAGCCACGGCAAGGGCAAAACATAAATGGAATTCAAAGAACAAGATTTGAAACTCCATCAAATCCACCATGATGCACACCAATCCACTGAGTTACAGTTCCAAGATAGTGGGTGGATTGGTGGATGTCATTTCTATTTAGCCCTCAAACCCTTACACAGGCACAACAGGGCAGTCCATGTATTTGATTGTTGAATCCCACAAAACAGTGAATGAGAACTTCAAAACAAATGAAAATGAAAGGGAACACATATATTTATCTACACCAATGATCTCAGAGCATTTCAAGCTTGTATGGATCCATACAACACAAAAGAACTTCAGAAAATTGTAAAAACACAGAAAATTGCTTCAAGAACGTGGTATCTAATATGAAATTTTGGTATCAACTCCTCCAACAATTGCAATGGGATGGGAATACAATATGATAGAAGTGGGATAAAAAATGCATTGTTTGAAGCATCAAACCAATATGCAAAGATGAAAGAAAGTGCTAACCCCTTAAACTGAAAAAGTTTCTTTTAACTTTAAGTTTGTTGGGTAGCCAATTCTTTTAAGTTATCAAATCCTACCATCATACATAATCAAAATGTTGTTGTTTCAAATGACTATGAGCACTAACTTTCACTATTTGAAGATGTTGAAACCTTGTCATAGAGAATTAGAACATTGATAAACTTATGATGACTTTACCAGGCCTAGTACACACTCCCTCCCCGTTAACCACTTAGACATATGGAAATTAAATGTAAATTTGCTGCTATTTTTAGTCATGTAGGTGTCCAATAAACCACTTGGTGGTGTTTCCCTTCAACTTTATTTACTTGAATGAAGAGCAAAAGTCCTTTGATTACAATTAGAGAATACATTTGACGCCTTGGTTGTCTAACTGGTGGACCATAGTCACATTTAACACTTGTTACAAAGTTTGGGAGTTAAGATTTGATTTGTGATGGACACATTTGGACGGTAGTAACAATAACTTGCAATCTATCAAGACTTGATTGCCTTATAACCTGTCAAATTCTAGCGATGAAATGATAGATTAATCATAATGTCACCTTTGGATCACATCACCATGAAAGAACTTCATCCAACATCCTTATGAGTGCAAGTACCACCAAATAGGTATTTGTCAGATTTGTCTTCCTTGAGCGAGGGAAATTCAGGAAGAGAAGAGGAAAGTGAGACATGTAGTAGGTCTAAAAGAGGGAGACCAACTAGAGGTCAAAAGATTAGAAGAAAATTTCGTAAACGCATGGAATTTTTTCTTACTGAAGGGGGGTCATGTTCTTATGATGATGAGAGCATAGGTGACATTGAGGTGCCCTTGAGGTACAAACATCTACGGAAACAATGGATACCCAAGGAACTTCCTCCAATAAACACTGATCTTTGTGTCAACGAGAGGATATATCGCATAGCACCATCGTCATTACATGGTTTGGGCCTATTTTCCATGGACGGCATAAAGGTCTGTTATGACAAAGTTACTGAGTTGATGGAGTATGTTGGACCCTGTTACAGTTACAAAGACTGGATGCAGCTGGTTCGATATACACGAAGTATGCATAGGTATGCACTATCAACAAATTATATACAACTAAAAGATAAGGATCAAAATAAAGGAGTGGCTAGGTACATTGATGGGAGGCCAAAAGAATAAGGGAATATTGTAGGGTTTATAGATAGTACACGACCTGGGTCAACAAATAAGCAACCCAATTGTATATTCGAGGCGCGAGAGGAAAATCGTGTATTCGTATGTGTGATAAAATCAATAACTGCAGGGGAAGAGTTGCTAATTGATTACAATTTGAATCGCTTAGATATAAAGACAATTACTATGGGGGTGGTATGTACTATATACCATTTTACCCAACCTTCAATTAATGACTCCAATATACCATTTTATTACTATGTTTTTTTTTGTGAGTCTAATGGTTTCATTTCAGTAATGTTTTTTGTATTTTTTGTCACAGTGGGACATTGATCATATAAGGAAGGCTCCGGCCCAGAGCGTAGATCGCGATCCATCTTCAGGCGCTTCTATTAGACAAGTTTACCTCATTATAATTGTACAAATTAGATACAAGCAAAATATTTTATTATTATGTTTTTTTCATGAGTTTATTGGGTTGATTTCAATAATGTTTTTAATATTCTTGTTGCAGTCGGCTGATTGGGGAAAGGCACCAGCAATACAGGAGAACATCCATATGGAGTTGGAGTCACTATTATGCGATGATGACATCGCATTTTCCACAAACCCTACGGATATGATGAGGAAGGCCCAAAAAAAATGCAATCAAGAAATCCTTAAGTTGGTATTCGTAGTGCCTCAAACAGATGAGATAAGAGAAAGGGTTAAACTATTGTCTGAGAGGGCACATAACTTGCAAGTAAGCTGTCATGAGATCTTTAATTATAACATAAGTTCATTCATGGTTTTATATTTTGTACTCTTTTATGTCATGAACTAAAATATGTGTTGTTTTTACAGGATTATTTGCGTCCTCATCATGCTGCTGGCCATGATCAGGGTACTGCAAGTGTTTCCCGGGAAGTAGGGGATGGTACAAGTGTCAATCCTGATCTTCTTGCGCATAAAACACTTTATCTGACCCCATCATTCGTGCCTATATTGTCGACAACACATACCATGCAGGCATTCGGTAGTCCACCATCTGACAGCGAATACATGCCACCACATGTGTTAGTACATGTGGATACAGAGGCCACTAGTACTGGTGATGTTTTAGCAGTATTTCCTGGATCTTCCCGTATTACTAGTACGGGAACATTGCTGGTTACATTTGTGGTGACCGAGGATTTCCTTCCCATAAAGATAGAGAAGGTCCCAGGCACTTTAAAATGTTTTAATTATTATTATATATAATCCAATTGAAATTTACTTATTGATCACTCTTTATAGACTAATGATCCCATTATCATTTTGCAGGAAATGATGTTTTTAATAAACATCTAAGTGATATTACATTGGAGCTCTTCGAGCCCACCATACATACACAGTGGAATGCCCAAAATCAAGATTTAAAGGATGAGCTCATTAACCGTTTAGTTGTGTTGTTTGGTGATAAAACATTCAACCAAACCAAGGTCCTTAAGAAAGCTGGTACCTATCTAAAGTATGTGAGGGACCAATATAGGTCACATTTAGAGAAGAACAGAAAGTACGAGCGTCCCCCCATGATTCTGGAAAGGGAGTGGAAGGACTTGGTGTCAGATGGAAAGGAGAAGGCTGAAAAGAAGAAAGGAAAGACACCACCGGGCCAAGCAAGGTATGTGATACTATCAACAATTTAATTATATACTGATTACTCTTTCTTTTTACATAATCTAACATATTTCAATTTTTTCATAGGCTGCCCAACACATCGAAGGCAACAAAGGCAAGACTAGAAAAACACGGGCAACACAAACTTGGCTCTGGTGGTTATATGAAAACAACCACACGATTTGTAAGTATTAATAAATGAAATATTGCATCCAAATAATAAATTGCAAACAATTTTGGTTTTATCACACCATGGAAGCAAAATTCATGATCGCATGCAAAAATGTAGGGCTTTGATTTCAACAGAGTGCCCACAGAAGAGGACCTGAAGATTGCCTTCCACCAAGGCTATGAAGCCCTGACTGAACAACTAAGAGTCTCAACTGGGCAAACACAATCTTCCACTGCATCCAAAATGGAGGTAAATAAACTCGATAAAGTTTATTTCAAATTGAATACTTGTGCAATCTGTTCAATACTAATTTCTACCATAATAATGTGCCTATTTGTTTTACACAGATAAACAATGATAATACTACACGACATTGGAATGTAGCCTAGTGAGGGTGGAGCGCAACCTGTTGATGAAGGCCATGGTGTGCATCCCAGTACTGGATGTATTCATGTGCTATACAAAACGTAGTATGGATTAATACAATTAAACATCTTTAATTGCATTTGGTGTATTAATCAATGTAACCTTTTGTGTTTCAACTTTAGAGCATGTAGAGCGTGATCGACATGTTGAGCATGATCAGGCTAGACAAGATCAGGAACATGATGTGGCTTCATCAGGTAAAGAGGACCACTCTAATGTTCTTTTAAACATATTTAATTGCAATTGGTGTATTAATTAATGTAATATTTCGTGTTTCAACTCTAGATCAGGATTTAGAGGGTGTTCAACATGTTCAACATGAGGCTATAAGACAATATCAGGAACATGATGTGGCCAATTCAGGTAAAGAGCACCACTCTGATGTTCTTTTAATTAATGAAATACGTGTAACAATAATAATAAAACATATCAATTTAACATTTCTTTGCTATTGCAGCAGACCCCCCCTTGTAGCCGCATCCATGTTGTGAGTACACGACTAGGCATACATTAAGATCACGAGCAGAGCTCAGAACAACTGAAGGGGGGACAAATGATTTTGAAAATGATACTCCACTTCAGCTTTATTTAGCTGCAAAAAAGAAACAAAAAAAGAAGTGATTGTAATCATATTATGACAAGTTGACAACCATATTTTTGATAATATGTAAAAACTGAAAAAATGAATGTTATATGTTAATGAATGAATGTGAATATGTTAATGAATAAATGTTATATGTTAATGAATGAATGTTATATTTTATTTAAGGATGAGTGAATGAATGTTATATGTTATTAATGGATGAATAAATGATTAATGTTATATGATCGGGTATGGGGAATTGAGAGTGATGTGAGGGGGGCAGGGGGCTAGGGCCAAATGAGCTTCCACCTTCACGTGGTTGGCCCTATTAAGTAGAGAATATTAAACTATTCTCAAAACAAAGAGAAGCTCAATAAGGTAAGAAATGCACTTTTCAATATAAGAAATGCATCGTTTGAAGCATCAAATCAATATGCAAAGATGAAAGAAAGTGCTAACTTTTCACTATGAACATTTTGTTGTGTGTGGATTTGGATCATAATGTAATGTTTTTTATTTTTATTTTAGTGGTCTCTAAAATTTGACTTTTGTGCATAACAGGTTAGTGGAAAATTTGACAGCTCTGAAGGGTTTAGAGGCTCAATTGAGATAGATATACGAATATTTGGATCTTTTTGTTGATGGGAGACTTCCACTTAACCATGAAATTTTGTACCATCTGCAGGTATGCTAAAATATCCCTACTTACATTCATTCAACTTACTGTAATATAATATCTGACCACAAAAGTATCTTGTTCATTATACTTACATGGATTTTCATGCCCTGTTCCAAAGCACATGTTTTAAAACAAGAAAGAAGGATGCTGGCAAGGGTTAAGGAATTTGGCTTTACACCTGCCAATTGCATAGTTTACTTCATTCATCCAGCATATTGCCTATGTGTTTCACAATTGTTGGAATCATATACTATAATTACAGAACTAATAAAATTAAAATACGTAAGTTTCAAATATGGCATTACATATCTTTCTATGAATTTTTGAAAGAAAATATCAAAATGGAGAAGTATTAACAAAAAAATCTGCATAATTTCTAAGAGATTAGGGAATTTTTTTGCAGAGTTATCTTGAATATATTTAAGACAAAAGTAACTTATAGAGATTGAAGCAGAATATCGGTAGTCTAAAATCACCAGTGAACACATCTTAGTAGTATCTCAATTCAAGAGAACTAGGTCCACTATCCATTAGCCAGTAAAACAAAAAAAATCAATTCATAAGATTATTCTGTTCTAATAGGGTTGACTGGTTGCTTCTTTCTTTTTGATTGTCAGGAAGTCATTAATATACACTTGGTTTTCCCGCCTTCTCTTGCCTCGTGGCCAGAGAGTTTTTGTAGAAGGCATCAAGGTAACCTTCAAGATTGACAATGGAAATGAGTACAAGGTCAGTATAACTTAATGCTAATTGGGTATGATTTTATTTGTTCAAGACCAATTTAGATTCATTTTCTGCTCACACTACTTTTATTTACATTTATGTTTTTCTAATATCCATTTTCCTTTACATTCATATTCTTCTATACATATTGTGTTTACAATAATGCTTTCCTTAATTTAATCTAGGGGAGAGGACCCAGTACCCGAGCAACTATCAATGTCATGCTGTTAGGATTTACTGTGAAGCTAATCCAAAGTTTTTCATTGCTGCTCGAACCATATTGCAGTGCTTTCTCTACGAATCCCACATGATCCCCATCAGGTATCTTCTTTTTGTAGTCTCTAAATTTCTTAGAAGAAATCAACAACCAGTTTGTCTAAATGTGGCTCCTTGTTTACACATTAATATCTCTTTTGGCAGCAATGGATCAAATTGGATTCATGGGGTCTTAAAGAGAAGGCTCTCAAACATGGAGATCAAGAGTGGGACCAGGTAAAACCATTCATAATCATGCTCATATTGTTTTATTGACTGTCTAAGAGCTAAGTATCTATTATAACATTCTGTATTTTTCTATTGAATTTCCAGAGTGAGAATAATTTTGGGTTTGCAATCCTATTTTTTAATACACTAGCTAAGTATCCAAGATGCATTGTAGGTACTCTTTCTCACCAAATTGCTCATTTCCCACAAATTTAGATTGTAGTGTGTAGTTTAATATTCACTAGTTTGATTTTTTATTTTTTAGCAAAATTAGAATCCAGGTTGTAGGTTGTGCTTGCTGTCCATGACAGTCCCCTTGATCTCATGACTCATCATAGGTATTATATTTTGCTCCAGTTGTTGATCAACACCAAATGTGGCCATCATAATATCATCCATAGCCTCCATATTCTACAACTATTCATTGCTCATTTATCATACATAGTAACCAAATAATGCAGGCCTAGAGCTTGGACTGCAAATGTATGCAAAAAATGATAAATCCCTGCCTTTGTAAGCCTAATTAAACACAACTGACATGTTGTTTGATGTTTTAAACAGTTATATGACTGTCCTTTTTCTACCTTGTAAACACTTACTCAATGCATACAATAATTTATTGAAATGCAAAGTTGAATGGCCTCTTAACTCTTGACACTAATGTCAATGCATTTGTCCAAACAGGGTTAATCATATTGTGATCTAAATTTTCGTAATGAAGTCTTCCAATCTGAGCATTGATGACAATCCATCTTGTCTTTTACTACCCCTATTAAATAATGCTCATGGTCTTGGCACATCAACTTTCCCTCTTTGATTGACCTTTCCTTATGTCCTGTTATTATCCCTATGGATACACTTTGGAGCCTCCTACTACTTTCATATATCGCCCAAAGTCACCCTGATATGCCTACATTTCAACGAATAGGTTTTAAAAAAAAAAAAAATTGCATTGTTCTATTGAAATTGCAACGAACCGCAAAAACGCCCGACGACCTTGCTATGTATCCGACGAATTTTCGTCGTAATGACTTGCCTATTTCTTCGCGAGTGCGACAAAATTTCACTGTATTGACTTGCCTATTGCGTCACGCGTTCGACGCTCTTATGTCGCTGCTCCGACCCTTTAGTGACGATATGCCACATGTGCTCCGGGTACTGTTCGTCGCTAGACCGACAATACATTCGTCTCCATCTCGACGAATGTATGTCGATGCTCTGATGCTTCAGCGACGGTATGTCACAGGTGCTCCGAGCACTATTCATCGCTTGCTCCGATGCTTTAGCAAAGGTATGCCGCTCATGCTCCAGACATTTTTTGTCGCTAGACCGACGAAATTGTCGTCCTTGTTCCGACGAATGTATGACGTTGTTCCAACGTTTCGGTGACGGTATTCTGCTCGTAGTCCAGCCATTGCTTGTCGCGTGATCAATGGAATGGGCGTCGTTGTTCCGACGAGCTGGCGTCGGGAGGGCGACGTTTTATTGTTCATCGAGAAATAGACGAAAATTGAGCGACGACACTGATTTTTGTGATTCGTCGATCGACCGACAATAGATCATCGAAATTCCGACGAACGACCGTCGAAAATTGGGGTCAAATTCATTAGAGGGCATCCCCATTCATATCCACTAGATCAAGTGGGTAATCCACTAAAGGTCCAACCATTGGAGCAATTGTCTGCAAGGGAGTAACTGGTTAGGGACTTGTTGGAACCTCCGTTCTGGAAGAAGAAGCAGCTGGTGTGCTTGGAGGTACTCGTGGAATATTAGCCAACAATTAGTTGGCCTTATCCAACATAGTCATCATTCTAACTATGGGATTCCTTATGTGCATGAATGACCCCTAGAAAGATGGGTCCGTTCTCTTCCTCTTATTCTTTACAATTTGGAATTTGACCCACAACTCTCTCCTTCTCGAGGCCTGGCTCTCTGAGGAGAAATTCTTGATTAAGTCCTCAATGTTGTTTGACTGGTGAAGATAGGAAGCCAGCCTATAAATTCCTCTCTCCTTGTTTATGAAGCCCTCTGGGTCAAAACTCTTGACTTTATCAATCTTCATCTTGTATGGGAGCAAATTCTCCTTAATCAATTCCATGCCTTCCCTTGATAAGGAAACAAAATCAAAGAATGCAACTGAGCCAAGGAGGAGGGCATGTATTTTATTGTTTTTGAAATGAGCCTTATCAGACTCATTCAATTGCCATATTAACTCCAAATAAACAATCATGTACAAGACATCCTTAGGGAGCACATGGGGTGCCACTAAAGTCCCATATACCTTGATAATAGTGACATCTAAGTAGAAAACCACTCACCCCAGGGTAAAAACACAAACATTTGTCACACTTTATAAAGGAATTGATCAACAACAAAATAAATTCTGAACTTCGACCACATAAAAGTGGTCTTTATGTTTTGAATTTCAAAATGATGTAAACTAATGAAATGTAGAAATTTTGATGAAGTTTATTCCTATAATTTTTCATATTTTAAAAAATTTGTTTTCATTAATTGTTTTTATCAATTTAAGAACAAATTTTGGAATGGTGAAAATTTTAGAAAAAAAGGACTTCACGGGCTGTCAAGAAACAAATTGAAAAAACTTCATTTCTCCCTAATTTTTTTTATCCAAATAGGCAACTTCAATATCTAGTACATGGAAAATAATAATCAAATTTTGATATATATATTTCTCGTAATAACGTTTTAAAGTCAAACTTGTCAGAATTTGACAATTTTCATGGGATGTCAACTATTGTCTTTTTTTTAATCATTTTGAAAAAACAAATTATACCCTTTTGAAGAGGACTCTCTCCTCTAGTGCCCCATATATTTTACTATTTAAAAAAATAAAATTAATCAACCTCCTTTTTAAATTTAACAACCTACTTACATTATTTTTAAAATAAAATATATTAAAACTAATCAAAATAATAAAAAAATACATATTCGGAGTCACCACTCCGAACTCTACAAAAGGGTATTTTTATTTTTCTTTAAAACATCATCCTGACTGAATAAATTCTTAGATGAAGTTGAAAGTTTCAAAATATTTTGAAAAAAAATGAGTTGGCTGCCAACTGGGATGCCAACTAAACAGTTTTGGTCGAAAGGGTTTCTATAGAAACATGACACATAAAATAAGCCAATTTCAAAGTGGCAAAGGGAAAAATTTATTTTTTTGGTTTCAGCCGAAACCTTGTGTGCCACATATACGCCACATGGTTTTGGTTGAAACCTATTCAACCGAAACTTTTTTGGCCAAAAATATTTCACTTGAAACTATTTATTTGACTGAAAGTGTGACATAGCTTTGTGCTTTTACCCCCCAACTATGATCAATCCCTTTTTCAAGGGTAAGGTCCTTTGGCCTTAAAAATCTTCTCATCTCCTCTGAAAATCCCCAATATGTGGGGAGGTCTAATCCTCTCCTCAAAGGCTTTACAAAAAATTCTTCAAAGGCAGAGTAATTAAATTGATTACAGTCTTTATCCTAGATATAGATCCACTCCTTGACCGGTAGTATTTTGTTGTTCTCTCCCACTAATCTGAGTTGAAGCCGTGGTGGCCATACTTGCACTCCAACATGTAAAATTAAGTGCATCAAAAGGGAGTAATATCTGAAGTGCATGACACCCAATAGATCCTTCTTAATTGCACAAAGGGACTTGCACAATTGATTTGCCACATACCCTGCAAACTCATAGGGACTATTTACATCCCCGCTTTGAATATCTACTGCCAAAACCATTAGATTGATAGGGATGTGAATCTTACTGTCCATTCTTAGGACCTGAAGCAAAGAAAAATATGTCTTCTTAAAGTATGGCTCAAAAAAATCATAGGCAAAGGGTTCCAGATCACCCTTGCCAAACCTCAATAGTTCTCTTCCTGGCCCTCTTGGCCTAAAGCATGGGAGCCACCTTACTCTGTAGCTATCCCAATTTCTTTCATATTCTCTACTCAATGCACTCAGGTCAATTGGTAGATGTGCATTGGGGTCCAACTGGGAGACTGTACAAATATGATTCCTATCTAGTGGCAACAAGCTCTAACCACACGTGAACAAAGACCTAGTGTCAGGGTTATATGCCATAGCCAACTGTCTGACCAATTCCACATTCATAAATACATTGGGCACCACTAATTTTCCTAGACCCAAATTTCAGATATTGCAATTTGGTCTCTTTGAGTAAGCTTTTCTGTAAGCATGTTTGAACAATGCATACCCCTATTGATTGATAATGGGGTCTTTGCACCCACTGTTTTTATTGATGAGTTTGTTTGTCAAACCCCCCAACCCTAGACCAACCTTTGGTCTCTTTCCTAACCCTGGGAGCAATGCAATAATCTCGTCATCTAGAGCCCTTCTCTTGCCAGTTGATGTTCCAACCATTTTAAGTGTAGGGTTTACAAAAGCTAGGGTTTCAGCAAATTCTTCACAAACCAGAATTCTACAAAACATTTAGTAGCATATACCCACTATAACTTAATTTTCGTTTCCCTTGAATTGACTATAACCACCCATTACCCAAAAAAATCCTTCAAATTCACAACGCGATGTTTGAATTACTTACTTGTTCTGCCTAATGTCAAAAAAACCATAATTTCGCAATAGGAAAATCCTCATTCACTTCATAAATTTGCAACACTCCATTTGATTACTTTAACATTTGTGAATGAAGTGAAATTGAACAGGGAATTTATCTTAGCCCTCTTGAATTCGGTAGATATCAATCCCATTCATCATTACTCCTTTGCATGCTTGGACACATGACCAGTACGAGACGTTGGCCAGGTTTGGATGTGGACCGTTGATCCCAAGATCGATGGTCATCACACAGATATGAATTTGCCTTTGCGAAGTGATAGCCTCCTTTTGTTGTCATGCGAACTGGTGTCACCATTTTGTGAACTCGCGAAAGTATAATAAGACAAAAATATACCCCCCGTGAAGGAAGGGCTCTCTGCGAAGTTGTGAGATGATGACCAAGCTATTGAAAGACATTAAAGACCGAGCTACTAAAAGGACTTTTGGCCCACGTGGGTGAAAGGTGATCAAGATGTTTTAATCTCAGTCGTTCATTAGGTAAAGGTGTTAAGCACATGGGCGTAGGCTTGGAAGCTTAAAGGGTGAGCAAGTTGGATTGTACTGGTCCGCGAAGCATTGCAATGCTGATACTTGTCATCATCTCAAAACTTTGCAGCAACAAAAGATCGATCCCACCATGGCTGCATGAAGGCCTAAACGTCCACAATAGAAATTAGCACATGGTATAATACATGTCAAGATTTCACTATTTCACAAGAATGTGTTAGAATGTCAAAGCTCTACGAAGAGAAGGGCCTTCGTGAAATGCACATGCTTAATTCAACAACTTAAAGTGACTAGGAAAAAGGGGGACTGAATATGGATGAGACAATAGGGCTCAACAAAGTGTAATAAAAACATTATCCCATTGAAAAATTTGGACACATGTCATGTTTTCGGGGTTTCACGAAGTTGGAAAACAACAAAACCAAAGCCTCTACAAACCATAGAGACAATGTGAAACATCGACACATGTCTAGAGCGCCCGAGGAACATAATACTTTAGGAAAGCAAATAATTATGTTTAATAAATTATAAGGGGCCATTTAATAAGTAATTAAAGGTCAACCATTGATATTTGTAAATCTAATGGTTCTAGGGTTATTCCAGAGGTTTGAATTCGCAAGTCTTGTGCTTCAGACATTTGTTTTCAGAATGCAACTATAATCGTCCATTGAACATTCATTGAATGGTTATAGTAATTTTTTGAGTATATTAATGTTATATTAACTTATTAAACAATACAATTCATAGTCATAGTTACTAATTGTTAAGTTGCACTGGCATTTGGCTTCGGACATAGTACTTCGCTTAGTGACTCACTTTTGATAAGAACTTATAATATGTTGACACTTGTCTCTATTCCAAAGACTTTATGAAGAAATTTAGGTGTGTGGAAAATTTGTCCTGGAATAGACCAATATATAGCATTTGATATTTTCGCCACCCATGCTATGATTTTTTATTGTCGTACCAGTTTAATTCGCCAATGAATTTTTTTTATTGGTTTGAAAATAGGTTTAATTCGCCAATGAAAATACTTTTTTGGTTTGAAAATAGGTTTTAATTGCCAACAACTTTTTTTGGTTTGAAAACAGTTTAATTCGCCCACAAAAATATTTTTTTGGTTTCAAACCAGGTTTAATTCGCTAATGAAAATATTTTGTTGGTTTCAAAAAAATTATAATACACTAGGATTTTCTATAGACTTCTAGCGATTACAAAAGATTCACCAATTGAGATTATTATTTTTCCTCGAAAAAAGAAAATAAATCATCAATAAAATTAATATTTTTTTCAAAGAGTACAGACAAATCCCCAAGTTTTTACACCTTTTCCGAGGGGGGGGGGGATCTTAAAGTTATCCCTGATATATGATACAAATAATTTCAATCTTCTTGGTTTTGATGGTGGGGGATAGGCCTTGGACTTAATCACTTGACTATGAGGGTCTCCCTTTCAGATGTTGGTGATGCTTTACTACTGTTCACCTAGCTATTGATTGTCATCTCTCTCAACGCAAGGGCACAACTACTTGGTAGAAGAATGCCAACTAAGATCACTTGACTATTTATGTCCCTAATCCCCTAGTGAATAGCTCCCCCCAGGATAACGAGTCCTCTCAAAAGAATGATAATTTAACTTTTGGTGTGACCTTGACATGCTCTTCTCCTTCAACTCCTTCGAACCCCATTGGAGAACCTCTTGCTCCAATCTCATAGCCTACTTTGCCTCTGGCTTCAAATCAGCTCTAGATTACTCGTGGTGGTGGAGGGTCATCTTTCACCTCGTCAACCTATTGCTCTTGCTTTGCACTTAGTGGGGTAATTCCCTCGCCCACTTGCCCCCCACTTCCCTATGTTTTGAGGACTTGGAGGATAAGATCTCTTGGATCTCAAACTTGTGTTAAAGAGTGTTGGGTGAGGCCAATTAAAGGAAGGTCTAGTATTGTCTAAGTAGGACCCCAAGGGTCCTAGATTTATCTTTTGTTTGTAATTGTTTTTGGAAACTTGATTGCATTTGCTCCTCGCTCTTCTTGGTTTGGTTTGTCCCATTGCTCATGGTTCATGCTTTTTTTGCCTTTTGGCTTTGTTGTACAAGGGTTCAGGGCCTTTCAAACTCACTTATGAATATCAAAAACAATGTACTTGTTAATGTGTAGAAAACATACATGACTAATAGTTTTGTAGATGATTCTAATATGTGCCAAGGGGTATATACAAGAATCGAGGAACAAATCTGTGTTTTTTAGATAGAATAAAAAAACCACCCATATGAATGTATTTTTTCCTATCAATTTTTACAAATTGAAAAATTGATCCACCTCTTAATGCAAGAGGTGCCTTTAAAATTAATCTAATATTATATCCATGTTTAATGACTCCACACAATCTAGATTGAATGGTAGCAACTAAATTTGATTCAAATCCTAGGCTATTTGTGAGACAGCAATAGTTTTGCACTTGTCTCCAATTTGTTTTGTTTGATCCCTCATTTTCATTGTAAAATAATTTGCCAAATTTCTCTACCAATTCTCAAATTTGAGAAACTCTGCAAGAATGAGTGGCAATTTGGTGGAGTTGTGTAAGCATGGCAGTGAACTGTTGCAGGCCCATGTGGTTGAAGCAACATTCCTCATGGAAGGTTGGCATGTGATCTGAATTTATAGATGATAAGCCTCAACATGATCATACCACTCTCAAGGAAACAAAAATAAGTATACCAAAAACATTGCCATATAAATAACAAGCAAAAGCAACTCATTTCACCATAATATGACAAAGTTAAGCAGCAACATATCTAATTTCATGTTATGTTGCTGTTATTGATGCACTCCAGTATGTAAGTATTGTGAATGAGTTTTAAGGATTCTCCAATGTGCAATGAATGCTACAATCTGAAGAAAAAACTAGTGAATTTACTCCATGTATACATTGTAGTGACCTACCTATGCCTAACCCTTGAAAAAGAATAAAACCTAGGCATAGCCTCCTTGGCACTGTTAAAATTTGCGATCTTGGTTTCACCAAGATTTGCCAGTAGCTGCTTGATATCAAGAACATCAAGTTATATGCACAAGCCTCTTGTACAAGAAGTAAACACCACCACAAAAGCTTAAAGAATAAGTTGCGAATCTAGTGGAAAAAGAGAACATCCCTAACAGGAGTGATTTAGTGTTAGGACACATGCCTATAGAAATATGGCATACCACTAAGTCACAATCTATAATGTAGGAAGTCAGGGAATAGCATGTTAGGAGTTTCAAGCTGCCCAGAAATCAAATATCCGGTGACATTATCAAACGCCTTCTTTCAATCAACAAAACAACAATACCCTTTCAAAGATTTTTAGTTCTAGCTTCCTCAATAATACCATGATGCATGAAGGCATACTTTCTGCCTTAAATTCCCTCTTAGATCCTACTTGACCCCTAAAGGCATCTCTCTCCATCTAATAAAAGAGGTCCATGTCAATACAAAACACATATTGTTTGGTGGTGGTGTAGCCAGAGAACCAAAATAGTTATAACTTAAGGCATGAAGTTTGTATAAAATATATGGAAATGATTGTAAACTTCAAGGATGGAAATGCATTACATTGAAAGGTACCATTTTTAGTTGTGTAGCCATGAGTTTACAAGTAAAGTACACTTACGGTATTCACAAATAAAGAAATGTCGATCACTATCAAAATCATATTTCACATACATAGATCCAGAAAAAAAGCGAACTGTTGAAACCATCTTGACGCAATTGATTAAAAGTTTGAACAGACAGATTACTTCACTGGATTTCTCAATAGAACATGACGTTCAATGTGCCGTTTATTGCTACAATAGAAGAATAAAGCCAGCTTCCAACGATTACTCCTGGAGCTTAGAAGTATTTTGAAGACATGTATTGACATCAGAAACTGGATGTCTAGAGGAAGGAAAATCTCCACTACAAAATTACAAATAAGTTTCTGAACTTATAAAGAATAACAATTTCAAAGATCATATATTCCACCAATGAGATCTAGAATAGAGAGTGGGCCTTTAAAATCCCCAATCCCTCAATTTAACAAAACATTCTAGAATCAACATTACATCAAGACATTTTTGCTTTAGCAAAGAATATTCCCGCAAAAAGACCTGTGTAATATCATAAAACATTATGAGAAAGAATATATTGCTCATCAACTTAAAACAGACAAAGAATCTGTATATACGTGAAAAATATGACTGTCAACATATAATGGTAGTTAAAGTGGATACAGAAACTCTGCATTGATGAATTACCAAAAGATATGCTCAATAGATTTGGAAGACTCGTGGGAACTTTGAATAGCATGATCCCAGCAATTGATAAAGGAATCTTATTCAATGATCCAACCAAACTACATAGAAGCATCAAAAATTTTCATGAGAACAAAGACTATTCATTCAAATTATCCATTTTCTGCTACCATCCACAAAGTATGAAAAGTAACTGACTATAGTTTTCCAAATACAAACAAACACTCAAAAACTTTTAACAAGTATTTATTAAACCAAAAAATAATATTTAATAGTACCAAAGTCAAGGCAAACATTCACCTATATGTTGTAGGCCCCGTTTGATGCAGAAACCACATTGATGTGAAGCTGATAGCAAGGCCTAGCAATCCACTTGCAGTTACCGCCACCCAAAACATTGGTATCCTAAGTATAGGACTGAAATTCAATTGAAAACAAAATTATAAGATGAAACCCATGTTAGAAATATTGACTCCATTTATTAATTATTAAAAGTTGCAGAAGTTAATGTTTCAAGTTTGGCATATATGGTATAACAGCAATTCTAATACACAGATATAATAATATACCCAGTTCAAATATATTAAATTCTTCTATGTTATATTCTAGTTCAAGTCATTTGATCAGCAAGCAATACATCCTAGAAAATCTAAGTGCAAATTCCAATTTAAATTAAAGAAAACTTGCTTCTCTAGTTGCAGAAATTGAATATAACACTTACGAAGAATATAGGTACTCCCATTCATCAAAAACTATGATAAGTGCAAGTCCCAAAGGTAATGAAAGAGAATTGTTTAGTAAGACCATGGAAAATTCATTCAAATTTCCAGTTTTTGTTTGTTGCTTTGCTTCATCCATGACTTTGCGTAATGTTAGCTGTAAATCAGATAATCAGACACTATCAGTTTCAAATTTTAGAAATAATTTAATATACTCAATAATAAGAAAATATAGCAACATGACTTCCATATGTTAAATAATTCCTTATGGTTCCTTATGGTAACATGTGCATCCTTAATCATTAAGTAAGCAATGTCACAATATCTTGACTCCATTATGCCTTTATCTCAGAGCGGAGTTCATTTGATTAGAATTCTAAATGGATGTGCAGTATGAAGCAGTCTAATTGAAATATATCCACAACATTTTTCTTGCTAAACTCACCAATTAAAAGCGATGGTGCTTGTACATCCCCGAAACAAAACAAATGTGATGGCTTCATTGTATTTGAAAAGTTTCCACATGTTTGATTTAGTAATAGAAAATGTCAGGGCCCATTAGGTATGTTGGAACATCTATATTTCTCTTAAATTTTCCCCTTCTCTTGCAATGGTAGAATTTCCTGAAGACACTGTAGGTTTGATCAATGGGAAAAAAGTTGAAAAGAGATGAAAAGCTTTAGAAACCTGGACTGGAGTCACAGCACACATTTCTGATGAAGATGATAATGATGAATTTCAACATCCTTTAAACCAAATTGGTCTGTAGGACCTTTGAAATGCATCATTACATAATGTAGAAACATTTCTTCTTACTATTCTCCCAATTATTCATGTCGGAGAACTCTTAATAGGTCGAAGAGTCATACTTGTGATTGGTATCAATATTACAATCCTTGTGTTTATTAACATGTCTAGTTTTTTAAAACGGTGATACTAATCTAACAGCAAATACTCTAAATTGTTTGTGACATAAGGTATGCAACTCTATGACTCTTGTGAATAATGTAACTCATTTTTCAGGATTTATTTGTTTCCCATATTAGTGTTCTTTATACAAGATAGAAGTAATATTACCAAAATTGAACTTAAGTCAGGATGTTGTGACTTGACAGATAATATACAAGCTTGTATACCAGATGAGCAATAATTTCCACTCCTGGGTCATATCGATGCATTTAAACATTGCTATACTATAACTAAGAGGCTAATGTACCTCAAAACTGTAAGATTTGTGCAACCGGCTTGTGACATGAAAGGCTTTATGGCAAATATGTGAACGTTAAGTTCAGGAAACATTAATGCATTCAGGATACATGATTACAGGAATGGTGCATTTCTGAATCGATGAAGATGCTGTTTTAGATAGTATAGAGTGCCAAATACCAATTTATGAGCAATGGACCACATTAGGTGTCATAAGAGAAAAATAATAAATACAAAAACACACATCATCATGGAGAACATGGACCAGATTTTTACTTGTGAGGTGATATGATCTTGTAGTGTAATTAAGTTCCTTATCATGCCCATTTATAACAGTCTATCAAAAATTACATGTTTCATTCAATTAATTTAGTGGTGGCCAATCTCTCTTCAAAGCCAAACTAATTTAGAGCACTGCATTTCCAGATCCAAAAAAGGAAATTAATTTTATGCCGATGGAGGACTCTAAAGGATCTCATGCCTTACCCAGTTTGAAGTATTTAATGGGTGTGTACATAAGCCATACACTCATAATAGAACACCATCTAAATTTTTAAAAAAAGTTATGAAGACCCCAGTAAACATCTTTAGAGTATTATCTTCTCTTTAAATTTAACATATCCCTGGTGATTAACAAAGAAAGGAAAAATGTGCCCATGAAACATACCCATTTAGTTTGACATATAATTATGTGACCCCATGACAACAGAGACAACCGGTAATAAGCATATCTAGGGACACCAAACACTGAACTAGAAGAGAGTGAGCCACAAAAAAAATATTTTTTAGTAAAATGCAACAAAGAAAATTTATTATAATAAGTTAAAAACTAAAAACTGTTAAAGATAAAACTTTAGCAACTGAAAGAGTGTGCAAGGAAAACTAAAACATCTTAATAAAGTGCATGAAATCGAGTTGTCTTAGAGTTATAATAGCACCCAATTATCATCCAGCTTTCAGTTACCAAGAAACACCTGAATAAAGTTTTAGTAAAATTTGTGGTCTCTAGATTTACTAGTGAGTATAATATCATTGACTACTTTATTCCAGAAACTCAAAACACATATTTCTTTATTACAAGAAATGGATGAATGGATTTAGCAATTCTGCACAAATGGAACAATCATTAATTTGCAAGAAATGCAAGAAACAGAATGATTACCGAATAAGCTGCTGTGAAAAAACAATTTACAATTTGCCAAGCATAGCCCACTGCATGAAAAGAAAGATCTGTAATCCCTCCACTAACTGCAGAGATAACCTGTAGCCAATTACAACAAATCTAATAGATTAGTAATCATAGATTCTCTGATAAATAAATTATATTTAAGATAAAGAAAAGGATACCTGCACAGAGGATGACTTTGGGAAAAAAATGCCTAAGCAACAACTAATAAGATTTACATTTACAAATCAAGGATGGCTTGCTCCAATATGCTATCCACACAAGTGACACAATGATCAATGAGTTCATTTTTGTCCTAGCCCAACATAATAAGTCCTTAAATAGAGTTGTAACTCCTGCAAACTCTTTGTAGTAGGATTTAACAAGATAAAACCCTACAAGCTTGGCCTTAGAGGTAATGTCTCTGCCAATAAAAGGATTGCCAATTACCACTTTGTTATTATCACATGATAAGTCCTTAAATAGAGTTGCAACTCCTGCAAACTCTTTGTAGTAAGATTTGTAACAAGATAAAACCCTAAAAGCTTGGCCTTGGAGCTAATGTCTCTCCCAATAAAAGGATTGCCAATTACCATTCTGTTATTATCAAGTGGGAGCCACCAAAGGAAAATTGGTTCAATCTGAAAAGAAATGGGGCCTCTCAAGGCAATCCATGCCAGGCTGGAGCTGTAGGCAATTGTTGCAATACCAAGGCCTGCCCTACCTTCAGTTTCTGTTGGGGTTTGTTTTACTTTATAATAACCTGGCTGAAGCCTTGGCTATTTTGATCAGAATTTTGCTGTCCATTGTCAACATCAGAGTATCATAATTAAATTCAACTCTCAGATTTTGATAGCTTAGAAATATCCTTTCTCACACTTGTGCCAATGTGCTCTCCTGCTAAAGTTTGAAAAATCTCAGATTTGCCGTGTTTGAAGTGATGCTAACAAAGTTACCAACACAGTGACCAAGCAAATCTCATTTCTCCCAATCTCATGAATTTGGATTGAAGAAGCTATACAATATGCTTAGAACAAGCCTGGAAAGTCCCAAAGGTCTGATATTGATCATCCCCATACCACCAATGCACACCCCAAGGTGTCCCATTTAAAGTTGATGGTCTTTCTAATGATTTGACTACCATTTTCTTTAACAATCCCTGCCCTTTTTGGCAGCATGCTTCTCATTGATCCCTTTTCAAATCTCATGATGGCCCTTGGTTTGGATTTTCTTTGTCCTAACATTTATTGCAGCATCATAATGTATGGGAGGTGTCTTGGTTGCATCTATCATGACAACGAGATCTTCTTTTGTGTTTGTCATTTTCATTCCTCCTGTTCACTTTGCTACTTTCTTGCCTTTGACATGCCCTTCTCAACTTTGCAACCTAGACTGCTTAGCATTGGTTTTACTTTTCCTCTCCTACCTCTTCACGACATTGTTGGTGCTCTTGTTGACCATTTGTTGTGTTGTGTAGGTTGGATTGGCTTTCTCATGGATTTCTCCCCCTCACAAGCTCTCAGTGTTTCAGGTTAGCCTTCCCCATTTCATGTTTATCTCTCCCACTTCTTACTCCTAGATAGCTGTTTGTGTCCTTTTCTTTTCCATCATCCTTTAATGGCAAGTGAAAAAGATAATCCCATTCCAAAACCACCTTCTTCAAAGGAGTCAAATATTTCTGGTATTTTATTCTAAATGTCAAGCCACTAAATCCTATGAAACCCTTGGTAGACCTAGGCTTAATCATACCCTTGACTTTCAAATTAAGTGGCTAACAACCACAAAAGTGTGGGGCAGTAAAAGTCTCAATAATGTTGAGTCATTGGGCTTAGATAAAGATCCTAGAAGTTGTGTGGCTACAAATACTCCTTCTGTTCTTGTTCCTATTTTAGCAGACTTGTGAAAAACTAGACATAAACAGTCCCTCCATAACAATGTTGTGGCCACTAATGAGTTTACGCACACCTAAATTACCAACTCTCTCGATGGGAATTGGCTTAGTGTGTTGGAAATCTCTCTTGGAGAGAAGCTCATCATTTGAGTGAGAGGATTGAAGAGTTGCAAGTTGAGAAGGGCCAATCTAAATTCTTTTGTTGGAATCTTTAAACAATTGGAACAAGAACCAATAGAGAAAGGTGCACTACCATCAAAGCTCCACAGAGAGAAAGAAGAGTCTAATAAGAAGAGTGAACCAACCCCTACTCAAGAAAAACAAGCTAAAGAAGAGGTATGAAAAGGCAAAAGAAAGAGCTATCTCTAACAATCTCATTTGCAAGTTTGAAGAGCACACTTCAAGTGAGGTTAAAGATTACTTGCAAGTATGGGATATGGTGGAAGAGGACTTGGTAAAGATGGCCAAGGAATATTTCAACCCATCATAGTGAAGGAAAGACTACCATGTGAAGAACTTGGTAAAGATGGCTGAGGAATACTTCAACCCATCATAGTGAAGGAAAGACCACCCTTTGAAGGCTTGGTTATTGGGGCATGGAGATTGGAGAAAGCTCTAACGATAAGTGGTCTTCACTATGCACAAATCAAAAATAACTCAAGAGGTAAAAATTCCTTTAACATTGCTTTTGTAAAGCCTTGAAATGATTGTAGGATGTCTCCAAATAAAGAGTCTCAATTTAATCAAGAGGAGGAGAGCAAAATTCCACTTCAAGACGACAAAATTCCTTTAACATTGCTTTTGTAAAGCCTTGAAATGATTGTAGGATGTCTCCAAATAAAGAGTCTCTATTTAATCAAGAAGAGGAGAGCGAAATTCCACTTGAAGAGGACAAAGAAAAAATAAAATGGGAAGATTGCACTCCACCTACTTCATCACTAGCCAAGACCAAGGAGGTAATTGAGCATGTGGAAAGGACTCACCTAAACAATGTCAAGAGAAGGGCAAAGGCACACTCAAGGAAGGTAACAATAAAATTAATTTGAGTATGTGTAAAGCTAATAACTACTGTTCTCATTGCAAGGTTTGGAGGACATTGGGATGGCAAGTGTTGGAGGCTCCATCTCAAGCTTCACACAAAGCATGGCCAAAGAAAGAAAGAACAACCACTTAGGAAAGAGAAGAATCACAAAGCACCGAGAAACAAGAAGGGGCAGCCTTCTCATGAGTCCAAATGACCAATTTATGATAAGAGGTTGTCTTACGATGCTTGGATAGAGCACTTGCTGAATTGCATAGGAGATAAGAAAGTGTTGTTGTTATGTGTCTAGGCACATGCTAGCATCCCAAGATTCTATTGTAGATTGGGTTTGTGTTGAAGACTAACTCCACCTGGTTGTGCAAGAAAGAAATAGATTTCACTCACTAAGGGGAGATTATGAGCAAGCAAGTTCACTTGAGATAAATCAATGATGAGGGCAAAAATGTATGAGGTAATGCAAGTTTACAGCCCTCATATTTCTTGAGAAGTTCTAAAATTTACACATCCACTTGTTGTTATTAACAAGCATGGGTAGTATAGATAATTGTTGCATGAGTATATAATTCTTTCTGGCAATAAAATCATGTAAGAGCAACATGGCCAGCTTGTAGGATTTTGTCTTCACATATTGTAGTTACGTATGTGATTCTTAAAGAGAAGTGCAAATTTGGTCGATTTGCATTAACAAAGGATGAAGCATGTATGGATGGCATGGGAAAGCACTATAGCATAGTGTAGAATGTTGTAGCACATGTATACTTCTTGTTTGAGAGCATGTACGACACTAGCAGGTTCATTTAGGTGTGGGCTGCATGTATTCTCCATCATGGCATGAAGACGATGGATTTCTAGCAAGATTAACAACTTTGGTAACATGGGCAGCACTATGTCATGTTTGTGGGTGTTGTAAAACATGTATACTTCTTGAGTTAGAGCAGGGGCAGCACTATGACGCAATTGAGCCTTGTATGCACGTATATTTAAATATTTTCATTGATTGCATAGAATGGGCAGCATTATGAAGCATGTGTACTTTCTTGATTAAGCATGGGTGGTACTATTGACGTGTTCTTGGGTGTTGTAAGCATGCATATTTTTAGTCCATGGCAACATAAAACATTGAGGCATGTAACTTGTTTCACTTGTTGATAATATGATAAGAATAGGGAATTGTTACCACTTGTATGGGCAAGTAAGGGGAAGCCAAGGGCATCACAATGATGGTTTTCATTATCGTAGTTTGCACCAACTTTCATCATAGTTGTAGCATGTGAATAGTTGTAGGATGGGAAGTCTTTCAAAACTCATCGTAAACATTGTAAAAAATGTATGGCCTTCTTTGTACAAAGATGCAATAAGAAGGACCACTTTGCAATAGCTTTTATAAGCATTGTAAAATGACCAAGAGGGATCATTCATGGCAGCAGGTATGTTGTAGCATGGCAATCACTGTAGCACGAGTGTTTGTAGCACACAAGGTTGAAGAAGTGGCCACCATGGAGTTCATCATGGTAAGGATACAAATTCGAGCAGCAATACACAAAGTTGGGTTTCAACATATAATAGAGCATCACTACCTTCTACCTCATGACACTACTTGTGTTGAGTATTGTTTTGGATGTGAGGGAGATTTGTTCCAAACAAAGAGCAGGATAAGAGCATCACCAACCTTCTACCTTGGGACACTATTTTGCGTTGAGCATTACTTGGTTACTACTGGGAGCACTTGAGGGGCTTTTGTTCTACATCCAACATAAGAGGCCTGAGCACACAAAGAGCACCACTTCTATCTTGAAGACTTGAGTGCATGAGCATCACTTGGTTACCACCTGGAGCATGTGAGATTTTTGTTCGAATCACTTGAACACAAAGGTTTCCAAGACAGGAAATTCTTCTAAGTTTCATAAGTAAGCTTTTGTGGGAACTAAAAGTTCTCTAATAAGGAGCATATGATCCATATTGGATCTAAGCTCATCCTTAAGCATAAAATCACTTCAGCATGTTGCAAGTCCAAAAACTATATTCATATGGCACTTTTTATTCTTACATACACACATTCCTCTAGAAAAGCTACGCAATTTCAAAAAAATGACACCCTTGTTTCAAGTTTGTATGCAAAATTTGTGGACTCTAGAAGAAGAAGAGTTTAAACTGTCAACAGTGGCAGTTTTGAAAGTGTCAGGGTGGTTTCAAAAGTGCCTCCCATGGAAAGTGGCAATTGGAGAGTCTTCTAGCATTCTATAATAATTGTTTGGGAATCTAGAGCAGAGAGGAGTGGTTGCTTAATGTGAGACAAATAAATTTTTCACTGTCAATGGAAATAAGGATTATTTATTACAGAATTCTTATTGCAGGTTGCAACGTGCCTTATAGTTGCTTTCAAATTGAAATTGATTTTGACTAAAGCCATTATTTAAGACCATCATACTTTGGAGCATGTGCTTCAAGAAACTTCTTAAGCCTCATGCTCAATATGATATATGGACAAGTCAGAATGGTGATTATATTACAAAAAATTATAGCAGAATTCACTTTTCCTCTTTTTCATGAATGCTTATATTTGAGAGTAAATGGAAAGATACAGACAAAAAAGTAACTTTCTATCAATGTAGCAATTGTCCAATTGACTCTTGAAATGGAACCTAATTGAAAACAGACCATTCAAAACATCAATTAAGAAGAGGGTCTAATACTAAATCCAATTAGAAAAATAGCCATCATCCTCTAGTGCATAGATCAAGAAATAACTGCAACCATGTATAAACAATAGGACATACCATCAAAATGAGAGCACTCCATATTTTGCAATTCTGATGCTTCTTGAACAAATATATCTCTCCCAAAGCTGTTATGATATTTGTTATATTCTTCAAAATTGTCACCATTGCAATGTTTATATTTTTCAAACTGCCAAAATGTGAACAATCATTAACAAAATTTATTAAAGGGGCACCAAAGAAGACTTCATACAAAATAACAGTGTGGTTTTGGAGATTCTTTAATAATCAATAAAAATCAAGGCAAAAACTAACCAGTACATATTACAAAGAATCTGAGCCAGTATTTATCACAAAGATTTGTCCAGACAAATAAAATCTAAACTTAAAGAACTGCAGACAGCTGCTTTGGCGCAAAAGAATCTGAAGATGGTAACAGTTATAATATTGCGTATGAGTTCCAGAAATCATTTCAAAACCTCTGTTGGATAATAATCTCACTTTTCCATTTTAAATTCAACTTATTGGGGTATCATCACCAAATTAGATGAAAAGCAAGAGTAGAGAATGACACAAATTTAAGTGCTTGCTAAATAATTTCCCACCTAGTTGAACCTAATACATAAACTTTGCATG
Organism: Sequoiadendron giganteum; assembly: GCA_007115665.2. Lineage (NCBI taxonomy): Eukaryota > Viridiplantae > Streptophyta > Pinopsida > Cupressales > Cupressaceae > Sequoiadendron > Sequoiadendron giganteum. Next base: position 38,042,947 of record CM021108.1, read on the forward strand.
GACATTAATTGGACACCTATCTCAAACTCGTTTTATCTTTATCAATTTGTTGGCGTAAGAACTAACACCTCTGGAGTGTGAGTTTATACGGACAGCTATGCACACTACGTAATGAGTGCTCTTCAAATTAGGAGGGGAAGCTCCCTCGTTGTGCTGGAATGCATGAAATAGAAAACTAACTAATGTCCTATCTTTTTGTTCTCAGCTGGTAGAGGCACAAGGTTAAGAAAACCTAGAATGTTGCAGCTAAGTATTTTCTGGTTTCGCAGATCATGTAACTACAACTAAGCTAACTTCTTTAATATCTATCCAATTTCCTCAAGAAATAGAGCATGAGGAAATGGAGCAGGAATGTATTGTACGATAAACTCCAGGTGCGGGCTCACAACATGAAGGCAAGGTAGGCGCAACTATTTGCTAATCCGGGAAGAAGTTTATTAAAACAAACAAAATGAACGGTAAACCTGGTACAGCTTCACAACATGAAGGCAAGGTAGGCACAACTATTTGCTTGGCTGAATGAGTCTACTATAACACACATCATACGATAAGCTTTGAGTACAGTTTCGCAACATGAAGGCAAGGTAGGCGCAACTATTTGCTCTTCTGAATAGGCTTATAATCAACAAAACAAAAGGTAAGCCACTGGGACAGTAGATTGTATAGACGCAACACGCATGCAATAACGATCAAACCAGCAACCCCATTTAACTAAGGTCGAATAAACACCATGACAATAACATGAAGGCAAGGTAGGCGCAACAATTTATTATAACAGCAATTACTCTTTGAACAGATACAATAATAGCAATACTACAGGCAAGGTAGGCGCAGCATGTATGCTATCAAGCAAAAGTTAAATTACAAATGAGCTTAAAGCTCTTATTTATAGACTTCAAGGTGTAGGCAACCCTAAAATCACCTTGAGTCAACTAAAGTCTTGCAATGCATGCAAGATCTTATTCCTAAACCCTAATTGAATGAAACTATACAGTTAACTGGAAAACTATCATCAGTTAACTGAAACATCTAATCTAAATGGACAAGGTGCAACATGCACGTCCTTATTGAAAGCAAGTCAACTGGAATGCTATCATCAGTCAACTGAAAAATCTAATCTAATCTCCAAGTATATGTAGATGTTTCCAAGAAAGACATGCATGTAATGTATAACAGCAAGTTAACTCGGAAAGAAGCCTCGAGTTAACTACTTCTGATGACTCATCATTGTAAGCAACTGCATGATCTAACTGAAAATCTACTCCAAGTTTATCATCTCCTCTAGGAATTTATCAATAGTATCATCATCTGGCACTTTGACGCTGTCCACGATGATTAACTGCTTGTCCAACTCTTTGTCTCCATCTCGGATCTCCCTCTGACTATCTCTAACCTCTGTGGTCACCTTTTTGAAACTGATAGTCAGCATTGTAAACTCCTCCATCTTGGACGCCTCTGGCCCTCCACATAGGTTATCACGAACTAACTCTTCGAACTCAGCTTGAACTGCCTCTAACTCGGCGTAGGTACCATCCTCATGCCGATAATGACATGGGATCTGAGTGATGTACTCGCTGATGAAACGAAGAGCTGCAACAACCTTTTCCTGAATCATGCTCATCTTAGCAGAAATCCTGTCATATGTCTCCACCCTGCAAAGATATAATTCTCTCCAAGTGAAGACCTTCTTCTGATCTCCATCTGCTTCAATGGCGTCATAGATTCCTGCAAGCTGTGATATCAAAATCAGGTCCTTCGGCTTACGCTCGGCTATGCAAATCTCGAGCTCCTGAATTCTCTGGCGAAGACTATGTGCGTCAACCCTCAACTGATATAGCTCTATGAGGAGGTGTCGACCAGCAACAATAAAGTCTTCAATCCAGGTATCCAGTAGCTTTCCTCGATTAACCAAGTGTTGAATCCTCTGCTGCTCTGCGGCGGTTTCTCGAAGTTGTGGAAGTAAAGGTGCTTGCCCCTCGTTGCCATGAAGCAAACCCGAGATGTACCTGCGAAGTTGTCTGATTTCAGCCTTGAGAACTGCCTTATCCTCACCATCTTTCATGACGCGCTCCTCTAGATTACTCGCGACGACTCTGAATAGATTCACGTCGGTGTGTCGAGTATTCTTACCCAGATTAGTTTTGACGAAGGTAAAATCACCAACATCAACTTCATCCAAGTATTTGTCTTTTGGAGGAATAGCAACCTCTATGACGATCTCTGCCTCAAGATTCTTCTCAATATTTATCTGCTTTCTGGCCCTCTTATTCAACCTGTTCTGATAGGGCTCACCAAACTCAGACAAATCAAGATTATATGAAGGCATACGCCTCTCCCTCTCCAATGACTTCTCGAGCCAAGATGAATAAGGAATACTGTCCTCTCGAGGTGGAGTCGTTTCTACTGTATCAGTTGCTGGCAAATCCACTAGTATGCAGGTCTCATGTATCGAAATCTCAGGCTCCGAATCAATATCTATGGGAGATAAGTGCGCTGAAAAAGGTGAACCCGGAGATGACAAACCGGCCTCAGTCTGAATAACTGGTTCTGATGAAATAACTGGCTCTAGAAGTACTGTCTCTAAAACTGGAAGTGTTGGCTCCTTCTCAACTGCAAGTGTTGACTCCTTTTGAATTAATTCCCATCTTAACCCTTCAAGTGGCCTCTTAGTAACCTTGACTCGAGGTTTAGCTCTAGAAGTAGAAGGTAAAGAAGAAACTACCACTGCCGGCGGCTCTGTAACTGGGATCACCCTTCGCTTCCGCTTGCTCTCAAGGAAGTACATGGTGGTTTTGATAACAAACCTGGATAAGTCTTTCACTGAAGTGTTCAATGGAACATACCAATCAGGTTGGCGAAGTGGCTGGCGAGCAACTTGGTCTCTAATGAATGAATGAAGTAGTATCTCGCCATCATCATCAGACAAACCTTCCACATCCTTGACAAGAAATCAGCAATCTGTGGAACAGTAAGCCTACAATAATGACGACGACGCACCTCAAATTCATCCTCACAATTGACCCAAAAGTCCTCAAGCGCTGCCGAATGTGAAACATTTCGCTCCAACCTTGCTGAATAATGACCCAACGGATCATAGGCACGCTTCTGAGGAAAACACCCAAGCTGAAGTTTCTCTAACTCGTGTGCCATTAACTTGCAATCAGCAGCTGTTTTGCATTTGTAAATACCTAACTCAAACGGAAAGGTGAAAGTTGGCTTATGTCGATTGCGAAGAAAAGTGTGAACCTCATGTGCCTGTCTCATGAACTCCATGAAAAGAACCTTATCCGATGGGTACCTCGGTAGCATCAGAGGCTCTCCTGTATATCCATATACACGAATATATGTGAAAGTAGGAAATTGGATAAACCAATCTGCCCAACTTTCCATTGCTGATTGTGCCTCTGTAAAAATCCTCATATGCATCTCGTTATCTAAATTTCTGACTGTTCTCATAAGAAAGTGATCATTCACTGCTGTAAAGTCCTGTTCAGCTTTCAAAAACTCCAACTGAGGGTAGTATTTGTACACTCGCTGAACACTCAGAACTCCATCGGTCTTTAATAATTTAAAGCTGCCTTGAAATGCAACTAAGTAAACCATAAAAGTTACCATATGGAATTCGTGAATCTTTAGGAACTCTGTAATCTGCTAGTGAAGACACTCGCTGATAAACATGGCCCAGTCAAATGTTTCTTTTTTATCAATAACCCGTGAGATGAGGTAGAACATCCATGTTCGGAAAACGCTTGCATCTTCAGAACCTGCTAATCGGTTAAGGAAAGTTATCAAAATAGCAATCTCGTCCTTGAAATCCCCACGTGCAATCTTCCTTGGCATGTTGGTTTTCTAAATTTTCAACCACCGTTGAGCTACTTTCTTCTGTGATCTATCCTTATCCTCCTCCCATATTCTGTCACAATCTGAAATGGATACAACGAAATGATCTGAACGTGGAGGAATAGAAAAATATTTTTCTACATCCCTCGACATAAGGCTACAAATAATCCTTCCATCTGTCGATCTGATTTGTCTGGTAGACGAGTCATAATGATTGACACAAGCAAGTACGAACTCAAGATCAAAGACTGAGATAGGAATGGATGCCGCTACAAGTATCCCTGAACGTTCAAGATTTTTGATTGTAGTATTGCTGATACCCTCCAATGAGTTCAGATTGACGATGGGAAAAACATGACTTAAGTCGGTATCGGTAGTTTTCATAAAGTTATGAAGAAAGACCTGTTTGACCTTATAGTCTAAGGGATTATACTGCATTTTGAAAAACTAGACTTTTGACTGTAAAGTCGGGTATGTTTGGACAATTTTGGAAAAACTGAAAAAGCTCGGGGATAGGCTAAAAATAGCAAGGGGAAGTGAATTTTTTCGAACAAATTCTAAGATATGGGTTTTATGCAGAATCAAATTCTAATGCAACCCAGAATGTCAGAATTTCAAAAAAATGGGATTTAGGCTTGCATGCAAAAGGTTTTCGGTTGAGATTTGAACTGGCAGTTAGGGGCATTGGGGGCAATTTTTCCCGCGAAAATCTGGAACATGGGTTTTGTGTAGAAATGGATCCTAAAACAACCCAGATCAACAGATTTGCGAAAAAACGTGATTTAGGCCCACATGCAAAGAGAATTATGGAAAAAAGCACAGTGCTTCTAGAAAAGAGGCAGCAGGGCAATTTTCACAAAATAATCTAAGACATGGGTATTGTTGTTGATGCTGAAATACTCGAACCCAGATGATGCTTTTCTGAAAAATCTGCCGTTTTCTTTGACATGCGAAGAAAACCTAAGACAAGAATAGAAGAAAGTAAGACAGAAGAATAGAAGTTTTATTTTTAGTTTTCTCTCTTCTTCTGTAAAAATTCACCTATGCTTGAAGTAGAACTGATAACACCTGCATGCAAAATAGAAACCAAGTCTGAAATAATCTTCCCTTGAACAATCTGAATCTGTAGCTACGAAGAATACTGAAATCTGACACCTGTAGCACCTGCAGATCAATTTTATGCTCAAGAAAGATGTTTCTTGTCAACTCTGATGAAGAATAATGGACGCCATTAGCAAAATATATAGCAAAATATCTTCTAAGGCGTGTGAAATGCATGTCAAGCATTGGAAATGGCGCTTGAAGTACAACTGGTGCTTCAAAACTCACGCATGGCCTATATTTGGCTTCAAACTCAGTTAACTGGATGTAGAACAACCCCAAATTAGGGCGCCATCTTGAAGATTCTGTTAACTAATGCATGCAAACTAGTTTTTGCCAGTTATGACTAAAAATAGGTAAAATAGAAGTCGACATGCAAAGAGTTTAACTGAAGATCTAAATTTGGTAAATTGAAAACTCTCTTCATGCGCACTTCTACTTTTGAATTTCAAAAAAGTCAACCTTTGACTTTAGGTGTCCTTCCTTACTTAGACATTTTTTGAAAATTTAGAATCTAAAACCTCAAACAAAGCTCATGTTCGATCACTGATTCTGATTGACAGTCATGTCGGATCAACTGGCTGACAATCTCGATGAAGAGCAGGACCAAATCTGACAAGAAGATTCCTTGAGGTGGCAATTCAAAATTCAACCATCTGAGGCTTCAAAAAGATGGGCGCCCCTGGCCTCCAGGGGCGCTTTTGACCTTAGTGTTAGAATATTTTCAGGCATTTTCATCATTTTCACTGATAACTTGACCATATTTCACTTGACGTTTCCCGGTATTTGACAAAACTTCGGAACGTGCCAACTGGCTCACTACGGAGCAGACTGAATTCTAAGCAAAGGCTCCTGATGAACACTTTTCTAAAAACATCTTTAAACCTTCCTAAATCATGGGCGCCCCTGGCCTCCAGGGGCGCTTTTCCCAACCAATGTCATCCATTACTTCAACTGGCAAAAATTACTCAACTTCCGGCTGCGGATTGCCAAGACATCTTCTGAACCGGTTGAGACAGGGAACGGAAAGCTGAAGCTGACACGAACGAGATGAGTATCTGAAATCATCAAACAGATTTCATTAAAGGTCTTAAAACCTCGAGGCCAGGGGCGCTTTTGTCCTCTCTGAATAGTTTCTGATCAAGTCTGGAACCTCAAGTTTGATCACTGATGGCGGCAACTCGGCAACTCAGATTCACTTGCTGACAGATGCGTCGCGGAGCTGGACCAAAAATAAAAACAAACTTCCTGGGTGTCACTTGATCAAAAGACTTCATCTGAATCTTCCAAAAGATGGGCCAAGGGCACTTTTTCTCTTCAAAGTCATCTACTTTGCATTTCCCTCGTTCTGTATTGAATTTTCGTTTTCAGGCGTTTTACTCCTCCGTCGGATTGGCTGGCTAGCTCATTGCGAAGCTATCAGGAAATTGAAGAAATCATCTTGATAGAAAATCTCACAAAAAGTTGAATATAGCTTCCATAATGATGGGTGCCCCTAGCTGAGAGTGGCGCTTTTGAACTCCAGACTTAGAATATTTTCAATCCAAACTTAGCCAATTTCACAGTACTTTTACCTCGTTGAAAATCTCCTCCGTCAAAAAGCATAATTTTCAACATCTTTCATTGTAGAGTGTTCTTCTTTGAGTTTCAGGCTTAGATATTAACACCTGGTACTGGCCAATTGCCATTAATGACCTTAGAGGTCCTAGCTTTTCTCCTGAAAAAGTTATAACTACCCACCAGCCTTAAATTGATTTTTAACTGAAACTGACTTCACCACTGTGATCGTGATGTGAAATAAGCCAATCAAAATTAATTTCAGCCAATTCTGACAAGTTCTTATTTTTTAGGGTTTCGGGCTAAAAATAGACTTCAGAAACCCTAATTTTCAAAATTTTCAAATTTTGCCAGTATCTCTGTGGCATGACATTGACTCAAAGCCCATACTTTATTTGCCCAAAAATTGAGTTTTGACCCCACTTTTACAAGGTTTAGACCGTTTTAAGCAAAATGCCTTAATGAAGCAAAATTTTGGTTTGGGTACAACACAATTGTCATTGTAAAGTTTCAGTAATGGACAAGTGCAAGTTTTTAGTATTAAATTACATATCAATGAAAATATTAGACATTGATCTAATGAATATTTAACAAGTTTATATCAAAAAAATATTGTTAACTTTCTCGTTTGAGCATTTTTCTAGGTGGCCTTATACTGCAACATTTATATAATTGGCTAATCATAATCTCTGTTATTCTTTAATCTTGAGAAATGGCTGATCTGTAAATTAGTGTGGAGATTCAACTGCATAATTAATTGAAACAGATCCTATATTTCATAATTTATTGAAAAAGATCCTATATTTCCCTAATGTAATTTGATTGTATAAGTTGCTGTTCCATGTATGGAAATATGAAAAATCAGTCCCCATAATTGTATTCTAGAGTTGTGGAAAGCTAAGAACAAAGTATTGAAGCATGTATCTAAAAGAAAAAGAGATTAAAACAACATTAATAGTTCTGAGTTTTCAGTAAACAGCTATTGAGGAGCACGTAAAATACACCTAGCGCCATTTTGAGGGTCGGCTAGGGTTTGAAAATAATTCTGAGCCATTTTTGAGATATTTTTGATATTAAAAATCTGCATATTTATCTCTGTTAAATTCTGAAATTTTAAGAGGAATTATTGTAATGCTTTTCTGAAATTTCTGGGTTGTTTAGTGGATTTTCTACAACTTTTTCATGTTCAGAAATTTTCAGAAATTCCTTAAAAATCATTAAAAAATTAGAAAAATATTTTGAGCTCAGATCTGAGTTTGTTGAAGGGTTTTCTATTTGAAAATAAAATATCAGAATATTTTATTGCATATTTTTGGAGATATCGTTGTTTTCTTGGAGATATCACATAAATCAAAGTACTATAAAAAAAAAAATATTAAACTCAAATATCAAGATAGAAAATGAGCAATCAACATCATATGGGTTTTCATAAAGAACATTTTCATCATCATCGACATTAGATGATGTGGGTAGATTAGAAAAACCACAAGGAATGCCACTCATGTTGAATATCTTCTCATTGATGTCAAAGGTTTGGCACATCTTCTATGCTGTTTGGAGTTGAACTTCATATTCGTGGCTGCTGATAAAAGAACCATGGATATCATCATAGGAATCAGTAGGTACCTAGTTGCTAGCTTGCCAATATTCATACACTTTCTTTATCCCGTCATAAACTTCCTATCTCTGCATTGAAGCTTAAGTGGATGCCACCGTGGCAGTTATGCCACATCAGTCAAAGTTGAATTGTCAAAGGGGTCGAGTCACTTTCTTTGGTAACGCCTCGATTTATGTTGGTTGATGGCTTCATGATGGCTTCAAAATTTCTTTTTATGAGGGCAGCTTATTGCTCCATGATGAGTCCAATATGGGCGACAACTTGTGTATAGGGCGGCTCAATAATTATGTCGATTGATTCCTTGCATTATATTTTTAGAGGTAGCGTTTGAAGAAGACCCATTGTGGCATTCTTATTTGGTAGATATTATTCTTCTATTTGTGGTGAAAAGTCTCTATGATTGCCTAAGTAAAATGCTTGTCGCTTCAAAAGTGTAATGATTACATTCATTGTATGAGATGCGGTGAATTTGAAATGCAATCACTTTTCATTCTTCCATGGTGCGAGCCGTTTGTAAGATTTTGATGCACTATCATGGATGGTAATTGATAGGCCTTCGAGGCATGGTGCATATACAGGAAGCTATATCAAAGGTTATTGACATTGAGTAAATGAAAGGTATTTCTTTTTTTAACGTCAAATATTATGATTGACGCGCGTAGGAGATATGTTGCACTTAGCTTGTTCATCTGTATTGATGTATGGGTGATTCGTGTGGAAGATATGCCTTGTTAGCGTGCTTTGTTTATGGACATGAGTTTCAGCAATTGAGACAAAATTTTAATGCTCTGTGTATGTTGAGTTAATTTTGAGCTGAGCGACTATTGCTGAAATTTTTAGCACTCTTCTTTGGTCGTTTGGTGGGGACGCAAATATGATTAATGTCTTATGCTTCCATTCTTCTTGGAGTCGGGTTGTGTGAAGAAGTGTAGCAAGAGTCTTTTCGTGCAAAACATTGAGGATTGGGTGTATGTATGCTCATCATTATATTGATTGAAGTTCTTGTGAAAGGGTGTGTGACTTCTGCAATATAGCGATCCTTTTATTTTTGTATGCTCAGAAATCTAGTTTGTTTGTGTTGGGGGTGTGAGCCGTGTGAATTTATTCGGGCCTTATGAGAAATCTAAAAAAATTGAAAAGTGAAGGAAGAAAGTGTTCTGGTTCAGAATGCTACCGTTCTGATTTTTTAGTCTTATAGCTATTCAGGTTATTTTGTGTCTTCTAAAGCAAAATGAGCTGTTTGCATCCATGTGTGGACCTTCATTCAATGGCAGCATTGGAGTTTTAGAGAAGAGTTTCAGTTTGAGGCTGTAGCGTCTGGGATTATAAACCTGTGACGTGTTACTTTTTGAATGACATTCATTCTATTGAAGTGCTGGTATATGCAATTAAAAATCTGATTCTATATTTTTCTGAGTTTGGACTGTTTTTGCAAGCATGTGTTTGGTATCAAGAATTCTATGTTACTGAAGTTGGTGCTTCCAGTGAGTTGGTGCTAACTTTTGTAATTTGGAGATTGTAGTCTCTTGGGTTGGTGCCCATTTGAAGTTAATGAAAGCAATAGTTTTGCCGTGGTTTTTTACACGAAAGGGTTTTCCACGTGAAATTGGTGTTCTTGTTGTTGATGTTTTCTCTCACTGTTTTGATTGCTGATTCTTATGGTTTTAAGATTTAAAAGTTTAAAATATTGATTCACCTCACCCCCCCCACCTTTTAGTATTTTGTGTGCTCTTCAACTCGCACATGCACTAAAATTATGTTGGCTATGTGACTCCTCAAAAAATAAAGATTGTTGGGCAGCAGTAGTATCCAAGTCAGCTTGCTCTAGCTCTACATCCCACAATTCCATTGCCACTTTCTTGCAGTCATTTTGTTTGTGTGAAAGAAGGTGCAAGTTGGAAAGCACAAACACTTAACTCCTTTGCCTTTTTTAAAGTCAATTGTTTGCAGTTTATTGAGCCGATGAAGGATTATGTATTCCAATTCTGCTCAAATGAATACAACTAAGTTAAAGAGTTAAGAGTTATAAAATTAGACTTCAAACTCGAAAAAATAAATGAAAAGAAATTCAAATTTAGCAGATTTAAAATAAAAATTAAAAATAAAGAACTTGTTTGCAATAAAAATTTGATTAGAAGATGTTGAAGGTTTTGGAATGGTTGGCCATGGAGGTATCACCAAATGTGAGCATTCTTCTTATACAAGTGGAAATACTTTGACCATCAGAGTGTACAAAATCAGCACCCTCATTCATAACTACACCCTCCACATCAAGATCAAAGAAGATTCTAGCAAATGCTAGCTTGTACCCTTCACTAACTTCCACATCTATGTAAGGTGCAACCTTCCTCAACAAAGAAAGGATCTCAATGCTATAATATTTTAGAGTCAACACAAAGGCAAGAATATGTAATCATTTTTGTTCCACCACTCAACAAGAATTGTTTGCACCTATTTTACATAAGTTTCTTCAAAAATCTTGCTATTTCTCATTTAAGATGGTCTTCATCTTCTCAATCATTGAGACAATGCCATCATATACCTCTCCCAAGCATAGCTTACCCATGACAATATAACAAATCATGCTCATGATGGGCTCAATGAAAGTTAAAGAGTTATTCCACACCCAACAAATGTCATCTAGGGTCATTTGCTTGACATTCATTCCCCTCTCACTATTAGATTGCCTCCACACAAACCAAAGTTGGCTAATGACCATGCTAGAAAGTGTCTCCCATACCTTCACAAGTCCTTTCAAGATGATTATGATGGAGGTGAATTGAGTCTAAGCAACCAATTTGAAAATAAAATTAAAAAAGTAAAAAGAAAACATACCTAATTTTTTTATAAAAGAATTACTATAGTGAAACATATAATTGTATTGTTTCATTTAGCTTTAGCAGCTCCGATTTCAAGAATGATCTGCATATGGCTTGCAACATGTGGTGGTTGGTGATGAACATTTGGATCTCTTTAGCCTCAACATACACTTGTTTGATCCAATCATTTTTTCTATCCAATTTTTGTAAGATTCGGTTGAGTGAGTGGACAAGACAAAGTGTTCACAAGATGTGTGAATACCATGTATCAACCAACAAACCAGGAACATGCTAAAAGACTCATATGAGGATGTCCACAACAAATTGTGCATCCTTCAACTATCCTTCACAATCCATGACTTTCAAAAATGTTGCCCCTTGAGGGGACACTACAATCACATTGATCAAGGGCCTATTTTTTGCATCCTTCCTTCCACTAGTATCAATGGACACTCCTATTTCAATCCACAAATCCCTAATAGGTTGCAATGGATCTTCTAAGAGTTTCACCTACATTGCTAATAAAGTGTTGCACACCTTCTCAAACCTTAGGTCCTTGTATCCTTTTGGAGCCTCATTAATTTTTCTCACCATATCTTGCCAACCTATTTGTATAGACACATCTTGCCATGTGATTATTAGCAACTTCTCAGGGTTCATTTTGGAATGTCTTTTCCAATGGCCTTATTGGTGGTCGGAATTGTAGGTCCCAAATCCCTAAAGCTGAATCTCCTCCCAAATGCCAAGGGTGTCAAATTTGGAGACGAAACCACACACTTATGATCAGGCTTGGGCAACAACGAACCAATTATTGAGGTGGGTAGGATCTCCTTCTCTTCTGGCTCTGCTAAACCAAGGGAGGCTTCATTAAGTTGTTGAGTTAGATGATATTACATCAAGTGAACTATTTCCTTGCTAGAAACCATGCCCACTACATAGTGCAAGAAAAAAATTCTATATAAGCTAATCCTAGGTCTAACCATGAGCATACCTGCTTAGAAATGAAGCCCAAAAATCAATCAAGACAACATTCCTTAATTAACATAAGATTCAATATTGTGCAGTTCACATTTTGTCTTCTACTGCTGAGCAGTTGTTTGGAGGAGACAGTATGCAAATGCAATAATATAGTGAGTCTAGGGGAATGTTATAACTAAGCTAGTATCTATTCTTCTTAATTCCGTAGGAGCCAGTGCCTCCTGTAATAGAAACATGCAATACTCAAATAGCTTTTTGATAGTCTTCACTTGCTCACCATGCAGGTAGCCTGTAGGCTAGCTTCATTGACTGAACTAGTGCAAACAGACTGAACAGTACTTACATTAACTGCAAAATAATGTAGCTGCCAGCAAACAAAGAAAAAAAAAATCTAACTTCATTTTTAAAATCTCTTAATCTTGCATACCTGAAGATGCCTGTTACAAGCATCCCAACAAAGATGATATTAACTGGAAACCAGACTTGGACAAGCTTCGGAGTGAGTGGTTCAGTTGAAATTACCCCAAAGATTGTCAAGAGACGTACAATTGCCACACTCACAAGGTTCTGCAATTTGTTAAGAATCAATTAGATAATTTAGTAAAGTCCCAGATTCCCAATTTGCCATGTCAACATTCTGCCAAAGTATATTTTCCATTAATCATCCATGTATCATTAACTATAATCAATCATTTTACCTGGTAAAACATTAGTGATATTCCTGCATTTAAGTTATAGCCTGAGAGGACAATTTTATTAAGCAGTATCATACTGCATGAGGAAAGACAGTAAGCCAATCCAGAAATAAGAGCCTGATTGCGCACTTTTATAAACCCATGCTCCCGAACAGCCTTCTCGACATCTTTCTCCACATCACCAATTTCTTCATCGATGTTATTATGTAATATTGGTCTTGATCCTGCGAATACTCTGCATTTACATAATTCATCATAAGCTTAGGCAGTCTTTGAGATTCTGATTTTACAGCAGAGAAAGATACAATTCAACAACAGTTCATATTAGAAAAAAAAATGTATGTGGTTCATTATGTTTAGACTCTTCTTTATAAGAATAGAGGACCCAACATAATATAAAAGTTATAGATAGTTTCATAGGTCACTGTCAAGTGAGACACAAAATTGGTGTATGAAAGCTCCCTTGTAGAAGCCCCATGAGAGGATTGCTTTTCTATTTACCTTAAATATTCAAATTTTGCAAATCTTTGGGCTTCGATCCTTTGACCAAACTTTCAGTAATTCCAAGTCTTGCCAATCCAACTAAACCCAAGGTACTGGGAATAAGGAATTTTTTTTTTTTTTTGTTACTGACAAAAAGCAAGCAAAATGACTGGGAATTGCATGAATGGCCAAAACAGCATGAAAAACTAAGAAATCTCTTGATCTAGGTTTAAATACAGAAGTAGAACTGTACCCAGAATGGCATATAATATCGTACAAGAGGCAAAGCGGGTATGCATCATCATATAATATAACATATAAGGCAGCATCATCAGAGAGAACTAATCAATCAGTTCGCTTATTCTAAAAAATCTAGAGGCAAACAATGTGAATAATTTTCTTTTTAGTACATGCCAAAATGTAATGCATTCTTTGTTGTTCACTTATGACTCATTAATAAATAATTCCTCATGCTTTCTTGATTTAAAGGTCACTCTGCAGTTTCGATAATTAGAAATATTGATTTCTAATTGTTATTCAATTAGCTTACTTTATTTAACTAGCTATTTCCTAATAATTCCATATGTTGTTCTTCCATCCTTTGTTCTATAATACTATATATTTCAGAGCATAATGATATGTTATATCTTAATCAACTATCATTTGGGAAGAGTCAAGACTATATTCCGTAAGAACAGAATACCTTTAAGAGAAACCTACATAGGAAATTGCGAAGTGATAGTGATACATGAACCTTTGTTCTGAAATACAGAAAGCATGATCTAGGATAAGGTGGATGAACAGAAACTTGTAAGTATCAGCATGGCATTTTAAACCAGATTAGATTAAGGCATACCTTATTAAGTGACCATAAAATGGAAATTGTAATAAAAAGTAGGCAGATTTCCTATGGAAAAATGTTCTAGATTTTCAATAGGTGCTAGTTTGGCATTATGCCAAAGGAAATAGGGCAATAACTAATTAGTTCTCCTCTGGGAAGCTCAGTGTCAATGTTAGAGGTGTGACAATGTTATAAATACTCAATGGATTTTGTTTTAAAAGCAATTAAAAGATATATCTTCAAATGCCATAACACTAAAGTTGCAGAGATAAGAAGCCTTGTCATTGTTCAGTTAAACCAGGAATAAATGTCTTGACATAAAGAAAATAATCATTCTAGTATTTCTCAAAGAACGGTATAATTGGCCAAGAAAAGGGATCTGGCTAGTAAACAAAGGTTTAAATACATGTGAAACATGTTCTATGTATCTGCAAATAATTGAATGTACAGTAAAGAAGTCAGTCCTATTGGATTCATTTACATGTCAATCACTTATTCCTATTTTCCAATTGTATTAACAATCAATTGTCAAGAAAGCTAATATATGAACCTGAATTTTGTTTCAAATTTTAAATAGCTGCTGTCCATTGATTATGTGAACTGTGACTTCTGACAGGTGCATACAATAAAGACCTCAGAAAGCATAGCTGTTCAAGATATGTGATGAATAGACATTTAATATGAAGAGCATCTTAGGCCTTCTAATCCGTTGATGACAAGATTAACAACGTTGCAATTTATACAAGTAATTGCATAACAGATATAGTACAAAGTTACAAACACAAAGCTCACAAAATGGCTTGCAGTGTGATCTGGATTGACAGAACACTGGAACTATGTAACCAATGGCAAAATAAGGAATTAAAGAGACACATTCCACTCTTGAAATAAAATAAGTGTTTCTGAGGAACTTCTTGTGCCTGTTTGACTCTTTCTCCTCACGTGTTGCCAAAAGAACACCTGCTCTGCATGAAGTATAGGGTTGGCTTAAAGAAAGACATTAAAAAGTTTATGATTTCAGATTACAAGCAACTAATACTCAAAGAAACATTGGCAGTTTCCACTATTTTCTATAAAACTTTGATAGTCGTTGTTTAAACAAATTAAGACAGAAGATTCAGTAATTATGCTTAAATTACTAAATATAAATTTTTAAACAGACATTAAAAGGCAACAACAAAATACACATTTACCCTACAGGATAAATTTGAGAACATGATAATTATTACATGCCGATCCAGCTTCTCCTTAAAGTGGGACATCATTTTTCATTCCATTTTGCATTCTACTTATGACTTGTTTATGAATGTCTCCTATTGCATCTTTTTCAAGGTCCTTGCCTTCAGCTAAATCTTAAGGAATACTGAGAGATGTAGCCCCAAATGCTATAGAATAGATTTTTTTATGGACAGATCCAGTGATATAATAGATGATAAGAAAAAGGTGCATGCATCAACAATCAAAGTTATGGGGGAAAAAAGCCAATGTATCCACAGTTGAATTTCAAAACCGACTGAACGTTTAGATATAAAAAATCCACAAAAGCACATGGAAAGCATTTAACTGCATAAAATACTAACAGGTCAAAAGAAAAAAATAACTCTCTAAAATACACAAACCCCACAAAAGACTAGGTTTAAGCAAAACTTTTCAACTTTCTACTAGTAGAAAATATTAATAATCTTCTCAGTATCAACCTCATTACCTTAATTTGTACAATTATATATAGTGTACTAAGCTCTCTAAGACTTGCCAATAATAAATGTCGGAGTTAGTATTACATCATATTTTAGTATATAGTTTAGATTGGGTAAATAATGCTAGTCTTTTTTTAGGTGATCAGATTAGAATGCAAAAATAATTTCAAATTCAACACAAGAACACAGCCAATACCCTGGGAAAACCTTCCAACCCGAGGGAGAAAAACCCAGCAAATATATCTCTTATATATTAAATGAATGGGAGCAGAAATCTGCTTACAACTCAGGCACAACACAATGCCTAAAACATACAATGAATAACAGCACCTCTGATAGGTGCAAAGATACAAATGATATGTTTTTCTTTAAGCTCGACCTGCTGCAATAAATGAATGATCTGCTTACTCAGATCACACTACTTCTCCTTTTCTAAATATGCTTGACTTGAATGATCAACTTGAATGAGGAGCATCATATATATAGACATCCAATAGGCATCGCACCCCTTCACCAAGAGAGGTCGGCCTCTAGACAAAAGATGTCTTAGAGAAGAGGCACGATTATCTAGATGAGGTCGGCTTCCTTAAACAATTAATAAATATTAATTAAGCCTTTATTAATTTATCATTTGATCATAAATGAAGGTGCCTCTTCATTTAGCATTCATTATATAAATTTAGATAGCTTAACCTATATCTAAATTTATCTCAAAAATCGTGCCTGGAAGTATTGTCCTGCAACTGCAATCTTCAACACTCCCTCTCAGCTAGGGAGGAATACTTCCACCTGTGTAATACATATCACCTCATAGTGATGTTAATCAACATGACTACATGTAAGAACAGAGCTTGTCACCTCATCGTGATATCAACCATCATGGCTACCTCCATAGATGGTATGTACAAGTGCTCATCACTCAATGTGATGTTGTCACCTCGCCGTGACTTTCACCATGGCTCCCCCAGAGGATGAAACACAAGTACAAGTAAATCATCACGGACTCTCTCACGTGATGTTGTCATGGAGTCACACACATGACATCCACCATGGCTCTCCCAAAGGGTGGAAACAAGGGATTTCACCTCGAACTTCTCTTGCAGAGAATAACTCATTAACAAGGGATTTCACCTCGAACTTCTCCCCCAGAGAAGAACTCATTAAAGAGGATCATTGATATTGAGACTCCTTCTCAGTTAAGGCTGTGTTCTCCACCATACCAAGCTTATCTTGAAAGTACACAAACTTTATCCTGGAGAGAGGCTTGGTGAGAATGTTTGTCGTCTGCTCATCAGTGCTGATATACCTCAACTGTATAGATTTCCTCAATACCATATCTCTGATATAATAGTATTTGATCTCAACATGCTTTGTTTTATCATGAAACACAGGATTGACAGAAAGCTTCACACAACTCTAGTTATCACAATGAATGATAGTAGGCTCCATTGATTGTCCAAACAATCCTACAAGGAGCTTACGAAGCCACACTGCTTCACGAGCTGCCACACAAGCTGCTATGTACTCTACCTCAGCTGCACTCAATGCTACTGAAAACTGCTTCCTGCTGCACCAGGATATCATGGCAGATCCCAAACTGAAGCAACAACCAAAGGTACTCTTCTGATCTGTGACATACCCTGCCCAATCAGAATTAGTAAAACCATGCAGCTCCAAATCTACACCTGAAGAATATTTCAATCCATATCCAACTGTGCCACACAAGTATCTCAGGATATGTTTAGCTGGAACAAGATGTATCTGTCTTGGTTCACACATGAACTGATTAAGTGCATTCACTGCATAGCAGATATCCAGTCTAGTGTTAGCTAGATACATCAATGAACCAATCAGCTGCCTATACATCATGGAATCCACCAGTTTTGAACTAGTTGCAGCTTCCTTCAACTTATGTAAGTTGATCTCCATGGGTGTAGACATAGGTTTGCAATCAATCATACCAAACCTCTTCAGAATGTCAATGGTATACTTGCCTTGACTTAGAATCATCTCATCTGGTTTTTGCCAAACTTCTAAGCCAAGAAAGTAATGCACAAGACCAAGATTCTTCATCTCAAACTCAGAAGCTAACTCCTTACATTTCAAAATCAAATGTTCTTCTCTAGTGATAATCAAATCATCAACATACAGAACCAAAATTAATGCTTCACCATTTATCACCTTAAAGTAGAGGTTAGAATCTGCATCATTCTTTGAGAAACCCAAACTCAATAGGTAACGATCAATCCTTTCGTACCAAGCACGAGGAGCTTGCTTAAGACCATACAGGGCCTTCTTTAGCTTGCAAACATGAGACTCCTTCCCATGTACCTCAAATCCTTTGGGTTGCTCAATGTAAACCTCTTCTTCTATGACACCGTTCAGAAAGGCCGTCTTTACATCCATTTGGTGAATCTTCCATCCTCTAGATGCAGCAATAACAATAATGGTTCTGACAGAAGTATAACGAGCCATAGGAGCAAAGGTTTCTTCATAGTCAACTCCCTCTTTTTGTGAAAACCCTCTAGCCACAAATTTGGCCTTGTACTTCTCAATGCTCCCATCAGTCGCATGCTTGATCTTGAAGAGCCATTTAGAAGACACCACAGATTTTCCTTCGGGTCTAGGAACTATATAACAAACATCATTCTTAAGTATGGATTGATACTCTTCAGTCATAGAATCCTTCCAAACTTGTTGACTAGAAGCTTCTTCAACACTTGAAGGCTCTGACTCAATGATATGACTCATCAAAGCTACATAACTGGAGAACTTAAGAGGTCTCTTACTTTCTTTGAAAGTTCCTCTTGGGGCTGCAAAACTTTCTGCTTCCTGCATTTTTTTCTGGCCCAAAGAGGTCTCTTCCTTCCAATCACAATATCTGTAGGCCCATCAGTAGGCTCCAAGGGTTTAGTTGGATCATCATCTTCTTTAGATTCTGGAACCTCCCTCTGATTCTCAGGAACATGGTCAACTTCCATATCCTAAGGAGGCTCTTCTTCATCAATCTCCATATGAGATCCCTTGGATCTTCTAAATGCAACATCCTCCTCAAATGTGACATCTCTACTGATCTCAATAGTCCTCTGACTCGAAATGTAGATTTTGTAGGCTTTTGATGTCTCACTATAGCCTACCAAAATTCCCTTCTTGCCAAAAGGTTTCAATTTTGTCCTCTTTTCCTTAGGTATATGAATATACACTGGACACCCAAAGATCCTTAAATGACTTACTTCAGGTTTCACCCCAGAGAATGCTTCTTCAAGAGTAATGTTCTCCAAGATTCTATGAGGACTTCTATTCTGGACATAGACCGCAATCCTGGATGCTTCAGCCCAAAGAGAAATTTGCAGGTCTCGGTCATGAAGCATGGCTTTGACTGCTTCCACGATAGTTTTGTTCTTTCTCTCCGCAACACCGTTCTGTTGAGGATTATAAGGAACGCTAAGCTCCCTCTTAATCCCTGCTTCAATGCAAAAGTTATGGAAAATAACAGAAGTGTATTCTCCTTCGTTATCGGATCTCAAGACCTTGATCTTCTCCTCCGACAAATTCTCCACCCGAGCTTTGAATTCTCTAAATCTTTCTAATACCTCCTCAGATTCTTTAGGTCTCAAGAAATAAATCCAAGTCTTTCTCGAGTAGTCATCAATAAAGATAATGTAATACAAGAACCCACTCGAAGACGCAATAGACATTGGACCACATAAATCATAATGGATGAGATCAAGAATACATTTAGATCTACTCTCTCTACTATGAAATGGACCTTTTGTATTCTTACCTAAGGCATAGCCTTTACATGTACCTTCATGCTCCTGGTTGAATTTCAGAAGGCCGGTGACCATCTTCTCCATAACAGGTAGCGCTCGAAAGTGAAGGTGAGCCAATCTTCGATGCCAAAGATCACCCAAACTCGCGGAGTCATGTACTAGAGATTGAATGGGGTACGTGCATAGCCTATAGAGACACCCATGTCTAACTCCAACCATCCAGGCAGTTTTGAAGTTAGAGTTCTTCGCCCATATGAGAAATTTGCCTTCAAAAAAGGCAACTTGATAACCCTTGTCTTCCAAGGCTGATATGGAAACAAGGTTCTGCTTGATGCCTGGAACGAATAGCACATCATCCAACTGTAATGAATCGCCGAAATCCAAGTGTAGAGATGAAGTCCCAACTCCCTTAACCGAGTAACTAGCATCATCTCCAATAATAACTTGTTCGTTGGAATCTTTCATCACCAAATCAGATAGGTGCTCCTTGAATCCAGTGATGTGGCGAGAGGCACCACTATCTATTAGCCATGTGTTGGATTCGGTAGATACATTACTTGACAAGGCTGAATAGAACAAGTATTCACTTGTATCCTTTTGCATAGAGGCTTCATCGACATTAGCAAAGGCGGCTTGTTGCTTAGGCCTAGAAGGACATTCCTTTGCAAAATGACCATACTTGTCACATCGAAAACATTGGACCTTGGAGGTCCCTCTTCTTCTTAAATGTGGGGCCACCATCAACTCCTCTATCTCTATTTTTTTTAAAATACCCTTTCTTCCCACCTTTCTTCTTCGAGGATTGAGTGGCAAGAACATGAAGATCTTCATTAACGAAGCTTTTCCCAATACTTCTTGCAGCCAACCTAGATTCTTCTTGAATACAGTCTGCCCTCAATTGATCAAACTTGGGAAGCTTCGATCTTGCACTGATTCCCTGAATATAAGACTCCCAAGATGAAGGGAGACCATTGAGAGCTAGCATGGTTAGATCCTTGCTATTGACAACATGCCCAATAGACGAGAGTTGATCTCTCAATTCGGTTATTCTCATGAAGTAGGCAATGATAGTTTCTCCCTTCGCCATCTTCAAGTGATGAAGTTGTTACTTCAGTGCAAGAGCCCGGCTGGTGTTGTTGATCTCGTACATCTCCTCTAGGGTTTTGAATATCTCTCTCGTAGTCCTTAACTTGGAGACGATAGGAACAATATGATCCTTCATCGAATCAACCAACATCTTCTTTGCCCTAGTATCTTTCTTCTTCCATAGGGCTTTTTCTTCCTCATTCGTAGGCTCGGGGGCAGAGCTCTCCACAAACTCTGTCAATTCGCTTTCCTCCAAGGTGAGCATGATCCTAAATCTCCACAAAGTGAAGTTTGATGCTCCCTCAAGCCTATCCTCAATCTTAAGACCATTCACCATGTTGACGAGTGAATGAAGATGAGAAAAATAAAACAAGGGTATGGCTGATATAATCACAAACCTGATCGGGATCCTCTTCAAACCCGCTCTGATACCATGATAGTTTTTTTTTTTAGGTGATCAGATTAGAATGCAAAAATAATTTCAAATTCAACACAAGAACACAGCCAATACCCTAGGAAAACCCTCCAACCCAAGGGAGAAAAACCCAGCAAATATCTCTTATATATTAAATGAATGGGAGCAGAAATCTGCTTACAACTCAGGCACAACACAATGCCTAAAACATACAATGAATAACAGCACCTCTGATAGATGCAAAGATACAAATGATATGTTTTTCTTTAAGCTCGACCTGCTGCAATAAATGAATGATTTGCTTACTCAGATCGCACTACTTCTCCTTTTCTAAATATGCTTGACTTAATGATCAACTCGAATGAGGAGCATCATATATATAGACATCCAATAGGCATCGCACCCCTTCACCAAGAGAGGTCGGCCTCTAGACAAAAGACGTCTTAGAGAAGAGGCGCAATTATCTAGATGAGGTCGGCTTCCTTAAACAATTAATAAATATTTATTAAGCCTTTATTAATTTATCATTTGATCATAAATGAAGGCGCCTCTTCATTTAGCATTCATTATATAAATTTAGATAGCTTATAGCTATATCTAAATTTATCTCAAAAATCGTGCCTGGAAGTATTGTCCTGCAGCTGCGATCTTCAACAATAATAAATAGGTTAGTTTATAGTTTATATAAATAAAACAATGGTTGGTTTTCTGGAAGTTCTTACCGTAAGTTAGTTTGGTTTGGGAATTACAAGGCTATAATAGCCAATGCACAACAATGTAAAATCAATCTGAAATCAAATCAAATTTATCACATATATTTCTGTATTGTTATTCTGCTGTGCAACAATAGAATAATTGTGTGTATTTGCTCGCCATTTTAATATGGTATTAGAGCAATATCAATATTCTGGCCTGTAAATCAATGAGGTCATATGATTTCACATACAAAGTAGCA
Source organism: Sequoiadendron giganteum (assembly GCA_007115665.2). Classification (NCBI taxonomy): domain Eukaryota; kingdom Viridiplantae; phylum Streptophyta; class Pinopsida; order Cupressales; family Cupressaceae; genus Sequoiadendron; species Sequoiadendron giganteum. Next base: position 38,064,805 of record CM021108.1, read on the forward strand.
TGTGCCCCTGCCTAAAGAATGCACAGATGTGTGATTGCATTCAATTTTGAAGGATGAAGTTCTGTAGTTGATAAAGATTGGGTGCAGGAAGAAAGATATGTTATACTACAGAATAAAACTTCCTGAATTATTGCTTTAATAGAGAGTTCTTTTGTCTATGCCCAATTTATATAGGGAAAATGTGATCCTCAATATGTTGGGAAATGTAAACTAGATTTACGACAGCTCCATTATCTATGATACCAAAAGGAATGTTCCCCCCAATGTTCATGGCTTTCATTTGTTCACTGGTTAGCCAATAGAAGCTCCTTTCCTTGGCATCTCGATTGTCTTGACAATTTGTCCAAAAATTTTCTATAATGGACACATGGTTGAACTTGGGTCCACTCTTTCAACCTTCCCTTCAACATCATAGTTTATGAGGGGGTCAACCATCCTAAGGTTTAATGAAGATAATTCTTCTTATAATGCTCTCACATATACCACAAAAGCACAAGTATAAAACCTCAAGACAAATGGAAATGGCATACAATGTTTTTTTGTAAGATTTTTATGTCTCTCTATTATTTGCCTTGAAAACTCCAATAGAATATTTTATTAGTATAAAACCTCGGTAAAAGAAACGAAGCTCCAATGAAATCAACAACCCTGTGAAGATCACACACTTATCCTGAGAGGGGGGGTGAATCAGTATAAGAACAATTTTAAACTTTCTAAAAACTGAATAATCTTAACTTGATAGTGTGAATGAACCATAAGCAAAATGAGCACTAGTTTTATGTGGAAAACCCTTTCAGGAAAAAACTACGGCAAAATATTTGCTTTTATTAATAAGTAGGCACCAACCTGCAGAAAACACCAATCTTCGATTACAAAAGCGAGCACCAACTCACAGCTGAGCGCCAGCCCAATACATCACTGAAAATGAGAGGCACCAACCTTCACACTAACAGGTATGATATCTTTTAAATGGAAGAAGAATAACAACAAACCCCTTCTTTGAATCACCTTTTTCAAAAACTGAATTTTATCTCTGCACTTATCTTCTTGTCCAATTCTGCCCCTTACACCTTTCAAAAACTCTGCATTAGTTACTTTCAAATCTACTTCTTTTTCTCTTATTAGTCTGCCATGAAAACTGCTTCACACAATTGATTTTTTTTTTTTGTCTAATTTCTCACAAAAAAAAAATCGACCATTACATGCAAATTCGTACTATATCTTTTTTCCTTTTCTTACTACACAAAAATATCTCCTTTTTCCTTTTTCATATAAAAACTATAGCATTAATCTCTTTCTAAAAAAATAAAACCATAAGACTTTAAAAAAAAAAATATAGTGCTTTAAGGAGAAAAGCCAGCCACAACAAAAAAAAACTCTTTTTGTTTTTAGAAATAGATCCCCCTTTTTTAAAGAAAAAACAACTCCATTTAGCATGCATCAGTGGTTATCTTTTTGCATGCTATCTTTATGCTTTCTTTTTCCCTTTTTTAGCAATAGATCTTCGAATCTGATTTTTAGTTGCATGCTATCTTTATGCTTTCTTTTTTTTCTTTTTACTTTTTAGCAATAGATCTTCAAATCTGATTTTTAGCTGCATGCTATGTTGTGGCACTTTCTTTTTGCATGCTTCATTTCATGCAATTATCCAACTCTCTTTTTGCATGCTTTGTTTCATAAAATTATACAACTCTCTTTTTGCATGCTTTGTTTCATGCAATTATCTAACTCCTTGCATGTTTTGTTTCATGCATAAGTGGCGCCAATGGGGAATATATCGTTGCATGTTCTTTATATATTGTCGAATGTTATATCATTGCATGTTTCCTTTAACATCAATGACAATATTCTAACACTCTGAGATAGGTAGATTTCGGGAATTAAAGAAACTAGTGTCCCTAGCTTGCTGTCAATTGCTTGGCCTCTGTAGAAACTCTGACATTGTCATTTCTAGAAACTTATTGATTATAGGGAAGATAGAAGCATCATTACTCTTTAAAATGCTTTCTCGCTTCTTTGTATTCCAATTGTGGATAATACTCCCAAGATCTGCTTTGTTCATCACTTCCCCTAATGTTCCTACTATGGTCAATCTTGTTAATAGATAATGTATGATTTTCTGAATTTCTAGCAGTTTGCACAATGGTCAATTGTTGATGGAGGTTGTCACTTACCAACTAAGCCCAACCAACAAATTCTTCCCCCTTGAGAATTATGCTCATAAACTGATACATCATGGTACATCCCAGAGTTGAACTTCTCCATAACTCTGTTCAAGATGGTAATCATATCACCAATCTCTGGTTGAAAATCTGATTTGGTGAGGTTTTTGGGGATCTTGGTGATAGATTTTCTCCTCTTAAGCAACCATGCTCTATTAAGGTGCTTGAGATTACCATCTTCATCCTTCTGGTATGCTTCCAAAGCATTTTTTTCTGTCAAGATTGTCAAAGATATCTTGAAAGGTAGACCAAAAACATGTGATATCATTGATGTTGTAGTATCCAGGACGGTGTTCCCATCTAGATCCTTAGATATTCTTGTGTTTGGGTCATAGGCTTGAGCACAAGCTAGGATTGATTATTTCTAGGCTTTGTATGGCTAATAAGAATGCTGCAATATGTGCTAAACCAAAGTTATTTATGAACTTGGACCTAATAGTCTGAGAATTGTCAAATATTCTTCTATGAAATACTTTAAGGTAATGTGGCCCAAATATGTGTTAGTGCTGTCCTAGACTAGGGAAACTATTTTGGGTGCTTTCATTACTCCTTGGAACTCGTATTTCTTTGTTGTAGGGAGCTTGTAAATCTTGTCAACCATCTTTGTCATCCTACAAATTAGCAAAATACCCCAATAAATCCACCATGATTATTAAAGGCATTCATTTTTTAGTTTCCTAACTTGGATCATTAAATAGTGTAACAACCCCGATGTTCTACTCAGTAAAATCTCCAATGTTTTCACCTTAACTGAATAAATCACGATGCCATGACTTAGCAATAAATTTTTTTCTTTCCATAATGTAAATTACATGCATAATTGAATAACACTAAATCCAAATTGGCATTGCATTTCAATGTAATCTTACAAATCTTCCAAATACATAGATATCATATTGAATGAACTCAAGTATAACATTCATGATTACATTCTTCCATATAACTGGGTACATGATATGTACATAGCTCCTCTGAGCTTCATCTGGCAATAGCTATACAAACTGGTCTTGATGTCGCCGCATCGGTGCATACATTCTGAATGTCCCTGCTCGCTGGTGCAAAAATTCCAGTTGTCCTCGATACCAGCGCAAACATCTGCAAACCTTAGCCGCCAACTAATGAGGAGAAGCATCACTCAAGCGTTTTTCAGCCAACCACAGACTCATATGTGGTCCCCCGCACATATATCATTTGATAAATAGCCCTACCCTTTGACGAAGAGATTGGTTGGTAAACCTTGTATCAATAGCCTAACTGAGCTTAGTGTTGTGTCCTACATGACTAGAACTTGTAAACCCACAATCTAGGACTAGCATGCATACAACTAGATCACGGTGAACTTGATAGTGTAAACAGTGGCTACTTACACTACTTTGGCCAAAGTGTTCTCACTCAGTACTTCGAATGAAGGTCATTCTATTCACATTGGATCTTGACCGTTCATATACTATGCTTAGGTAATTTCCTTCCTTAGGTAATCCCTAACCTTAGAAATAACCCATTCCCCTTTCCCAAAAACACTGTGATATCTTATGGATATTCCCATCCTTCGTATAATATAAGAGCTTTCCTAGTCCACGAGTTAACTTTACATAGACAAGCCATTCATTATAAAAGACAATCTAGTTCCAAGTATAGCTTATAATCTAGAGTGTAGCTATATAAGCTTCTTCTATTCATAGATTAGTTATCCTTAAATAACCGACTCCAATCAGTGAAATATCACACTAATAAGTGGTTCTCACCAAGAGAATAGCCACATCAATGTTTGACCTCAATCAAAGAATAATCATAGCAATAGTTGCTTCCCTCCGAGAGTGTAACCCCTTAATTAAAAAGGGTAAACAAAGAGTCTACTCATGTAACTAATCACGTAGCAACATTCACTCAATAGGTAAACCCATCTATGCCCCTATACACTTAGTATCTCATAAGCTCAAGTGATTTACTTAATCACAAAGGTGAGTCTCGACTAATCCGATTATATAGGTTACTCTAACCCTATATATTCTAATCAAAACCAAGTGTACAACCCAACCCAGTAAGTTATTCCCAACCTATAGATATCATCAAGTATTCAAGTACTTATCCTCGGAGTAACCTGCTAACCATATAGTATATTCAAATGACTTAGCTATGAGTAACTCTTAAGCTACCCTTGTATAATCATATCTAGTATAATAATAATACTTATGACAAACAAATCCTCCTATCATGGAGTAACTACAAGCACATCACCAAATAGAATAATAGCTTCTAATTCCTTTTCAAGCAATACTATTTTCCCTAAATGCAAGTAGTCATAATAGACAATTCAAAGCAATCATGGAAAACAATCTTTCAAAAGTTTAAACAATAAAGAAGAAATATCCTCATGCCTATTTTCGATTATCCAATTGATTGACTGGAAATCAATTTTCCCACAGCAGCAACTAGCATACTTGACTCCTTTAGCTATGCCATAGTAACCTCCCTCTCTCAAGTTGATAATGTACTTCACTCAATATGATAATACTCTCACAAATAATCACAACTCTCTCAGATAAAATAGAATATTGCGGATATGAATTGCAGAGCAAAATGTATAAAATGTTGAGCACAAATGTGTATGGAATGCATTCCGAACAAGCGAATTTGCTCTACTATTTATACAACAAAAAAGACACTTTCCATCCTATAGAATAGGTATGAGTGTTGACAACAATCACCTTGCAAAGCTATTCACTTAACTTTGCCAAAAGGTGGTGCACAAAGAAGAACATACCCATCCAAACAATACTACAAGTCAACCTCTTTTGATGACAGCAGTGAAAGACTATTTCAAATCAGCACATGATGATAAAGTTGTAATTCGAGTTGCCCTCACAATGAACATCTACAATGAATAGGATTCACAAGGTGGCGCCAAGGTAAATAGCTCTTCCCAACAGTTGGCAGGAATTACAATATATTTAAATCAGTCAATATCAAATATGCAACACATAACTTACATCGACTTAGTCTCATATGAGTCGATTCTCTTCATTTATCAGTTTGACCAAGTCATCGACTTGCTGTACATACTCCTTATTTGCTGTTGATATTTACCAAATGACAAGGTGTTTTAAGAGTTTACTAAGTCAAAGTTGTTTCCAAATAAGGCGTCGACTAAGTCTCCTTCACATATTGACTTAATGCTGCGAGTTATTTTGTAGAATACTTGTTCCTTTATGCATTCAGTAGCATGAGTAATACTCGGCCTCTCAAAGTACAGTAATAAGTAATATATAATCAACCTTCGATTAAGTTAAATAATCGGCCTCTATCATTGTTAATGATAGTCGATTTCCATGCAAGTGATAAAATATATATATATCAATTATGTATATATACATTCGATATACAAATAAGTATAAGCAAGATAGTAATCACATAGTAATAACAATATATTGATTGTATACATATATATATGCCTCTATGTACATGTATACGTATGTATACATATATCAATACATTCGTATGGGCATGTTCGTTTGCCATCATACACATGTATCGATACATATATACACATTCGATTCTCACAAAAGCCATACACAATTACTATTGCATTGATAAGCACCTACGTGTGATATATTTATACATATACATATACATGTCGTTAGATCCAATTGACATGCATGTGTATATATATATATATACATACTCCACGTGTGTCCTACTCATCAATACAAATGTAGTAATACAAAAGAGAACTCTTAAGGTCAAACAGATAAACATCACCCAATAATGCATTATAATGGTAAACAAGACTCTTACTAATGCAGACACCTCAACTAAAGATGAATTACCAACTTCCCACTTCTATGTCTAGACTCAACCATTCTACTGTGAGTGTGTGTAAGCTCAAATAGGTTACGTTATTGGTTATCCAACCAATCATTTCTTTTGAGTGATACTTCCCCTCCGCCTAGAGGTATGAACATGTCCCAACAACCAGCTCAACACACTTGCAATGGTAGTTAGACGTCCACAATGAACCCATATGCATCATAACTTAAGCATATTCATAAAGCAATAAATGTAAACATATTTATTCTTCAAAGCTATATTAAGCATTTATCAATACTTTCACATAATACCTATTCTAGTATTCCATTCCTTAGCAAGCATATCAAACTCATGATTGCATTTTACTAACCTATTTACCCATGAAGGTAAAAGTAAATCAGTAATAACAAGTCGGGATGTGACAAATAGGCATAATTAAGCTTTAAAAACCATTAGAAGGGTATTTGCATGGTTAGGGAGATTCAAATTTGTCCTTAAAATTTTGAAGTTTAGGACTTTAGTGGGCTCAATGATTGGGGTTGGAATTGGCACTTGTAACCTAGATGTGCAAAATAGTTAGTCAGGTTTCGGGGCACAAAGTAGAATGAGAACTTGGAACCTAAGTGCCAAATTTGGGGAAAGTTTTAGTGTCTGACACGTTTAAGTTGTAGAGGATGTACCAGATTTGTAAATCAAAAGGGAACACAAAATTCGAACCTAGGTTCCAAATTTGAATGGAAGTCTAAAACCTACATAGTATCATGGAGGATCGGAAAGAAAGGTAGTTTGGAACTTTTGAGTCTTGGGGTCCTTAGTGTGAATTGTGCTCTAATATCCAAACTTCATTAAAGATTGGAAAGCAAAGAGTGGGGAGAAAAGAGAATTTGAGACTGAGAGGTCTCGAGTTCAAGACCTTAGGAAGAAACTGAGCCTAAATTTGCAATCTAACCTATAGACCTTTGTTCAAAGGGAAGGAAACTCCTTGCATTGAGGAAAAAATGGCCTAGATTGCTCTTAAAACAAAACAAAACCCCAAAAACATATTCCAACAATAAACAAGAAACCCTAATTGGAAACTGAAAACCTATGCAAGCACAAGCAAAGCGGATACAAGGAAAACAAAGAGTCTAAACCTTAAAGTGATGAAACAAAAACATGGAAGTGAAAGTACAAGAGGCTATGAGAAAAACCTACTTGGAATGCCTCACAAGGTAATGAAGCAAACGTGGACTGACATTGTGATGCCAATGACTTCCAAAGCTTGACGCACTCCAGACCTTTAGAAAATTCCACAAATCGATGAGTACAAACACAAGAGAAAGAGCTTTTGAATCACACTATGAACAAGTTGGAAAGCACAGGTGAAGGAAAATGAGGAATCAATGACCTATATAGGCCCTTGACCAACCCCACATGTTCAGCCATTAAGGACCTTAGTTGGTCAGATTTTTGAGCATGGGAGGAAACTAGGACTTAGGACCTAAGTTTTTATGTCCCTATCGACGTTTGTTGTTCGATTCAAAACCAAACATTAACTAGTGGGGGCTGAAATTGAGATGGAATTGGAACTTGGACTTTAGGTTCCAGATTACAACGGGGGCCTAACCTTTACTAGAACCTTATAGGTGTCATGTCGCTTAGAAGAACCAAAACCAAAAGTAAGAAACATAAAAAGGGTTCTAAACCCCTTTTAGGAAGGAATGACGGGAATCTTTTAGGAAATGGGAAGAAATAAGAAATAGACAAATCTAAGTGACAAAAATGAAAAGATGTGAACGACATGATATTGAAATTGAAAAGGAAAAAGGGGTCCCTATACTTGCCAAAGTTGAAAGATGGGGTGTGTATGCAAATCATAATAGGTCCCAATATATGTATTGGTCCAATGTGGATGCAAACAAGATGTTACAAAATGAACCTTGGTGTGCTCTATAATAGCTAGGATTAAACAAGGGAGAATTGGGTCCCATTTTTAATTTTTAACTTTTTTACTTTTAATTTTTTGCCTTTTTGACCTCACGGATTGATTGATCAATGTATAAAAGCAACCCAAACCAAAAATTTAACTTCAAAATAACTTGATACTCAAAAGAAAACAAATTTACCTTATTTTAAAAACAAAACTTACAAACCAAGTACACTTCTGAACTTTCATTCTTGCTCGTTGTTGTACATATAGAGCAAAAGATTGATCATTGAAAGTTCCAAAAAGGTTGGATTGCTATTCTTATGTGTGTACAATAACCCAATGGTAAGTTTTTATTTGTTTGTTTTCTTTATTTTCTTCTACACACAAAATCTCTTATTTATTTTTTTCATTCTTTTATTTTTAAATGAGTTAGGATATATATGTTTTTTCATTTTCATTTGTTTAGAATATGCTGTTTTGCCAATCTAGTGCCCTAGAGATTACAGTGGCAGCTAATTCTAGCTTTGTAGGCTAACCCTACATTAAATATAGACCTAGATTCATTGTTGTGGAAGTACGTTGACACGATATAGTAGATTCTAGGTTGTGGGTGATATGATTAGATTTTCAGTGGGTGTGGTGTCCAATATATTGGGTGGAACCCCATTTGTGTGGTGTGTGGTATTTCTAGCATAGGCATCAAATCTTGTCTAAGCAAGAAGGATACACTTGTGATAACATTTACAGTGTTGGATTAGGTTAGAGAGCAGGAGCAAGTAGAAGTACTAATTGCCCTAAGAATAGGTCATCCTTTGGTGTAATAAAGTAATAAATGTTATATTAATGGTTATTTAGTAATATCTAGTTTATTTAGTTTATTAGGTAGTTTCTATTTTCTACGTCAGTTTAGAGTTTAGTAAGTTTCTATTCTCGTTCTTCGTTTTTCTCTATATAAGGGACTGCGTCTCCATCTGTAATCATTCAATCAGTTAATAATAAGATATCATAACATGGTATCAGAGCATAGGGTTTTTTTGAGAATTTTTTTCCTTATTAAAAATTCGTAAGCTACCTGAAATTTATTTCTAGAATTTTTAAATGATTTTTTATGAAAAATCGTGCTGTTGTTTTTGAGTCGTGGTTTTCTAATTTTTGAGGGTTTTTACTATGAAGGACGCACCCGTTTTTTTGCTGAATCGAGGGCTTTGTAAAATCGTGGGTTTGTAGCCACGTTTTATTCTCAGAAACAATTTTTTTAAAATCGTATTCCTCCTGGTCGCGTTTTTGGGTATCGTGGCTCTACTTTGATGAGTTTTTTTCGTGTCTTTGGTGGTGGACTTGAACGAAGACAGTGGTCACGTCTTTCAATTAGTCACACTTGTGCTTCTGGTGGCGTTTGTTCATACCCACGTTCTGGAAATCACGTTTTTCTTGTATCTGCATTTTTTTAGACGTCTTTTGGACACGTTTCATGCCCTTTTTTTTGCTCATATTTTAGAACCATTGAAGGTCGTTTTTGCTCATAGCTGCGACGGCTAGGGTTTTTACAGCTCTTTTGCTGCGTTTTCTGGAGATTCAAACAATTTTCTGCAATTTTTCAGAAGCTTTCATGGTTGCCTAGGGTTTCTGCACATTCGTCTAGGGTTTTGACCCTCTGTTTCAAGGCGATTTTTTTTTCGATTGTAGATTCTTGGTGGGTTTTTCGAGATCTCAACTGGGTTGGTCTCTGATTTTTTTGGGTGCTTTGTTTTCCGTGCCTCATTTTTTGTGCCAACAAATTTGTCTTGAATTTTGTGCCAATTTTTTTAATAAGTTGTGTCAGCTGATTGTGCAATGCTTTGCCAGTTGATCACCGTGTTACCTCATTTTTCATGCTTTGGAAAATGGGAGGGATGGCGTCTTTGTCCAATGCTATGTTGGAAAGTACGCAGAGGTTCAATGGAAAGAATTACAACACGTGGAAGCAAAGGATGCTTACCATCTTGGAGTACCAGTGTCTGGATGCACTTGTCCTTGGTACAGAAACTCGCCCCACTTCTGCTAATAAGGATCAAGACAAGTATGATGGAGGTAATAGGGAGGCAGTCATGCTTCTCAAGTTATTTGTCACCGATGAGATGTTACCAGAAATACCTTCTGATAAATCTACTACGGAGATCTAGAAGCATTTGAAAGATCTTCATGAAACCTCAGACAAAAGTAGGGCTTTCTTTATGAAGAATATGCTCTTTTCTATTATGATGGATGACCAAGTGTCCTTGCAGGATCACTTGATGAAAATAAAAAAATATTCGTGATCAACTGGAGGCCATTGGTCGTACGATGGAAGAGGAGGATATGGTGTAATCACTTTGAAGAGTTTGCCACGTTCCTACGAGCACTTCACCGAAACGCTCAACATTACATCCACCAATGTTCACTTGAAGTTCGATGAGCTGTGCAACAAGCTATTGTAGCAGGATAGGTGGAGAAAGCAATTTAGGAGCAGCAGTGAGTCTCCTAGTGTTGAACAAGCATTTACTGCCAAGGATATTGGCAAAGGCGAGTCCACTCGGCAAAAAGGACAACGCACATCTGAGGAGGGTTCCAAGAAGAGTATCACCTGTCACTATTGTGGGAAGCTTGGTCACATCCAGAGGTTTTGCAGAAAGCAGTTGGCTGATCAAAAGTCCAACCAGGGAGAGTCTCAACAACAGGCTCATGTTGCAGAACATTTTAAGGAGAAGGCGAAGGAGTCAGCCTTCTATGCGTTCTAAACATTTTGGGTAGTTAGTAAAATGACCATTAAGGGAGGGTAATAAAGTAATAAATGTTATATTAATGGTCATTTAGTAATATCTAGTTTATTTAGTTTATTAGGTAGTTTCTATTTTCTACGTTAGTTTAGAGTTTAGTAAGTTTCTATTCTCGTTCTTCGTTTTTCTCTATAAAAAAGGAGACTACGTCTCCATCTGTAATCATTCAATCAGTTAATAATAAGATATCATAACATGGTGAAGAGAGGGTCTTGATCAAGGAGGCCCCTCGTTTCCCCATCTCTTATTGTTCTTGAAATTGTGGTAGAGAGCCACCCATTTTTGACCGAGCACGAAGAAGAGTTCACTACAAATAAGGGAACAAAGGAGCTTGTTGGCACCCCATTTTGTTGTGTCTCATTTCTCTTTGTTTTGCTCCTATGTCATGCACCTACCTTTGTTTACCCAATATTGATACTTTATTTGAGACATCTCTTGTTGGGTCACATGTGTCATGTATTTTCTAAGGATACTCACTTTGTGTGTTCTAGTCCAAGACCCTTAGTGAGAGTGGATTGTGAGGACTTCTTTTTGGGTTTATTGTTGTGTTTCATCATGGTGGGATGGGTGGTTTTGGGTTTGAAATTATGATTATGTTTTAAGTTGGAGGTTCACCCTTCCTTCCTTGGGTTTTTGGGTGCCTTGGGGACATTTGCACCAAGGCACTTGGTGTCAGGGTTCTAGGTTCCCTTGGAACCTCAACCCCCACTCTTCCTTGTTTTCCCTAAGTCTTCCCCTCGAGTTGTGGGTTGTTGAAACCTTGGAACCAGTTCTAGGTTTCTCATTTTCCCTGATCCTCGTAGGCTAGTTCCTCTCGATTGTCCTTGATCCCATTTCCTTGTGAAGGCTTGATCCTCAATCCTCTTTGTTCCCTTCGAACCCTAGAATTTCAAGTGAACCTTTAACCATGGAAACTAGTTCTAGATTTCTCACTCCTTGCTGCTCCTTTCCTCTTGCCCATTGTGCCCCTTGATCTAGTTGCCAAAACCATTTTTGGAATTGATCTCTTAGCTATCTTTCCCCCTTTTGGGCTTGGACCCCCAAGATGATTTGGAACGTCCCTATTCCCTATATTGTCCCAATCCCCGTGGCATTCTCTCATTCATTTCGTTTCTTCTTGTTCCTCGTCCCAATTCTCTTCCTGTCGTTGGGGCCCATGTCCATATTTTGTTGGACCTTGGATTCTTGGAGGAACCTATCACCTCCAAGTTGTACCCCAACTCCCAAGTTTGTTTGAACTCTCAGCATTGCAATTTTGAGTTGTCAATCCTTGTTCCCTCTTAAGACCTGGTTCTTGCCATTCTAAATCTCCACTCCTTTCCTTGGCAAACTTTCTCGTCACCTCAAAATTTCATGCACAAGTCCCTTTTGGACCCAATGTCCCACCATGCACCTTTGTGACTCTTAGAAACCTTTGCTTGCTTCATTGTTCCACCTAACTGCCCGCTATTTTGCATCTCCTCAACAAATAGGAGAGATGGCATTCATTTTCAAAGAATTTCTCTATATTTTTCAAGGGTTTTCCCATGCCCCAATATGTTAGATAGGAAATTGCCATAATGTCCCCCCATGTCTTCCACAGCATAGAGGACACTTTGCAACCGTTTGGCCACAATTTCATGCACAATTCTAGGAGAAACAACCTTGAAATGTTTGGACATCTTCTACAATGTACCAATCAAAGGATTTGTGAGTTTCCATGAAGATTTCATGCCCCCCTTCGATTGGTCATGGTTTTTTGGAAGTTTATTGCAGCTTGAAAACTCTTGACCCTAGGTAGTTTGCATGAGTATTTGTTGTTACCTATTTCACACATCGCCCCATTGCAAATGGGGACCCCCTTCTTTTTGCTTTTTGGGGTTTTTCCTTGGCATCGCAACTGCTTATCACCATTTTGTTTACAATGAGGAGTTTCAGTTTTTGAGAGTCACTCCGATCAAGCTGAGATTCAAGCCCGTATCAATGCCTAGATTCATGGAAGTGCTCAGAAGGTCCGATAGACGAGGAACGCCATTGCCTTGAGTCAATTCTGACACTTCCTATTTTTTAGGGATTCTGTTTTTTTTTGCTTTTTCAATTTTTTTATTTTTAGCATTTTTAGGCCATTCTAGAGTTCCTATTTTTTAGGGATGCTTTTTTACTTTTTTCTATTTTTGGAAGGTTGCTATTTTAGGGTCCCATTGTTAACACGCATTCAAAATGAGAAAATCAACGGAAAAGTCAAGGCGAATGATGAAGGTTTGATGAAAAATGGAAGAGTCTGAGAAGCTCGCCCATGGAAGGAAATGGCAAACATCTTGCCAAGTCCACCCTTGCCTTTGGCAAGCCAAAGGAGTGGACTGGCAAGACAAGGATGAAGTCTGCCCCATCCAAGAAGTTGGCAAGAAACTTGCAAAGTCCGCCCAACTCCTGGTAGGCCAACCTCCAGGTCCGCCATCCTCTGGAAGAGCAAGCATGAAGTCTGCCTTGGCAAGAGAAAAATTGGCAAGCCAAATGTGAAGTCCGCCCAACTTTGGAGGCAAGGAAAATTTCTAAGGCATTGGCTAAGTGCGCCAAGCATGAAGGATGTCAAAGAAGTTGCTAAGTCCGCCTTGGCAATTGGAAAGGCACAAGCAAAGTCCGCCCCCCCCCCAGCATGGTGAAAATTTCTAAGGCATGGAGAAAAACATGATTGGCAAGAAGGCTCCCAAGTCTGCCCACCTAACAAGAAGCATGTCCAAGCATTGGTAAAGTCCACCCAGCCAAGAGGAGGAAAGGAAAACTCAAAATTTGGCTAAGTATGGAGATGGCAAGCCAAGTACCAAGTCCGCCCAAAGGGAAGTGCACATGGTTTAGCCAAAGGTGAAGTCTGCCATGAAGATGTCAAGCCACAGGATCAAGTACGCCTAGAGGAAAATGCATCTTGTCTGGCCAGCTTCAAAGTCCGCCTTGTCCAAGAGAAGATGAAGTCCGCCCTAGAGCAAGATGGGAATAGCATAAGGAAAACAAACTCCACCTTAGCAAATGAGCAAAGTGGCACAACAACTATGAAGTCCGCCAAGGAAAACTCAGAAAATTGGCTAAGTGTTGATACCTTGGGGAATAAAATTTCAAAATTTGGTTAAGTGTCAAGGAAATTCCCCAAGCAATGAGCAACTTTGCCCAGCATGGCCAACCAATCTTGAAGTTTGCCAAGGTTGAATTGAAGATGTCCAAGACATAGCCAAGTCCGCCAGGGAGAAAGAAAAAGAATTGGCTTGCCAATGAGGAAGTCCGCTCAAGCATAATAGAAAAATGGCATGTCGAGTCCAAAGTTAGCCAAGGTCAGAAACAAGCATGATAAAATTTGCCAAGAGGAAGCAAAAAAATGGCTTAAGTGTGGAATTTTCCTACAATAAAAGTATCAAATTTTGACTAAGTGTTGGAAAGAAAATAGGAAAAATGAAGAGGAATAAAGAGGAAATGAATAAAATTCTTGCCCAAGGATGGAGTCTGCCCTACTTAGCACAAGCCAAACTCAGAATTGAAGACAAATCCACAAGCAAAGTTCATTCGAGCATAAAGATGGCCAAAATCTTGGCTAAGTGTTGGATGGTCCATATGAAGGCATTATAGAATGAAATTGAATAGCCAAAATTTGGCTAAGTATGGGAAATACTTCATAGAGAAAGTTCCAATTTCTTCCATTATGGTGAAGGCACAGGAGAGTTCTTCTCCAAATTCAAGGCACTTGAAGGAATTTCAAAGCAATTAGGAAGGAAAAGTTCAATAACTGCTCTAAGGGGAAACTTCCAAACCTTAAAGATTCAGATGCAAGTGAGAAGAAGAAATCAAAATCCCAAAGGAAATCCAAGATCAAAGCTAGGAAGGAACAAACACAAAGGACAAAGTCGTCGGCAAAGGAAGATATTCTAAGGCAAATGCATGGAAAAAGAACAAGGAGACCAAGGAGGACATCTAGCGCGCTGAGGTGGCTCCTCGTCATCTTCCAACCAATCAAATTGTTCCAAGTCAACATGTCTAGGTTCAATGAACCTGACTTATCCATGGAATTGGTTTATATTTAGCAAGAAGGACGAGTGTCCCAAAATGTAATTTTCTCATTGGTCGAGAGTTAGTTAATTATGACAAGCCCTACTCAGGGTTTTATTTTGTAATCTCGGCCATTGATTCGAAATCAATCTTGGCCATTGAATTGTAATCGGGGAGCCTACAAATTGAGCTCATCCCTCATTTGTAAGGTGTGAAGAGAGGATTATGAAATTGTTGTGCATTGCCATTTCCGTTAATAAAAGCTCTTATGCATGATTTGCTTTGAATCACTTCTATTTTCAAGTGGTTTGCAAGGTTACATATTCTCCTTCAACACTTGGATTAAAGTTAGATTAGAATTTTCATTTGAATGTTTGTTAGTGAACGAAAGATCTGATAGTGGTGATTGGTGAAATCTAGCTCCTACTTTCTTTGGATAGATGATTTGTATCCAATGCGTAAAGTTAGCCTGAGCTCTTAAATTGTGGATGCTTAACTTCAGTCTTATTTTAGACATGAAAACTATAATCACACCCCTTGAAGATTGCACCCACTTTGTGTAGTTGTCCCAAGGAGGCGAAACAAAGTGTGGTTTCTAGTTTCACCCAATCATTGTCATCTCTTGAGTTCTTAGGCATAAATTAGACTCCTAAACCCTTATCTTTTTTTACATTTTTTTTGAAATTCTGAAAGCCCCAATGGAAAGAGCAATCAATGTCAAAACAGTCTAAGTCCTTAGCTTGTGAATAAATTCTAACGTAAGTCCCTTTGTGATACCAGCATATCACAACACCCACTGATCTTATCCACGTGTCATGACCTGACGAAAGAAACCTTGGAGTTGCTATATGATCTTCTTTGCAATCTTAGCATACGCAACAACTTTGTTCAAGAGAGGATAGAATGTCTTTGGGCATTTTATTCTGTGTTCGGTGAGTATTAAAACGCACACAAACAGTATTGAAGGCTCGAAATTTCATTTGCAAAGGTCAATGGAAAATTGAAAAAGAGCGTTTGCAAAGCCAACAAGAAATCATAGGAAGTGCTAGGGTTTCAATTTTCAATTTTGGGCATTTTGTTTTTGGTATTGTATTAATGTGGATTCATTCAAAATTTGTAACAAACTCCTTGTAAATTTTGAAGAATGAATATAATGTGCAGATTCAACCTTGATTGAGTGTGTCTCTGGATGTATTATGTTCATTTCTGGATGTAGGTCAGATTAGTTGATTAGCCAAAGTATTGTAAAATCCTCATAAAGCTTTTGTGAGGTACCATTTTTGAATAATAAAAGAAAAGTTCATGTTTATACAAGGATTGCTAAGTATTGCTCATTTAATAGTTTGCAACTCTAGTTATCTTTCTGAATATATGTAAACCTAGTTTGTTCATGTCTTCTAAAAGATATAGTCTTTTATGTAATCTTCATTTAGATGTCATTGTTGCTTTCCTTTTTACATCTTTTGAATAAATTCAGTGACTTTGGGCCCAACTAGATTTAGGCACTGGTTTTTTATTTGCTTCACATTCCATCACCTCAACACATATAAATAAACTAAGTACTATCATAATTTCCAATTTATGTTGTTTCAATTCTTTCCAATTGCAAAAGGCATATCATTTGCCGAGAATATTAACCGTTTTGCAGATTTGAAGGGTTGCACATGTGCAACTACTATGAAAGAATAAAAAAAATATTTGTTTAATTTTTTTAAGCAAATGCAGAATACAAAGCTTTTGTACCATTATGTAAATCATTGAAGAATTTGTTGAACAAGTTTTGCAAAGGTCCCAACAAAGTTAGAACACAGATTAGCATAGTGATGACATCATTAGCAGTTCAAGGCCCTGCACAAGAGTGGGATGGGGTTGGTCATTTGAACTGGTTGATATATGAATTGGGCACTACACGTAAATTTATTTCTAATTTTTTGGAGTTCCTTATAATCATGCCATAGGAGGCACACAACTACAAGATTGCAACTCATCTAGATCGGCATTGACAATTTCAGAAAGGACTTGTTATATTAGTTGAAGTTGCTTTTAATTTAGTGAATTCTTGTTTGGATTTTGAAGAACCTCATGAGCGATGGAAATTGGTTGTTAAGAAGCTCACAAAAGTAATGCCATAAACATTACCACATTGGAGGTTGGAGGCATTGAAGGTAGGAGGAATTTTATAATCTAAAGTTAACTTCTCGCTTAGAGATGATCTACTACATGAGAAGCACTAGTTTCTTCTTTCATCTTGAGTCCCTTCATAGAGCAAGGGGGTGGGGTCATGGCAGGTGTTTTTGGTTTGCAGATAATTGAGTGTCTCGATTTGTAGACTTGCTGAGTGGTACCTATGGATAATTGAGTTTGTCTAGGTCCCCAATTTTGCAGATGTGTACTTGTGGATAATTGAGTGAGTCTCAATCCACAAATGAAGGAGCATTACTGTGGATAATAGAGTTAGTCTCAATCCATAGTTGGTTGCTGATTTTGTTACTGTGGATAATTGAGCAAGTCTCGATTCACACTTGGTTGGTGTCTTTTCTTGTGGATAATGGAATTTGTCTTGATTCATAGGAGGAGTGGTGCCTTTGTGGATAATGGAGTATGCCTCGATTCACAAGTATTTTGCAGGTTTGACAGTCAGGAGATCCACTGATGTGTTCAATTTGGTGTTTACTGGGTGAGGGAGGAAAATTGGTCGAGATGCTTCATCAAAGTCTTCAAAAGGGTTGTTGTGTTCAATCCTTGCAGCATTCCATCCTTTGTTTGGATTGGTGTAATAAGGGGGGCAATGTTGGAGTTAGTATTACATCATAGTTTAGTATATAGTTTAAATTAAATAAATAATAAATAGGTTAGTTTATTATTTATATAAATAAAACAAAAGTTGGTTTTTGGGGAATTATTCCCATAAGTTAGTTTGGTATGGAAATTGAAAGGCTATAATAGCCAATGCACAACAACGTAAAATTAATCTGAAATCAAATCAAATATATCACATATATTTATGTATTGTTATTTGTTGTGCAACAATAGAATAATCATGTGTATTTGCTTGCCATTTTAATAATCACATATTAACATCAACCTCATTAGCTTAATTTGTACACTTGTATACATAGCGTATTGTGTTCTCTAGGATTGCTAGTAATAACTTACTGGTAGTGAAATGCGTAAATGCAAAGGACAAATTTACAATGCAATAACTTCATACTTACATCCTCGTAGAAAAAAAATGAGTGTTACTTTGTTAGAAAATTTGAAAAAGCTCAAACTCTCTAAATAAACTCTTTAGCCAAGATTCAACTATTTGCACATGCACCTTTACACTTGTTAGTGCATTAATTTTTCTTTTGCAAGACAAAACAAAATGGAACAAAGTGTGAGGATAAACCTCTCTTCAAATTAAGAGGGGAAGCTCCCTAAGATCTGAAGTAAACATAAACCTAATATAAACTAACCCTAGACTAAATTAAAAACTATATACTTTACAATATTCTCTAAGGGGTTTTGCATAAATGAAAATGATTAAGTGCCTATATTTTTGCTTCAAACACATATCCCAAATTGTTAATAGTCGTGCCTTGCAAATGCTATTTTTGGATATTGAAGGAAAGAAATTACTAATCTAAACATACAAACAACACCTTAAGGTTGGCTAAATTAAAGACCAGTAGTTCAATGCAAACAAAGATTGAACGAGTACAACACACGATTTCAAGAAATAAATAGCTAAGCTACATTCAAAGCCACAACTCAAGTAGATAGATGTTATAAATACAAAGCTTGACTCAGTACTGTCTACTTTCAACTTACTTGATGAAATAATTAACACAAAAAATGCAAACACAAAACCGCAAATCTGAACAGCAGTTTATGCAACATAGGAGTAGAATCAACTACCATTAAGAATATCTTGTGCCGAAGGCACTTATTTATAGGCTACAATGAATCTGCTTTTAAATATTTGAGAAAAATAATTATTTATCCCAAAATGAATTTTTTTAAGTAAACCCCTCAAAAGCTGCAAAAAAAAGCAGGAAAGAAAGATACTTTAAAGCAAATGTAATTTAAACAACTAATAAAATAATACTAGCTAAAGCGGCCTAAAATAAGCCTCCATCCCTCACCCAAAAACAGGACACCAGAAATGTAGTTAAGATTTAAAGTAACTTAACTATCTTTTCAAGTGCCAAGTGAACAATTTCAGTGGCTTTAGCCACAGTTTGTGCACACTTGGAGAATGTTTGCCATGTCTACCAAGGACTTGGTGCGCACTTTCTAACGTATTGCCAACTTTATCAAACAGGCACAATTTTGGTTCACTCTAGCCAAATTTATCCTTGGGCAGAACTTCACATGACTTCAGCCCTATTCCTACTAGTTGAAACTTTGATAGGACTTTGCCAAGGTGGAACATTTCATCAACTTAACCATTTTGATCATGCAAAACAGAGTTTGCCTATACTTATGCCAATTTTTGAATACTAGTGTATAGTTGAAAATTGCATACCCTCTGCAATTTCTACTCTCCAAATCACACTAACTTTAATGTTCATTCACATAGCATGTTTCAAGTCTCATTTAGCCATTTTCCTTAGCCTTTTTCCCTAATCCAAGTGCCAATTGTGTTCCTCTCTAAATTTTTGTCAAATTCTATGGTTTTTCTGACATCTCACTTCATCTTTGTCTGCTCTAATCACTTCTATTATTTCTTAGCCCTGGAGAACACTACTGTACTAGTGGAGACTTCCCCATGGTCACAGACTCACCAACCGAAAAATTAATAATAAAAAGACTAATGAAAAGTTGTGGGATAGAATTCCAAAGTGACTTAAACCTCTTTTAGCCTTGACTTAACGTCACAACTTCCCAAGAATTATTTTCATTAGTTGCCATGTAGACATCAAAGCTTATTAATTTTTAAGAAATTCAAACTCTACCTCTTTCAATGAACTCTACCAAATACTAAGTTTTCCTTCTTTTCATTCATTAACTCTCTTCTTACTGTTACAACAGAGAGTCAGAGACACTCCTGCATTCCCTACACAGCAGCATGTCAAGTTTCCACTCTCTTATTATTCTCTAAGATCTGAAGCCTACACTTAGCTCTTTCTACCACTCCATTTCTACAAGCATTTAAAGGCATTTCTATTATTGCAGGTTATTGCCATTCACATTGCAAGGTTTTTGAAGTTTGATTATGTGTTAAGAGCTTCCATCGTTGTGATACCCAGATCATTCTTGAGTAACATTTGATTTATTATGCCCATTTTTGTATCTTCTATTTGGAACCTTTTATATTGTGACTAGAATTTATAATAATCTGATGTCAAACTAATTATTGCAGGATTTTCATAGTTCTCTTGATATTCTCCTCCATTTTTTCTTTAGGAGAATGTTGTGTTGATTAAGTGAACTCACCACTCTCCTTTTCCTTCTCTCCAAATCTCTCTCTCAAAGATATTGATTCCTCTTGAGTTCATCTTGATTTGGGAACTCTCTTTGATTTCTTCTTTCCTACATATAAAGTTTCACAAATACATTTTTCATTGACACATTGGATTTTCCATTTCCTATTTGACTCCATGACAGCATAGTTTCATAAATTTTGAATCTAGATAGTTTTACTTCACAGTATTCTTATTCTCTGACCCTTCGTCACAAATCTAAGTGCACACACAATTATATTGATTGCTTGTGGAGCCAAAAGGCAAATTTTTGGCTTGACCATTTTGACAAGGCAAGCTCCCAAGTAGTCTCACCAAATTTTCCTATCTGAGATACACTCATACTATCTTAAATGCTCTATAAAACCTCCTTTCAAGTACTGTTCATTTGACTCTCTTTACCTTTTTCAATCCTTTCATTTAGTTCATTTATAAAGGTTACTTTAGAATATTTCTCATTTGTTGTTCGCCTTTTTTTGTCATTTTTCAGATTTTCAACTCACTGAACTGTTATTTTTATTCTTCTGCACACAGCAAATGAATCTACGATTGTGGGTAATGGTAGCATTCCTGCTCCTCCTACAGAAATTTCTCTCCAACATTCATCCTGTCCAACAACAAAAATCACATTCTCCAGTTCCCTTCCTCAGTATATTCATTTAACCTTTAAATTATATCATATCTATTTCAAATCTCCGAGTTCTTATAGCCTAATCACTAATCACAGTGTATTTCTTAAGCTAAGTTAAAGAACCTAGTTTCAGCAGGAACGTTTGTAGTCCATTGGAAAGAATAAAAGATACGCTTAAGTCTAATCATTTCCTTTAAAGTGATTGTTTTATTTCTACTTTTGTTTAGTTTGAAAACAATAGTAGTTTCTTTTCAATAGAATGCCAGAAATAAGGTCAAAGTGATTAGATAAGCAAAAGCAAAATCTTCCCAGCCTTTAGGCCCGTTCTTTCAGCTAGGCACAAATTCATTGCACTCTAGCCACCTTAAATGTTGGCAGAATTCTATCTACTTAAACCACTTTGCCAAGTTGAGTTTTCTCCCCATGTTGCCAATTATCCATGACTTAAGCAGAGTTTTGGATGATTTAAGCAACTTTCCATTTTATGTGGAGTTTTTGCCCATCCTTCGCTATATTCATACTTTCCATTTGCTGATGCCTTCAACATTATCTTGAATGTTCATTGTTCTTTGTGGAACTTGCGGCAATCACCATCATCCTGCACCATGACATGACAACCTTGCAAGCTGACCATGGAGACCATGAACCGAAAGGGATCAACACACAAACAACAATCAGTTTGACGACAAATGAGCAAAAGAAAGTACGGGAAATTGAGTTTCATATGGGTGTAAGAACACTCCTATGACAAGATACACTCAAGGAAACTCACTATGGATGAAGCACTATATTAATCTCAAAAAATGTAACCTAGTTTGCTGCATAACTCTGAGCTCTCAAAAGTTCAATCTGATTATTCAAATGCTAAAAACTTGAAACTTTAGCTAACTTCAGAACCAAGGACATACTGTTACTTGAAGCATACCCACTAAAAGGAACCATAAAAGTCATTTCTTATTTATTAGGATTATATGTTTAACTTTGATATATATGCCAAAGAAGAATCAAGTTCTTTTTAAGGCAAACAAGATGGAGAATGGGAGAAAAAGATGACTATGAGAATAAATGTCATAGATATAATTATTTTATATCAGAACAATACTATAATTGCAAAACCGCTAAGACATATGCTGAAATTTTTTCATCTCTAATTGCAAAAAATAATAACTAATCAGACTTCTTGACTACATAACTTCTGGGCAAGCATGCCAACTATAGTCTATTCCTGAACAGCGATTGCAACACTGAGAACATGTATCTCTTATTGTTCTGTAATTGAACTGATCAGTACAAATAAATGCATCCTGCAACTATGAACACTATACAAGTCTATGCCATGCCATGGGTACATGGTAAGTAGGTATCAATCTAAGATATGCCTGCAGAATGTAATATGGAACAGGATCAATCACAATCACGAGGCAGTCTAGAGTTCAAACTTCACTGATGTGGGTAATTAATTGAGCATAAAGATACTAGCACAGACTCAAAGAAAACCAGGTCTAACACAGGGACTGTTTCTAATGCTTTGGACCAACATTAGATCCACCACAGTTCAAACTTCAACACTACAGGGAACAGTTGAGTTTCCAGATGCTAGCTAAAGCTCATATTAAAGTGGTCCAGTATACCCCAATATGTGCTGTTTTTAATGGTTTTGAACCCACTGTGTTAGTGTTCATTGGGCCCATTGGCAACTTGGAGATTAGTTAAGAGAGCTTCCGGATAAAACTGTGTGTGAGTTTTTTAACATCACACGGAGTTTTATCCAGAAGCTCTCTTAACATTAACTCTCAGAATTTCTAGGCAACACGAGTTCCAATTCTTATACTCTCAGGTGCATTTGTATTCCTTCAGCCATTTCTAATACCTTCAAAACCCTTAAGCCTTTCCTCCTGACATATGTACACTATTGTTTATCTGTACAAAGCCAATGTGCTATTGAAATCATCATCCCAGAACCCTGCTTTTCTCATGAGGGCAAATTTACCTATCTGCAGGGACAGCCAAGAAATGCAGTTGACAAGAGATCCAGTTTCATTTTAAACCTATGGTGCTCACTTTGAATCTCCTACGCTCAGGAGTCTAACGTTACTATATTTCCACAGGTCTTGTTCCAGTAAATGTAGAGCATGTCAATTTAGTTAAAATTAGAAAATCAAAGTAAGGTTCCTATCTCAAACTTTAAAAACAATGCATATCTCACTAATTTGCATCGTTATTCCCATAAGCATGATCTCTGGATGGGAGAAAAACACGAAATAAAATATAAAGTCTAGACTAAGAGGTTAAAGCCAACTGACCTTGCGTTTGAGCCCATGGTTCCTTGTGAAATTCAAATCAGCTGCACTGCCAAATGCCTTACAACCATACTTAAAGACAGCAATGCCATCAAGGAACACTGTAAACTCCTCCAAATGCAGCTGCCAGATTGACGACAAAACAAGACAACTCAAATCAATATTGAACTGGATATTTGCATGAGCAAAATACATCCACCTTTTTGATGCCTTCAACTTTACATATGCAATACGTGTCTTATATATGAAAAGGGGTATCTGGAAAACAAAATGGGTATTTAATTTGTCAAATGCCCATCTCTGGAGTGCTAACGGGAAGGGATGTCTGAAGTAATTACTGATTGAAGGAGCAAACTATTTATTAAAAATAAAAAGGTAAAACACTTGGTGAGTATTCAAGCACGGAATTGAAAAAACGCGAGCTAGTCGTGCATTTAAAGTCAGAAGAAATTACCGTATTTTAAAATTAAATCACTCAAAGTCTTAAAGCAGAGAAATCTTTAAAAAGGAGGAATATAAAGTACCTCTCTGAAATCCATGAATCTGCACGTCGTTATAAAGCGTGGAAGAGAAAGTTTCGGCATTTGAGGCGGAGGCAGCGGATCTGGGAGGATTATCGATGTCAGAGAGAATTAAAGCTGCTCATATTTTGGCTGTAATTAAGATTGACGGCGTTGCCATTTCTAAGTGAATGGACTTCTTTTGAAAATAAAAATTTAAAAATAACTGTCCGTCGATTGACTGATGTTACTAAGGGGCTGCCATTTCGGACCTTCGAGGACTGCACCGTTCAGTTTTAAGTTATTTACCGTTCAGCGACGGAAAATCCTATTAACGGAAACGACTAATTGAGTTTCTTTTAATTAATAGTTATTATTTTATCTTCACGATTATGACCACTTAAATCTCTCCAACACAAATTTTCTTTAATAGTCTTTTCGAAGTATGTGCTTAGTCTTTATTTAATTTTTGCTCTTGTGAATGTCAAAAGTGCATGCATTAAATATAGTGCATTCATTATCATAATTTAAATATAAGTGCATTTATTATCATAAAAGATGGGTTCTTGTGAACCACTACTCATGAAACATGGGTCAATGAGTTTGACTCGTAAAATTACACGGTTGAACTCTGATAGCAATATCACAATTGACACGTTGTGGAAAATACTTTTTACTTATCAATTGATGAGCTAAAGGGGTTCTATAATGAATGGTTCATAAAGCATAACACTTGCTGAAGGTTTTGCAAATTGGGTTGCGAACTAAGTGGACTTAACCTTAGGGAAAATCTCCAAAAAAATTTATAATTCAAAGGTATCCTCGACCATGCGACAAGCGTGTAGATCTGCAACTTAGCCTAGCGAACTCAACCACCTTTGCCTTGGTCTTACTTTTTTGCCAGGTTTTGAGGGAGGAGGAGGCGAGTTGAGGTAAGACTAGGCCTCTAGAGGCTAAGACCGCACCCGACATGACTCTAACCATTTATCATCTAGGGGAGAGAATCAATCTCGGGACCTATATGGGACGAACCCAAAGCCTTTAACCAATTACACCACTCGTTCGGATCTTAAGGAAAATCTCCATGATTATGTGCACTTGAGTTGGAGTAGTACTAGGATGGGTGACCTCTCGAAAAGGCCAAGTGCTTCACCTCTATGAGCATCACATAGATGCAATGAGTGTTGAGTGGACTATTCATTATCATGAGAGATGGGTTCTTGTGAACCATTACTCATGAAACATGGGTCAATGAGTTTGACTCGTAAAACTACACGGTTGAATCATGATGGCAATAACACAATTTAACACGCTGTGGAAAATACCTCCTACTTATCTATGTTTATGTTTTTGAAAGTTTTCTTAAGAATTAATTAACTTATACACATATTATATTTGTAAGGGGGGCTTTTTATAATTAACCAATGTGTATGCTTGTTTATGTTTTTAAAGGGATTTTTAATTTTTTTTGAGTTATGTAAGGTGTGTATTTAAAAGAAGAGTTTTAAGTAATTTTAGTATATTAAGGTTAATATTTATATGAAATAGTATTTTTGGGTGATGGTGAAATTTGCATATCCATGTTAATTTTCATTTATATTGGTGGAATTATACTTTATACAGTTATATATTGACAAGGGGCAAACTTTTGTTAGAAATTTGAAATAGATTGATAACTCAAAAAAAATTCTAAGAAAAATTCTAAGCTACATAAATTGAAAAAGCATAAACAATGCAAACTAGTCACTCTTAGAGATGTGCAACGTCAGAATTACAACAATACATTAAGAGCTTCCAAGATGCCAAATACAAGCTAGGTAGTGAGTCTATATAGAACTATGGAGAGGATGCAGGGGACACACCAAACAATAGGAAGTGACCAGCAATATTAAATAAAGTGACCAAAATAGTAAATGATCCACCTTTTTAGGATGGTGGCACCTCATCACCTTATCTCCTTGTTATTAAATAATAAACTCACTTTATTATCTTAAGCAAACTTAATAAAAACGTAGGAAAAACCTATGATAAGAGAAAATAAATTAACAAAAGATGATTATGGGCTTTCGAAAGGTAATGTCAAACTTAGTGAGAATGTTTTGAAACAAAATGGCCTCAGTAGTAGCATTAACTGCTCCTCGATACTCGGTCTATGTAGATGAAAGAGTAATAGCAAAATGTTTCTTGCTCAACCAACAAATTAGACCAAAACCAAGGGAGAAGCAATACCTTGAAGTAGACTTGTGATCTTGAGAATTGTCCGCCCAATTTGAATTAGTCTGCCCCACCAAGTCAAAATCTATGTGTGCTACATAGTGCATCCCATAACTGTGAGTACCTTGAATGTAGTGGAGAATCCTCTTAGTTTCTTTCAAATGCAACTCATGTGGCTCCTACATGAATTGAGATACCATGCCTACACCATATAAAATGCCAGGTCTCATGTGAGTCAAATCTATGAGACTATCAACAAGTTGGAAACACAAAGTGCCATCCACCAAAGGTGAAGAGCACTTAGCCTCAAGTTTGACCCCTAACAAAAATGGAGTCAATGCAGGCTTACAGTCAATCATGCAAACCTGTGGAGAATATCAAGTGCATACTTGGGTTGTGTAAGAGAGATACTTGAAGAAGACTAAGTGATCTCAATCCCTAAGAAGTAGTGCCATATGCCCAAGTTTGACATCAAAAACTAATCATGAAGGGTGGTTTTCACTATCTGAATGGTGGATGAGTGACTTCTTGTGATCAATAAGTCATCGACATAAAGAACTAGGAATGTGTGAGTATCATCCTGCTGAAGAATATAGACATTAGGATCAAAATGACAACGAGTGAACCCAAATTTCAAAAGGAAAGAGTCTATCGTGGTATACCAAGCCCAAGGGGCATATTTGAGGCCATAAAGAGACATAAAGATGACAAACAAGTGAATGATCTTGTACAAACCCTTATGGCTACTCCATGTATATCTCCTCCTGAAGGTCATCGTGAAGAAAAGCACTCTTCACATCCATCTGATGAACTTATCATATATGAGCTACAATAATAGTAAGGACAATTTGAATTAAATTCATTTTGGCGACTGGTGCAAAAGTCTCAAGGTAGTGAATCCCAAGAACCTAGAGGAATCCTTTGGAATCCAAGTGAGTCTTATGCTTATCAATCGATCCATCTGTAGTAATTTTTTTGATAGATCCACTTGCATCGAACAAGTTTCTTCCCTTAGGAAGAGAGACAAGATCCCAAGTGTGGCTCCTCTCCAATGAATTGAACTTTTTCTACATAGTTGCATCCCACTCGGGGACACCCAAAGCTTCCTAAAAGGACTGTGGATTAGAATCTATAACAAGGAAGAGATGTGGAGCCTCTTGAAATTGTGATCTTTTTCTTCAATGATCCGAAGGATCCCCTACCCGATCCCCTACTAACTACAATCTTTGATGAACCCAAAGAGGCCATATGGCTGGAGAAGGTGGATAATCTAGATAAGAATCATCAACCTTTGAAGAAGAGGTATATGAACCCTTATTATCATTGTCATCATTTGATGTGGAGGAAGAAGACTCCTTATCAAGATTGGAAGGATTATGATCCTTTGAAGAACTATCATCATGATGCAAGGTCTCTATTTTGATAGTGGATGGAGAAGTGTTCGGAGAAGAAATAGAAAGGCTTTCCTTAAAGCAAACACTCCTCTCAATGAGAAACTCATTAGTAGTAAGATTTACAAGCCTGTAGCCTTTGACATCATTTGGGCGTCCAAAAAACATGCAAGACTTGCTCTACGGATCCATAACCTTGCATTTCTCTATTGGAATGTGGGCCCATGCACGAGAACCAAACACTTGAAAGTGCTTAATTGAGGATTTTTTATTGTCCCAATCGTGAAAATGAGTTACCCCCTTGACAAATTTTTGAGGAACTTAGTTGTAGATATATAACACACACATTTAATGGCTTTTTCCCAAAAAGGTGTTGTCTAAGACTTGGAGTGAATCATATAGTTTACCATATCTTTCAAGTACTAATTTTTATGTTTTGCAACTCCATTCTAATTAGGATTGTAGGGAACTAAGTGTTGCAAATAAATGCCTTCTAAAGCACAATACTGCTCAAGCCTATGGTTGAAATATTCCCCCCATTATCTATACCCATAAGTTTGATGGATTTCTCAATTTGTTTCTTTGCAAATGGGTGATCCCACAATACTGGTTTACAATATTTGGTCAAACTGGACATTGAACTAATTTTTTCTAACTAAATCTTCGCTTTCAGACACCTATAGTGGCTAAACCGCAAGGAATTTGAAGATGATGCAAACTAGTGATTTGTGACATTTTGTCTGTAGATTCTAAAAAAAAATTCAAAATTTTTGGAATCAGATTGCACTTATTTTTCCATCTCCTTCGAAAACTAGTTTTTTTCAGTAAACACCATTTTTAAGGAGTGACACTCACCATATAACTCATAACCTTTTCTCCATGAAGGATAAAATTCTTTTTTTTTTTTAATTTAGATTTGTAACTTAAATATATCTAGTGCTTCCAATTGGTTTCATAGTGTTTTGTGAATATTTTTTTCTTAATCAAGTTTCGAAGTCAAACCAATTAAAATTAGACATAGGCAGACTGATAACACATAACTTTTTTTGGTATTAACGAAATTCAATTTTATTTTTTTGTTGGATCAAGGACTTCCAATATCTGGTGCAATCATATTTTTCAAAAAAAAATTGATACTTTTATTTTTCCACATGTGCAGAACAAAGAGCTTGATTTTCGGTGAAAAACCTGCATTCACAAGAAATAAAAAATAAATATAATAATAAAATAAAATTTATTTAAAATTATAATTTTTGGGAAGCTTATAATAAGGACTAAATAATTACAAAAATAAATTTTAAATGAATTCATATGATCCCCCAAAAGGTAAATCAAAATTGGTTTTTTATCAACATTTTGATATGTGTAAAGGAGACTCTGTTATAGGTATGGTTTAAAACTAGAGGGGTTTTATTCAAGGGGGTTTGATCTAAGGTGGTTTGATCAAACCATATTCAATTGGAATCCTTAAAATGGAACTTTTTAAGGCTTAAACCATTATATTTTCTAAAAATATGTGATTTTAGCAAAAATCGGAATCTCCCAGAAATTGTAAACCAGCATTGTGAGATCACCCAAATGATTTGAATTCCAAGAATGAATCAAGACTTCAAACATTTATTTGAGAAAGTACATGAAAGTGTACCTAGAAAAATCATCAATGAAGGTCAAAACATATCAGGCTCTACTGAAAGATTGTTGTGGAAATGGACAATCCAAATCATTATGTACCAACTCCAAAAGTTGTGAAGCTCTCCAAGCTTTGTCCTTGTCAACTTTCTCTTCTAGATGCTTGCCAAGAATGCATCCCTTACAAACACCATCATAAAATTGAACTATAGGAAATCTTATAACCATGTCTTGTTGATTGAGCTATTACAAGTAGTGGTAGTTCAAGTGGCCAAACTAACGATGCCACAAATTTCTCAATTCATCAGAATGAGTGAGTAAAATAGATGAAGGGGGATCGGGAACAAAGTGAGAAAAAATAAAGTTGATATTGATGATATTCTCTCCCAACTACAACTTTAGAATCATTGTGTAACTCATGAAATCCCACTAGAACAAGAGAAAACTCAATCCGCTTTCTTGAACCCGTGTGAGTGATTTGATATATTGACAAGAGATTAGTTGATAATGACTTAGACACACAAAAAACATCCTGAAATATGCCATCTCCCACATTAACAAGAGCGTTGTCACCCATAAAAATGCTAGGCATAGTACATATGACTCCAAAGGTTCAAGTTTATCCTTGGATGAAGCCATGTGGTGTAAGACACCCGAATCAAGAACCCAAGTGGATGGAGGATAAGCAACTGCTATAAGGGCCTTTCCCTTTCCTTTCTCCTTGTTGTTATCTTTTGCCTTGTGAGACCCCTCATCTAAACTTTATTTTATTGATTTAGCAACACTAAGATTATTCTTTTCAAGAATGTGTGTCAAGTGATCAACTTGTTTCTTCAAACATTTATGCTCATCATGATTGGGTCTTTTACAATAGGTACATTTGACCTTCTCTTTCTTAGACTTGTTGCCATTTGAAGATGAGGTCTCATTAGCTACTTTTAGGGCATCTTATTTCTTATCCTTCTTCTCTTTCTTATTTTTCTATTCCTTATCCTTGTTGTTACTACTTTGTCCTTGTTTTACTTTTTTGTATTAGTTGGCAAATAGGGCATGTGACTTAGAGGATTTTAGAGTGCCTAGCTACATTAGCTTATCCTTCTCCTGTGTGAGAGAAGTAGCAAAATCATCCAAAGATGGCATAGTAAATTTAGACCCAAATGCATCTTTAGTAGCATAAAAGGTGAAATAAAATACTAAATATTCATAAATTAGCTTGGAGAGAATACTAAGAATCAATTGTACATATTTCTTTTAAATTCCATATTATTTTAACTACAACCTTTCTAATTTCAATTTTGTGAAGAAATATTGAATTTTGTTGAAGTTGCATGGACTTAGAATGGTGAAGTTCATTTTATAACATATGACCTCTCATAGAATCTTGAGTTCCAAATAGACTTTCTATCTTAGACCATATTTCATTTGGTGTATTCAAAGATTCAATATGAAAGAGAAAATCAGGAGAAACAAACAAACACAAAGTTCCATATGCTTCATCACATATATTGAACCACTTAGATTTGTCTTCATATTTAGCAAGTTCAATTTCTAGTCCCATTTTATCCTATGCAAACCACGACTTCTTAAGTGGATTATCATGTGATATTTCCACTCAAAATGGTTGTAAGCAATTAGAATAAGAACTGTTATTTGATTCATGATGCAGAAATACAGAAAAAAAGTGCTAAAAGAAAGAGAACACAAGAACATCGATACACTCCCACCCTTTTCACTAGTATAAAAAACCATCCCCATAAAGATTACAAGGTTGTCACTTTATATTTTAGTGTGTTCACAAATCTTTTTTCAAGTCACAATGCTCACTAGGCCCATAATGGCCAAAATTACAAATTCTGATACAAAATGAGCTTGATACAAAATATTAAAAAATTAACCCTCTAGCTATGTAGTGCTCTTCAAAACCTTTCCAACACCTATTTGTTTCCAAAAAATGGAGCTTTGGGGTCAAATTTATGGCCTCAATGGATGGAAAGTGCTCGTCTCCATCTTTCTGATGATATCTCGTTCACCAAAATCCAATAATTAGAGTAAAAGTCGTGCAAGTTTTTAAAAAGGCCTAATTTGACCTATATGAGGACTTTGGTGGCACTTGAGTAGCATTGGCAGCAATGACGACCCTTGGGCAACACTGTTGGTGGTGGTTGGCTGGAGTATCGATGGTGGTCTGTAGATTGTCGATTGCAATTACTAGAGCAGTCACAATCTATATTAAATTGCAAGAATTTTAGTCAGATGGCAAGTCACTTTGGTTGACGGCTACCGATGTTGCTTAGCGACTTAAGGCCGTGACAACCTATTGCAGCTGCTAGCAACTTTAAAGTCATGATGGTTAGGCCATGAGCAATCTATAATTTAATTTTTTATTTTATTTGTTATTGTATGACTGTAGCTAGGGGGTTGTATGACCCTCTTGTCAATTTTGTTTCCTCAAAGGCTCTTGACATCAAATATAGGTAAATTTTATGTCAAAATTTGTCTCCTCAACCTTCTAAATACAATGGTAAGGTTCATTTTGGATGAAAATGTTGTAGTAAAAATTTGTTCGCTAGATCTGAGCTTCAAATTTTAACTTGCAACTATGTCAAACGATCTTCAAATCAGATGAAATGAAAGCCTATATTGACTTTCTCAAACCTCCTAGACACATTGGAACAGTAAAAAATAACATTAGTATAACCATAATTGTTGAAATCACCCAAATCATATAAACTCGTATGCAAAATGAAGAGATCATCATATCTTCATTTAAATCCTTTGTAATTCTCTAGATCGTTCAAAATGCAAGACAAGAGCATAGGATATTTTACAAGATCTCACATAAAAGGCTCAAACTCTCAATTAGGAATCTATGAACTTATAATTCTAAAAAAAAAATCTTTGGTACCATGTTATAAACTTGAAATAGATTGATAATCCAAGGAACTTTATAAGAGAAATTCTAAGCTACATAAATTGGAAAAATATAAACAAAGAAAACTAATGACTCTAAGAGATGCAATGTCAGAATGATAGTAATGCATTAAGAACTTCCAAGATACCAAATACAAGCTAGGTAATGAGTTTATATATAACTAAGGAGATGATGGAGGTGGAAAACCAACCAATAGGAAGTGACCACCAATATTAAATAAAGTGACTAAAATAGACAAATGATCCACCCTTTTAGGATGGTGACACCTCATAACCTTATCTCTTAGTTATTAAATAACAAACTCACTTTATTATCCTAAGTGATCTTAATAAAAGTGTAGGAAAGACCTATGACAAAGAGAGAATAAATTAACCCACTAGAAAAATAAAAAAACCTACACTAACAACTCGTGTTAATTCTGGCTTAATCCCCCTCTTGGTCATCCCTCTACCCCCACCTACACATATTTCCATACATTCAATCTTCTGTCAACCTTGTTTGCATGCATAATTCCACACATTCACCACATTACCAACCTAGATTTCAATGCACATATTCCTAATCTAAGATTTACATCTCCATTTGCTTACTCAATTTCATGACAATCGAAATCAATCCTAAGAGATTCGAGATTGACCTCAAACTCAATTTTTAAAACTCAAATTCTTGATTCCAACCCTTTTACAATAGTCATTGGAAGCTATCTTGGTACACATTTTCTCAACTTATTGATATCACTTGATATTTAAAGACATTCATTTGTGTTTAATTAAATAAAATCAAGGATAACAAGGAACATCTAATTATCAAAGAATGGTTATTTTAGGAGCAATTATATTTTAAAGCTTAAAAGGGAATCAATTGGTATATAGGCCATCTGTAGGCTTGTATATGTTATCTTCCAATATTTATCCAAGGTCATAAAGTTGGTCTAATAAGGGGTTAACCTAAGAGAACTTTCTCATAGTGACCCAACAACTTCCCTAAAGGTATTCCTAATTACTATCATTCTTATGCATTCAGAAGTCATAGTGAACTAGGTTACAAATGTTTGATGCCTATTAAATCATGTATGTGAGTTAGAGGATGAATCTACACTGTACTTGAAATCAAATTCAAGCCACTTGAGATTTACTTATAGGAAATTATTAATCTATTTAGATTGCAAGGCAATGAGCATACCAAGGACATCATTTTTTGGACATTAATAAATTGATTTTGTATGTCTTTAAGTTTCATATTCCAACATCAAATTGAGGGTTACATGTGCCTATCAGTTTTTATTTAATTTTTACAAGAATATTTAAATTTATCATTCCTGTTTATTAATTAAATATAGGTTGATTTTTACTTGATTTATGCATTTATTAATTTGATTCTATAATTGAGAGCGGGTCTTAAAGAATTGCCAATTTATGTCACGTGATACTATTTTTGGATATATTAGTATATTAATCAATGGACTTTGTATAGATCAACATAAAGTTGTTCCTTCTACTTTGCATGAATGTGTTAAATTTTTAAACAAAGGAAACTTAATCAAAATTTAATAAGTGCATTATAAGACAATATCAATTGCTAGCCACTTTATATTGAATATATTTATAATAACACAAAAATCTGTGGAATATGAGAGTGATGAACATGTACATGATTTATAAAAGATAAATTTAGATGAGTTAGAAAGAAGTCAAAATATATTAGATTGAAATTATCCAAAACCTAAAGGACCTTAAGTTGAACATGTAAACACTAAAATTATTCTCCTAATAGTTGACCTTCAATTATCATCATATCATCTATTTATCATATCATTAATCATTTATTACATGTGATTAATTAATTATCATATTATTTATTCATTATTATTATTATTTATCATTTTCCATATTTTATCCATTTAATTGCAAAAAAATATTATTCAATTAAATGAGAGTTAATTATCCATTTTCACCTCATCAATCAACTCTATCTGCAAATTATAAAATTCTCCTTCACATTGTCAATTAACTATGTCTATAAATTATAAACTTCTTCTTCCCTCACCAATTAACTTTTTCTTTAAATAAAAACTTGATCCTCTCATTTATCCATTTAATAAATTGAATATTTCATTATTATCCTCCTAGGAGTTTGAAATGGAAAATTTCTAATTTCTCTCAAGTTGACTCCACAATCAATTAGGCGATTAATTTTTTGAACAATGCTTTGAATGGGGAGGGTTCATCTGATAATGGAGGTCCTCATGTTTTGAAAGTGAATGGGTGCCTAGAGAGGAGTCAAGCCCGCTTGAGTTTGGTGATTCAACTGGACTCGGTTGTAGATGATGTCAACTATTTGATGAATACAACCTTAATCTACAAGTTTGGGGATTTGGGTCTCACTCCCCTTCTTGGAATCATGGGCTTGTAGGACTTGGAATCCTGAGGGTGATATGGAGATGATGTTGGCAGTTAATCATTATTTCATAGTGGAATTTTCCTATCTATTGGATCATAATAAGGCCTATGAGGGGGGCCCCTATTTGTACAACCAAGTGGGTTTGTTCATCAAGCATTGGCATGTTGGTTTTAATATTGTAGAGGAGCTTCTATCAAGGGTTCTTATTTGGTTGTGGTTCCCTTGGCTCTTGCTAGAGTTATGGAGGAATGATACTTTGCACATGATTGCATTGTTGGAAAATCAAGTGGGTCTATCACAACAAATGCTAGATAAGAAGGTAATTTCTTAAGCTCGTATTTGTATTCAAAATGATTTAAATAACCATTTTCCAAATTCATTGGAAATTCATCTTGGCTCCACATCATGGATACAATAGCTTAACAATGAAGCTCTCCTATTTTGATCTTGAATATGCCATGAGTACACGGAAGGATAAAAGGAAAGCCTCTATGATGGAGGGGGTTGGAGATAAGGAGGTTTTTATTTTAATAAAGCCTCATAACAAAGGAAGAGGTCAAAATAGAACCTTTATGGGACCTATAACCAGTTTGAGGCACTGTAAGACTTTGATCAACAAGAGGTGAGTCCAAATAGGGTGCTCTTAGGAGTAGTTAAGTTGAGGGTGGAGCATTTGGCTTCCAAGGAGAGTGCTAGTTAGAAAAAAATTGCATGTTTAACTTATAGATTCACATATGGATACAAATTAGATTCATGAGATTCCTTGTGTGTTGTATCCATTTGGGAGAAATGATTTGATAGAGGGGTCGACCTTGGATATTCTTGCTCCATTGTCGGAGTTCAAGGTTTTGGATCTAGGAAAAAGAAGTAAAGTCCCACCCACTTTAGGGCTACAACAAAAGAGCATCAAAAAGAGTTGATTGGATAAGCCTCCCAAGGTGGGGTAGAAGAAAGACTAGGATAAAATAAAATTAATGGGGGGAACCTTGGTGGATTCCAGATCAGTTAAGACTATTAATTCTTATTTTTCTAATTCTTAGAGATGATTGTTCTTTCCTAGAATGCAAGGGGTTTGAACATCCCTAGACAAAAGGTTGTTCATGAGTTGATTAGAGTGCATTATCTAAATGGTATGTTTATTCAAGAGGCAAAGTTTTCTGTGGAAGGAATATTCAACATTGCTTCCAAATTATGGAGGGGTCTGTTATATAGTACAAAAACACATTTGAAAATGGATGCAAACCCCTAACTGAACTTTCCAATTCTGAAATCTGGAAATGGTTTTATCATCAAATATAACAACTTGAGTGATGCTTTCTTTCTAAAACTAACCCAAAGAAAGATAAAAAGATAAAGGGTTTTAGAGAAATCCTAACTCTAACGCCTAAGATCAATCATAATAATGACTAATTCTATAGACTGACAAATCCCCATGACAACCTATTCCTGCTTGATCAAGATTAAATCTACAATGGCATAGAAATGGTGCAATCTTCAAAGGTAGGTGAAATATTTTCAGAGTATGACCATTCATACATACACCCAATAACTGCCATGATATGAACAAATGCTCACAGTTGAACTATTGCATTAAGAGGCTTAGACTAACCATGTACTGCGATTTACAAGTAGCAAACCCCAAATGGTATGAGTAGCAAATTTATCAAAACATCTTAACATTTCACCATTATTATGAAAGAACTGAAAACTAACATTTGAGAAGAAGCAACAAGAAACCATAACACTTTCAAACTTAGCATAGAAATTCACCAAGCCAGTGATCTAACTGTATTAATTTCTTCAACATTTTCTTAACAATTTCCAATTTTCTCTCCTCTCCTACTTTCCTACTTTGTTTACTCTAATCATCTTCTAAATGATAAGGCATGGGCCTTTTATAGATGTCGTATTGCAAATCAATGTCTAGGATTGAATCTAATTCAAGGGCCTAGATCACATCAACATTTAATATTTGAAGTACATTGAATCTTGGCAACACATGCCTCATTTACATCCAATTAGATAAATTTGTTACAAATTTGGTCCAATGAGAAACAAACATCCTCTTTCTTGATCCTGATGATTATCCCCATTGGAGATATAAAAATAACCTCCCTTATTGTCCTTTTAAAAAAAAATTCCAGTTGGTTGGGCACAGATTCTCATGCATATTTATATTAAATACTTAGGTTCATTCTTAGCTTCAATTTAAAATCTTTTTGCCAGCATAAAATCCTGCACGCATCCATAAGCAACTCCTTTCAACAATTTAATTCACCTCCTTTAATCATGATTAGACTAAAACCTTCCTTTTGGCATGGTTCCATATGCATGCATCTCCAATGCAATATGTGCACCTTGTGTTTTGAGTCCTCTTTGACACTAGCATGATTCCTTATGTAAACACCTGTAGCAGGTACATGCTCAAACTTTAGTACATAATGACCACAAAATATTAATCGTTAAAGATTTAAATATTTATTATCATGAGGAAACTAATAATAAACAAAAATATCATTACTCGTAATAATAAAACTTTAATCTCTAATCTACAATGCCAAGTAATTCACCCTTAATTCTATGATTAATCTCGTCACATAAAATTTCATAAAATAATTAAATAAAAGATTTAAACCATTTTAAAATGCATATTTATACCCTGAACAATCATAGCTTGGATAAATTATTTCACTTCATGCATCCAAAATACTAAAATATTCCCCAAGGCATAATTAGTATAATCTCACAAATTTAATTATCCCTATCACATTCCCCCATAGACTTACAAAATTTTGGCATCATCCTAACGTCATACCTGCAGTCAAAAACATTAAAGTAATAACCATAGGAAATCATAGGTCATTAATCCTAAAATAAAATATTTAAATTTGCTACTCAAGCTCAAGCCATCAAATTTCATATTTGTTAATATCACTTTGAATCCTTCTGCCCACTCCCATAATGTTTCCCCCTCTCTCCTTTTGCAACAATAATTTTAATCAATAGGTCGAACCAAAGAACATAGTGCTCTTAAGAGTTTAAGATTACAACCAATGTCTCAAGACATGCTAGGAATAACCATAAAATCTTGAATGATTTCTGATTGCAATACTTTAATGGTATCATGATTTCGCATACGAAGTGGTTTCTCACTCAAGGAATTGCGATAAATCACTAATCTTTTACCAATATAACGATTGCCTCAAAATATTAGCAGCCCCACTAGGCATAATCCCTGTGTAATATAATTTCCTGTGAATATCTTAAGAGCCACCTTCGCAAGCATAATATGTTTAGCACAAGGATCGATTGTCCAATGGATAGGGCGTAGATCTCCAATAAGTAATCATCACCTCCCCTTCACAACATAATTTCAATAAAAATTTACAACAGTTGCAGGAACAATGCAATTATATTTTGTGGAAAATAACAACCTACAAGAAATGAGAGAGTGCGAGGAATGCACGTGTGCGGGAATTGCATGAGTGCGAGGATTGGAATCGACCTAGATGGCACAAAAGTGCACAAAACCTATAGTTTAAATATTGGCAAAAACACACATACCCGCCACACCTAAGCTCTCAGCTACACAAGGACCATGGTCACAATGAGACTAGGGAAGGGTGGAGAAAATCATCCTAGTAAGGTTCAATGCTTGAATCCTTAACCACTCCTTCCAAATCGTAGTTTGATAATAACCGTAACTTTTATAATGGTGCCTCATCGCATGAGAAATTGTTTTACATCATCATGAATGCCACGGTAATCACAAAGATACATATCATGATTTGCGAAAAATGTTGAGAATGTCGCCACCCTGCAGATTCATGAAGTCTTTCGTTCAATTGATTCTCAAGTCTGCCTTCTTTCAACCATCCTATTATAAAGTTAATAAGTGCGCCCAAGTTTGCATATTGAATGCAATGATCTTTGAAGCCAACAGCGAACCGCCTATTTTGATTCAACCCTCCACATGAATCGACACCTTCCTTCTCTTAAACAGTTGTAGATATAATCATCGTGAGAAAATTTGATGAGCACGATAGTTCTGATAGTAAACAACAAACTCGAGATAACAAGAAGTCCATATGAAGATATTTTTCCACAAATAGAATTATGGAAAAATGAGGCAATTGCAAATTTTAAATGCCTAATTCGTTCACATCCTTGTGCCAATCATTTGCAAGATTGAAAGGTTTAAACGTTGTACATTGTGGAGAGATAGAGACTGTAAGCCCATGAAATCTTGCAGATGGTGAGAGATTACGAGAAAAGGAAATGCAGAGTTCTAGTGTGGGAATGTTGTGCAGGTATTTCGTATAGTG
Organism: Sequoiadendron giganteum; assembly: GCA_007115665.2. NCBI lineage: Eukaryota > Viridiplantae > Streptophyta > Pinopsida > Cupressales > Cupressaceae > Sequoiadendron > Sequoiadendron giganteum. The sequence continues at coordinate 38,103,318 of CM021108.1, forward strand.
GCATCATGAGGCAAACTTCCCGCAATAGGTGACGTCCTGCAATGCACAGAAACTTCGCAAGTAGAAGCCTCATTATGACATCGCTCAAACAAACCCCTTCGAATCTTGGTTGCCAAAAAAAAAAAACATAGGAAAGGGTTTCGTATGAACCCTCCTTATCCCTCATCCCCCATCTGAGACACAAAAAAAACCTAAATTTTGGCACTTCGAAACTTGGGTTGAGGATGAAAATGAGGAATCTTCACAAACCCAACTGGAATCAGGTAGTCCTTAGAACGAGTTATTCAACGAATATAATTTTAATATGTTTTGGTTTTATTATGTATTTGTTTTTTTAGTTTTATTAAACATAAGTTTTTCATCGAAAGTGAAGGTCTTTGTTCTACATATGTGAAAAAATAACATATTATCAAAAATAAATATTGAAAAATATGAGTACACCAGATATTGAAGTCCTTGATCCAACAAAAAAAAAAAGAATTTCGATATATACAAAAAAAGTTATGCGTTATAAGGTCGCGCTATGTCTGAATTGTAATTGGTGTGACTTCAAAACTTGATTAAAGAAAAATAATTCAATAAAAAACTATCTAACCAAGTGGAAGCACTAGATATTGGAGTTACAAATTTAAATTTGAAAGAATTAGAATTTTATCCTTCATAGAAAAAAATTTATGCGTTATACGGTGTGCGTCACTTTTTAAAAATGTTGTTTTATGAAAAAAAACAATTTTCATGGGAGATGGAAAAAGAAGTGCAATCTAATTCCAAAATTTTTGAAAAAAATATTAATAGAATCTACAGACAAAATGTGATGAGACTCTAGTTTGCATCATCTTCAAATTCCTCACGATTTAGTCGATATAGGTGCTCAAATGTGAAGATTTAGTTAAAAATAATAATTTTAGTGTCCAGTCTGGCCAAAACTTGTAAACCACTATTGTGGGATCACCCAAGAGGCCCAAAAAGATATAAGTTATGCATTTCGATATACCTGCATTTGCAAATAAAGTTTTCGTAGATTTAAATGGCAACCGCCAACTTTTTGAATTATGGCTCGCATCATATAGATATTTGCAACAAGGTTTCAATTCATGATAATGGTTATGTGGGGATGAGTGAAGCCATCGCTAGCATGCGGGTGATAAAGTCCCCCCAACCTAAGTTTCCCGAAATAGATAATGCTCTTCATTATCCCTGCCAAAAAACATTAGACCATTCACAATTATGCACAATTGATTCAAATTGATTCTTCACGCCATTTATAATACCGCAAAGGGATGCACTCAAAGATAATGGGTCCTAGTTGTAAGATGTTGCTTGCAAGAAATCATGAGGATCGATGAAAACTAAATTTTCTCGCAAACCATATTTTCCTGCAATAGATAATTAATCTTATGGTTGATTTCAATTTAGACCTTCTTAAATCATGAAAATATAGCCCTAAAATCACCAAATGTATCAACAAAATCATCAAAATCATCAAAATCATTAAATTTAGGCCAATTCAAGAACTTTGTGAGTTTTTTCAAAAATGTGGGGATGGACCCTACCGAAACTGGAGGAATGTGGGACTAAGCATTGTGGGTTCCAGAAGCCTACAAAGATATATAATGCGGATTTAAGTGAGCACGGTGTCGGTCGAATGGAATTCCACAAGTGGAATTCTACAACAAAAAATTTTGCAAGTATTTTCCACAATAGTTAAAACTTAGGAATGCAAAACAATTTGTTGTTCAGAAAATCGAGCATGCAAGGGCCAAAGGCTAAAATATTATAATTCAAATTTACTTGGCAAACAATCATATGAAATCCACAAAATAGATTCTCGTAGGCCTTCACTTTACGGGAATTGACAAAGGGCGAGGACGAGCACTTGTCTAGGTTTATCAAACTATGGTGTTATGAGGTAGGAAATTCTGCAAAAAGGATCTCACAAACACAAAGATGACCCCAAAACCCTAATGCCAAAGTACAATCACCATCCAAAAGGAAAACTTATGCAAACCAATAAACACAAAGTATAACCAGACCTCAAAACAAGAGTAGGCAATTGGAGAAAAAAATGGGGTCCCTGCTTTTGGGGGGTTGTGTGTGTGAAATGCACAAAAAATGGTGACTCTACTAAGGAAATTCTCCAGAGCATTTCGATGATAGAAAATGAATCACGAACCTAGAATCTCTGGTTTCAATCTCCACACTAGGCCAAAAAAATTTAAACACCTAATCAAAGGATTGAAACCACTGGTCAATCTAACCTTCCATATGTTGAAAATTCAAGTGTGTGCAAATGTATTCATTTCTCTCCTTAAGCGACTATAGAAACCTATTCTTTGTCATGCTAAGCTACATGACCGATACTACTTCAAAATCAACTTGGATATTTAGTCAGGCGTTTATAGCCCCGACGAGGTTTTCATTGTGATTCTCTCAAACATCGCTCTATTTCTATTCATGCATCCATAGCCTTGATAGAGATATTCAAATCTTCATAAAAGTTGAATATTCTTTTGATTTTCACTTATTTTTCTCTTCTTCTTTTTTCCTTTCATTTCATCCTGCAAGTAGTGAAGTTCACATTCAAGGTTGAGAATCATACTGGCGCTTTTATGTGAGTTTTTCCCCAAGAGAGGAGAAAGTTATGAAATAACCCTTTAAAATTAAAGGGAGAATAAAGGATATTATGATCCTTTGATTAAAAGAAATATTAATAAAGCATATATGCAAAAACTCTCTTAAGAAGGTGGAAGCATAATTATTTATTTAAATAATTATTAAATGTAGCCTTTGTGAAAGGGTGTGATGTTTTGGAAACCACCCCTTAAGGCTTATATAAGAATTCATGTGAAACTTGGAAAGTAAAAAAATAGAGAAAAGAGGAAAATAATAAGGCATTGCACATCAAATGGAAATAGGATTCCAGGTTAGTAGGCTGTGAGCAAGGCAAAGAAGGGGTACATCTATAGTGTGTGTCCAACTTGGGGTACAATAAGGTGCACTCAGGATGGTTTTGGTCAAGGCATGGTTTTCCACGAGTGTTGAGAATTGTTCCAAAGGAACCAACACATCGTGAAGAAAGAACAAAGTACAATTTTACCTCCTAGATTGCTCACAGACGGAAGAGGCTGAACTAGGGTCCATTCCAACAATCGTTGGGACTTTTCTGCACATTTCAAAAGATAAGTATTAATACTTGATAAATTATTTAAGCAATAAAGTGTCTAAATCCTTTAAGTTTATTGAATTAATAATTTATTTGGGCATGATTGAATGTATTTGAGCACAATGACTAATTAATTTTTTATATTCAATTTAGTTGCAAACTTTTAAATATTATATTTTTTTTGTGCATAAAATTTTTGGGAATTAAATTGTGAAATCATTTTAATTGTTGTATTTTAAATTTGGGAATTAGTTTCATTTTAGGCGCTAAAGCATAAACTTAAGATTTTTCAATTAACATGACTTCACAAAGAAACCCACAATGACCTAAGGATTCTTAAAATATGTGAAAGATATAAGATTTCAAAATACTTCAAAGTTAGATAAGACCAATGAATTATCCTATTTAAATCAAACATCCAAACCATTTGACACTCATCAAGAGACCTTCACCATCCATTCATGAAAAGATGATTAATATTTCTCAAATATATATTCAAAATATTCCCAGATAATAAAATTGTTGTTATGCATGCAAGACATCCCTAGAAGAAAACAAGAGGACCCAAAACAAGACCATAGATCGAAAACCCAACAAAATCCCTTATGAAAGGGTGGTTCGCTCAAACCCCCCTTATTCGTCATCCCCCCCGAGACACAGAAAAAACCTAAATTTTGGCACTTCGAAGCTCAGATTGAGGTTGAAAATGGAGGAATCTTCACAAACCCAACTGGAATCAGGTAGTCCTCGGAACGAGCTATCCAATGAATATAATTTTAATATGTTTTGGTTTTATTATGTATTTGTTTTTTTAGTTTTATTAAACATAGGTTTTTCATCAAAAATGAAGGTCTTTGTTTTGCGCATGTGGAAAAATAGTAGATTATCAAAAAAAATTGAAAAATATGAGTGCACCAGATATTGAAGTCTTTGATCCAACCAAAAAAAAAGAATTTCGATATATACAAAAAAAATTATGCGTATACGGTCGCGCTATGTCTGAATTGTAATTGGTTTGACTTTGAAACTTGATTAGAGAAAAATAATTCAATAAAAAACTATCTAACCAAGTGGAAGCACTAGATATCAGAATTAAAAATCTAAATTCGAAAGAATTAGAATTTTATCCTTCATGGAAATAAAGTTATGCATTATATGGTGTACATCACTTTTTAAAAATGTTGTTTTCTGAAAAAAACCAATTTTCGTGGGAGATGGAAAAAGAAGTGCAATCTGATTCCAAAAAAATTGAAAAAAATATTTTTAGAATCTACAGAAAAAATGTGATGAGACTCTAGTTTGCATCACCTTCAAATTCCTCACAGTTTAGCCGTTATAGGTGCTCGAATGTGAAGATTTAGTTAAAAATAATAATTTCAGTGTCCAATTTGGCCAAAAATTGTAAACCACTATTGTGGGATCACCCTAACTGGTGTGGTACATCATTTGCAATGATAGCTGCTAGGACTTCCTCCTCATGAACTATTTCCCCTTGCGGCTCACATACAAGCACTTGACAAGGTTCATCGTTGTATTGTTGCAAATTAGGGCGTTCACCTATTGGTTTTTTTTCTCATGTTTTTCATTGTGTGCTAAAACAGTACCCTCTTTCTCATACAGTGCTTCAAATGCTTCATCAACCAGAGGTTCAGGTAAGGCATCTCCACTGCTACCAATTTTCAAGACATCCACTTGTCCATGATGTTGATCCTCAAGCATACACAAGCCACTCTAAAAAGAGAACTCTTGACTGCTAATTGATGGCTCAACCGTTAGATCTGTTGTATTGTCATTTGGACTACATCATTCCTTCATTATTGTTGTCCCAAAATCTGTTTGTGAATTATACTCAATTGAGCAACTATTTGATTCATGTTCTTCCATTCTTGGTGCATTTTCTGCAATGACAGTAGGGAATCCTTCGTTGGATTTTTCTAATAGTTCCACTTGTTCCTTAATTTGTTATGAATGTGCTACATTATGTATTATCCTACACTAGCTTGGTAATAACAACTCCAAACGTGTTCTATATTGCAAGCCTGACCAATCTTTTATGAGTCTTGCAAAAAATTATCATATTCCACCAATAGCAAATCTTCATTGTTACTTGTATAGGAAGTCTAATTGCTAGCTTCTTTTCCTTGTGGTTGATCCAACTTAGCTACATACTTTGCTTAAGATGTTTGACCATCTTCCTTAGGGACAACACTCCTTACTTCAAATTCCATTATGTTTGGACATTTTTCATCCACTTATGTTGTCCTTAGTGTTTCAGCTTTCTCCTTGCAACTAACATCTTCTATGGTTGTTTCAACACTCACTACATTATATGTATCTTTGATACAACATCTGTAAGTGTACCACAATCTGTGATGTGTTCTTTTGATTCAATGTATGCATATTTTTCTATAGATGATTCCTCATTGTTGTTTTTCAAATGTTCCATTAGACCCAAATAGCTTTTAGCCTGATTGATTATGTCTTCACATGAAGGATAGGTAAATTTTGAGTGAGGTGCATTATGCACCATGCACCGATTGATCAACAATACATCTTCCAAACATAATTTTTTCTCACTTCTCATTTGATCCTTAGCCAACTCTTTGAAGGCCTCAACTACAACATCAACAACCTGGGGTCACACACTTCCCGGAAGAATATTTTCCCTTGCAAAGCCATTTCCATCATTTCCAAGAAGGTCAAACAATTCAACTCATTGTGCCTAGTGGTATTATGCACTCTGCATTTGTCTAATAATGCAAGATGATGCAAACTCTTAGGATATAGTTGCCTCTTCAAAGACTCCTAAAGTTGAGAAATATCAACTTGAGGACTATCCTTACAATAGGAAATGTGATATTGCTATCTTTCCATCTCAATTTAGATTTTTGTTCACAAATTTTTTATTTTTTTGAATTTTTGAATTTTCTGCATATAAAGAGATCTATCATATCTTAGATTTGTACATGAAGGCTCATTCAGCTTCTAGCTTTGTTCACCCTCCTTCTAGCACCAATTTTGTTGATGACTATTTTTGCACTACACAACATAGATAAAACACAAGTGTTCTATCTCTCTTAAAGGAAACTTTATGCAGAGAATCTTCAAAAAATGAACCCAAGGCTTTGGATGTCAGGTCTTAACTTGCAAAAATGACTCGATGTTTGATGTGATTTGCTGGTATCACAAGGGGCATTTATGGTTTATAAAGATTAGAAACATATCATACTCAACAAGGGTTTTATGAAATCTGAAAATGGATGCAAACCCGTAATTGAACTTTCTAGATTTAAAATCTGGAAATATTAATCATCAAATATAACAGCTTGAGTAATGCTTTCTTCCTAAAACTAACCCAAAGAAAGATAAAAAAGATAAAGGGTTTGAGAGAAATCCTAATTCTAACACCTAAGATCAATCATAATAATGACTAATGCTACAAACTAACAAATCCCCATGAAAACCTATTCTTTCTTGATCAAGATCAAATCTACGTCATAAAAATGGTGGAATATTTTCAGACTATGAACATGCATGTACGTACACCCAATAAATGTCATGACATGAACAAACACTCACAATTGAACTATTGCATTAAGAGGCTAAAATTAACCATGCACTGAGATTTACAATAGTAAACCCCAAATGGTATGAGCAACAAATTTGTCAAAACATCATTGACATTTCACCATTATTATCAAAGAACTGAAAACTAACGTTTGAGAAGAAGCAACAAGAAACCATAAAACTTTCAAACAACACCGAAATTCACTGCCAATGATCTAACTATATTAATTTCTCCAACATTTGCTTAACAATTTCCAGTTTTCTCTCTCCTCCTACTTTCCTACTTTGTCTACTCTATTCTTACAAATAAGCAAGCATAGGCCTTTTATAGATGTTACGTTGCAAATCAATGGCCAGTTTTGAATCCAATTCAAGGGCCTAGATCAAATCAATATTTAATATTTGAAGTACATTGAATCTTGGCAACACATGCCTCATTTGCATCCAATTTACAGATAAATCTGTTGCAAATTTGGTACAAGGAGAAACAAACATCCTCTTTCTTGGTTCTGATGATTATCCCCATTGGAGAGATAAAAATAACCTCCCTTATTGTTCTTTTAAAACACTTTTACATTTGGTTGGGCACGAATTCTCATGCAGATTTGTATTAAATACTTAGGTTCATCCTTAGCTTCAATTTAAAATCTTCTTACCAACATAAACTCCTACACACATCCATACGTAGCTCCTTTCGACAATTTAATTCACCTCCTTTAATTATGATTAGATTGAAAGCTTCCTTTTGGCATGGTTCCAAATGCATGCATCTCCAATGTAGTGGGTACACCTTGTGTTTTGAGTCCTCTTTGACAAGTTTGCACGATTCCTTATGTAAACACCTGTAACAGGTACATGCTCAAACTTTAGTACATAATGCCTGGAAAATATTAATCGTTAAAGATTTAAATATTTATTATCATGAGTAAACTAATAATAAACGAAAATATCATTACTCATAATAATAAAACTTTAAACTTCTCTACAATGCCAAGTAATTCACCCTTAATTCTATGATTAATCTCGTTGCATAAAATTCCATAAAATAAATAAATGGAAGATTTAAACCATTTTAAAATGCATATTTATGCCCTAAACAATCTTAGCTTGGATAAATATTTCACTTCATGCATCCAAAATACTGAAATATTCCCCAAGGCATAATCAATATAATCTCGCAAATTTGAGTATCCATATCACGTTCCCCATAGACTTACAAAATTTTGGCATCATCCTAACCTCAGACCTGCAATCAAAAACATTAATGTAATAATCATAGGAAATCATAGGGCATTAATCCTAAAATAAATGATTTAAATTTGCTACTCGGAGCTTAAGCTATCAAATTTCATATTCGTTAATATCACTTTGAATCCTTCTGGCCACTCCCATAACGTTTCCCCCTCTCTCCTTAAATGCAACAATAATTTTAACCAACAGGTCGAACCAAAGAACATAGTGCTCTTAAGATTTTATCATTGTAACCAATGCCTCGAGACATGCTAGGAATAACCATACGATCTTGAATAGTTTCTGATTGCGAGACCTTAAAGGTATCATGATTTCGTATACGAAGTAATTTCCCAAACAAGGTATTGTGGGAAATCGGTAATCTTTTACCAATATAACAATTGCCTCAAAATATTAGCAGCCCCACTAGGCATAATCCCTACGTAATATAATTTCTTACGAATATCTTAAGAGCCACAGGTTCACAAGCACAATATGTTGAGCTCTCTAAGAAACAACAATAAATTCTTTGGCACAAGGATCAGTTGTCCAATGGATAGGGTGTAGATCTCCAATAAGTAATCATCACCTCCCCTTCACAACATAATTTCAACCACAATTTACGACAGTCGTGGAAATAATGCAAGTGTATTTTGCAGAAAATAACGACCCGAGGGAAATCAGAGAGTGTGAGGAATGCCTGGGTGCAAGAATTGCACGAGTGTGAGGATTGGAATCAACCTAGCTAGTGTAGAAGTGCATGAAACTTGCAGTTGAAATATCCGCAAAAACACACATACCTGCCACACCCAAGCTCTCAGCTACGCAAGGATCACAAAGGCCACAATGAGACTAGGGAAGGGCGGGAAAAATCATCCTAGTAAGATTCAATGCTCGACTCCTTCACCACTCCTTCCAAATCGTAGTTTGATAATAAATGCAACTTTTATCATGGTGCCTCATCACATGAGAAATCATTTTGCATCATCATGAATGCCACGGTAATCACAAAGATACATATCATGATTTTTGAAAAATGTTGAGAATGTCGCCACCTTGCAGATTCATGAAGTATTTCGTTCAACTGATGCTCGAGTCTGCTTTCTTTCAGCCATCCTGTTATAAAGTTAATAAGTGCGCCCAAGTTTGTGAATTGAATGCATAGATCTATGAAGCCAACACCGAACCGCCTATTTCGATTCAACACTCCACATGAATCTGCACCTTCCTTCTCTTAAACAGCCGCAGATATAACCATCGTGAGAAAATTTGATGAGCACGATAGTTCTGGTAGTAAACAACAGATCTGCGATAACAAGTTTGTATGATTACATTTTTCCACAAATAGAATTGTGGAAAATAAATGAGGCGATTGCAAACTTTAAATGGCCGATTCATCTACATCCTTATGCCAAGCATTTGCAAGATTGAAAGGTTTAAACGTTGTATACCGTGGAGAGATAGACACCGTAAGCCCACGAAATCCTGCGGAGGGTGAGAGATTATGGGAAAATGAAATGTGAAGTTTCAGTGCGGGAATGTCATGCGTGTATTCCATATAGTGGCGTTGTGAGGTGAACTTCCCGCAACAGGTGACGTCCCGCAATACACGGAAACTCCACAAGTAGAAGCCCCATTATTACATCACTCAAACAACTTAGGATGCACAAACCTATTATCGAATCATGATGCAAATCAATGGGAACCATGGAAAATGAGTATATTTAAACGATTCTATCACTACCTGAGAGATTTAAGTGAAACATTGAATGTAGAGCCTCACAACTCATGCTTTTCCAATAACGTGAATCCATAGATGCCAAACCATAAATTCGTTGTTACAGATATGAAACCCACAACGCTAATAACTGCTCGATGACTACGTCTTCCAAAATTCTCTAGATATCCTTCATAAATGGCAAACCATATGTAGCGAAACCCGCCTCGGACCAATCAATGTATATAAATCCCATTCACGAAGAAGCACGAAAGTTTGATATCACCAGCTTGCCTCAGAGTTTCCATCCACCCACATGACACAGAAAGTGCAGTTTTAATCAACTTGTACATTACCATGATTAGGTACCTGCGAGAATCATGATTTATTTGATGCAAATCTCGCTTTCATTTAATGTAAGGGATGTCAATATGAATTCATTGCAGACCACAAAACTTAGCGCACACACATTGCCAAACCTGCAGTATATGAAAGGAAGAGAGAGTTTTGAGCAGAAAGAATAGTTGCGGGGATGTGGAGTGGCGCGGCCAGAGAAGAGGCCCTCAAAGATGGGAGTTCTACATTTCGATATACTTGCATTTGCAAATAAAGTTTGCATAGATTTAAATGGTAGCTGCAAACTTTTGAAATTATGGCTCACATCATATAGATGTCTGCAAAACAGTCAATTCACGATAATGGTCCGACGAGATGAGTGAAGCCATCGCCAACATGGAAGTGATAAAGCCCCGCCAACCTAAGTTTCCCGCAATAGATAATGCTCTTCATTATCCCTGTCAAAAATTACTGGACCATTCACAATTCTACATAGCTAATTCAAATGGATTCTCGATGCCATTATAATACCGCAAGGGACACACTCACAGATAATGGGTCTCGGTTGTAAGATGTTGCTTGCAAGAAATTATGAGGATCGGTGCAAACTACATTTTCTCGCAAACCATATTTTCCTACAATAGATAATTAATCTTATGGTTGATTTCAATTTAGACCACCTTAAATAATGAAAATATAGCCCTAAAATCAACAAATGTATCAATGAAATCATCAAAATCATTAAATTTAGGTCAATTCAAGAACTTTTCGGGCTTTTCGAAAATACAGGGATAGACCTTGTGGAAGCCGGAGGAGTATGAGACTGGGCATTGCGATGTTGTGCATTACAAAAACACTCATCAATAGGGTCAATGTCAGTGCATTGGTGCACAAAGCAATTTGTTAGAGGGGTTGTCTATTTATGGGACTTGCATAAGCATTGTCCTCTTTGGTGGATTTCTAGCAGACATTCGATGTCTATGGTTGCCTCTAGTCTTGATTATAAAGAAGTTTTCTTGCTCACCAATGTCTATGCTCTGACTAATTTTCCTGGTAAATCTCAACTTTGAGTTCACATTCAGTTTGTGTGGTCCTTAGCTCCCTCATTTCCTTGGATCTTGGTTGGTGATTTTAATGCCATTACCAGTTTGGAGGAAAAGAGGGGGGAGTAGATAGGTTGGAGCCATCTTCTTTGGTTTTTAAAAATAATATTATTTTCTTGAACTTGGTAGACATAAAGCCAAGCAATGGATTGTATACCTAGAGCAACAAGATATGTGGTAAAGATTCTATCTATGAGAGATTCAACAGGTTTTTAGTTTTTGACCTAATAACAAATGGGTTACCAATTCTAAGATTCTGGAGTGGAGGGAATCTAATCACTGGCCTATCAAATTCTCGGCGATAGTATTTGGTGCCACTAAGAATCCTTTTTTTAAGTTTCAACTATGTGGTGTGAGCCTTCATTGTAGGATCTTATGGTGGATTGGTGGAGTAAAGGTATGCCAACTCATGGCATGACTATGTATTCTTTTGTCAAGAGGTTACAATTTGTGAAGTGTGAACTTAAAAAGTGGAATAAGAGGTGTTTTGGGAATACTTTTTATGCCTAAATCGGATGCCCAAAATCATTTGGATGCCATCACCAGGTAGAATCAGGATCATGGGCTTACAGAGAAATCTCTCTGTAGACATCAGAATTTGACTACCCCCCATATGGTCAAATTCATCCCCTGTTATTCCTCTATCTTGCATCTCTTATCGGCGTTAATTAAATAATTTATTATTTAATTAATATTCCTCCTTTTCTAAAGTCCCTAAGATATCTATTTAAATAATTAAATACTTCATCATTTATTCCCCTTTCCTCTCTAAATTAAATAAATACTCTAATTTGTTTAATTTAGTCACTTACCTTTATGAATTTAAATCAATTTTTAAATTCATTATTTCTCTCTCCTTGCCCCATCCTCCATAATCCTTTTCTAATCGAGGTTAATTTAATTAACCTATGATTAGGATGTGCACACCCCCTAACCGGGATTAGTGTTACATCCTCCATAACCCTCCACTTGCCTTAATCTGTCATTATTTCGTCTAATACCTTGTTTACACAACCTAAGAACCTAATTAGGTCAACCTAATCCCTATGCCATTTATGACATACCCCCAAGTCAACCTTTTATTAATTGTTTACTCCTTTTGGAGAAGGCAACCTCTTCCACATTTATTCCCCCTAGGCCTTTTAATTTTTTTTTCCTTAAATGTCTTGTCACCCATATGTAGACAAGGACCTCCTTTATGAGGAGATCTTGTCCCACTCCCAAGGTACCATAAAGTAGCTCCACCTTATATCCCTTTTGACACCTCACCCGCCACATGGCAAGATGTGAGAGCTTGGGAGTTCTCAACTCACCCTAGCCCTTGATCTTGTCCATGGTGGGTTCATCTCGACCCTCCATTGTTTAGTGGCACTTCCCCTAAAATTAGTAGAATTTTCCCTCATTCATTCATTCAACCAAGAATTCATTCAAGCAATCAAGCAATCAAACACATAAGCATTCAAGCATCCAAACCACCATTGTTGTAGCACACTTAGCATCCATATTGAACATCCATTGCAATACCCACTCTTGCGATTGCATTCTCCATCCATTCATGATCATTTAGAGCTAGGTTTTATGCTATTTGCCATCAAAAGGAGCACACAAATCAAACGATCAATAAGCCAACCAACTCTTCAACTTGGGCAAGGTAAAATTGTTAAATTCTTTTGTTTTGTTCAAGTTTAACTAAGCTAATCGTTGAGGTGTTGTATGTGTATTTCCTTGCTTGCATTCTTTTTTGTTTTGCAATTTTAGACTGGGAAAATTCACCTACACACATTTTTGGCACGCCCGGTGGGACCCACGTCATGGGTCTACACTTTCACGTTTGTTATTGTTTGAATTTTGTAGGTTCAAACTTTACATGTAGGGGCGAAACCACCCTGACGGGAAAATTTTCCTATTACAGAGGTGAATTTTCAATCAATAGAGGCATAAGCAAATTCTCCCATTTGCAAAGAGGGGCGAACTTGAAAACAGGGGAGAATTTGCTTGAAGCAAGGGAAAATTCGTGAAAGTTCCCGATAGACAAGCGAATATGCAATCAACAGAGGCGAGAGAAAATTCGCCCATCCTATTAGATAGGTGAATTTTCTCAACATAGGGGCGAATTTGAGGTGAACATGAGACTTAAAGTTTTCAATTTACAACATCCAATTTGATTTCGATTTCGGGTACTAATCAACTAACCTATATGTTTGTGAGTGTGCGATTTCACTAACGAATTGTGTAGCTTGTCCTCGTTTATCCAAGACTGGTGGTGCTAAATTACTAATGTATTTTCTGCAAGATGATCGGTCGAAGACCCCTTTATTTAGTTTGTTTGTTGATTTCCATACTAGCTAGGCACACGTAAAATTAATTAAAGGGTCAATTAACATTATTTGCTGTGCTTGGAAGCAAGTTGTTGACGTATCCACTCCCCTTGCACCTTTAGGTGATCCTGGGTGATGAGAAATCACAGCTTGCTCTAGTCCAGTCCAGTCTACCTAGGAGGTGCTAGTGCGTCTAGCTCTCTCCTTGCGCTACGTGCAAGCCTAGGGACCAATCGAAGCGTCTAGTATCTTCTTCCTTTAGCAGGACCTGTTTGGGATTTCATCACTCGGGGGACGATTCCAACCATGTGTTACCGATGGGGTATATAAAGGGGGAGAACGAAAGTTATACCCCAATCCAGTCATGTTGTGTCTAGCGAAGCATTGAGGCTAGGGTGATACCTAGATAAGATGTGTAGAGTTGGTGTAAGTTTCTAGTACCTCGTTGGGGCTCCCAACTCGCGTTTGTGACGGGCTAGTATTCACGGTTGTGCCTCACGTACCTTGTGTATATCGAGGATGCACAAGATAGCCTTATATAGCCTAGATAGAGACCCATGATTTAGCCGCGGCTTGGTGTAGTGTAGGGTATCCAGATCGTACCCCAAATTTACTTACCACATAATCCCTTGGGTTGAGAAAGGAATCCTTATGGTTGACTACGATAATCCTCAAGTGAGAGTGTGAAGGTGAGTTTGTGGCATATGTTGATGACCCTGTGCCACTAGAATGCTAGCTATCTGCCTTCGCGAGAAAGGGTGATCTAGAGAACCACCCCGGTATCACAGAGTATTAACCTTGGGTTGTCCAGTCAAGGTGGTAGGCCTACATCAAGTTTTCAAACCCTTATCACTAATTCTAGGATTATGCTACCTGGAGTGTCTTCATTGTGTGATACTAGTGTTTTTATTTTCAGTTGAGTCAGTTAAGCCTTTTTGCCTATTATTTGTCATGTTTTTTGTCCTTTTCCACAGTCAGCCCCTGCCTTCAGAGTCGAATTTGCTTCATACAAAGGCGAATTTGCACTATAGATAGGCAATTTTTCCCTGCAAAAGGGTGAATTCGTGTTTGAGTCAACTTTAAGTCATCCCTTCAGGTGAATTTGCCTATGGGTCCCCTTTTAGGCAACCCCATTTTCATCTATTCCCTTGAATAGGTGAATTTTTCCATCCCTTAGGTGCGTTTGTCAATCTTCACCCGTCGAATTCGCCCATTCCCATATAATAGGTGAATTTGTCGTCTTCAGGGAGGAACCTGTTGTCCATAGGGGTGATCCCATTTTTTTGGTCTGAGTCTTCTCGTCTGTACATCCTTCTAGATAGGCGAACCTGTTGTCCTTAGGGGCGAATTTGTTTCTGTCGTTCGTACAAGTCAAGATCTAGGCGAATCTGTTTGTCCGTCAGGCGATCTCATTTTTAGGCGAGTTTGCTTCCATCAGTACTATTCAAGAAATAGGCGAATTTTTCACCCTATCGGGCGATTTTGCTGATCAAGTCTGCCCATTCTCCTATGGTCTTCTGAGATTTTAGGTGATCCTTCTTGTCTTAGAGGCGATTTTGTCAAATTTTGGGTGAACCTAAACTTAGATAGGCAAATTTGTATATCAGATTCGCCCGTTTCTAGTGTATCCCTTAGGTTTAGGTGAATTTTCCTCATAAGTTCACTCGTTCTTGTTTCTCCTTCAGAGATAGGTGAATTTGCTTTGCGGATTCGCCTGTTTCTTGTGTGACCTTCAGACTTAGGCAAATTTGAGTCATCCAATTAGGCGAATTTGATCAACACAGAGGCGAATTTTCCTTCTCTGAATAAGCGAAGTTGTGACCTAAAGAGGTGAATTTGTGATACATAAAGGCGTATGTGTTGCCCATACAAATTCCAAAGAGTGAATCCTTCTGGCCACTGAAAGCTTGTTGTCTTTTGAGTCCTTTGCCGCAATCAAATTTTTTTTATCATCATCCATCTTCCCGTACTTGTCACTTTAGTCTGTCTGTATTTTCTAAAAGTCATTGATTCACTAATCAAATCATATAGTTGCATCTTAGAGCATTCCTAGGTTCCATTTTCATCATCGGTCTATCAATCCCAATCTCTTATACTTCATTTTGGAGGTTTTCATCCAAGTTGGCTTAGGTGTTTGACTCTGATCGTCATCATCCACATCTGCTTAGGATTGTCATTCATCTTGAGTTAGTAAATCATCTTCAGCCCAATCAATAGATACTTCCATCTTGAGGTAGATTCGGTGTCGTAATCACCCCTTTTGTAGTTCAATCTGATTAATCAACACCTTACGTCATCTATTTGAACCTTTGAACTTAGTTTAGAATTAGTTTTATCATCCCAGTCCAATCTATCATCCAATCATATTAATCGTCTCATCCTGTCAATCAATCTAATCAAATCCAATCGCATCCCCTATCCAATCGATCAATCAATCCATCAATTCATCATCATATCAAGTCAATCCCTTAATCCTCACTTAGTTCATCATTTCACTACATCTTAGTGTGTAGTATCATCCTAGTCACCTCATAGTTTTGCATTTTCATGCCATAACTACCCAATCGCAAACAAAGAAACTCATGGCAGAACAACAAGCTTAAGGTACCTAGCCTAACATCCCTTAAGATCCTAATAACGGTGGCTCATCGCAATCCAATACTGAGGATCACACCACATCGCCTCCTGTTGATGATAGCATGGTGAATCAACCCAAGGTTACAGTTGATGAGTATCTCAATAATCCCATCAATCTTCAAATGATAGATCACCTCCTTAATGAGTGTGGGGATAAAATCCTCGCCTCACTGATAATTAAGGGCATCAAACCACCATCGAGATTTGAGTTATCCAAATATTTCAATACACCACCTCTCGTGCCTCCTATGTCTCAAGATCCTCAGAATTCACAAAACCCTCCTAGAAATTCTTACGTCCCCGAGGGTCCTCTTGTGGATAATTGGTATCAACTAGGGTTTGGTAATGTCATGATGTACCAAGTCGTGCACCCCCTCGAATTCCGATTACAATCACGGGAGCATCACCTGATCCAAATGATCCCCTTGCCTATGGTATGCCACAAACTTTACCTCCTCTGCCACCTTCGAACGTCCCACAAGGTTCAACCCCCGTATCGTCTGCACCGTCTCTCCCACTTAATCAGCCAAGTCAACCACCAATGAATACTAGGGGAAATCCTTTTGTTGTGTTACCACCACTTCTAGGATCAACACCCGCCTCCAATTTACCACCAGCTTCGTTTACCTCTTAGCAGCCTCCTCAAAGCAAAATTTCATCTTCATAGTCGCCGCAAGGTAAGCCACAACAAATTCCACAACAAACTCCTCAACACATTCCAATTCCGTCTCAACCACATCAACAACAACCTCCGCAACATAATATCCATATTCCTTCACAACAACAACAACAACCACCCCCGCATCAGCAACAGGGTAATCCATTGCAACCCCCTCATCAACCACAAGGTCCTCTGCATCAACAAATTCCACCCTTCCAACAATCGCAGATCACCCAACGACCTCAAATTCCAACTCAGCCTATTTACCAACAACCTCCACCTCACCAACAACCTCTTCAACAACCTCAAATCCCAACACAACCTCAACAATCCTACCATTCAATTCCCAGTCACGTAGCTTAGTACTTGTACCATTTGCAAAGTACTTTCTATGCACAACCCGTTGCGTCCAACCCAAACCTCGGTTATGCCTATCATAATTCGGCACAATCTCAGCAACAACCATCTTACGCTACTCAATCTCAACCGCAGAAAAACACTTCCTACCAGCAGCCTAATCCACAACAACCTTTGTATGCATCCCAACAATACACTGCCTACAACTATTAGTCCAATCCATACTATGCCTCGTTGCAGCAGTCATCATATCAACAGGGTGCTTCCGCCTCATATTATCAAGCACCTCCATCACACCAACAAGGGGCCTCCTCTTCTTACTATCAAAATCCACCATCCTATCATCAATTCTACACCAATCCACCATCACAACCCACCTACACCAATCAATATCAGTCGACTCCTTCGTATATGCCTCCACCATCCTATGATCAAATCACATTCACTCCATCCTCATCTTATCAACAATATACTCCTTATAATCAACCCAATCCATCAAATCCATCTTCATCACCACCCACTAATAAGGAGTGGGAAGAGGTAAAAGCTGCATTGAAAGACTAACAAGCAGGGACCTCTAAAAATTCTTTCAAGTTTGAAGAGATTTGTCCCTATCCGTTCGATCCCTCGATTTCGCTCATTCCTTTTCCCGAGCATTTTGAAATGCCAAAGTTTTACAAGTATAAAGGAACTAAAGACCCTAAGATCCACCTTCAGGAATTCTATTCACATTGTCAAGAAGTCCTGCACAACGACAATTATCTCCTGCGGTTATTCCCTAGGAGTCTAACGGGGGTGGCTCTAGATTGGTTCATGGGTCTTCAAAAGGGATCCATCTCTTCTTTTGCGGGTCTTTCAGAGAAATTCATCACACACTGCTCCTTCAATTTGGAGAAGGATATTGATACCCTAGATCTTCTGAAAGAAAAAAAATGTGAGGGTGAAACCTTTGCAAGCTACCTGCAAAGGCGGTGTGCTTTGGCTAGTCGAATAAAATCTCAACGCAATGAGAAAGACCTAGTCACTCTCTTTGTGGCGAATGCTCATCCAGACATGACACATAATCTCAATCTTCGTTGTGTCACAACCTTTGTGGAAGTCATAGAAAAAGGTCCTATCAAATTGAGAGAGTGCTCATCGCTAAGGGACAGATCAAAATCTATAATCCAAATAAGGAAAATTCGTTTGGAGATAAGTCTCGCTACTAGAACAAAAAAAAGAACACAATCAATGATGGTGTCATGGATACCAAACATGTTAAAGTAGCTAATACCTCACAAAGGCCTCAGTACACCCCTCCACAACAGTCAATCCCAAATGCTATATTTGTGCCACAAGGTGTAGCTCGTCCTCCTCGATAGTCCAATCAGAATAATCAAGGCAACAATAAACGCTCCTTTACTGCACTGGGAGAGCCCTTAAGTGTTGTCTTCAATAGGCTTCTACAAGCGAGTTATCCGATCACGTATCCCGTGACTAAGCCTTTTGATGAGTCTAAACCAAAGCCAGCCTGGTACAAGGAGAATGAGTATTGCGACTTTCACAAGATCAAAGGCCATTCCACTAACAAGTGCCAGGGACTTAAAACATATGTCCAAGATCTCATAGATCACAGAGATATATTAGTGGATGCTAATCAGGAAACTTCATCTAATGCTCAACTGCAGATATACTAAAATGCCTTCCTAAAACACAACTAAGGTGCCAGCACGTCCAATGCTAATCCTAGATCAAATAATAACAATAGTCAAAACAATAGCACTAATAATATCAGCTATAAAAATGTGCCTTATAACTATGATGGTATAGTTATGTGTATTAGTTAGGTCGAGCCTCGCGTATCCATGATCCGAGTTAAAGGAAAAGATCCATAATGTGTTGTTACAACTCGTCGTACCTGCATCTCCATTCTTGGTCCTTCCACATCAACCCAGCCAGCTCCTATAAGTTCTCAGTATAATATTTTTGATCACCTAGGAAAGACACCCGCCCAAATATCCATCTTGGATTTGCTCAAGTCTTCTCTTGTTCAACAAGAAATCCTAACCAAAGCCTCACAAGATACTCATGTACCTAATGACATAGATCCTAATTAGTTCCAAGCCTTATTAGGACACATGTTGTCAACCTACCAGTTGTGCTTTAGTCAAAACGATATGCCTTCCATCGACTCAAATTGTAATCATCCCCTTCTCATTGAGGTCCTCACATCCCGTCATAAAGTAAAAAGGGCCCTGGTAGATAATGGCTCTGCCCTCAACCTTTGTACATTGAAATTCATAAAGCAGGTTGGGTACACCCATGCTGACTTGAACAACCAATTTATCACCATAAAAGCATATGACAATGCAGAAAGAGACTCCAAAGGAATTATCTACCTCCCCATTCAGGTTGGCCCTATAGTTCAATACACAACATGTCATGTCCTTGATCTAGACCTTCCATACAACCTCCTTCTTGGCTGCCCATGGATCCACGCCATGCAGGTCATCCCGTCCACTTACCATCAATGCCTGAAATTCCCATTCAATGGGATGGAAGTAACCATACATGTTGATCCGCAACCATTTGAATATTGTCGTGCTTTGGAAGCTTCCTTCCCCCACTCTCATTACTATCCAAGAGTTGAAGTAGGGGCATCACATGCCTCATCCTCCAATCCATCTTCCAACCCATCATCTGCCACATCATCCACTTCTGAATCCACAATCACCAAGGTCCAGATCATAGACAAAGGTTGTGGTGACTACGAGATGTGCACAACTCTAAATGTGGCAACCATGCCACCATCTCCTCATACACATGGTCAACCTTCTCATTCCACATCGAATGAAGAAGATAAGACAATCACCCTCAGCTCTAGGAACATGGGTTCAACAACATTCTGAGATTTGGGCACCCTTCAAGATCAGATGGACGATGACATCAGCCAATGGATCTACAGAGAAGAGCCTGAAACGTCACCTCCCCTCGTAGAATACTTTTAGGAGGTTTATCCACATGCATCAAATTTGGTTGAAAGGTGTAATTACCAAGGTGGAGGTCTTGGTATAGAAGAACGAGGAAGACGAAAACCCATCGAAGCATCTATGAGACCAAGACTTATAGGCCTAGGCTATGATAGGAAACAAAAGGGTCTCACACCCTCCACTAGTGCCTCTAATAACGTTAGTTTGGACAATGGTCTCCTTGAGGACATACCCGAAGAAGAGTCCATCATACTCACATATGATGACGTAGATATCTCCTCCATGTTTGACTGCCTATCCGTCTTTTCCATTAACCTTTCCCTTCACCATCTTGAGCTTATTGACTGGGACCTGCGAAGTAGTGCACCAATCGATACCTTTCCTTTGGTGGATGCATATGTAAATTGCATTGGATTGGGGGATGATGAACACCCTAACCGCAAAAGTAAGAAGAAAAAAAAAAGGGTCATCTAGTGAAAACCTCTCTGAGGCACTTCTTGACCTATCAAAAGTCAAAATAAAGGGTGTATCTGATAGTGAAAACCTCGATGAGGCACTGGAGGATGGGGATGTTCATCTTCCCCTCATTGGAACTCAATTGTCCAAATGGTCCTCTATATTGATCAAAGAAACTCAAGAAGTCAACTTGGGAAAAAAAGAAGATCCTAAGATTACATATGTAGCCAAGTCATTATCAGAGGAAGAGCATGCTACCATCGTCAACCTGTTACAAGAAGGAATCATCAATTTTGCATGGACTTATTCAAACATGCTAGGTTTAGATCCCACCTTAGTGGTGCACCATTTGGATGTTCGTTCGGATGTGAAACCAGTCAAACAAAAGATTAGAAAGATGCATCCACAACTAGCTCTCCTTGTCAAGAAAGAGCTAGAAAAGTTACTAGAAGTCGGGTTCATCAAGTCGATCGACTATTCATATTGGATATCCAACATAGTGCTCGTTGCCAAGCCAAACGGAAGTATCAGAATTTGCACAGATTTTTGGGACCTTAATAAAGCTTGTCCTAAAGATGATTTCCCTCTACCAAACATTGACATGCTAGTGGACCTTACGACAGGACATGAGATACTATCCCTTATGGACAGTTTCTTTGGCTATAATCAGATCAGAATTGTTGCAGAGGATCAACATAAAACTGCCTTCACCACTCCTTGGAGCACCTTCTGCTACAATGTCATGCCCTTTGGCCTTAAAAATGCAGGGGCTACTTATCAGCGTTCCATGACTGTTATCTTCCATGACCTTATTCATATAATAATGGAATATTATGTTGACAACTTATTGGGGAAGTTTAGAAAAAGAGAAGAACATCGAAAGATCCTGAAGAAAATCTTTGAGCATCTAGAGCATTATAAATTGTGGCTAAATCCAAAGAAATGTGTATTCAGGGTTACGTCTGGGAAGCTATCGGGTTTCATCGTCTCCAGGAGGGGTATAGAGGTAGATCCAACAAAGGTCAAGGCTATAATGGAAATTCCCCCACCCCGTAATCTCAAGCAATTAAGAAGCCTCCAAGGGAAGTTGCAATCCATCAGACGATTCATAGCTCAATTAGCTGACAAATGGCAATCACTTACACATCTGTTAAGTAAAGAAACCATTTTCAAGTGGGATCTTGAATGTCAACAAGGCTTTGACAAAATTAAAGAATACTTGGCTCATCCACCCATCTTGATGCCTCCTATTCTGGGTAAACCACTCACCACTCTTGTTGTACATCTCGACTACCTTAGTTGCACTGGGGGCATTATTAGCTCAACATGACGAGTCTTCTAAGGAGCGTGCAATTTATTATATCAGTCAAAAATTGGTGGGCTATGAACTCAATTATTCTCCAAATGGAAAAGGCTTACCTGGAAGTTGTCTTCAGTTAGTAGAAACTTCGTCATTACATGCTCAGTCATCCTGTCAAGCCGATATCAAAAGTTGATCCACTTAAATATTTGTTGTCCAGAATTTCTCTGACTGGCCGCATGGCCAAGTGGGTCATGTTACTGAGTGAATTTGACATAGAGTACGTGGACCATAAAGCAATCAAACACACAAGCATTCAAGAATCCAAACCACCATTGTTACAACACCCTTAGCATCCATATTGAGCATCCATTCCAATACCCACTTTCACCATTGCATTCTCCATCCATTCACGATCATTTAGAGCTAGGTTTTATGCTATTTTCCATCAAAATGAGCACACAAATCAAACAATCAACAGGGCCAACCAACTCATCAACTTGGGAAAGGTAAAATTGTTCTTTTTGTTTTGTTTTGTTCAAGTTCAACTAGGCTAATCATTGAGGTGTTGTTTGTGTTTTTCCATCAGTCCGCAGAGGTACAATGGCAATGCAGGCACCTCCAATCCCAAACATCCATCCACATTTAACTCTCCCCTTGGATAGGGAGATCTACTCGTCTGAAGATCGCTTGTAGGCTCCTGTCTCGCTCTCCTCATTGACTCTGTGTCCAATTGACCAAGTGCCCTCTGATAGGAAGCCGCAATATCCTCCATACATCCTCTAACGTCACTGTCATCTCCCCTATCGGGAGATGAAATGACGAGGTCTCTAAACTCCATCTCTCCATCAACGCTGTCAATAATGCTCGATGGGCTCTAATGTTGGGATATCCTAACATATGTAATAATCTTGCCTTCTCTCGCACCGCATGATCCTCGACATTCATCGTTGTGATGGTCGCCTCCATCACCATTGAATGCCTCTCTCGGGTCCTCAGTGTCTCGATGTTCTACTTCCACACAAAACGTTATGTCAGTTTTTCATCCATTTCGCCTTTTTTCCTATCATTTTTCCCCTGCCCCGAGTTTGTGGCGAATTTGCCCCTACTGGTAGCGAATTTTCCCTTTCTCCCTCATCATGTCAAATTCACCCCTTTTGGTGGAAAATTCACCCTTTCTCCCTCATCCTGTCAAATTCGCCCCTTCTAACAGTGAATTTGCCCTTCTTCTTCATCTCGTGAAATTCACCCATTCTGGAGGCGAATTCGTTCTCCCCCATCTTGTCAAATCTTCCCATTCTGGCGACGAATTCGCCCTTTTTCTTCATCTAGTCAAATTCACCCCTTTTGGTGGCGAATTCGCCCTTTTTCTTCAACCCGACAAATTCGCCCCTTTTGGCAACAAATTCGCCTTTTTATTTGTCAGCCCGCGAATTCGCCCATCTTTTTGGTGAATTCTCCCCTTTCCGCTTAGCCTGTGGATTCACCTATTGACGAGGCGAATTCGCCCCTGGCATCTTCTTGCCCTCTAATAGGCGACTATGACCATTACTTTGGCGAACTCAAATTCGCCATTTCCCACCTGGGGCGAGTCGAAATCGCCCCTTCCCCCAGTGAATTCGCCCTTGTACGAGGCGAGTTTGCCTTTTCCATAATCACCCTCTGTGATGAGCGAATTCGTCGTACAGATGGGCAAATTTGCCAGCTGCGACGAATCTGTACCATCATCATCCTAAAAACCTGAAGTTAAAATACATAAAAATTTAAAAAATTCAGCTAAAATCACAAGCTAGGGTTTTGAAATCTACTTGGTGGGGTATCGCACACTCGTGGTAGAACTTGCGCACCTCCTCACCTCGGTGGATGAGCTCGTCATCCACAAACCCCTAGTCCTCACTCGGCCCGTCAACTATCCTCGTCACTCTCTTTCTCTCTCTCTCTCTCTTGCTAAGTCAGCTGCTAATTGTGCAAATGGTAAATAGTAATTTTGAAATTCACTATTTATAATTTTAAACTTTTGCACCTTTTAAGCCTCTTAAATTGTGGGTACTTTTTACCCTTTATTTAACCTCTTTTTTAATTCCTCCATCCCTTTTCTTCCGCGAACTGCCATTTGCACCGCGTTTGTCTGTTTTCCTCTGTTCAAAAGCTATTCTTCATGGATTTTCGTGCTTTATCGCGTGGTGCCCTTTATTTCTCCATATCAAGAAGTCACCCGAGGCCCCTTTTTCTTCCCCATCTGCCCTCTCGAAGGGGCATACCCTTTCATTTTCCTCTGTCCCTCCATCCTGTCCTCTTTTCTCGCACTGGGGCATCAGTTTCTAGTTCGTTCTTCTATTGAGTCATCTGTATTTTATTTTTGTTCGAAACACTGTTATTCTAATAATATTTCGAAGAGAGGCAAAATGTAGACATCGAAATTTAACCACCCCCCATATGGTCAAATTCATCCCCTGTTATTCCTCTATCCTGCATCCCTCATTGACGTTAATTATTATTCCTCTTTTTCTAAAGTTTCTAAGGTATTTAATTAAGTAATTAAATACTTCATCGTTTATTCCCTTTCCTCTCTAAATTAAATAAATACTCTAATTTATTTAATTTAGTCACTTACCTTTATGAATTTAAATCAATTTTTAAATTCATTATTTCTCTCTCCTTGTCCCATCCTCCATAATCCTTATCTAATCAAGGTTAATTTAATTAACCCGTGATTAAGATGTGCACACCCCTTAACCAGGATTAGTGTCACATCCTCCATAACCCTCCACTTGCGTTAATCTGCCATTAATCCGTCTAATCTCTTGTTTGCACAACCTAATCACTTAATTAGGTCAACCTAATCACCATACCATTTATGGTGTACCCCCAAGTCAACCTTTTATTAATTGCTTTCTGCTTTTGGAGAAGGCAACCTCTTCCCAATGTGAATTTTAAATTCAAATGTATTCTCCCTAGGCCTTTAAATGTCTTGTCACCCAAATGTGGACAATGACCTCCTTTATGAGGAGATAATGTCTTACTCCCAAGGCACCATAAAGTACCTCCACCTCATATCCCTTTTGATACCTCACCCACCACATGGCGAGATGTGAGAGCTTGGGAGTTCTCAACTCACCCTGGCCCTTGATCTTGTCCATGGTGGGTTCATCCTGACCCTCCATTGTTTAGTGGCACGTCCCCTAAAATTAGAGGAATTTATCTTCATTCATTCAACCAAGCATTCAATCAAGCAATCAAGCAATCAAACACACAAGCATTCAAGCATCCAAATCACCATTGTTGCAGCACCCTCAACATCCATATTGAGCATCCATTGCAATACCCACTTTTACCATTGCATTCTCCATCTATCCCAATCATTTAGAGCTAGGTTTTATGTTATTTGTCATAAAAAAGAGCACACAAATCAAACGATCAACAAGACCAACCAACTCATCAACTTGGGCAAGGTAAAATTGTTCTTTTTTTTGTTTTGTTCAAGTTCAACCAAGCTAATTGTTGAGGTGTTGTTTGTGTTTTTCCTTGCTTGCATTCCTTTTTGTTTTGCAATTTTAGACTAGGAAAATTCACCTGCACACACCCTCAAACAAGAAGTTGAAGCTATGAAGGAGCTCGTGAAATGGTAATTGTGAGAAGATATTTATTGGAAACAAAAGTCTTGGATTGACTGTCTTCAAGAGGGAGATAGCAATATGGTATTTTTTTTAACTCAATCAAAGCCAAAAGACATGGGAATTTGATATTCTCAATTGTGTCTTCCTAGGGAGTTCAGTTATCTTCCTTCCAAAATATTTTGGAGGCTATTTAGTATTATTTTTCTATGATCACGAAGGACTCTTCCCTAGCAATTGAAGAAGAGAATCTTATTTTGGATTGTATTCCCTTAATTGTTACTAATAAGATGAATGAGATGCCTATCAACCTCATTTCTCTAGAAGAGTTAGAGGAGATGGTGTTCCAGATGAAGAAAGGGAAAGGATCGAGCACAAATGGATTTCTTATAAAATTCTTTCAAGAATTTTGTGAGATTATCAAATTTGACTTATTGGAGTTGGTGCAAGAATCACAAAGAAACAAACAAATGTTGTGAGCAATGAATTCTATGTTTCTTATGCTTATCCCCAAGATAGAAGGTGCTAATTCGTTGGATTTGTTCAATCCAATTGCCCTATGGGTAAAAGCACAAACCTGTGTCACACTTTCGACCAAATAAATAGTTTTGAGCGAACAATTTTTGACCAGAAAAGTTTCAGCCGAATAGGTTTCGACTAAAACCATGTGGCATATATGTGGCACATAGGGTTTCGACTTAATAGATTTCGACCGAAACAACAAAAAAAAACAAATCCCTTTGCAACTTTGAAATTGGCTTATTTTATGTGTGGAGTTTCTATAGAAGGGTGATCCCACAAAGCTGGTTTACAATTTCTGAGATGAACTATTTTTTGTTGAAATCACATATTTTTAGAAAATATAATGATTTAAACCTTAAAAAGTTCTATTTTAAGGATTCCAATTGAAGAGGGTTTGATCAAACCACCTTAGATCAAAACCCCTTGGATAAAACCTCAGTAATTTTAAACCATACCTATAAATGAGTCTTCTTTACACCTATCAAAATGCTGATAAAAAAATCACTTTTGATTTATCTTTTGGGGGATCAAATGAATTCATTTAAAATTTATTTGAAATGATTATGGTAGTCTTTGGAATGAGCTATCCAACGAATATAATTTTAATATATTTTGGTTTTATTATATATTTGTTTTTTTAGTTTTATTAAACATAGGTTTTTCATCGAAAATGAAGGACTATGTTCTGCACATGTGAAAAAATTGCAGATTATCAAAAAAAAAAATTTAAAAATATGACTGCACCAGATATTGAAGTCCTTGATCCAATAAAAAAATAAAATTCGATATATACAAAAAACGTTACATGTTATACGATCGCTCTATGTCTGAATTGTAATTGGTTGGACTTCGAAACTTGATTAAAGAAAAAATATTCAATAAAAAACTATCAATCCAAGTGGAAGAACTAGATATCGGAATTACAAATCTAAATTCGAAAAAATTAGAATTTTATCCTTCTCGGAAAAAAAAGTTATGCATTATACGGTGTGCGTCACTTTTTAAAAATGTTGTTTTCTAAAGAAAAAAAACCAATTTTTGTGGGAGATGGAAAAAAAGTGCAATCTGATTCCAAAAATTTTGAAAAAAAAAAATTTAGAATCTACAGACAAAATGTGACAAGACTCTAGTTTGCATTATCTTCAAATTCCTCATGGTTTAGCCGCTATAGGTGCCCGAATGTGAAAATTTAGTTAAAAATAATAATTTCAGTGTCTAGTTTGACCAAAAATTGTAAACCACTATTGTGGGATCACCCAAGGGTTTTAGCTAAAACCCTTTCTATAGAAACCCTTTTGGCCAAAGCTGTCTAGTTCGCATCCTAGTTGGCAGCCAACTTGGCTTTTTCAAAATTTTCTGAAACTTTCAACTTCAACTAAGTTTTTCTTCAGTCAAAATGATGTTTTTAAAAAAGAAAAAAGAAAAAAAACCTTTTTGTAAAGCTCGAAGTGGTGAATCCGAATATGTAATTTTTTTTTAAATTTTGATTAGTTTTAATATATTTTATTTTTAAAATAATGCAAGTAGGTTGTTAAAGTTAAAAAAGAGGCTCATTAAATTTAAAAAAAAATAGTAAAACGTATTAAAAAAATTTTAAATATATATGGGGCACTAAAGGAGAGAGTCCTCTTCAAAAGGGTATAATTTTTCTTTTCAAAATGATTAAAAAAATAGACAATAGTTGGCATCCCATGAAAACTGTCAAATTTTGACAAGTTTGACTTTAAAACGTTATTACGAGAAAAATATACATCACAATTTGATTTTTTTTCCATGCACTAGATATTGAAGTTATCTATTTGGAGAAAAAAAAATTTAGGGAGAAATAAAAAAAATTTCAATTATTTTTGCATCCCGTGAAGTCACTTTTTCTCTGAAATTTTCAGCATTCCAAAATCTGCTCTTAAATTGATTAAAAATAAATAAAAAATCAAATTTTAAAAAAATCTAAAAAATTACAAAAATAAACTTCATCAAAAGCTCTATATTTCATTAATTTACATCATTTTGAAATTCAAAACATAAAGACCACTTTTATGTGGTCGAAGTTCAAAATTTTTGTTGTTGTTGGTCAATTCCTTTATAAGTGTGACAAAAGCTTGTGCTTTTACCCCTATGCAATGTTTATAAGATCATCTCGAAGTTAGTTGCAGAGATACTTAAGTCGTGGTTTAACAAAGCAATTTTTGAAAAGCAAGGCAGATTTGTGACCAACTGACAAATTTTTGATGGGGTGGTTATTGCAACTGAGCCAATTCATTCCATGGATTCCAAAGAGAAGGCTATTTTGATCAAATTGGACATGGCCAAAGCTTATGACCAAGTTAAATGACCATTTCTTCAAAAAGTGCTCCTTGCTTTTGGGTTTGGATATGACTAAATTAATTGGGTGATAGTTGTGTTACGTCTACTTCATATTTTGTACTAATTAATAGTGATCCTTCTACCTATTTTAGGGCATCGTGGGGCCTTCAACAAGGGGGCCCTCTATCACCCTATTTATTCATTTTAATGGTTTGAGGGCTTGGGAAGAATCTTAAAATCCCATGTGAGACAAGGGTTTATTCAACGATGGAGTTAGGGTGATAGCTTGCTCTCTCATTCTCACTTACAATTTGTAGATGATAATATGTTGATGGTTGCCAAAATCAGAGAAGCAACTAACTTCAGACAAGCTTTGGATATCTATCTTGTAGCTTCGGGGTAGAGGATTAATGAAGCAAAGTCTTCCATCCTTTTCTTCAACACCCCTCCTCTTATTCAATCTAGAATAGCTCGGATTCTCATATTTCACATTGGTGCTCTGCCTTTCATATTGGTGCTCTGCCTTTTGTGTACTTGGGTATTCCCCTCTTTACTGACCTCTTGCCTAGGGGGACCTGGCAAAATGTGTTGGACAAGTTTCGTGGGAGAGTCAACCATTACACTTTCAAGTGGCTTTCCTTTGCTGATAGAGTGATGTTATTGAAACCATTGAATCAAGCTCTTCTTATTTACAGGTGTAAAGTGCAAGTTGCTCCCTTAAGTTTCATTAAAGAACATGATGCTTTCTCCAGGCAATTCTTTATGTGTTGGTAATCTCGCTTCATCGAAGTGGAGTTTGGTTAAGTGGAAGACTATATGTAGACCAAAACAAGAGGGTGGCCTTGGGTTGAGGCAAGCTACCCTCTTTGCTAAGGCCTTGGCTACTAAACTTTACTAGTTGTGGTGTACTAATTTGAATCAAGTTTGGGCGAAGATCCTCTCTTCTAAGTATCTACGAGGAGTGGGCGCTAATATAATTATGTAGGGTTTGTTTTGGATTTGTAACAAGGATTCTAAGGCCCTTTTTGGTTTGATTCATGGGATGGTTTTCCCCTAATCATCTCTATGTATCCACACTTAAAGTCTATTTGTCTTAGATTCTTGGAGGTTGGTGGACTAGGGTTGAGGACTTCAAAGTTGTGAAGAGCTCAAGGCAAGTGGAGGTGTTTAAGTGGAAGGATTCTCTTGAATGGTTGTCAAGGGGATCTATGGAGGATCAAAAAGAGTTGTCTCAGATTCCAATAGGAAGAGCTTGCAATTCTTTGATGAAGAGTGACATCCTAGCTTGGAGTCTTGATCCTAACAGGGTGTACTCGATGACATCGAGATACTAGGAATTAGATCAACAAAATATAGGGTGGAAGAATGTGTGGAATAAGTTTGTTTAGCCTAAATACAACTCCTTCATTTGGTTAGTTGCCTGTAATAGGTGCCTCACCTGAGATAATCTACGGAAGCGAAGCTTTCAAGGGTTGTCTATTTGTGTCCTTTATGGCAATAGTGAGGAATCTTCCTCACATTTGTTTTTTCAATGCTCTTTTTCTAAGATCATGACATTTATGATGGGATGTTTAGAAGCAAGCTTGTGTGCATGTTTTTTCTCTAATTGAATTTTGGAGATTGGGGAGGCCGCTTGCTAAGACTTTCTTTCTTCGAGTGGCTTGGAATATCAAGCCTTCTTACATGACTTGGTAGACTTGGCTAGAAAGAAACCGTAAGATCTTTCAAGGAAGGAAGATGGTGGCGCAACAATTATGGCAAAGGATTTTGGATATGATTCAAGATACTATACATGATACGCGTGAGGTGGATATCCCCTTGGAGTCTGGAGAGGTGGAGGTGATGCAAGAACTGGGTTTGTTTGGGAATGGTTCAAGAGTTGGTTCATCAAGGGGGAGATGTCTCCTCAAAAGGAAGACCTAGAGAGAGGGTAGATGGTCCCTACCTCCTATGGGTGTTTTTAAGATTAATATTGATGGATCATCCAAAGAAAATCCCAAGCATTCTGAAGTTAGTAGTGTTGGGAGGGATAGTTATGGAGTTGTTATTTTTTCTTCTCCATCTTTAAAGGGCATCAAACTAATAATCTTATAGAAGCTCCTTCTATTCTTATTTCTCTGGAAAGGGGTTGTGCTCTTGGTTGGCGCAAGGTTATGTGAGTCAAACTCACAAATCCTAGTTAATATGTTGAATAAGCAAAACCTTGATGGTATGAATTGGCAATTGGATTTGATGGTTCGATAGATTCATAAAATGAGCAATTCATTGGATTATGTATCATTTGTCCACATCTCGATGGAGTGGAACAATGTCACTGATTGCCTAGCCAAATGGGCCATAAGAGTATACAAGTGACTAGAATGTTGGTGGCTAGGAGAATCTTTCTTTGAACTATTTCCAAAGATTGCAGAAATTGATTCTTGAGGATATGTCTAGATAAAAGGGTGTGTTGGTTGGGGTTCTTGTGGGTATGGCTCTTTCTTTAATTTGTTGTTGTTTGTTGTTTGATCTTCTAGGGCTTGTTTTTTGTATGTAATGTTAGCCTCCTTCTGATTAAATAAATTATTACCCCTTTTTCAAAAAATAAAAAATCATGGTTGAAATATTGATACTAATAACTACTGCACATTTTAATCCAGAAATTATCGTAATCACTATTATATTTGTTTACTTGACAAATCATATAACATAATGAATATCATGTGCATCCGGATGTAGGCAATGTACACCGAAGGATAAGGTATGTAAAACCATTATAAAAACATACGAAGTAATTGAAAAAGAATTCCCTTATAAGCTACCTTCTCATACAACTACTAATTTGGCCTTAAAAACTACCTTTCCTTTGTTCTTTATTTTTACAACGCTCCGTTTCAAAATGTATCAATGTTTGTCAATTGTCTTTAATATCAAATCAATCCATCCTTAAACCTTTCATGTAATTTCTTTTCAATGTACTTTTAAAAATAATTTTCGAAGTCAAATGTGCATTTTTATAAAAAAAAAATCAATTAGAATAATATATGTGCTCCATTTGGATACATGGTAAATGTGTCTCTTAGTTTCTATCCATTAAAAATTCAATACAAACTGGTTTTCCCAGCAATGATATTGACCTACTAATCTTTGATTTTTTTAATTCTACTGAAGAAGGTACTTAAAGATTTTCCATGGAACGCTTCCAAGTTAAATTTTGCATGATTTGTTACCTGTTTCATGCTTTTCTGATGAAGGCATGTGTATTTTATCACAAGATTTACTGGATAAAATCGCAAATTCATGGTTGGGCTTTCTGAGCAATTCATGTGTGCATGTGACTATACATATATGATGCAGAAGTGCAACTCATCTCTTTATGACATTCGATCATAAAAGAATGCTGCTGTTCCATTAGATAAAAATCTCCAGATATAAAACAAGGATACAAGGATGAAATATTCCAAATATTGCACTCATATTTTGCAGTACTTATAGCAAAAGCTGCTTGTAATTTTGTTCTGGCAAAAATCGCACTTATTACCCGATAATAACTCAAATACTTAAAATTTTTGAATGAAAAATAGCATCTAATGATGGAAGGATGATAAATGAAAAACCTAGTACAGCTGGACTATAAATTCCTGAACAAAAACAGAAGTTGTTGCCGTAAATGAAACTCTGGAAAGCATGACTCGACAATGTTCATTAATAAACCTCTGAATTGCTACAATACCTTCCGATGCAATACTGCAAAAGATATTCTCAACTATCATACGACCTGGTAATTCTCTGTTATCATCTGTGTCCTATAGGCAAATTTTGGGGCCGGTCCTCCCTTTGTTGACAACACATTAGCTACCTGCAGTCATGTAGCAATATAACGGTTAAACAGTTTATGGATTCAAATTGTAAGTAGATCTATACTGTATTGTTAATGGTCTTTACAACATGTACAGTACAATAAATGATATCACCTTGACGTCACAGAAAGTCCGGGCTGCTGTGAATCCCACATCTATTGGAAAGAATGTGGATGGATCTGCTTTGGGCACCACAATCTCCATAGATCCACTGCAAAAAACAGAGCTTTAGCATATGCAAATGCAGACTAATACTGAAAAACTAGACAAATGAAAAGGAAAACGAATTTCAAAATTCAAATACACTTTAAAGGAATCCTAGTGATTCAAACTAATTTAAGCCTCCAGTAATTACCTGGAATTAGAATTATCTATGAGAAGAAGAGTCCACTCTAATACAGATCTCCTTGAATCATATCTAGATGTGACACAAATAAAGGTTGGCCATAAGACAATATGCTGCAACACTGAATGTGGATATTATCGAGCGGATTTATATACACTTTAAAAGAAAGGTAGTTACAGAACCAAAAAACTATTTCCTAGCTTAACTTACCTCCAATCCCCATCAACCTGATTGACGGTGGGTGGGTCTCGGAGTGCAGGCAAAGGTATTGAAATTATAACATTCTGTAGGTCAAACATCTTTGACGCTTCATATTCGATATTAACATATGTTTCTCCACCAGAAATTGATGGCCAGCAATTAACTGCAAACAATACAAGATAAAACAGATATTAGATTTCTCTATCCCACTTGGTGTTGCACTTCTTTTATGCTACACCATTTGTGCCTTAAAAATAAATTGAAAATTGAAAAAGCAGGCAGAAATACCATCTTATGATTTTTAACTTGTTTCCCACATGTCTGTTATCAATTGGGTGAATATATTTTAGATAAAATCTTAACAGTTTCTAGAGCAGAATAATAATAATTTTCAATAGCACTGAGATTGCAAGAATAACTGAGAAAATATTTCAAAATAAAATATTGAAATATAGTTATTTACTATTTAGTCTAGAAACTTACTGCTCAAAGGCACGAGTCTCTCATCTGCACTTTGCATTCTCCACTTTAACAGACCCACACCCAGTGCATCTCCAGTTGGACCAGCAGGAAAGGGCCTACTAGGATCCTTGAGTCCCAGCAAATTCTCATTTGAAAATAACTCCTTATTAATGTTTGGGTGTGTTTTGAATTGAAACCCATTATTTGCTCCTGTCTCGATCTGAAATGATATGGAATTTAAATAACTGCCCAAAACTTGTTCCAAGCTTTTAATATCAAAAGAATAGCATTCTTTGTTGCAAGGCATGAAATTGACAATTTCACAACATTTTCCATGTACTGTTCAACTGCAGAAAGTGTGGCTAAGGATTTACATACCTGGACCTGTATGAATCCATCTTCCTTCTGCAAAATTTGAAGGGCAAGGGTGCCTTGCACTTCTAAGTTATTCAACCCACCATCACGTTTAAGAACCACAGTAAGCTTTTCTTCGACTGTTATGGTAATAGGATCTGTCGCTACAGGAACAGAACTTCTAGATTGGCCCATAACAGGCTGCACATCCTCAACAATGACTTCTCCTTCTGCTTTCAAGGATTCCAAAAACTGGTTTGTTTTTTGAGACTTTCCTAGTTGCATTCCAAAACCCTTTGAAGGAACAGTAGCAGCTGATGATGGTCGACCTACATTATAGAAAAAATACAAAATGAAAAAGCATGATACCTGGATATTCAAAAAAGAAGAGAAAAACATCATGCGTTAAAGTTGTCTTCTTGTGCTAGATATAAAAATTTGGAAAGAATGCTAAATAACCTTTTGGTTTGCTTGAAAATGAATCTAAATCCAAACTTGATCCATGAGTAGAGTTGCTCCCAAAGCCACCTCCACTGCTTGATATACTTAGATCACCAAAACCACTCTCCAATCTGCTTGAAGCAGCTGATTGTAATGACATTATGCCACCTTTATCAGACCTGTTCCTATCAATCTGTGACACAACAAATGAATGTAAAGATTCTAAACAAAAAGTACATGTTACTTTCCAAAGAATGCAAACAGATTCAATTAAAAACCATGGCATCCTACCTTGCTTTTATCAATCTCATTCGCTTTTCGCTTCATAACATCTTTAGTCTCATTAATCTTGCTTTGCATTATTAGCTTGTGAAGTCGTTCTTCATGGCTTTCCATCTCACAATATTGCTTGACTTGTGCAATTGTCACACTTTCCTTGTGACCTGTTGAGATGACTTCATCAAATGCAAAGATCAGCTCAAAGGCTGTGCTGCAAACTCCTTCTTCATCTAATGAAGTAGAGTATTCAGGCACCTAAAAAGGGTTAAGGCATTAACTTACAAAAATGACAGAGCAAGAATTGATCCAAGGTGATAGAAGAATTTCTTTTAAATGAACAACAGTACCATATGCATAATGGAAACAAGAAATTATGGAAGAATCAGACTTAGAAAGGAATTCACTAAAATTTAGAAGCTCATTGATCTTGCTAAAATCGTTCAAAACCTGCAACTCACATCCCAAGCATGATAGATATCAAGTACTAAAATCTTTGCCATTTTTGATGACAGATTATCCTCTGATTAACCTATAATTTTTTCCCTCATTATTGTGACTTCATCCTTTGTTTACCATATGATGTTTCATCCTCATAAGGTTCACAAGATTTTATTGGAATGACCAACATTTTGGGACATGGAAAAAGTGACATTTTAATACAGACATTTTAATACAGTACCAGATCAAATCATTAAAAGAAAACTCAGGAAAAAACATGTTAAGGATACAAGCTTGGAAAGCAGTCTTAGGGTTTCCAGATCCTCCAGGATATTACTCTGCTTATTAGTTACAAGCAACAAATACAAAGCTTCCATAGGCTGGTACACATAACGAACATTTTCTGTCTCAACATAAGTATGTTGTTTTCCAATGCCAACCAATTTAGGGAAAGCTGCAAGTAGTCCTTCAATCCTGATCCTAGACATGTCAACAAACTGTCTGGAAACCAGGGCTGCAAATCCACACAATGAATATGCTTAGAAAATAGATTCAAGTAACAGAATTACACACCAATTAGGAAATGTTTCAATAACAGCTTCACAGGCTGTAGTGTTTTCATCATCTTATATTTAAATATTTGCATAAAATCTATAACGTAAGGTGGCTTTCACTTTGTTTTAAAAAAGGTGCTACACAGAATCTAAGGTGACAAACTTCCTGGATTAACGCTTCCATACTATGAGCAAAAACATTTCCCTATGCCATAAACAAAATCTCTTCCCATAGAGTGATGCAATACCAATTCATTTACATACCTTTCCCTGTTTTTGTAATAATAGACGCTGCTAGAACCACCTGGATGAAGAAAAACAAAGTACAGATCAAGAACAAAGAAGACACTGCTTTTTAGAGAAAAATATAAAATATTTCAATTTTAAAGCCATTAAAATTTCACATGTACAGGGGCATTGTCAACTAAATTTTCCAAACTTGTAAAAGGAATTGACCTTGGATAACACACAAAGAAAACATAGGCTATCAAATTGTCTTAAATTTTCGCTGATATGATCAATCTTTGATGCAAGTTGTTGCCAAAAGGTAAGTTAACAAAGTTGGATATGTGCTATACTACACAGGCATAACCAGTTACAAATGCTTGTTATCAGTTGAGAGCAACATGATGATAGTGTGCCTGTGATCTGCATCCAGAACAATGTAGACTTGTTGGAAAGGAAACTCTCTACATGCACTAGTCTTGTAAGTTAAATAATTTGCAACCCTTTATGCAATTTTCACAATTCAATCATGCAAATTCATTTCATAAACTAATTTCTTGTATCTAGTATCATGGTTGCCATGATATATGAATGCCATTTAATACTTGGGTCTGTTGGCATGCACCTAGG
This sequence comes from Sequoiadendron giganteum, assembly GCA_007115665.2. Classification (NCBI taxonomy): domain Eukaryota; kingdom Viridiplantae; phylum Streptophyta; class Pinopsida; order Cupressales; family Cupressaceae; genus Sequoiadendron; species Sequoiadendron giganteum. Next base: position 38,139,341 of record CM021108.1, read on the forward strand.
TTATGTGTGTGGAAGCCAGGTTTTCAAGTTTAAGGCAATTTGATTCAGGTTGTTTCAATACGGCAAACTTTATGAATGCAAACTTTTTTTTATTGGATAAATGCAAACTTAACCTATTGGTATATTTCATAAATGGTTGAAGCAGGTATCTTGTAGAGATGGTGCGATTGCATAATTGTACTATTTGCACATATAGTTCAAAACTTCGAGCAATGGCCTCAGACCTATGGCTCAACCCACACAATCTCTTAGATTTATTGAAGTCTGCCACAATCCAATAATTCCTGTTTCAACTGTCTTTGTTTGGGTGGTGGTTTTGGCAAATTATTTTCTTCCATGCTTCTCTCAAGGTTGTCTTACAATATTAGATAATTGTCCCTATGGGTCCCTTCAGATGTGACTGACCTAACAGGTACAAGGGAAAGCACCAAATTCATCATCTTCAACCTTTGTGTTTTGTGTAAGAGCCTACTGTTGTTTTAAGGTTTTCTCTAACATTAGAATTCTTTACATTCCCACTTGCTTCCTTGTATTATTGATATTTCCCATCAAACTTGGCAGGTTTATTTCTGACATGATGAGTGTTTCTCTAGAAATAAGAGCCCTTTCATTGAGAACTTGGCTCAGCTAGAAAAAGAAACCTAAGAAGAAACCCACCCCTTCCCCGAAAGATAATGGAGTGTTTGATCAATACAATGGCATAGTAATTGTTTAGACAAAACTCATTGATCAAACATGATAAGAAATCTGACTTACGAACAGTCAAAATATGGATTATTGCTGATTGTAAACTTCAAGATGGATTAGCCATCATAAACCTTCCTAGAGAGATTCAAGATTAATTACCCACCATAAATCTTCCAGGAGAGTATTTCAGGGTAATATTCACAAAATTCAACGATAGGTACAGACTTTTTCAAACTATGGGTAGAGTAAGACTTATCACAAAATATTGTGCATTAGGTTTCCATCCATTAGATGATTGCTACAATATTTTCTTAAACAAAACTGGGAATACCCTAAAAAACATTAGACCACATCTCCTGGTGACTAATATAAACCATGCATGAATAAGCATTGTTATGGATATGGATAAACCTTTCCAGCTATAATAAAACTTTGGTTAATGGACCACATATTTACCAGAAAGGAGAACAAGAAAAAGCAACATGACAAGAAATGGTGTTTTGTAGGTTGTGGATAAGAAATGGAATTTTGTACACACACACACACACACCAATGTTTCAAAACTAACCAAGTTTTTACCACTCAAACATATTAAATGATGACTTTTATAAAAATAATTATGTTCCACAGTGTTTCCAGGACAGGCACAGTAAATGCAGAGACACGTTTCAGAGATGGCAGAGGATAGGAGGCCTTTTTTAGAAGATAGGGAAATATAAAAAATATAGGAAAATTCATTTATTCATATGATAGGCTTTTTCCATATTCATTATACAAACCTTATTATGAAACATTAGATCTGAATTGAAAAATCACATGGGAGATGACATAAAAATTAACAAAAATTCAATGTCCAATCATTTGAGTTTTCATTGTCAATATGCATATACAATAAAAGACCAAAAGGCTACAACTACAAATTGACAAAATAAAGAAAATATACAACAACAAAAAATATTGTGTGCATGTGCGTGTATAATTCATATCTATATCAATGTTCTATTTTTTTTAATCTCCATGATCTATCTCATGATTAGTACATCTATTCTAATTGTTAGAAAAGGTAATCAAACATGATCTTTTATCAGTAAATCACAGGTGGACAGCAGGTCCCCTGCTGCCAAAAATATGAATGGTAATGGACTGAAAAAGAAACATCACAGTTAACTGAAGGGCATAGTGTATCCTTCTGCTTACTGATACTTATAAACTCAAATACATAGGAATGGCTCAATACAGAAACATAGGCAGAGCATACTATAGCCATATACAAAATTGATTGAAATCAAAGCATACCAGTTCTCAATACCGAAATGACAGACCTCAAGGCCAAACTATCTAACATGATAGCCCCTTACAGCGAATTGAGGAATATCATATATAACCACACCTTCAAACAAAAAGGACATACTAGCACAATTAGAAACAATCCTCAGAGACATGAAAACTAGCTTCAACAGCATCACAAGCTCCACCATAACCAGCAGAATAATCAAAGCCCTGCAACACATTCAACTCTTTCTAGTCGCCAGGAAACATATGTTGTTCCAACTTTCTTCAACAATGTCCAGCTCTGTTTCTGTAATGTCCCCTTTTAAATTTTCCTTATTTTTCTGTAAATAATAAAATCTAACTCACAATTATAGCAGCACAATTAATTATGAATATGCTATCAAGTTATCACCTTCAGAAACTGCAGTTTTAGCAGTTTATTTTAATTTATATATTATATTTAGAATATATTTCCGAAAAGAGGGAATTTATCCTTTGTATCTGCTATTAATTATCCCAAATCTCCAGTGATCTATCTTCACTTAAACGTTTTAAATTGTCTCCAAATCTGTCCGAATCAGTGGTTTTCGTCCAGTAACTAAGCAATGGAAATTGTGGGTTTCCGTCCTTCAATTTCTGCCATGAGGGGTTTCGTCCTCAAGTTCAATGAATGGCTGCTCTATGCTCCAAAGGAGTAATAATCAGATAATAAAAGATGTATTCTTCATATGGTCCTACTTATCCTTGTTCCATGTCTCTTATATATCTTTCTCCTTCAATAGCCGTGATTCTTCACATGCCTTTAGACCTTTGATAAAATTAAACTTTAATTTTAAACTTTATAATTATATTATATTTATTTTTATTGTTTATTATTATTACAATCCCATTTCAAAAAGGGGACATTACAGTCTGCCCTCCCAAAATTGCTTGCCCTTAAGCAATCACAAAAAAGGATACTCTTAGAATTTCTTCACTTTTGAATCTTTTTGAAGATACCAAGATCCCAAATCAATCTTGGAAATACATAAATCTTTTTAATGATGTAGCATATTTCATTAACTGTCTATTTGTTGCTAAATCTTGTTGAACAACTTTGTCTTTCTTGTCTTCAAATAGTTTTGCTTGATGATTCATTTTTCCCTACAAAACTTGCCAAATCATAGCATTCCTGAGAGTTGTTCTTTACGAAGATCTATTTTATAATTCAACTTTTGTTGCGCTAATTTGGTATTATCACAAGTTGCAAAACTTGAACCAGGATATGTTTTTGTCTTTAATTCAAAGAGTGGGTTATCCCAATAAACAAATCTCTCCATATCCTTTTCAAAAAGTGGGTTATCTACAACCCAATGGAAAATTTGAAAAGCATTCCTATTATCATATTGGAAATTAGTTTCTTGTTTAGACCATTCATATTGGCCTAATTCTAAAAAATTGTCTTCTGAATCCTTCATTTTTTATTCCCAATTAGTGTTAGCATTCCCAGATTGCTTATTGTTCGTTGTTGATCTAACAATTCCTACATACTCAAAACCAACGATAGTAACTACTAAAACCTTTTCTTTCGCTTGTGGCTCTAATGTGTTTACTTCCTCATTTGCTGAAAAAGAATTTATTGTGATATCCTCAACACTTCATTTTTGTGACCCAAAACTTTTGAATTTGGGCTAATTGAAATGTCCTTCTCAAATGCATATTCATCCACAATGCTCTTCTGAAATTTGGTGCATCTTCCTTCAACTGGAACTCTTCCCGTTCAACAAATGGAACCCTCTTTGTCTTCCCTTCATGATGATTTAGCAGCCATCCCCTATCCATGTTTGTTTCATTTTTTCCATCAACCCACTCACCTTAGAATATTCTCTATCAAGGAGGGTGTTGGGTAGCTTATGTTTTCTAAGTGGGGCAAATGAGGGACCAACAACTATTATATATTTGCTCCTTCATCGAACTCGTTCTGAAAGTCATAAAATATGTTGATACAAACTCTACTAGCCTTTGAGAGATTTATGAAACATTTGATAGCATACTTGGGCAAATGAAGCAAGCCATTCATAGTACTTTGGAATTTTATGAGGAGCATGTTAGGCCCAGTAGCAGTGGAATATTATGAACACATCATTTCATATGGAAATTTGTGCTTTAAATCCCAAATGGTGTGCAACTAGGCCTAGAGAAAAGCCTCCATTTCACGAGTCTTCTATACTTCACACAGTGGCTAGCCTTTGTCAATCTTTGTGGTCCAACCTTCTACAAACCAAAGGCAAGGATGGATAGAGCTATATTAGTTCAAACCAACCCTATTGGATGGTGGATGTGGTATGGCAACGATACACCAAAGTTGAGGATGCTTGTCACTCACCTCCTCTAATAGATTGTCAATTCCTCAAGTGCAGAGAGGAATTGATCCACATATAGCTTCATCTAGTCAATCAAAAAGAACAACCTTACCCCTAGACAATCAAAGTTGGTGGTTGTACATAGTGCCTTGTGGCTATAGGATCCATCCCTAAGTATTGCCAAATTCCAACCTCATGTTGGAATGTTGATCTTGAAGATGTTATATAGATTGATGAGGAGGCATAGGAGGGATTGATTTGGATTCCATTGGATGAGGCAACCCCTCATAATGGCAATGAGAAATGGGCAATAACTGAAATAAAATATGTTGAAACACGTAAAATACAAGAAAGGAAAGGAAACTTCAAGAATAATAGAGAAAACAAAATTGTGTATTACTTGTGAAACTTTAAGACTCAGCACTATGTTTTATTAACATTATAGGAAATGCCCAATTGGTGCATGGCTGAATATATTTGTGGAAGATATTTGAATAAAAAATAGTTGATGCCTGTAACAAATATACTATATACGACTTTCAAGTGTAACAAATATACACATATACCAATTTAAGGTGGATTCTTTCACTCATTTTTAACTTTCTTGATTCAGATTACAAACTAGTGGCATATATGTATAGGAACTGACAACAGCATACATGGGCTGTTAATGTGGACCAATCATCCCAGATTCCTGTCTTGAAAGAGATGAATTAAGACTTATAAGATTACATCATTAGCGTACATGTAATCCCAGTCCCACTAAGGGAATGCAATAAACAATGTCATATTGTGTAATGGTCATTCAGAACTACACAATTTAAGGTGGTGTTATGATAATCATTAAACCTCATATACCTCATATGAAAGCCAACAACAACCAAAAAAAAAACCTGGTGAACACTATTTGAGATTATTAAACCCCATTAAACAGGAGGCAGCTGACTTTGTAGCATGATGTGTTACATCATACCACCACAAGCACATGATGACTATTCATAGTGTCTACCAATGTGTTACATCATAACACCACAAGCACATGATGACTATTCATAGTGTCTACCAATGTGTTACATCATAACACCACAAGCACATGATGACTATTCATAGTGTCTACCAAAACCTTACAGTAAACTCTCTTGACAATCATTATGCCCCATAAAATTCAATGTATCACTTCATCAAAGCACTAAGAGCCCCTGGCTACAATGCTTGATTGTTATGGCAAATGCCTGAAGGCATCATGATTCTCGGACCCCTTAACTGGAACTTTACCTGTTACACAAGTTGCAACTCCTTATATCTCCTTTGTATAATATAACCATACATATAAGGAGGGGGGATACATTCTGTCTTAATATAATAAATAAGAAGCATGAAACTCAAAGGGTTGCAAAAATGAAAAAACTATTAAGGCAGTGTGAGCTATAGCAAAACTTTCTCAGAAAAAATTAATACAAATGGGACCTCTAGCAGTAACCCCAGGGCTACCAATGCTGGAGAGTTACATTGAGATATTAATGTAGATATTTGATGCTTTTACTGGGGATTAGGTGTCAATACCAACAATGGCCATAGTGATGGCTATTTGGCATGGCTTGATTCTGACTTGCTCTCATCAATTCACTAAGATTGTCATTGAAATATATCATGAAATATTGGTAAATTGGCAAATGCTATTCTCTCCAGCAAGGAATAAAAGAATTGAATGTTGCAAAAAAATCTCACTGACATCTGCCATCTTCTTGAGAGATTTGATCAATTTGCCTTGACTATTCTGTTCATGAGGTAAATAGGGATGCCAACATTCTTATTAAATGTGTCTTCTTTAGTGATGGGAAAATAATGGCTGGTACAACTGAGCTAAGTCACAAGGTTCAAATTTGAATTCGGCAACATTGAAATTGGGGTGAAGTTCGGCAAGGAAAAAAATTGGAAAAAAAAATCGGCATTAAATTCGCCTAATATAAATTTATTATTTTTGAAATTTAAGTAATACTGTAATATATCTGGTCGCACAAGCACTGCAAGAACCAGGAAACACAAACTGTGGCAGAATTACAGAAACCGTGGCGAAAAACCCTAATCGTGACGAAAATGAAGGAAATCACAACGGAAATGAAGGAAATTGCGGCAGAGTCGCGTTCTATAAAAAAACACCGCAAAAACCCTAGAAAATGCTTTAGAAAACCCTAAAAAGCAGTTTAAAAAAAATATATTTTAATGAAAAATTGACACATTTTTTCTTACAAGCAAATGGCTGAATTTGAATGAATTTTAAATAAATATTTCAACTTTGAGAAAATTTGAATTCCATGCATTAAAAGTTCACCAAATTTTGTGACTTAGCAACTGAGTGATCTTCCTCGTTTAAGGATTTCAGTGGGCCCTTCAACTATCATTAATGAAGAAAAGTGTTAAGGTTTCAAAGACAACATGGGCCATCCCTAATTGGGTTGTTTAATTTTCAAACTTAATTCCTCACTTCTGCACCTCCTTCCCACCTGCATTGTGAACTTTTTTTACCAACTCCCCTTACCACAACCCCATAATCTCCTCGTCCTTACTTTTCATTCACCCGTGCATGCTGCAGCCTTCCTTCTCCTGCCATCATAACACCCTGTTTTTCCCATTGATGGTTAGTCTCCAGCTTGTGTATGCAACCAGGACAGGATGCATTTGGAAATATTTCCATATTTCTTTGCCTCCAATGCTTAGTTATTGTGTTGTTTCCCTTTGTACTATAGATGGTGTGATGATAAGCAGTATTGATATTGGCTCCAGTTTGGCCAGCTCACTGACAAAAGGGAAGTGCTATGCAAATTTGTGAGGGTCAAATTAAGGAAAACAGTTGTTTGTTGTTTTCCTGTTCCTCCGTGGTTGTCAAGTTGGCTCACTTCCTCAATGCTTCTTTGCTTGTTTATATGCCATTGGCTCTCACTACCCTTCTTTCTGTGTTAGCTGTTGGGGGTTTTCCATCTGTGATTTGGTTCTTGATTGTGGGAAAAAACTCTCTTCAATTTGCCAAGGGCTTAACCCCTAAGCATTCTAGCAAACATACTGCCTAGATTAATCTCGCAAATTCTTAAAAATGCTTCTAACTAACCTGCCAAGGATGTGTTACAAATTCTGACAAAAATACATATTCAATTCCCAATCATTCATATAGAAATTATACTAATAAAAATTAGCTTACACAAAACTGAGTCAAAATGGAGATTTTTAATCAATCCATTATTTAACTTTGGGATTTACTAGCATATCTTGTTATATATATGTAATTGTTGGTACTAGTGGATGCTTGTTACTCAATAAGGAAGGAAGCTTTCACTAAATAATCATACTGAGTAGGTGCTAAAAAACCCAATTATTCACTTGTTTTGAGGTCATCATATTCTTCAGTGTGGAAGCTTGCTTTTAAAAGATCTTTCAAGCTTAATTTATTTGGTACTTTTACTGAGCAAACTTGTTTTGATCCATTTTACAACCACACTAGAAGTACAGGGACAATGTATGTTTGAAATGCATTTGGTTGTGGGTATGTGCAATCTACATGTCTGAAAAGTATATCATGCTAGATGAAAATTATCGTGCAAGTAGGCAATGAGAAAGTCTTCAATGTACTCATGTAGGACTTAAAGCATCAAACAGGAGAATGACACAATCGCAATAGTGAAACTGAAAAGTGTGATAGGCAAACTAAAAGGCACAACAATCCATTCATACAATCCTTGTTGCATCATAGATCTTCTAGCTGGCTTTAACTGCCATGAAGACTTGATGATGACCTGGGAGAAGGCCTACCTTGCTGAACAAAAGAAAAACTTCGAGTAAGTTTATCTGTTCCAGAATAAGGCATTACTAATAAATGCACAAACTCCAAGCACTATCCTTTGTAGGCACCAAGGCAACAAATGATGAATAAGATGAAGTTTTGAGCTTCAAATTTTTTTCATTGAGCACATCCTAGATCTATTCTGTGATCTTCTTGAATCTAGTACTGATGACTGGTCTAGGACAGGGTTCACAAGAACCATGTGTAGCAGAAATTCAACAATGTGACCAATCGCTTAACCTTTAATTTTTTTTAATGATGTTTAATTCCACAAAAATCTCACATAATAGACATCAAAATCAGCATAGAAACAAATATAATAGAGGCAAATATCAGCATAATTGAGGTGCTTAATCAATACACAGGTATTTGCCTACTTAATACCAGTCATTATGTTTTAGTCGACACCTCTGAAGATCATCATGCAATTAAGACTTGAGAACAACTCAACAAGCTAAAAAGCAATAGCAAACTTGGCACTAGAAAAAAAACCAGCAAAGAATCAACTATCTTCATTTTTTCTGATGATATGCTTCTGGCATCTTCATGCAGAATTTTAAAAGTCAAAAGTATTAGCAAAGAATCAACTGTGTTTCCAAAGAACTTGTTAGCACCCAGCCCTGTTTCTGCAAAATTTGTGCAATTGTACTCTCATGCTCTCTTAATCCTGTGTAATTGTACTCTCATGCTCTCTTAATCCTGTGTTAAGCGATCTGAGATGACTTATACTGGGGTTTAATATGTTCGTGTGTGTAGTATGCCACATGCTCTAACGCTGACCAATCCAATTGTTTTCCTCTCAACACTAATTTCTTGTGCCCCCAAGCTCTATGTGTTTTAGTTTCATGTGGATGGACATCTCAATTGTGATGGAACATGTGCACGACCTGTATGGTGCCATTTGTCACCTACCTAAAGTTGGATGGTGGACTGGAGGCATGGATGACTTGACTCTTGCTTCAAATTATTTTTGCAATAAGCTTTGAAACATATAGGGGACTACATCATGTGAGGAGAATGCATAACCCATGTGAAACAATGCTTGCCTAAAATTCAAAATATGTACCACAGGCTACCCTTATGCTGTGTGGGCCCCATTTTGTGTAGAATTGGCAATATCCACGCTGTATTTTGGCATCTTCTTTCCTGTCCAATATAGAGATCTATTTGCATTGGTGGTGTGACTGTTTTTCTGCACAGGTGTTTGTTTTACTTACTAGGGAGCTTTTTGGTGCTGATGGCAGCACACTGTATTTTGGCATCTTCTTTCCTGTCCAATATAGAGATCTGTTTGCATTGGTGGTGTGACTGTTTTTCTGCACAGGTGTTTGTTTTACTTACTAGGGAGCTTTTTGGTGCTGATGGCAGCACACACTGTCAAATCGGCATGTTTTACCCATTGGCTGCTGGTATTTGAGCTCATATTTTTTCAGTCAGGCAAAGGTATTATTTCCTTTTTGAGTGGCTTTTTCTTGCATATTTAGGCAGCGATATGAATTTAATGACTCTAGATGCTTTCCTCTTGTTCTTGGCAGCATTGTTGAGCTTGCTGGTGACCTGTGGGGCCATGTGTGATATTGTTAATACCCTTGGAGACAGGTGCAGAGTAATGGCTGGAGATTTCAAACTATACAGCCAAATTCTTGGCTTGTTAATACACTTAATACAGAGTGTGGCTTGGACATGGCTCAGGTGATATTTGCATGAGCTATAGGTGTTTTCCATGCTATTGCAAGCCTGCAATTGAATTTCTTGACTTGTATATTCTAAAAAATCAATTTCCCCTACAACTACCAAATCTTAATCCAAGAAGGATTTTCTCCTGTGTGCAAGTGCTCCTCTCTGTTTGCAACAATGTGCCGACTATGACAAAATGTAAATGCTGATTCGACCAACTGTGTCGTTTGTTGTCCTGCACCCATGTGGCTGTAACCTGAATAATGTTATATATACAGGCCTAAGAAATTTAATGGGTTGATGGTTGGCTGGCTTGGAACAGTCTATTATTGTATATACTTGTGTCCACTGATCCAGCAGTATCTAGGTATCAAATGATGTATTTGAACCATGTTTTTTGATGTACACATGTCCTCCAAGCTGAGGGAAAGTGCTGAAAGCAGGACCCTCTTTGTAATGCAGATGTCTCCTTAGTTTTCTGGTTGTTTTCAAGGCATAAGTATGCTTCTGTTTCTCCCTGAGGCTATACTTGCTAACCTAGTGTTGTATTTGATTGGTTATCCTTGCAGGGATTTTTAAAACTGCATTGAAGTGTATCCAGTGCAATCCTGTCAATACAATATATGGATTCAGTTTGTTTAACTAATGATTTTTAAAGAATATGTGTTTACATACACTCCTGGTTTTATAGATGTATATGCATTTGAGTTGTTGTAGAGCCAAACTTATGGTGATTCAAATGTATGTTAAGTTCTCATGCTTCTGTTTGCTGTTGTGTCCATGAGAAGAGAAGTGATTGACTCAGTTACCCATAGGATCTGGACACCAGTCTGCTGCAAGTTGTCCTCCCAGCCTCAAGTAATTTGTAATCAAACACCCATCATTATACTTATTTCAGATAGAGCAGTGTTATTTTCAGCCCTTCCTATGTGCATAGTCTAGTTTTATAGCCTTTGCTAAATCTTAAGTGAGCTCATGCTTGAATCATACATTTAGAGGGCTGTGCATAAGGAGTTCTGCTCACATTTGTAACCCATTGCAATAACTTATGCAACATCTTGTAATGTCCCCTTCTCGCTCTTGAGCAATGGGATTGTCCATTAGCCTATTCCAGAGTTCCCGTAGGCTAGTTGGAGTTGTTTAGGGGACTTAGTGGCCAGCATTGGGCTCAGTGTTGATTTTTGGCAGGACTTTCTCTTTATAGCAGTGGCTAGTTTACAGTGCTTACTATTCATAGTAAGCCACAGGGCATCTCAGTGATCTTCAATTTTGTACTAGTTGGTGTTCAGTGAGTACTTACTATTTTTAGCAGTTGCTATTTATAGTAAATCTATATTGGGAAGCAGGTCTCAAGCCTATATTGTTTCAATAGTGTTATTCCTAAGGTGGCGTTGGTGTGACTAAGGTTGGATTTTTAATATTTGCTTTTAATCAGTCACTTAAGTTGTTTTTATAAAATAAATTTATAACTTAAGTGAAGGGGTAGGTGGTCATTGAAAAAAGCACCTTGGAGCCTAATGTTATAACTTAACATTGTTTTAGAAGGCAACAAAATCGAAATAGTTTCCTTATGAGCAGTTGGATGCCCAAGGGAGGTATAGGGTGTTAAAAATTAATAAAAATTAAAAAGGCACATAAAGGGGGCATTGGAAATTGGAGGAAAAAGGATCCAAACCTAAAGTTGCCCTAATTTACCTCTCACCTTTGATAGAGTTGCTTTTTGGCGCTCATTTGCTCATCTCCTTTTTGGCAACTTAACAAAATGTTGTTGGAATGACTCTAGAGTACTTGGACTGCGTGTTGAGGACGAAAACCCTTGCCGTATTGAGCTAGTTTTAGTGGTGAAGGATCCACCCTAGCCGGATTCGAGTGGTTCCATTCAGGAATCACGCAATGCTTCAACAAAGTTCTGATTTTCAGGGTTTTGAAAGGTAAAAGATGAAGAATTTTGTGGTATTTTGATTTGGGTTTGTTGGTATGAGTGTGTTTTGGAGTTTGGAACAATTTGGAAGTGTTTAGTAGGTGTTTGGGTGTGTTTTTTGAGGGCTGTTATGCAAAATCAGAAGTTCTGAAAATCTGATTTTTACGAGTGGCTAAAGGACAAAACTATTAGTAGCTCCATTTGCATTTGGCTCCTCATTTTGGGTATTGTTGCATTGGGTTGCTTATACTTGGGCGCCTTCATTCTATTAAAATATTTAATGTAATATTAATGGTCATCTTTGTTTTAATTAGTCGTGAGTTAGCTTTAGTTCGTTTTAGCAACTTCCTATTTTTTAGCTTTAGTTTTCGTCAATTAACGATTGTTTCTTTTAGAAACATCGTCTTGTAAGTTCTTTATAAGGAGCCTTCGTCTCCTTTTGTAAATCAAGCAATCATGAATATCAACAATATTTTCATGGTATCAGAGCAGCTCGACCCTGGTTAGCTGAAAGCTTTTTTTAGAGAAGAAACTTTTAAGCTGATTATTTTCAAGGGTTATTTAAAAAAATCGTGGAGGTCTTTTTGTTTGATTTTCGTGGCTCGTTCTAAAGGAAAATCGGGGGATTTTTTTTTACAGTTCTAAGTCTTCTTCAACGCACGGCATCTGAAGGTTTTTTCAAGGGTTTCTAAGCTGCGCGGCCATGGTTGAGGAGATTTCGGGGTTTTTTTACAGACATTTTTTACCTGTAAATAGCGTTTTCGCGGGTTTTCTTTTGAAAGTTTTTTGGTGGCTTTTGAAGAAATCGCGTCTTTTGTTCATGGCTTTCTTGGAGGCATCGATCTGATTTGGTGTGTATTTCTTTTGCACACGAATCTTTGTGACGAATTTGTGCACGTTTTTTTGGGCGATTTGCAGAAAATCGCGATGGTCCCTTCTCTTTTTCGAGGGTTTGTTTGCACGCAACTTCTAAAGTCACCATTTGCTAAGAAATTCGTGTATTTATAGCTCATGGTGTTTTGGCTTGCGGCCCTGGTGTTTACTATGCAGTTTGTGTCTTCTTTTTGGATGGATTTTTTTCATAGGCAACCTGCTTTCAGTTTGTGGGTTTGAAATTTGTTCTGGGTTTTCTAATTTTTTGCCTTAAAAAATTAGTGTTGGGTTTTTAATATTTTTTTCCTTAAAAAATCAATTCTGGTTTTTAATAAAAAAATTGTCCCTAAAAAGAAAAATTTGGAGGGTTTTAATATTTTTCTTGAAAAAATTCTAGAGGGTTTTCTAATATTTTTTCCAAAAAATTTTTGGTGGGTTTTCATAATTTTTCCCTTTTAAAAAAATTAATTCTATTTGGTTTTTTGATTTCATGGGAGGGTTTATAATTTTTTCCTCAAAAATTAAGGGTTTGCTCTTGTTTTCCCTAGTTAAGGTTTTCGTAGTTCAGGAGGGCTCTCTAGTTTCTGGAAAAGTTTTACCGTTTTTCCTTAAAAACGATGTTATGTATGCTGATCCGTTTTTCTAGACTTCTGTAATTCGCAAAGTTGTGTGGATTCCTTTGTGGGTTTTTACCGTTTTTTTCCAAAAAAAAAAAGCGATGCTTTGTAAACTTTAGTTTTAGGGTTTTGCAATTTTGTTCTCAAAAATTGTGGTTTCTTGCAGTCTGTTCTGGGCCGTCGTGCGCATCTGCAAAAGTTTGGAGGGTTTGCCGATTTTTCCTCAAAATCGTGGCAGCTGTTCTCGGTGTCTCTCATTACAAGGAGGGACGGTTTTGTTACCCAACATAAGGTTGGATGTTTTGTGATCAGTTTTGGACATTTCTAGAAGTTCTGCAATTTCTGGGAGGGTTAGTGGCAAGCTCTTGTCTTTTGTTGCAGAAGCGTTCTGAGAAGAAGGGGGAGCCTTCTCAGTTATTTCTTTGGGTAGACTTAGTTTTTGTTTGTACGATGACCATTAAGGGAGGGTATTAAAATATTTAATGTAATATTAATGGTCATCTTTGTTTTAATTAGTCGTCAGTTAGCTTTAGTTCGTTTTAGCAACTTCCTGTTTTTTAGCTTTAGTTTTCGTCAATTAACGATTGTTTCTTTTAGAAACATCGTCTTGTAATTTCTTTATAAGGAGCCTTTGTCTCTTTTTGTAAATCAAACAATCATGAATATCAATAATATTTTCACATTCAAGCCTTGGTTCGTGGGTTTTCGTGGGAGACTGATTTTTAAAGGCAAATCGCCCTCTCTAGGAGGCTGTACCTTTCTGAGCATTGTAACAGGGGTTTGCTGATGTATAAACCTCTCTGTCAGAGCATCTCCAGTGTTTGAGCAGCTGTTGGAGGCATTGGAAAACCTAGGGATCTTCAACAAGTCTTCAATGTGGTTGTTTGGAGGCTTATATATCTATTCTGCTGCAGTTGTAACTCTTTACCAGGTCTGAAACAACTTATATCAGGTCTGATAAAGCATTGTTATTATCTGATTATAAACCTGAAAGTATTGCTCTTGCTCCATGTTGTTATCTTTAATGTTTGGCATTGTTATCCATTAGTTCCCCTTTCTATTTGCAATGCTCTATATGTGGTTATGCATCTTGAAACACATTTAAAAACATACACAAACATATCAACAAACAAGCAAACAACATACAGTGTATTTCAAAAAAAAAAATCAGGGGTGTATGTTACACATCTTTAAAAAGCCAATGCATGATAAACATCCACATGGTTATATGTGTGAGATTTCAAGTTGCATATATAGTATTAACCAGTCTGCTGCAAGTTGTCCTCCCACCCTCTTTCAAATAGTGTAGTGTTAGTTTCAGCCCTACCTATATGCATAGTCCAGTTTCATAACCTTTGCTAAATCTTAAGTGAGCTCATACTTTAATCATACATTTAGAGGGTTGTGCATATTTGAGTTCTCACATTTGCAACCCAATGCATGATAAACATCCAAATGGTTATACATGTAAGATTTCAGGTTGTAGATGTAGTATGCAATGTTATGGGGATTTATCTTAGGGAGTACTACTTTGCTTCACATCTTTCAATCTTTGGTGCATATGCAATCTTGATCCCATCTGTTTAAAGGACGTCTTATAGGTCTATTAGCGACTGTCACAGGGCATTGGTCTGTCAAGACCTGAGCTATAACTTTTGTGTCTCTTTACTCACCTTGTCAGAATCCTCAAGGATCACCCTCCTATGTTTTGCAGAGCCTAAAAAAGAAGAGGAGATTCCCTCTCCTGTCGATTGGCCCAAAGCTTTCCATTCTTTGTTAATGAACCCTGCCTCTCTATCAGTATATTCTTGTTCCCCTTGTGCTGGGTATGAATGTATTTTCTAGAAGAATGGAGCCTGCAACTTTGAGTGCTAACAAAACTGACTATGACTCATTCTTTAAGTAATAAAATAATATTCAAGGAACCAAGATTACTCTCTCCCAGGCATGAATACTGTGCCTATACATTTAGCCTTTAGGGTGTTTACAAAACCATTGTAATGTCCCTAATAGGAATTATACTAATCTTAACCTAAATTATCAACCTCCAAGCAAACGATCGATATAGAAGGTACCTTGGCTTGATATAATCCCCACAAACAAGTTAGAGATCAATTACAATAATAACTTAACAAGTAGAGTATCATGATGAAGCATTAGTAAATCCATAGTAAATTTGTTAATCCAATTATTACCATGGGGGAGCATGGAAGAGAGTGACTCAATGGGGTGACTTAGCCTCTCTAGGCCCAAGGACGGATATACCATCCTCATGTGGCACATGCCATACATATGAGGTGGCCTCCTTGGCCCCATGTGGCACATGCCATACATATGAGGTGGCCTACCTAGTGAGGATTCTAATTTATCCATTATCCCCTCATCTTGCCATCCTTTTCCATTCCCCTATGATTGATCTCCCTATATTGTTACACCATGATAGGGGAGTGAGGTTACAAAGCGTGTCCTGGTGGCCCAACTCTCCTAGGCCCAAAGGCAGTACCCTTTGTAACAAAGGAAGTACCCCTTTGGCCCATGTAACAAATGAAAGAATTCACAAGTAACTAACACAAAAGTAATTGTTCTAGTGCATCCTTCGATTGCCAGTAAATTTAATCCAATTAGAGAAGTCTGATTTATTTATATCCAAGGAGGCATTCCAGCAGATTGATCTGCTTTTAACAATGGATCTATATCAACGAATTTTTAACCAGGTTTAATTTCAGTTGAAAATGTCCATCAAATTTAAGATTTCACTAATCAATGTGCTTTTAGTTGTTAAATCCAATCCAACTTACAAAGAAAAAAATCAGCAATCTTAATTGCAAAAATAACGGTAAAGATCAATAAGAAACCTACCATTGTGAAGATCCTGATGATTCCAGATGTTTTCCGATTGATCTATAGAAAAATTTAATGGAGGAGATCAAGTGATTGAATCACAACTACAAAATGCTCGCCATTGCTTGACCTTCTGCACATTCAATGATTAAAAACATTTGAGAAAATGGACCCAAAGAAAGATGTGGGTTACATACTTATATCCTTGTTTTGAGAGTGTTTTGCTGAAACATGTCGAAGAAAGTGATTCAGTTTCCATTGCCCTCAAAACGTTTATCTCAAAATAAAAAATACACAAAACAAAGTCTGAAGAACCCTTAACTCAGTATACAGATGCAGAATTATCCATCAGATCTGACAAAAACAAAAATGCAAAAGATGAAAGGAATGCATAAAAAATGAAATTTAAAATTTGTATGTTGAACCGAACGTTAATTCAGAGTAAAACTGCATTGTTCTTTCTCGGATCTAATTGTGCGAGAGATTTAAAGACTGAAATTTACATTTTTCCGCGCATTAAATAAAAATAAAAGGAAATGATATCAAAATGCACAATTAAAGTCTGACAAACCGTAACTTTAATTAACATTAGATAATTATCCCTCAGATCTGGCGGAAAAAAATGCGCGAGGCAAAAAAATTAAAATGTGTGAAGACTGAAATTCAAATTCTTGTGTGCATTACATGGCGAATAGAAACTACAACAGAAAGCACAAAATAACGTATGCCAAACCCGAACCTTAATTGAAGATTTTAAAAATGCATAATTAATCGTTATTGCCAAAAAAACAAAAAACACTATGCAAGTAATTATTGAAAGTCTTCGGTTCGCCAATCTAAAAAGCAGCAACAAAATGCACAAAATAAAGTGCAGTAAACCCTAAAATTAATTCAGCATTATAAATAAAGTTCAGTTCGCCAGATCCGTCGGAAAACATTGTATTCGATACCAATAACTGTTTATGGAAGGAAATTTCAGTGAATCTGCTTAAAATGAAGCATTACTTCGCTGATTTCGGCGAAAGAAAGATCAATCGATTCAGCAGAAAATGAAGATTCAGAAGAAAAAGCAAATGCATTTTAAGATTCAAGCACTAACCTTGTTAGATTTTACGGATCTATAGATTTCTTGCGGAATGCTTCGCTTTCTTGCTCTGATAAGACTAATCGTTCGCTTCAAATTGATATTTTATTTGTTACTCCCTCCTCTACCTTTGTCGGTATTCGTTTTCATTCAAGTCATTGCTATGCAAATAAAATTTCATATTTCAACTAGGTATATGGGGAAATGTCAAAGCCCTACACCTTTACTCACTTTTACTCATTATTTTAGATCGTTTTGTATAAGTGATCTTACTTGGTCTAAAATAAGGTTTTGGATTTTTTACTTAAAATTTTAGTTTGATTTTTAAAAATTTAAAGTTTTGATTCTAAGATATAAAATAAGATTAATTTTCATTTATAAAATATATTTTAGATTTTTTATTTTTTAAAAATTTCTAGTTCTTTTTTCATCACAAATTTAATCAAGCTCAGCATATTTGATTTTAAATATTTAAATTCAAATTTAATTATAAATTTAAGTCAAGCTCCCTCCAACTAATAATTATGTGTTGACTCTCAAATGTCAAAACTTTTTGATTTTGTGTGTTATCAATTATAAAAGGAAATCATCCTTGAACCATTTAATCATCACCTAAATAAATTATCCACCAATCATCCATCACTTATTACACTAAAATCACTCACTACTCCAAAGCATTTTTTTCTATGTTTTGACATCACATTACCTCAACTATTCTAATTATATTACTCAAGTTTTGAAATCCTAGTTTTGATGCAATCATGGATGAAGGATCTAATAAAATATTATGTAACCATACAACCAAATGAAGCAATGCATAAAACTCAATGAAACATCAAAACAATAATATGGTTTTTTGTTTATTTATAGTCACAATTGGATATGATCCATTGCAATGAACTTCTAACATGTTAGGCATTAATCATTTGATCACAAATGGGCACAATTATGTGTTTAAATTACATAATTCAAATGATATTGCACTACAATTGTAAAGGAGGGGATTCACTACCCTTAAGACGACAGGGTCTTAAGGAGCAAATAGCCCTTGATTACCTCGGGGATCAAAGCTCAAGTGAACAGGATAAAGAATGAAAAGTATTTGTACAACTTAATCAAATAAACACTAAGTTGTTAATGATAAGAATGATAAAATCGCTTAATAATAGGAACATGTGACATAATTAAAAATTTTAGTATACAGGAACAAAAAGAGCATAAATCACAAATTTTACTCCTAGGAGGATTAAGCCTCAACCACAGACAACAGTGCGTCGCAAGGACGTTTACACCTCGCGTTGTCATCTTTGATAAAATAGAGAATAAAGGTCTTAGATCTACAATGTCCAACTTATCAAATTCATACATCTGCACACAAAATAGAGGGAAAAATGTTGGGGTTGTTTTGGGGCTTGCCTAAATCAAACCCTCATTTTGGTGTTTCCACCTCCACGGACAATCAGATAGATAGAGATAGATAAAAATGCATGAAATATAAAGATGTGTGATAAAAACAAACCCCGCAAAGGATGAGAACCCCTATCACAATTATAAAGACATGTAATAGAAACAAACCTTGCAAAGGAGGAGAACCCCTATTACAAATAAAATAGATGAGATCAAATAGATAACATTAAATAGACAAGAAAAGAAGATAAGAGCGTGATTCCAATAGCCAGTGGCTCCCCTCTTGGCTCAATAGATGTTATAACCTTGTGTGCAAGAGAGCCTTGACTATTGTTTGAGAGAAATCTAGCATAGCTTTGTTATGGAAATAAGAGAGCAGGACATAATGAAGAAGAATAGATTAGAATGAGAGAGTGTGAATGAATGAGAATGAGAGGGAAAGTGGAGTTTTTGAGGTTGCATGGGTAGGAGGAGTTGTTACATCCATGTTTCTACCATAATGACATGTTTCATAGGCAAAGGACGTAAAATATTCTCATTTCAATATCAAAAAGTTTGGGGATGCTAGTGTGTCGTGCAAGTGTCATGCTTAGAACTTTGCAAGAATGAGGTAACCAAGTTGTTAGTACTTCATTGTTGTCACCTATGAAGTTGGAATCATGAAGTTTCAACTTATAGGTTTTGGGCATAAATACGGTTGTAAGGTAGGGGGACCAACCACACCAAGGCTCCAGGTCACAAAGAGCCGAGAGCGGAAGGTTGCCATATCTTACCTCAAGCTAGCAAGTGTTTAGAGCAAGGATAGAGAATAAAGAACACTCTCAAATGCTTTTGTCACTCTATAGATCTAAAAACCTGAATGGGGCTAGACGAGCCAATTTTTGGAATCTGAACTACACCTCAGACAACTCTCTACTTGAGGACAACAACACGGGTCAAGGGCAACAACACGATGTGCTGGTGTCTCTCTGGTGTGTTGGCGTCTGTACAACCAAAAAATGTGAAATACAGTGTGGGAAACGAGAAAACCTACTAATTGTCTAGCTGACTAAGTTTAACGAAATGAATAGAATGGTAAAATACAAGAAATAACTATATAAATGGTAAAGAAGGTAGATGAAAGTAAGGGTGACGAACACCAACTCACTAAGAGTCAAGTTCGCCAGCGACCTCCACACACATGTACACCTACACAACCAAGAAGGGAAAAATGTTGGGGTTGTATAGGGGTTTGCCTTAGTTAAACCCACGATTTGGTGTTTCCACCTCCACGGACAGACAAGAAAGCCATGAAGTAGAAAATGCAATAAAGGAAAGAAGAATATCGAACACTACAAAAGATACAATACTACTTTATCAAACCATAACAAGAAAGGATAGTGAAGCAATACCACCTCCACCCAAAGGCACTTAAGGCCAATGAAGGGAGAATGCAAGACAACGAGCTTGGCAAAGTTGACACAGTCGCAGCGGTGACGAAGGGAGGTCTCACAAGACTCCAATCTCGCAGCTTCTATGGTAACACAACACATAAAAAAATGAAGTTTCAATGGAGCAACAAGCTATTGTGTAATTCTCAATGGATGCCAAAGAGTTCAAGCAAATGTCCAGAATTGTGAAGAAGATGAGATAGATTGCTAAAGAGATGAAGTAATAGTGAAAATTATGCATTTGAAGGAAGATTAGGAGGGAAAGAGTCATTTTTCAGGGCTACTGGTCGACATAGAGGCGTTACGCTTCATGCCCAATGGAGAACATAACGTCCCTATAGACCCTAGAGGTAGGAATCTATCAGGGATGGCAGCGTGCCATGCAGTCGTTCGCGCATCGCGCTCGCATCCTCGACAAATATTCCCCCACCGACACAAAAAGCATGCGCCAAGTGGATGCGAGGTAGATGGGTGATGTGGAATTTTGCATTTGGGTTTGATTTTATAAGGTGGAGGGATGTCAAAGTGGAATTTATACAAGGGTGCAAATTCACTCCTATACATTTTGCCCCCACTTTAGCGAGCACGAGTGTTAATGAGTGTTCGGTAAAGTAGATCGAAGAGTTTAGAAATGTATACCTGAATTGTCGAGGAAGTAGATTGCAATCTGGCAAGCTCGAAAGCATAGGGCAGACAAATAACTCCATAGGTACTCTCTCCTAAGGAGGTTCGAACAAAGGACTCTGTAGCTCCTCAAAACTACAGAGTTGAACAAAGTACATCGAAGGCTTGCAGACCAATGATGGAAAAATTCCACAGGATACAAGTGCTTCACAGGCCCTCATACCTACAAAGAAGGTTCCCCCTAGGCACTCTCTCCTAAACGAAGCCCAGTGTAAGGGGACTCCGCAGAGTCAAACTGGAAAGTAGCTTCACAAGTGCACCTGCAAAGCAACATGTTAATCCGCAGATAAAACATGTTAGAAATAAAAAGCATTCATGCAAACAAACAAGTAGACAGTCACACAGACAATCCAAAAAAATTGAAGGAAGAGCTTTCAAAGGGGTCCCTTGAGAACCCTTCAAAAGAAAATGGGTCCACTCAAGGGACACGTTGTTTGAAAGTGCAAGAATATTTTTTCGTAAATCAATTCAACATCAAGGAATCCTTTCAAAATATGTTCACTTCATCAAGAATTCGAAAGGAATAAAATGCCCCCTCACGAGGGGAAGGTCGAGACTTCTCCCGTAGGAAAATTTGCTCCCTCCTCAAAGGAAAGTTCTTCAAGTTCTTTCTTTATGAACCCATGATGAAGGAAACACGTTCCACTAGGGGTCCTTGTTGAGAATGAGATTTTTTGAAAATATTTTCGAGAAAAGATTCGTTGGCCACTGAATGTGTTTTATAAAAATCAAATTTGACATGATATCCCTCCCTTAGGATGGTGTGTGTTGAACGCAGAGGCACGCACCATCCTAAGGAGAGAAGAGCAAGAATGAAAAAGTGATGTTGTGGCCTATAAAACATAGCGAGATGTCACTGTGGTAATGTTGTCGCACACACGAGGGACAACACATAGGCATTGCAACATCACAAAGTAAGCACAAAAGATAAGAGAACAACAATGTAAAGAAAAACAGTAACATCGCGAACAAGGGACACAAGGGCGATCTAATATTTCGGGGTCAAAGCTGCTCATAAATATATATGGGTCAGTGCATGATCATGGGGGTCCAAACTAGGCCTCTAAGTGGCGATGAAAATTCAGAAAATCAGAGTTAGGCAACTTAACATAAAAATTTGAATAGCTTGTTAACATAATTTGAAAAATATGTAAGAACAAAATTTGTAGCAAATTGAATATAGTTTCTAGTCTAATATTCCTTTTTTGGAAAAAAGTAAATTTGTTTTGAGAAAATTTTTAATTTCAATGCAGTGGTATTAAATTTTCAGGAAAAAGATAAGAAGCAGGTGTATGTCTGACCACCCTAAGTACAAGAAAAAAATAATATTTTTTTTCTGAATTTTTCAATATAAGTAGAGGACACATGCCCAGATGTGTCGGATTTATTTTTGTAATTTTTTCCATGCAAATAATTAGTTATGATTTTTTTATTAGAACTTTTCAAAATTATTAAAATGTCTGTGTCTGACCACCATAAGTTGGTCAAAAAATTATGAAATTCAATTTTTTTATCGTATAGTATGTGAAGCATAAAATATGGTGCATCTTGTAGATTTGAAAAATGTTAAGTAGTTTGAAAGTTATAGAAGTTTTTCAATCGGCCTATCAATCAAGACTTTAGACGTAATGTACGTAGAAAATCAATAATAATTATTTATTAAATTCAAAATAAGGCAAAATTTATATTGGTGGAAAGCTGACAATTTTTTTTGAAAACCCTTTTCGTTTGATGAAATTCGGGTAAAAAAAAAGTCGTCAGCCACAAGGGAAAACTTCGGAAAACTAAAAAAAAAAATTCAAAAACACGTTTTTGGGTTGACTTTGCAGGTCTGGTAATTTCGAACCAAATCTCGAGCCAATATATGTTTTGGTTTGGTAATACCAAACCAAAACGGATATTCATTTATAATGGATATGTGTTTTGTCTTCTAAAACAGATATTCATTTATAACGAATATCCGTTTTGTTTTCTAAAATAGATATTCATTACGTAACGAATATCAGTTATTTATATTTACTTATATTATTTATAATATGTATTATGTATTTATAATGCATATTATGTATTTATAATGCATATTATTTACCGCGGTACACGTTAAAAAGCTTACCAGGCGCACTACAGTTTATAGGGGGTCGTGCTACTCGATTCCTGCAGTCTAATAAAAATATTTATAATACATATATTTATAATATAGAATAATATGTATTATATGTAATATATTATATATTATATTATAGTATACATTATTATATTATATGTAATATATTATATTATATTATAGTATACATTATTATATTATTATATTATATATTATATTAATATTATGTAATATATATTATATAATATATTTAATACATAGTATATATTATATATTTATTGATGTGTAGCCAATTCACAAGAGAGAGAGAGGGGGTGAGAGACCTGAGAGGGATGGGGAGAGAGAGCTGAGAGGGAGAGAGAGAGAGAGAGAGAGAGAGGGAGAGAGAGAGAGAGAGAGAGAGAGAGAGAGAGAGGGAGAGAGGAGGGATAGAGGGAATGAGAGAGAGATATATATAGTTGAGAAGGAGAGAGAGAGATAGAGAGAGAGAGAGAGAGGGAGAGAGTGAGAAAAGAATTGAGAGGGAGAGAGAGAGATTCTTGAGATGGGGAGAGAGAGAGTCGGAGGAGAGAGAGACTTGAGAGAGACAAAGGGGGGCCTAAGAGTGAGAGGGAGAGAGAGAAAGAGAGAAAGATAGAGGGAGAGAGAGAGAGTTGAGAGGGAGAGCGGGAGGCAAAGAGGGAGAGAGAGAGAGAGACTTGAGAGGGAGAGAGAGAGAGAGAGAGAGAGAGAGAGAGAGAGAGAGAGAGAGAGAGAGAGAGAGAGAGAGAGAGAGAGAGAGAGAGAGAGAGAGAGAGAGAGAGAGAGAGAGAGAGAGACTTGATCTAGGGAGAGAGATATTTGAGAGGGAGGGAGAGAGAGGGGGGTAGGGACCTGAGAGTGAGAGGGAGAGACAGACAGAGAGTTGAGACAGACAAAGGGAGACAGAGAGAGGGAGAGGGAGATAGGGAGGGAGGGAGAGACCTGAGAGAGAGGAAGAGGGAGAGAGGGAGGGAGGGAGAGACCTGAGAGAGAGGGAGAGAGAGAGAGTTGAGAGGAAGAGTGTTTTCTCGTGTTGGGACCATCTAGAATAAGAAGTGATACAACCATCAAACAAAACCATTACAACTCAATTCAACATTCATGCCATTAAAACCTTCAAGTTTAATAACATGTCATTAGATAATTCAAGTAAAAAATTTAAAATGGTCATGAATAAGAATCACTATCTTCAAAATCATGATACATAAACAAGAATATTATTTACACCAAAGGGGTTTGATGCAACTTTCAAAAACAATACTTAGAAGACATCAAGATACATGTTAATTAGATTGTTCATGTTAAATCTATACAATAATTATGATCAACAAATAAGACATTAGTCAACCATGATGCATGAATAAACACTATATATGAACAAACACTAAATTAACAGATTATTTAATATTTATTACTAAATTTTTGTCTCATCATTATACTAATATATTCATAAATTCAACACTAAAAATATCCATCCAACCCAATTCTTTATAAAATATCCATCCAACAAAATTCTTTATAAAATATCCATCCAAGATCAATTTTTTTATAAAAATAAGATCGTTGTCTTAAGAAAGTTTTGCAACCCTCAGTTGCATCTCTTCACTTCTTTGTGTTTTCCTCTTTAGATTGGGACTATCTCCTTTCCTCTAGCCATCGTTGATGCTCGTCTAAGTCTACTTCCATGGACCTAACTACATCAAAAATAGTTTGCATTTTTGATGCAAAATGCCTCAATAATGGGTGAACACATTCTTCATTTTGAATAGCATTAACTTGATCCTGAATGGTTCTAACATTCACATTGACTTGTTCTCAAAATCGAGCACCATCAAATGCAAGTGGTGGTGGGGGGTTACGAGGTGGAGTGGGTGGAGCTGGAGGGTGTTGATCCATGATTTAGATATAAGTGCACCTACATTAAATTTGTAATTTGAAAATGTAAGATACATGTTTAAAGATGCCCTTAAACCATTCAATATAAATGACTTAATTGAATACAAGTGAAAAAATGTGTAAAGCTCATTTATGTCTAAGGCATGTAAATGGAAAACAAATAATTGTTAAAGTGATGTGAAATCTCGTTTAAAAATACATTAAATTTTTACCTTGTTGCAATGTGGAAGTGTTGAGCTCCAAATTGATTCAACAAAGGTGGAAGTGTTACTTGCTCCAAATTGAATCAACAAAGGTGGAAGTGTTAAGCTCCAAACTGCCAATACTTTGTGAGATTGTATACATAGTTAGTAATGGTTAAACAAAACTTGTCCCTGCAACCATAGGGAAATGGGCAATAATCGATGGGCTATGCGGGAGGCTATTATTTGTACATGATGCAATATGATAGCCTCATGCATAGCCCATCGATTATTACCCATTCACTTCGCCCATTTCCTTATGGCTGTAGGGACAAGTTTTGTCTGGTCAATACTAACAATGGATCCAAACTCACAAAGTATTGGAAATTTAGAGCACTTCCAATAAGGATCCTTTCTATTTTGAGAGATGAGGAGAGTCAAAACAATTAAAAAATTAAAAAACAAATTGTTTAGCAAAGAAATACTAACTTAAGAATAAGAAACAAAGCAAAAATTTAAGAAAAACATGAGAATAATTGATAAAGATGAAGTAAAAATAGACAAGAATGTAAAACAGTTTAAAAAAATGCAAAAAGGGGGTAATGAAGGTTCTATTTTATGTTTGTTTAGTGTGCTAGGTTAAATTTCCTACTTTTTTTCTAGTAATGAATGTTCAATTTTTTTGTTTGATTTTTTTTATTTGTTTTCCACTAACTAGGGTTTCAAATTTATTTGTAAGTTTAGATAGAAATGAAAAAATTCAATAAAACTACAAAAAATGCAAAAAAAAAACTTAAATTAATCACTAATTAACAAAAAAATTAGAAAAAATGCAAAAAACACATACCTGGAGGTCCCTGGAGGTTAGAGGTCGCGAAAATGAGGTAGGGTTTGTGAAAATGAGGAAGATTTCGCATTATAAAGTGCTCAGAGAAACAGATATCTATTATATAAACGAATATCCATTTTGTAAAACTATATTATATTCTCACTTGGCGATAGATCCAATGGAAATAATAACGGATATAAGTTTATTATAAAATAAATTTATTGTAATATACAATAGTATATTTCACATATATTATATAATATTATATAATATATATGAAATATATTATATATTAAATATTCTATATATTATATATTATACATTATACATTATATATTATATATTAAATATTCTATATTATATATTAAATATTCTATATATTATATATTATATATTATATGATATACATATTATATATTAAATATAGTATATAATATATTTAATACGTAGTCTCCTTTTCTCCTCAACAAAATGGATATTCGTTTTGTAACAACATTTTGATTTTTCACGGGCCTTCAAATCCAATGTTGTTAATAACAGATATTCGTCATAAACGGATATCTATTTTTTCTATTATAAATTTATTATATATAAATATACTATAATATATTTCATATATACTATGGTATATATTATATATAATATATACTATAATATATATTATTTATATTCTAGATATATTGTATATATATTAAATATATTATATAATATATTTAATACATAGTCTCCCTTTGAAGTCTCAATCTCCCTCTCAAATCTTTAATATGTATTTAATCATTATATAATAAAGAGAGGGAGTGAGAGAAAGACTTGAAAGGGAGAGATGGAGAGAGAGAGACCTGAGAGGGAGTGAGGGAGGGAGAGAGGGAGAGAGGGAGAGGGAGTGGGAGAGAGAGAGAGAGAGCGATGGAGGGAGAGAGGGAGGAAGAGGGAGAGAGGGAGAGAGGGAGAGAGAGGATAGGAGAGAGGGAGGGGAGAGGGAGAGAGAGAGGGAGAGAGAGAGAGAGAGAGAGAGAGAGAGAGAGCGAGAGAGGAGAGAGAGAGAGAGAGAGAGAGAGAGAGAGAGAGGGAGAGAGAGAGAGAGAGAGAGAGAGAGAGAGAGAGAGAGAGAGAGAGAGAGAGATGGTTTAGGGTTTAGGGAGAGAGGGAGGGAGAGTGGGACAATATATATTATATTTTTATTATATTATATATTAATATATATAAAATATATTAATATATAATAAATATATATATCATATATGATAAGAAATAATAATTCTTAAAAATCAAATAATGAATATCTGTTTATAACTGATATCCATTATGACTGGATATCCGTTATTGTTTTTAATAGGCAGACAAACAACAATATGTATTAATATAGTATTAATATATAATATATATATTTATTAAAATAAAATATATATATTGATATATTAAAATAAAATATATATATTATATATTAAAATATAATATATATTTTTTGATTCGTAAATATTGTTTATATTGATATTAAAAGAAAGATAAAGCATTACATAACAATTTCAGAAAATGGCATCCATCTAGAAGCCCCTATAGCCAACCTAGTCCTACACGGCCATAGACCACACTACCAACCAGACTCATACTAGCACCCCTGTGCATGCATTTAACTTTACCTAAACATCCAGAATTTTGTCAAGAGAGCAAAAAAAAAACCTACAAGAAAGAAGAACCCGTCATTCCACCCAAACCACACCCTCCACAATTAGATAATCTCAAAACAACCTCCGCCAGTCAACTCAACCTGATGGCTCTAGATAGAGGTGGTGTTTTAGGAAAATCAAACTACATCTCGCCCAAGCTCTATGCCTTAGCACATCCTCCCCTTTAATGTCCAAGATAAACAGATACAACCTGATTCTCTCACCAGGAACCAATGCTCGATGCAAATCGTGAGGACGAGGAACCCCAACACCCAGCTCTGCCACAATTATTACGCCCATTTACCCTTCCAAAAGATTATCCCAGACCAATTTCCTGGCTATGAGCATCCCCATAGCTCTCAACACCCCCAAGTCTAAAAGCGACGCTAAAAGCCTCGCCGCAATATCAACATTCGTCCTCCATCTCTCAATCGTGGACATAAATTATTCTCCCAATAACACCTCCACCGTGCCCAGCACTAGCTCATCCCAAACTTTGATCACCGATTTCAACCTCCCATGCCTTATTCGGCCATAGAACCCCCAGAGCTTCCTACCCAACGGAAGACTGATAGGAGTTTCCATCATGAATGTCTGAAGAAATCTGAATGTCATCACCCAACATACCCTATAAATGTAGGCCTGGCAAACATCCCATCACCACATTTACCAACACCATCCTGTCCTCCCACAAATAGTCATAATCATATGGTCGAACGGATACCCAATACAAAAGCAGCGCCACCCACCAGCATTTAATACCCATCGTCACCCCAACTCATCCTCCATCCTCGCCAACCAAATCTATGTCATCCTTCCACCTCACGATGACACCAAGACTGAAACCCCAACTTGGCATCCGCGAGAGGTATGAGCAGGGAACCATCCACCTTTCTTCCCTGGATCCCAAATGTGGTTTAATTGGGAACCATCAGCGCCCTTATTTGCTAGCCTGTCTGTCATCTCATTAGCTTCTCTAAAAATATGCCTGATAGAAAATTTAGAAATTCCCCTCGCCAATTCACAGGCCTTGTCCAGAAGAGCCTACAATCTACAATTAACCATTCCTCCCTCTTTAAAAGCTTGGACAGCCACCATATAATCCCTTTCTATCTGAACCTTACTCAAACTCAGGATTCTACACACCTTCAAACCACCAATAAGAGTGCGTAATTTTTCTTCAGTATTTGTCATTATCGGAAGATGCTCAGCCTTTTCTGCTAACACAAATCCCTCCTCATTTCTTATACAACATCCTAGACAAGCAACCCCTAGATTTCCCTGTGATGCACCATCGAAATTCAATTTGAGCCAGCCTTTTTCAGAAGTTCCCACTTAGCGTTCCTTCTGGCCTCCTTTTTCCTTCCTCCAGAGCTAACACTAGGATTAGGAATCTCCAAACCATAAAATATAATATATATTGATATATATTATATATTAAAATATAATATATGTTGATATATATTATATATTAAAATATAATATATAATATATATTATATATTATATATTAAAATGTAATATATATTATATATTATATATTAAAATGTAATATATATTATATATTAATATATTATGACTTTGTAATTTATAACACCATAGATAATGAATATCCGTTTGGTTCTTGAGGATTGCATAGACTTGTGGGTGTGGCAAGTGGAAAACATAACGAATATCCATTTTAAAACGGATATCCATTTCAAAATGGATATTCGTTTTGTAAGTTATATAAAAAACAAAAAGGGACCGTTTTGAGTATTTCAACGGTCCCTACATTCTTTCTGTCATGAAATTCTCATGTTTTTTGTCTACATCAAACGAAATTCAGCTTTTCAAAGATTCTCTAACACTTTTTTTTAAATTCCAATCATTTGTGTGTGTGTTTTTGTTTGTGGAATGGGGAGCAACAGTCGGTGTAAGAGAAAAGGTTAAAGGAAACTTATAGTCGATCAAATTGAAGCATATAGAGCAAAAGATAGAGAAAAGTCATAGGAAAAGAAGACAAGGTATGCAAAATATTCAAATTGAAGCTTCTTCTAAACCATTAAATGTTAATTCAAGTGAAGATGAAATAGAAATTGAAAATATTGAACATCATATTGAAATTGAAAATGTGGAAATTGAAAATGAAAATGTGAACAACATTAAGAATGAAAATGTTGTTGAAAGTTCACAATATTCATTGTAGCACAATCTTCATTAGAAGATGTAATGTAAATTTCACTTGACTATGATCATCTTTCAAATCTTGTACAACCAGGACATGTCTATGTTGTTGTAGCACCATAGGGGAATGAAGAGGGATCAAACTATTAGTTGGCACAATGTGTATAGGGAAAGAAAAAGCTAACACAACCGATGACATATGATGATGGGTTCATATATCCTACAGGTTCAGTTGTTCTTTCTCGAACTTGATTGCATTACCATTTCATCATCGTTTAGGTTGTTTACAATGATATAGATTTTTTATTCTAAGCATCTATGAAAGTTTGCATAACCATTTCATCATCATTTAGGTTGTTTAGACAAAATATAGATTTGTTATTCTAAGTATATTTAGATGTTGATAAAAAACTTATGGTCACACAGGTTCAGTTGTTGTTTTCGAAACTTGGTTGCAAACATATATGATTAGAAAGAATGGCATACCTGCATTTGAAGACTATGAGAAACACAAAACCATTCTCATGTATTCGCACCTTGTTATAGCAACAAATGTTAAGTTATTGAGACATCATGCTAGACCAAAAACAAAAATAAAATGGATAATTAGTAGTGTTGATCATGAAGCATTACTAGAAACTTTCAAGGTAAGAGATGACCCTTTAGGCACACTTGAGTAGCGAATCATTTGTTGTATGGGACAGGTATGATATTGTTCATCGCATTTTGATATTTTTTATCTACTAAGGTTCATTATTTAGGTTGTTTAAAATAATATAGATTTTCTATTCTAAGCATCTTTTCTAGTTTGCATTACCAATTCATCATCATTCAAGTTGTTTAGCATAATATAGATTTGTTAGTCTAAGCATCTTTTCTATTGTGACCATATAGATTTCTCATTCGAAGTATATTGTGATGTTCTTGGCACGATTGATCATGGAGTTGCTACAACAATAGCCAACTTTGATCCTTTGATAGAGGTATGCGACAAATTAGAATAATATAGATTTCTTATTCTAAGCATCTTTTCTAGTTTACATTACCATTTCATCAACACTTAAGTTGTTTAAAATAATATAGATTTCTTATTATAAGCATATTTTCTATTGTATATAGTTTAATTTCTACCTTGATGGTTTGTACAGGTGCTTGTCACTCAAGAACGTCAACATGCTACTATTTTGGAAGACTGTGTCAACCGCAAAGGCAACACATGATCTATTTCCTTCCCCTACTGGGAAATGACTATGTATTACGGCTGTTTGTTGTATGCCTACATGGAATTTTATAAATCCTATATTTGATAGCAATTATTGAATGATAATATCATGCATATTGTGTATACTTTACGTGTATTCAACTGTACACTTTACAACTTATGTGTATACTTTATGACCTGTACGTGTTTTAATGTGTGTATTTCATGACTTAAGTGTATTTGACTAAATGAATCACTTTTTCATTTACTCACAAGGAACAAAATGAACCCTAAACCCCTATGCACCTTTACATCGCATCCATTTGACCCTTTTTCCATCAACTGAAAACTCGACACCATAGGAAAACGCCTTAGAGATATCAAAAACTGAGAGAGGTTATTGTAGAGGGGCCCTATGTGATCCTGTACACTCAAACAAATTGTTTTTAGGTGACACAGTTTTCGACAAATATCCCTTTAAATATTGCTACATTTTATCACTTTGGACTCTTAAGGGAAATCGTCGGTCCAATGTAGCTCAGAGTGATTTAGCATGTTTGGGTGAAAAAGAGGACCATGAATAGTGTAAATGTACCCATCAAGACGTGTTGGAACAGTCCATTTGGTCATACGAGTTGTAGAATGAAAGTTGCACCACTTTGCAACTTTACATTGCTTGCATTTGACAACTTTTTCCTCAACTGAAAACTCATCACCACGAGAAAACGCCTCTGATATAGAAAAAAATGAGATAGGCTATTGTAGAGGGTCCCAAGATGATCATAGCCTCAGAAGGAGAATCTATAAGCTTCACGATTTCTGAAAAATAGCCCTTCAAAAATTGTTGTCTTTTATCACTATAGATTCTTAAGGGAAATCGTCAGCCCAATGTAGCTCAGAGTGATTAAGCGTGTTTGGGTGAAAAAGAGGACCATGCCTAGCATAAACGTACCCATACAGATGTGTTGGAATACTCCATTTGGTCATACAAGTTGCAGAACAAAAGTTGCACCACTTTACAACTTTACACTGCTTGCATTAAATGATAACTTTTTCCTCAATTGAAAACTCATCACCATGAGAAAACACCTCTAAGATAGAAAAAAATGAGATAGGTTATTGTAGAGGTTCCCAACACGATCCCATAGCCTCATTCAGAGAGTCTATAAGCAACACGGTTTTTGAGAAATAGCCCTTCAAATATTGCTATCTTTTATCACTTTGGACTCTTAAGGAAAATTGTCGGTCCAATGTAACTCAGAGTGATTCAACATGTTTGGGTGCAAAATAGGACCATGCTTAGCATAAATGTACCCATTTGAACGTGTTGGAATAGTTCATTTGATACTACGAGTTGCAGAATGAAATTTGCGACACTTTGCAACTTTACACTGCTTGCATTTGATAACTTTTTTCTCAACTGAAAACTTGTCACCACGATAAAATGCCTCTGATATAGAAAAAATTGAGAGAGGTTATTGTAGAGGGTCCCAAGATGATCCCATAGCTTTAGACGAAGATTCTATAAGCATCACGATTTTTGAAAAATAGCCCTTCAAACATTGTTACCTTTTATCACTTTAAACTCTGAAGGGAAATCACCGATCCAATGTAGCTCAGAGTGATTCGACATGTTTGGGTGCAAAAGAGGACTATGCCTAGCATAAATGTACCCATCTAGATGTGTTGGAATAGTCCATTTCATAATACGAGTTGCAGAACGAAAGTTGCACCACTTTGCAACTTTACATTGCTTGCATTTGATAACTTTTTCATCAATTGAAAACTCGTCACCACAAGAAAATGCCTCTAAGATAGAAAAAATCGAGAGAGGTTATTGTAGAGGGTCCCAAGACGATCCCATAGCCTCATACAGAGAGTCTATAAGCATCATGATTTCTGAGAAATAGCCCTTCAAAGATTGTTGCCTTTTAGCACTTTGGACTCTTAAGGGAAATCGTCGGTCCAATGTAGCTCGAAGTCATTTAGCGTTTTTGGGTGCAAAAGAGGACCATGAATAGTGTAAATGTACCGATTTGAATGTGTTGGAATAGTCTGTTTGGTCATACGAGTTACATAGCAAAAGTTGCACCACTTTGCAATTTTACACTGCTTGCATCATACAACTTTTTCCTCAACTGAAAGCTCATCACCACGGGATATCCAAGATAGCAAAAAATGAGAGGGGTTATTATAGAGGGTCCTAGCATGATCCCATAGCCTCTGACCGAGATTTTGTAAGCATCACGATTTTTGAGTAATATCCTATCAAAGATTGTTGCCTTTTAGCACTTTGGACTCAAGGGAAATCACTGGTCCAATGTAGCTCAGAGTGATTCGGTGTGTTTGGGTGCAAAAGAGGACCACGCATAGCATAAAAATACCCATTCAGACATGTTGGAACAATCCATTTGGTCATATGAGTTGTAGAATGAAAGTTGCTCCACTTTGCAACTTTATATTGCTTGCATCTGACAACTTTTTCCTCAACTGAAAACTCATCACCACAGGAAAACACCTCCAAAATAGAAAAAACTGAGAGAGGTTATTGAAGAAGGTCCCAACATGATCCCATAGCCTTGGATGAGGAGCCTATAAGCATCATGATTTCTGGGTAATAGCCCATCAAAGATTGTTGCCTTTCTTCACTTTAGACTCTTAAGGGAAATCGTCGGTCCAATGCAGTTGTAGACACCAAAAATTGGTCTAGACCTGCGAGTACCAGTTTCGACATAATTTTCTAATGTCCATGGTCACAATTAAATAATGTTAATTATTTAATTATTTCCTATACACATTCTTTCATCTATTAATTAAATAACCTTTAATTATTTAATTAATTCATTATGACATGTATTCAACCTTGATTAGTTAAATAAATCTTATTTATTTAATTACGCCGCTAATTAATTAATTCTTTTTCAGAATTAAATAATTTATTATTTAATTTACCCTTTATCATATTTTGACTATAATTAAATATTCGTTTCGAATTATTTATTTATTCAATTAACCTTTTCGAATGTCAATTAAATAAATCATTATTTATTTAATTAAGTCATTTCAATTTCTAATGTTGAATTAAATAAACATTTAATTCGTAAAAAGAGTTATTTTTGTCACATTCTTCTATCACTTAGCTAATTATTCACTCACCATCTGACTCGAGATCTATTTAAATCTGTCAGTTATCTTCGGATTTGATATCTGATTATCTCTGCGAAGAAACTCTCTGTCTTGATCAGTCAGTCTTATTCTCCTGCATGAATGTATTTATTAATTAAATATCTTTAATTAATTAATTAATTCATGTGTGCATTCAAATAGATTATTATCGAATTCTAACTTTATCGTTGTCATTCAAAGTCTAATTCTTCTATTTTTGAAGACTTTCAATTGAATATTAAATCATTTATTTAATCTTAATGTCTATTCTTAAATATTTTTGAAAAGTCTTAACACTAGATTAAATTATTATTTAATTTAATCTTTATCCTGTAGAATTTTCCAACTCACGTTCTAATTGACACAAATCTCAATCGCATGGCATTCAACAATCTCAATCGCTAATCTCTCTTTCAAATTTGAGTCGATCGTTCGAAAACCAACTTTCTATAAATTGGTTGACTTTTGTCATTATTCCTCCTCCTGAAATCTATATACTTTTAGAAGAACTTGTTAATCTTCGATATGTTGCATTAACACATACGTCAAGGCTATACTTGCACACTTATGAAAATTTGAGGGCAAGAATACCATCACAACAAAATGGAGAAGGACAATCAAGATAATTTGAAGAGGTGGACTGATATTCGGTGAGATTGTTTCATATTGCTTTATTTACTGTTTTAGTTTATTTACTTCATTCTTAGTTGTGTGATTTACATTAATGTATGTTTAGATTAATTTAACCATCTTACTTGCAGTGCTATTTTATCTACGTTACATTTGGTGAACCTGACGTGAAGACACTTCAATCTTTGCGAATCCATTCCATTTTTTTCCTTTTGTAGGTATCGTACGGAAGAACGCATTTGACTGACGAAACGATGCATCTGATTTTGCGAACCGTAACTGACAAATTCTACAACGTATTTAACTTCATGAGACGCATTTGAGGCTTTCTGTGACACATTTGATTGATAAAACCGTGACACATCTGAAGCTTTAAACGACACATTTGGCTGGTAATTTTATCCGAGTTTTCAAATTTCCGTTTTACGATTTTCTAATTTTCATTTTTTATTTTTGCTAATGTTTTTTTGCAGCGTGTGATTTAGGAGGATAACATAGTTTTTACAGGATGAAACATAGAAGATATTGAAAACCAAACCCATTTTCTTGCAGGACGAATGACGAAGACCAACAAAACTACTAACAAGTTGCATGCAAAACCTGTTGTCAAAGACTTTAATTAAAAAAATGAACTCTTGTGTTTGGTAGCTTAGATAATTGTCATTTGGTTTTAAAATTAACCAGTGTTTACTTTGTTTGGTACGAAACCACACTTTGTAATTACCCATATGATTCGATATACTGAAGTATCCTCTCCCCTTGTGCATTCGTGTGATCCCAGGTGCAAGAGAAATGGTTACTAACTCTAGAACTTGGGCCTGTCTTGGTAGGAAAAAGTACTCACCCCAAGATGACTTAGATCGGTCACACGCTTATCGCCAGCGACTTCCAGCTGGTATATTAAATTGGATTTTTGGGGGGAACCCCAAAAATCATGCTCACTATTTCGACAAGAAGGGCAACAATGGTCTCTCGCCGCATGGATGGTGCCCCACGAACGAAATGCCCTCACTAAAAAAATGCTATAGTTTTGCCAAAATCCCAATCTATTTACTGGTGCAACAGGTCAGACCTGTGAAGTCGTCTTACATTCTTACGGTTCATGTGTAGAGATGAAATCTATGCCATGGGAGTTTCATGGGTACAATAGTTTGACTACCCCGTATAAGTGAGTGTCGTGGACGGGAGCTAGTGGGGTCAAGCTACTAGTCATCTACCTTGAATATGCGTAGCTAGGGAAACCCAAGTAAGAACTCAGTAAATATTGTCTATAAAAGCCTAGGATGTAATTGTCTTCTGATTTTAACAGATCCATTCATGTCAAAATTGAAAACACTTTGTTTTATGTGATTATTTTTGCTTTATTCGTCAAAACTTGATTGAAAAATTGAGTCAGTTGTAACTTTGTCATTAGAAAACTGCAATTGTAAATAAAGTCACACTTGTCAAATTTTAAACCGCTTGTGTATTCACGAGTCACAACTATCAAATGAAAAACCGCATGTATCTGTCAACAAATTTAGTTTTAAATTAAAGATAATAGATTTCCACAATCCATGAAGATTATTGTTGAGTGCTTCTAGCTTAGATTGTGTAGTAATTTTTTGCATCAGCATTTCAAATCACACTCTATGATTCATCATCAGGATAAGGAGAGCAAAAGGAGAAAATGAATAGGTGCAGACCCAAAGATGAATAAAAAGGGGAGAGGAAGGAGGGGTGAGAAAGGATGGTGCAAATTTAGTTTCAGAGTTTAGGTATTGTGTCACATCTGCTTATTGTGTCGCATATGTTTAGTGAGTTGCATCTGTCATAGGTTAAACCGCATTTGTTTGAGAAGGTCGCATCTGTCTATCAACAATCGAGACTAGTTTTTATCAGTTAGTTGCATTTGAAATTAGAAACGCATCTATCAAATTTATCAATGCATCTGAAACCTGAGCCGCAATTGACTGTCAACAATTTTTTTTTCTCAAAAACAGCGAACTTATTATGAAAAGTAAAGTATCTTTTTCACCTCTGTTTCTTACGGTCAACCTTAGACAAAAACTAGAAAGTTGCTCAAAAAACTTGTATTTTTTAGGTGTCATTTATGTCTTAGAGATAGTCATCTTAGTTGCAAAAACTTAGTTACCCCATAGGAATTTGCATATCCTAGAATAGAACACCTTTCTAGACCATTGGATACGTTAATGCTTCGATTTGTCATTATCATTGAACCTAGTCATTATTGTCTTACTAGTGAATCTTTCGAGTTCACCAGTCTAGTTTGGGAAATTCACCTTATCAGTTGTCTTTGTCCTACATCAAGTTCCTTGGTAAAGTTAAGTCATAGCTTTGGATTATTCCATAGGTCATAGGTTATATCCGCTTAGAATCATTTACCGTCATAGTCTACTCGAAATTTTTGCATATAATCCATCCTAGCATATGTCATCCTAGTCACGCCATTTTAGAAAAATCCTTAATTTTAGTGACATCCTCTATATTCATAAAATCCCAAAAACATAGAAATAGGACATATCAGTTTCTAGACATAGTTTTGCATTACCCATTTTGAGCAACACTTTCATGGTTGAAACAAGGGCTAAGAAGAAACAAAGAGAAATTTTAGACCCCAATGAATTCATTAATCCTTTCAGAAACCAACCATTAGGGAAAGAGAAACCACATAAAACTTTGCTTGAAAAACACGTCACTAGAGACACACACGGAATTTTTTTTCTTTTGAAGACATAGATGTTGTCGTGCAAGATCCTGAGTTTGCATCCTTTATGGATGAGTGTTTGGCAAATGATCCCCAATGATATCTAGCAAAGTTGCTAGTAGAAGGTGTCACACTACCACCAAGATTTGATGTTCACACTTTGAAAACAACATCCACTCAACCAACACAAACCATGACATCAAGTGTCTTTGTTCCTCAAATTACCACAGCAATACCTACTGGCATACCTACTCAAACATCGTCAATTGTAAACACAACCCCATTCAACATGACACAAGGTTTACATTTTGTTGTGGGAGCATCCTCATCAAACCCCTTTGGCACAAACACCACTGGTAAATGAGCCAAAGTTGGCACAAACATGGCTATACCTCATATTAGAACCATTACTACCATTCCACACATAGGGGCTACACAAACATGACATATTCTTATACCAAATTAGAACACTCAAACAAGGAATATTCCTATACCAAACCAGAACATTCAGATAGGATATATCCCGACACTGAATCAGAACATTCAAACAGGATATATACCCTCGCCAAATCACAATCCGTCACAAAATATTGCATTTCGGAACACTTACATTGATCCAAACAACACAAACAACATGTCATTGACACAAGTAGATATTTTGCAAAATCAAATGTAAATCCTTCAACAAAAAATGGACAGTATGTCTATGTCAGGCAAACGAACTATCTCAGTGCAAGATTTATGTCCATGTCCTTTTGACAAAGCGCTATATATGACACCTTTCCCACACTAATACATTATACCAAATTTTCCTAAGTATAATGGGAAGAGGAATCCTTTAGAACACATCAAAGAATTTTCTACAACATGCATGGACATCTCGTATGACCCCATGTATTTAATGAGACTATTTTCATGAACCCTTGTCAGGATAGCATTAGAATGGTTCTCTAAACTACCATATGGCATAAGATCATGGGGTGAATTAGCTAAGAAGTTTTTCGAACACTTTTCCTTCAACATAGACAATGAAATAACAATAGCTACCTTGTGTCACACTATGCAAGAAGAAGGAAAAACTTTCACCACTTTCTTTTAGAGATGGAGAAGTTTAGCTAGTCGATGTCCAATTGAGATACCAGAAAAACAAAAAGTCATGATATTCCTTGAAAATATTCATCTGAAACTGAGAAGTGACTTAAGAGTAAATTGTTGTACCTCATTCCTAGACTTGGTGCAAAAGGGCACCATACTAGAAAAAAGGCCTTATTGACAAAGGAGACATTAAGGTACCAGGAAAGAACCTAGTTGTTCAACATCAAAACGCTCCCAACGATAGAAACAAATTTTGGTCTAGGAACAATAATGTGACAAATGACGGTATTGTTGATGCTAAGACCCTACATGCAGGACCTGTCATCACACTTAGAGGTTACAAATCCAATCAGGACATGACTAATAATCTAGATCAAACAACCAACTTTGTCCAAAATTTGCAACAATGACCACAAAGGACATTTCCTAAACATGAATTTACCCCTTTGGGAGAACTAATCGAGACAGTTTTCAAAGAACTGATCAAACATAACCTCCTAAAACCTCTGGAACTAGAATAGTATGATCCTGGATAGTTTAAACCTTCATGGTGGAATGATAACACCTATTGTGAATACCAGCAAACAAAGGGACACAACCTACAACAATGCCGACAATTGAAAAACATCATACAAGACTTTGTTGAAGACAGAACCATAGAATTCAATGGGCAGAAACATACCAAAAATAGTGATCACAAGGTCTTCACAGATCCATTACATGATCATGGGAAAGGAAAGGCCTCCAGTTTGGGAACTCAACCTAATGCCTCAGCTAACTATGCAAATACCAAGTACGACTATGGCAAAGGCAAAATCATAAATCACATCTGAGCTGTTGATGAAAATATCTCTAACATTACCATAAAGAAGTGTCTTGAATGTGTTGTCAATACACGCAAAACTAAGATAACTCTTCCAGGTCCTTCTTCAGAGCCACCACCACAATCTTCCAAGCCTAAGTATAACTTGCTTGACCAGTTGGGGAAGACCCCAACACATATATCCATCTTGGAACTGTTGACCCTATCACCTAATCATCGAGCCATTCTTGATAAAGCCTTGCAAAGCACAACGATCCCTACCAACTTATATGTCAATTGTTTAGAAGAAATAGTAGGATACTTAACCAATTCCCATCATGTCACATTTTCTCAGTAGGATTATACAACTAAGAAGACCAATCATAACGACCCACTACACCTTGAAGTTCTTATCCATCAAACCAAAGTCAGACGAGTCTTGGTAGACGAAGGAGCAGGCTTGAACCTTCACACCTTGAAATTGGTTAAGGCATTAGGTTTCTCAGAAGCATGTGTGGACACCACTAAGAGCATAGTCATTAAGGCATATGACGAAGAGGAAAGATCATCTAAAGGAGTTTTCATGCTCCCTATCAGGATTGGCCCTGTAGTTATGGACATTAGTTTCCAAGTCTTGGATCTCACCCTTCCCTACAACCTTTTGTTGGGTAGACCTTGGATACACTCTATGAAAGTCGTCCCTTCCACAAATCATCAGTGTCTTAAATTCTCGTACAATG
Organism: Sequoiadendron giganteum; assembly: GCA_007115665.2. Taxonomy (NCBI): domain Eukaryota; kingdom Viridiplantae; phylum Streptophyta; class Pinopsida; order Cupressales; family Cupressaceae; genus Sequoiadendron; species Sequoiadendron giganteum. Next base: position 38,179,215 of record CM021108.1, read on the forward strand.
GGACAAAGGTGATCCAGATCCTTTCCAATATTGCACAAGCCTACGTGAAATTCCACAAAGATAGGTCCCAGTCAATCAAGAAGCTTCATCATCTACCTTATCCATGTACATTGATCCATCAACTCTTACCAAGTCCATTTCATTACAAACACCACCATCCACTCCTAAGGTTGAGATACAAGACAAGGGATGTGGAGAATACGACATGAAAGCATCCTATTGTGTTAGTCAAATGGTTCCTCCTAAGTCATATGGTCTACCCACAACAAACAAGAGATAATCAATAGTCACGTTCCATGTCCCTCCTATAATGACATTGACAAAATGGGGAGAGTTAAGTAAAGAAGCTATGGACCAAGATGAAATCACCTCGTGGTTGTACACAGGGGACAATGAATACCCTCCCTTGTCTATTCAAATATCTAAGGATAAATATGGAAAAGGCTTCATGATAATGCAAAGTAATGGATATGACAGACATAGTGGGTTAGGACTACATCATAATGGAAGGACTGAACAAATCATTATCTCACCACGACCAAAAGGCCTAAGGTTGGGGTTTCAACCCATTAGAATTGGTATTCCTGGTACTTTTTCACTGTTACAAGAGGAAGTAAGTGCTTCAGAAGACATTGAGATATCTCATGAACCACTTGACCTAGTTTATGATGAATCCCCCGACTCAAGTGAATATGAATGGGATCCCCTTTCCTCTACCAACATAATGGACCTAGATAATCTCTTTGGAAAACTTGATAAAATGCTACAACCCTTACCAAAACCATCTAGCCCTCATCCTAAAAAGTCCTTGTCAAAAGAAGAATGGCTTAAAATTTATTACTGGGAAACCCTTGATCACGAATCTTGGGCACCTAACGAACCATCTTCTGATGACCTAGCCCTTACAGTAGTCCCACATTAGAGTTTACCTGTCCATAGGAAAAAGAAAAAAAAGGAGTTAGTCCAAAACTTTTGTGACCATGTCAACCATTCTATCCTCACCCTGTCAACCTCCACATTTGATAACTGTGATGATGACATGCCCCTCATATATTCCCAACTTATCAATTGGGATCAACAAGGTACACCCATCTTAGACATATTCGAGAACGACGAAGCCATAGTTGAGTTCATGGGACTTCGAGAAGGCATACCAAGAGGGGATCATAAAGTTGATTTTACCATAGACTTGGATGATAAAGCATATTTTGGGGAGTCTGTTCACACCTCCAGTCACAAAAATGAAAAGAAAAAGAAAAAAAATGAAAAAAATGAAAATGACAAGTCCTTAGGTGAAAACCGAAAGGTGCCTTTGGACGAAGAAATAGTAAAAATAAAGGATGCATCTGAGGGAAAAAACCTCTTTGAGGCACCCAAGGATGGAGGTTTGAACATTCTCCTAGTTGCTCAGGAAAATTCACCCATGTTAGTAGAAGAGTCTGTTGAGATCAACATAAACATTGAGGAAAACCCTCGGGTAATATACTTTGCAACATCTTTGATAAAGACAGAGCAACAAGAGTTTCGAGACTTCTTAACAAAGAGACAGATAAACTTTGCATGGTCGTATGTTGACATGTCTGGGCTAGATCCAGACCTTATATTGCATCATCTACCATTACAATCAAGTGTTAAGCCAGTCAAATAGAAGTTAAGAAAAATGCATCCACAAATCGCTTTACTAGTCAAAGCTGAACTTAAGAAGCCATTGGATGTTGGATTCATCAGGTCCATATTCTATGCAGACTAGATTTCTAATTTGATTCCAGTAACCAAATCCTCTGGGGGCATCCACATTTGTACAAACTTCAGAGATATCAATAAGGCATGCCCTAAAGATGACTTCCCTTTGTCGACCATTGACATGATAGTGGACCTTACAGCAGGATATGAGATGCTATCCCTCATGGATGGTTTCTCTAGGTATAATCAGATCAAAATTGGTACTGAGTACCAACACAAGACAACTTTCACATGTCCATGGGGAACATACTACTGGAATGTTATGCCTTTTGGGCTCAAAAATGCTGGAGCTACATATCAATGTGCAATGACAACTATTTTCCATGACCTTGTACATACTCTCATGGAAGACTATGTCGATGACATAATAGCCAAATCATTGACAAGAGCAGATCATTTGAAAGTACTTGACAAGATATTCCAAAGAATGGAAAATTACAATGCAAGACTGAATCCAAAAAAATGTGTCTTTGGCGTTAAATAAGGAAAACTTCTAGGATACATCATTTCTAGAAGAGGCATTGAAGTAGACCCTACGAAAGTAAAAGCTATAGTGGATATGCCTCCACCAATCAACATCGATCAACTAAGAACACTACAAGGAAGATTACAGTCTATTAGACGCTTCATAGTACAGTTAGTAGACAAGATACATCTGTTCCAACATTTGCTCAAGAAGGGGGTACCGTTTGCATGGACACCCAAATGCCAAGAAGCTTTCCAAACAATCAAGGATTATATGCTTACACCGCCTGTGTTAATACCACCTACATATGACAGACCTTTGATACTTTACATTTCAACAACTCAGTCAACATTAGGTGCCCTACTCGCACAAAATGATGATCAAGGTCATGAAAGGGCAGTGTACTACATCAATCATACCTTGGTAGGATACAAACTAAACTATAGTAACATAGAACATGCATGTCTTCCGGTAGTCTTTGCTACTCAAAAACTTTGCCACTATATGCTAAATATCCAAACCATGCAAAGCAACATTAACAGATCGATTGGCTAAATGGGTGATGATACTTAGTGAATATGACATCCAGTATGTGGAAAGGAAAGCTATAAAAGGGCAAGTAATTGCAGATCAGTTAGCAGATGAACCAATTAAGGCAAACCATCCGTTAGTAGCATATTTTCTTGATGAGTTTATCTTCAAAGTTGACACTAGAACCATATGGAAATTATACTTTGATGGGTCATATACTAATTGTGGTTCAAGAGCGGGCATATTATTTGTTACACCTCAAGGTGATACTATTCCTAAATCATTCATGATTGCTTTCCCTTTCACCAACAACATTACAGAATATGAAGCCTTAGTGACAGGACTAAGAATGGTAGCCCAATGGAAGATCAAGAGTTTACATGTTTATGGAGATTCTCAGCTAGTAGTTTGGCAAGTCAATGATGCGTATGAAACTAAAGATGAGAAAATTACTCCCTACAAGCACATGACCGATAGTTTCAAGCAGTACTTTGATGACATCACTTTTCAACAAATACCACGCATTCAGAATAGGGTAGCAAATACTATGGCGACTGTTGGTTCCTTACTGGATATTCCTAGCAACGTGCCTAAATTCAAGTTTTTGGTTGAACAACTTTTGGTCCTTGTCTATGATGTCCCCGATTCCATGATGGTGTGTATGATTGTTGGTCCTAATTCCTCTTGGTACAAGGACATACACGACTATCTAAATGCCAAAAATTCTACCTTTAGACCTGTCAAACAACCAACGTAGAACCTTTATCCATAGGTCTGTTAAATACACCATCATCGGAGATACCTTGTATCGATGTACCTTAGATAACACCTTGATGAGATGTCTCGATGTTGAAGAAGCATAAGAAACCTTACGTACGGTACATGGAGGTATCTGTGGATCCCATTCTAGCGGCCTTACTCTAGCCCACAAGATTATGAGATTAGGTTATTATTGGCCTACTATGGAAAAGGACTCATATATCTTCATCAAGAAATGTCGATAGTGTCAGATACACAGAGATTTGATATGCGCGCTAGCACAGGAGCTCCATCCGATTACTTCACCATGGCCCTTTACCTAATGGGGACTTGACCTCATAGGTAAGATACACCCTCCATCATCCAATGGCCATAAGTTCATCATAACCGCCACTAAACACTTCACTAAATGGATTGAGGCTATTCCCATGACTTACATCACTGGCACACAAATATCCAAGTTTATCCTAAACTACATAATCTGTCGGTATGGTGTTCCTCAATCCATCATCATAAACAACGGTCATCCATTCAAAAACCAAGAAGTCTGCCATCTCTGTGAAGAATTCCATAGCCAACATCATTTTTCTACTCCATATTACCCATAAGGTAATGGCCAAGCAGAGGCATCTAATAAAACCATTATCAAAATCCTTAAAAATACTATCAATGATGTTGGTCGTGACTAACACCTACAAATTAATCCGACCTTATGGGCCTATTGCACAATTATCCACATTCCCATCGACGCCACTCCATACTCCCTGGTATTCGGTTCTGAAGCTATCTTACCTATTGAGGTTGAAATTCCTTCCCTAAGGGTATCCTTGAAAGGTCATATTGATGATGAAGAATACTGTGTATCCTAGCTACATGAGTTAGAATTCCTAGACAAACGAAGACAAAAGGCTCTAGATCATTTGCAAGCATATCAGAACCATCTTCATCATAGCTATAATAGGAAAGTTCTAAATCGACACTTTGACATTGGTGACCTGGTCTTGATGGAGAACCCGAAGAATCAAGTTGAACGAGAAAAACCAGGCAAGTTTGAACCTAACTGGTTAGGGCCCTATATTGTTACATAAGCCTTTGGATTAGGAGCGTATCAACTCTCTGCCCCTAAAGGAGAACCACTTTTGTCACCAATCAACAACCTTCATCTAAAGAGATTCTATGCATAGCTTCTAAGAACCATGTCTTAATCAGAAACATAAATAAAAAAATAGAAAAAACAAAAAAATTGTTACCTTGATGAAAACCTGGCAAACAGGCGTCTTTGTAACACCAAAAAAATAGAAAAATCAATAAAATAGTAAAGAGAAATAATCCATCCAATAGTGAAAACCACTTCAGTGGTGCTATGGATAAGTACCATGGTGAAAACCTAGCAAATAGGCGCCATGTGTAGTTGATTTCGCTCTTTCGTCTACCATCATTCCAATCAGATTTTTCACCATCACTCATAATAAATGGTTGTCTTATCCATGACTTGGAACGATTGACATCAAGTCCACTCCGTCTCCCCACTTCATCCTATAGGTTTTATTCCCGACTGGGGAAAATCCTTGATCTGCGTCATATGGACCTTGTACATAGCATTCCACTGTCAGAAAATATCCTAAAAAAAAGCTCAAAACATCATAAAATGTCCTAAAAAAATCCAAAAAACATCAAAAAACTCCAAAAAGACAAAAAAATCATAAACATGTCAAAAATCCCAAAAATAGAGTTAGATTCAATTGTAGACATAGTCAAACTACATTGCCTTTGTGACTGGACGTAGGCGAGGCCATCGGTCGATGTGCCCCCGAGGCATTAGGTCTTTCTATCTAGGTTTGTCATGCATCACATGTAAAATCATGACTCATAATTTGTACATGTCAATGTCATTGGTCGTGTCAAACTACGAGGTCTCTATGTATATAACATAGGCAAGGCCATTAATCGATGAGCCCTCAAGGCCACACTAGGTCAGTCCTTTAGGGTACATCATCTCAAGTCTACATAAGTCAACACACATACTCATAACAACCAAAGTATCAATACATGTCATTCATCAACAAGACAAACATGTCAAAACTGTCATCAAGTCAAAATCAAACATATTGTCAGAACGATCAACTTATGTCCTAAGCAAGATATGTCTTTCTTGTCAATAGGCATCGCCAATCGTCATAGCCTCATGTAGCTTGTCGCATCAATGTCATCAAGCTCAACGTCTTATACGACACGTTTCATTCGGAAACCAGGCTTTGTCATGCCTTACACAGATGATTACAATGTCGAAATCAGACTCAATGTCTTATATGGTATGTGTCATCGCTCACATCGAGCTATGTCGAACATCAAATAATCACACAGATCAACTTTTGGCAAATACTTTTATTGGCTTCATGAATTTATATCTTATTTTGTCTTATCTTTTTATTGATTTGTATTTAAGTCTGGTTACTAGCTTTCTCAAGGATGTCCCTTGAAGGATTTAGAGAAGCAAGGATGTTTTAGGACTCTTTTTCTTTAACTGTTGTCTGTCAACTGTCTTTTAACTTTGGATTTTGAGTCATGTTACTAGTTTCCTAGAGGATGTCCCATGAAGGATTTAGAGGAGCAATGACATCTCATGACCCATCTTTTCTTTGTTTCTTGTCTGTGGTTTGTCTTGACAAAAAGACTAGGGCAATTTGACCCTTAGTATGAGTTAAGACACTCCTTGTCTGCATCTGTCTATTTTTCGCATGTGGATGCTTTGTACACTATGGTCTATCTCATATCATGGTGTGTACTATCCATTTGTGTCAGTCCCATCCAATGATGATAAAGTACAAAGCCTTTTGTGATTTGGAAAAATATTGAAGATTTTACATTATTCTAACAACCATTTCTAATACTAACATCCAGATTTTTTTCGCTCTAACATTTCTTCTTTTCTACATCTTCACCACCCTTATCTATGTTCCTCTATCCTTTTTATCCTTCATCTTCTAGTTTTCTCATCCATGTCAAGAGCACACTTATGTTCTTTTAACCCACCTATCCTCTCGAGGGGGCATACCACTACCTCCTCGTCATTCTCCCTTTCACTGGGGCATATTTTAATTAATTTTCTTTGACACAACGTGATAAACAACATTGTATCAAAGAGGGGCAAACTATAGACACTGAAAATTGGTCTAGGCCTGCGAGTACCACTTTCAACATAATTTTCTAATGTCCATGGTCATGATTAAATAATGTTAATTATTTAATTATTTCCTATACACATTCTTTCATCTATTAATTAAATAACATTAATTCATTATGACATGTATTCAACCTTGATTAGTTGAATAAATCTTATTTATTTAATTACGTTGCTAATTAATTAATTCTCTTTCAAAATTAAATAATTTATTATTTAATTTACCCTTTATCATATTTCGACTATAATTAAATATTCATTTTGAATTATTTAATTATTCAATTAACCTTTTCGAATGTCAATTAAATAAATCATTATTTATTTAATTAAATCATTTCAATTTCTAATGTTGCATTAAATAAACATTTAATTCATAGAAAGAGTTATTTTTGTCACATTCTTTGATCTCTTACTTAACTAATTATTCACTCACCATCTGACTCGAGATCTATTTAAATCTGTCAGTTATCTCTGGGTTTGATATCTGATTATCTTTGCGAAGAAACTCTCTGTCTTGATCAGTCAGTCTAATTCTCCTGCATGAATGTATTTATTAATTAAATACTTTATTTAATTAATTAATTCATGTGTGCATTCGAACAAATCGATGTTGAATTCTAACTTTATCTTTGTCATTCAAAGTCTAATTCTTCTATTTTCAAAGACTTTCAACTGAAGATTAAATCATTTATTTAATCTTAATGTCTATTCTTAAATATTTTCGAACAGTCTTAACACTAGATTAAATTGTTATTTAATTTAATCTTTATCTTGTAGAATTTCCCAACTCACGTTCTAACTAACACAAATCTCAATCGCATGGCATTCAACAATCTCGATCATTGATCTCTCTTTCGAATTCGAGTCGATCGTTCGAAATCCAGCTTTCTATAAATTGGCTGACTTTCATCATTATTCCTCCTCCTGAAATCTATATACTTTTAGAAGAACTTGTTAATCTTTGATATTTTTTCTTTAACACATACGTCAAGGCTATACTTGCACACTTATGAAAATATGAGGGCAAGAATACCATCATGACAAAATGGAGAAGGACAATCAAGATAATTCGAAGAGGTGGACTGATATTCGATGAGATTGTTTCATATTACTTTATTTACTATTTTAGTTTATTTACTTCGTTCTTAGTTGTTTGATTTAGATTAATGCATGTTTAGATTAGATTTAACCATCTTACTTGCAACTCTATTTTATCTACGTTACAGTAGCTTCGAGTGATTTGACGTGTTTGGGTGCAAAAAAGGACCATTCCTAATATAAACGTACATATATAGTATGACTTGTTTTCTTATTGATGCATTATGGTTAGCAACATTCATTGTTGTGCATTACAATAATACAAATTGCATGTCCAAGGTTAAATAACATGCATGTCATGGAGTTGTATTTGGTTTGTTTAATGGTAGTATCGCATTCATTTGGTCTGTTTAATGGTTGCATCATGGTTGAGTTATGTCTTAATTGTTGATCGTGATTATTGTATAGATTTCACATGAACAATCTAATGAACATGTATCTTGTTCAGTTGTAAGGACTTTGTTTGAAGGTTGCATCAACCCCCTATGGTTGAAAGATATTGATTCTCACTCAAGATGATTTTATACCTTTTACATGTTATTAATCTTGAATGAACATTGAGTGACATTGATTTTTATCAAGATGATTATATTACTTTCAAATGAACACTGTAACATGACATGCATCTCATTAAGTTGTATCCATTTTTCATTAATTTTAACTTCTTTTGAAATAAAAATCAGCTGCCCACTTCATTACACGAGCTCGAAAAACAAAATAATGTCAAATGTAAATTCATTCAACAAAGCTTGAAATCATGGGTATTCTCAAATTGAGTGTTTGATAAAAATGTATTGGTAGACATGTATGAAAAATGTGGTACAATAGAACACCTGCAATGAATTGTTTGAAAAAACTCCTCAAAAAAATATGGTGTCATGGAATGTAATGTATGTGAACCTTAATATGAATGAACTCTAACATAGATGGATTACCAATTGTAATTCATAAGTTCTATTAAAATGCAATTTCGTTAATCTATAACATACATTATCAATCATAACTTTAAACCATTCTAAGATAATTATACATTCCATTTTGAAAATTCAAAGTAGAAAGACATGCACACAAGGAAAATATTAGATCGAATATCAATTATTATATATCAAAGTATAGAATAATTGTGTTTGTGCACATACAAATTTGGCATAAGTCTACTTAGAACAAGTTTTACAATGAGTTTTACAAAATGTGGCATATATGCCATCTCAAGATCTATCAAACCCTAAGTACATATCAATCTATATCATATCCTAATCCTATGCTAGACCATCAAAATCGAGCCTCCTCGAAGAAGTTAGTTGCTCTGAAGTTTCCTGCACAATAACATTTCAAACCACAAATTAGATTAATTATGTGAATGATTGACAAGATAGACTAGTAAATAGAAACTTATATACCATCATTTATAAATTATGAATTTAACATCAAAATCAGTATACATGTACTGTATTATATCAATAATGCAATTCTTGTTTACCTCGTGTCTTGCTCTCTTTTCTGCAAGATGGTCTGCATATGATTGTCCCTTAGGACAATCGAGAGTCCTATAAAGTAATGGTCTTGCACTAATCACAGTGCTGAGTTGAGCAGAGGACTATAGCAGATAAAATAAAAATGATACAAATTAACATATAATTTTTGACAAATAATCATATCTACTAAACACATATCTACTCCTATCTAAACATAAATATCTACAATATAAAATAAATACATACCTATTGTGATTCTATGACACTAGATAGGCTCATAGTGAATGAATCAGCTAAGATGGTTTCCTATATAAAAAATGACAAGAATGTAAATGCACATGCACATATAATTATAATGTCAAGAATAGTAAAAATATATACCTATTGTGCAACTTCATCCACGTCAGACCTAGTCAACAAGGCTGTATAAGGACCAGGTTGCTGCATAAAAAGGCAATATTACATTAGACTATCAATTTTATGTAGTACATGTATTTAAACATAATAGATTTCAAAAAATAACATCTAAAATAACAATTTAAATAATACCATATACTGATTCTCTAGGGAAAATGAAATGGCAGTATGCATAGCTTCTTGCACTTGTGACATCTGCTCCTCTGTCAACAACCATTAAAAATTCCAACACATAAACATATATTAGAACAAATATCTCTCATAAAATATGAAAGAATTTACATCAAACACACTATGAAATTACTTTAAGTCTTATCGGTCCTCTAATATCGTCCTTGGCAGTCGATGTCTCTCTTAAAAATCATCCACTCCATGCTCTATCAACTCCTACATCCAACAATCATGAACCTCATAGTCAGATGTGTCTATGGAAGCCTCAGTGGACCGTCAGAGAGGAGCCAAACATAAATTGTTGCACTCCATGCAACGATGAGGCACACAAATATGTCCCAAAGAGGATGGTGTACCAGTGGGAGCTGATGAAGGTGTACCGGTGGGAGTTGATGCAATAGGTGCACCATCATCATGCTGGGATGTATTAGGTGCAACACCATTGTGATGGGATGCACCGTCAAATGGTTGTGCAACATGATGGCTTTGTGTGACCAAATGATCACTCAACGAATGTAACACATAAATGCTCAGAGTCCTACATCTACAACAATCTCAGGGTAAGGTAGTGGAGTTGGGGAAGCAATAGGTAGAGGAGGATGAACTGGGGTGATTCGACATGCTCTAGGTCTATCCTGTGGCATCCCTCTACCAACACCCTGGAAATATCGCATGTCAAAGTAATTGACATGTTTCCCTAGCACAAACTCAACATATAATTTTTAGAGAAAATACTGAGGGACATCAAGATTGTTGTTGGGTGGTTTATCAAAAACCATCCACCAACGTCTCCAAAAATTATCTAATATGCCTCTATGGGTGCACCATTTAATTGAAAATTTTGGTTTCCGCACATTAACAGGTTGTCTTGTTCTTTGACCGATGAATAATTGGGCTAATTGGGCTTTCTCAATATCAAGTTCCTTCACCTCATCATCTGATAACCCATCGGCATAAAATTGTCTTTGTCCTCTCGCCATTGTGCAAATCTATTATGCTGAGTTGCCAAAGTTTCAACATTTGAAATGATTATTTCCAAAGTGTTTTTCATGTCTAATAGCTCATCGAGTGTCTCATAGATTCGACATAAATTTTTTAATTGATCTAAATTTCTATGAATAGACTCGTGTATTGTTGGCACATTTTGATTTGGAAATAATGGTTGCGGTGAAGGAGGATTTGGAGGGTTTTCATTTTGTGCGGGATCAGGGTTTTCAATTTGTGCAAGGTTAGGGTTTTTATCTTGTGCAAGGTTAGGGTTTTCATGTTCATCCATTTTAAACCTATTAATTGATAAAAAAAAATAAAAATTAATAATAATTCTAATGCAATAAAAAACCTATCAAATTTACCCTATTTTTGACTAAAATTCAAAAAACAGCAATGCAAAAAGAATATAAATTGAATAAAAACATAAAAATCCAAACATACCTTTGAAATTTGACTGATTTTGGGCAAAATGATCACCTAGGAACGGATATCCGAGTTAGAGAGGAGAGGAAGCCGCACACAGTCGCCTAAATTGTGAGGTCGCATATTTTTTCTTTTTTAATTTATAACATAGGAAATGGATATTTGTTTTAAAATGGATATCCGTTTCCTTTTCTACAGTATTTTTAATATATGGTCGGGTCCGGGACCCGACCATATCTAAACTGGCGATGTTTTTTATCAAATGTTTGATATAGAAATATATAATATAATATACATTATTTTATGCATAATATAATATAATATACATTATTTTATGCATAATATAATATAATATATATTATTTATAATATATATATTATATTATATTATATGATTATATAATATTATATTATTATAAAATGATATATTATTATATAATATGAGCTCTTGCATTTTTTTAATTTATAACGCAGGAAACAAATATCCATTTTAAAACGGATATTCATTTCCTTTTCTAAAGCATTTTTAATATATGGTCGGGTCCGAGACCCGACCATATTTAAACTGACGACATTTTTTTATCAAATGTTTGATATAAAAATATATATTATATTATAAATAATATACATTATATTATGTATAATATAATATACATTATGTATGTATAATATAATATAATATATATTATTATATAATACAATATATATTATATTAATTATAATACAATATATATATATATATATATATTATATTATAAATAATATTTATTATATTATAATATATATATATATTATAAATAATGTAATATATATTATATTATTTATGATATATATATTATATTATATTATATTATTATATAATATGAGCTCTCGATTTTTTTTTAATTTATAATGCAGGAAATGGATATCGGTTATGTGTTTTATATTTTTTAAATATATGGCCGGGTCAATTGCTGCCATTTTTTCAAATGTATAATATAAAACTATAATATATAATATATTATATCATAATATAATATATATTAAATATTAATTATAATATAAAATATATATATTATAAATAATATAATATATTATATATTATAGTTTTATATTATACATTTGAAAAAATGGCAGCAATTGACCCGGCCATATATTTAAAAAATATAAAACACATAACCGATATCCATTTCCTGCATTATAAATTAAAAAAAAATCGAGAGCTCATATTATATAATAATATAATATAATATAAAATATATATATTATAAATAATATAATATAATATATATCTTTTAAAAAATTTAGTTGAGACAATGGAGTGCGCGGGTGAAAAAGTGCAGGAGTTTGCGGGCGAAAAAGTGCAGGAGCAAAAATTTGCGGCGAGCTCAAGGAAATCCAGGGGTGACTGGCCTATGGAAGAAGAGTTTGAGAAGAAGAATAAAGTCGAACATCCCCCCCAAATCGTAGGACATATCCCCCAGTGGGTATTCAAAAATGGAGAATGGGTAGACAAATGCGACCCATCCCATCTCCATCTGAGAAACTCTTCGGGCTACAACCAGAAGAGCATTCAGCCAGTTAATCACAATGGAATTCTGTCTCAAAATAACAACCAAGATAATTCCTCAGAGGCTCAAAGGCGTGGGTGGTTCCGGGAAAATGACCGTCAGGGAAAACCCTCAGACATGAATTGGCGCAGCAAAGGCACCCCATTCCGGTGCGAACCAGTAAAGTTTGGAGAAACAAGAATTCGAGAAACTTGAACAATGGGAAAACACTTCCAAAGTCTAGGGATCATCAAAGAAGGCCAAACCAGAGAGATCACGATCTGTTCACCCGGAAAGCTAACAGGAGGGCAATGCAACACAAACCAAATCCAATCATTGGGCTACGCCCCCGGGGAAGCAAACTCTTCCAATTGCCTCTGAACACAATCAAACGAAGAGTAGATCGCCTAACGGAGTTAGCAATGTTTACTAAATGGATGGGTCATGGATGCCCAAGCGAGGAGATCAAAGACTGGTGGAAAAACAAATTTCAAAACTAGGTAAGCATAAGCCAACTCCCAAACTCATTTTTCCTCATAGAATTCAACAATCAAAATTTGAAATTTGAAATTCTTAATTGGAAACCCTTGTTCATGAACGGGCATAGCTTCCATTGTTTGAACTGGAAGGCTAATTTCGACCCTTGGAATTACAAAATAAATCAAATTCTCGTTTGGCTCAAACTAATTGACCTACCTTCAGAATTCTAGAATCTAGATGCCCTAATTCGCATGGGCGATGCCCTTGTGGTGTGCCTAGGTGTAAATGAAGATTTTATTAATGGAGTAGAAGGAGCCCTTGCAGGCATCCTGGTTGAAATAGATGAAGGGGTTGGGATTTACAAAAACTTGGAAATATTGACAAAATACGGAAGTTGGCAACAGGAAATCAAGATTTGGGCAAGACAAGAACACAAAAAATGCCTATTCATAGAATCCTGCTCAGAGGGCCCCTCAAATACTGGAATGCCCTTCATTGTAGAGAAAGAAAACTCAACTTCAAACCTAAACTCCCATGCCCCAAGCTCCCCTCCATCAGAAGCTCTCCCTAAAAAAGCCGCCTCAAGTCCTGAGCTTCAACCTATAGGTGAATTAGGGTTGACTCCCCATAATTTGGAAATTCAACTCAAGGAAACTATGGCTATTAAACCTAGTAATACAGAGTTAGCCTTAACTGCCCTAATGGAAGGGGCTCAGGATCTTCAAAAAGACATAAAAATGCAACTAGGGATTTTGTCCAAAGAAACAAGGGCACAAGCTCCTAATCCCCTGCCTCCTCAAGTATCAAAAAAAGAATCGGCTCAACCCATCCTAATCCCTCTAAGCCTATCTCCGCAAGGCTCTAGAGGGGTAAATGCTCAATCGAAAGATGAGGGTAGCTTCCTCCAATCAGAGGAAGAGTTGGACCCTTGGGAAGAATCGGAGGCTGGGGAATTATTACAAATAAGACAACTAGAGCAATCTAAATCTAGGTTAAAAGCTCCAAACTTTAAAAATAAATCCAACAGAGGTAGGATGTCAAACAAAGCCAAATTGTTAATAGCAGGCAATGCTTCAGGTCAACAAAAAATTCTAGTTGGGAAGGAAAACATCCTTCCCAGAGCAAAATGAGGATTATATCATGGAATGTCAGGGGCATCAATGCCCCTGAAAAATGGCGCATGATCAAGTGCCAAATTTACCAATCAAAAGCAGACATTGTACTCTTACAAGAAACAAAATGGAGTAGTGAAGAAAGCCAGAAGAGACTGGACTTCTGGAAATAATGGAATGGTCATTTTAAGGAAGCATCAGGTGCTTCAGGCAGACTTGGAGTCCTTTGGAACCCCCTATCCGTAGATGGCACAATGGAGAATGAGGAGAGTAATTGAAAAATTCTCAAGTTCAAAGATCTAAAGAAAAACATCCCTTTCTTCTGTGTCAACACATATGGTCTAGTCCCCACAACAACAAAGAAACAAGTATGGGACAAAATAACAAGCGTTCTGGAAAATAAAAAAGGAGAACTAGGAATTATAGCAGGAGACTTTAATGCCACATTGAATAACGAGGAGAAACAGGGTGGCTTGGGGAGAATAACGGCCATCCAGAAAGATTTCCAGAAATTCATAGACTCCAACCATCTAAAAGATATAATTACTAAAAATGGAACATTCACCTGGTCTAATAGAAGGAAAGGATTCACCAACATTGCAGAAAGGCTTGACAGATTCCTGCTATGGGGAGATTGGGGCGACTTGGCAACCACTCTAGAAGCCCAAATCTTACCACTGACAGGCTCATATCACTTCCCCATCGCCCTTACCCTTGGCCATGATGTCCCTCCCTAGGGGAGTCCCTTCAAATTCGAAAATATGTGGCTAAGAGATAATCAACTCCCAAATCTAATTGAACAGTGGTGGAATGAATCTAAATTTGGGGATAGTACTAGCCTTTTCAAAATTAGTAGAAAACTAGCCCACATCAAAACTAAACTCAAAGAATGGAACATTTCTCACTTCAAAAACATATTTCAGGAGAAGGAAAGAGTGGAGCAGGAAATCAAAATGCTGAATGAACATGTTATAGAAAATGGTATGGATGTAGAGGATTTTGAAAATGAAAAATCCCTGAAGGAGGAAATCTCAGAACTACTAAAAAAAGAAGAATGCTACTGGCGTAAAAAATCAAGGGAATCTTGGCTGAAAGAAGGGGATAGGAACACTAAATTCTTTCACAAATCAGCCATTGCAAACATAAATAGAAATAAAATCGTAGAAATAAAAAATACAAATGGTGAAATGACTCAAACCATTGCAAAAGTTAATAAGAAAGCAACCAACTTCTTTGCAGAGTTGCTAAAAAAAGGCTACCTTGAAAACAAATCTATTAGAGACAAGTTACTGAGGTCTATTCCTTCTCTAATCAATGAGGATCAAAATCGCCTTCTATTCCAAAAGATTCCCCTAGAGGAAGTCAAAAAAATAAATTTTTAGATGAACCCAGATAAAGCCCCAGGCCTGGATGGCTTTCCAGTTAGCTTCTTTCAGAAGTTTTGGCACATAGTGGGTGAGGATCTAGGAGCAGTAATAGAGGAATCAAGGAAAAAAATGACTATGCTGGGAGCAATGAATCACACGTTCCTAGCCTTAATCCCCAAAAAAAGGACCCACAATCTATGAGTGATTTCATACCAATAGCCCTCTACAATATAGTGTACAAAGTAACCACCAAAATAATTGCTAACCAACTTAAAGTTTTTCTGGACAAAGTAATCTCAGAAGAACAAAGTGGCTTTGCTCCAGGCAGGTCAATTGTGGAAGGAATAATCACAACACATGAAACCATCCACATCGTAAGGAAAATGAGAAAAGCCTGCATGCTTTTGAAGCTGGACATTCTTAAAGCATATGACATGGTAGACCGACAATTTCTACTAGAGGTCCTAAAGAAATTCGATTTTGGATCAAACTGGATCAATTGGGTCAATAGCTGTATCTCCACAGCTAAATTATCAGTTCTGGTGAATGGCTCAGCCCATGGATTCTTCTCTTCCTCTAGAGGATTGAGACAAGGCGATCCCCTCTCCCCTTTTCTGTTTATAATAATGGCAGAAGTCATTGGAAGGGGAATCCAAAACCTTGTCAGAGAAGACAAGTGGAAAGGCATCCAAGTAGCAAATGGGCTAGAGCCAGTATCTCATCTCCAATTTATAGATGACACAATCCTAATGGGGGAGGCAAGTAGGAGAGAGGCAAAGACCATCAAAACCTTCCTAGATGAATATTGCAAGGCTTCAAGTCAAAACATCAATTGGGGAAAATCAGACATCTTTCTGAACACTCAACCAAGCATGCAAATGTCTCTAGCCAAAATTTTGAATCTAAAAGTGGCCAACCTCCCCAGGCAATTTTTGGGAATGCCACTTTTTGCAGGAGTCAACAGAAACTACTAGTGGGAAAGCCTAATCAATAAATTCAAAGCCAGAATGGGTACCTGGAAAGGAAAATGGCTGTCCTCGGTAGGAAGATTGCTCATGGTAAAATCAGTTCTCTCGGCTATTCCAGTATACTCAATGTCCTGCCTAAAGCTCCCTAAAGCAGTAGAAGATGACCTCAACCAGATATTTAGGAGATTCCTCTGGTCAAGAATAGGAGATCACAATAAATTTCCCCTACTAGCCTGGGACAAGGTCTGTAAACCCCAAGAGGCTGGGGGAGCAGGACTAAGACAATTAGCTATAATGAACTAGGCTATGGGATCCAAATTGGCTTGGGATATCCACTCCAAAGGGGATAAAAAATGGGTCAAAATTATAAGGAGAAAATACCTAGACTCCGACGCCCTGACCGGAATTATCACTACAACCAACCCCCCAAGAGGCTCAAATATCTGGAACTTCATCCTAGATAGCAGAGACATAATCTCTCAACATGTTACCTAAGAAATTAAAAGTGGGGAAAGTGCATCCTTTTGGAATGATTCTTGGTGTGGGAAACCCCCCTTATGCAACTCTCCTGGCCTAGAGGCAATAAAGGAGGAAACTTCCAGACTTTGGGGGGACAAAGTGGCAGATAATGGGAGAAAAATATCTATTCAAGGTGCCAACTCATGGAGTTGGAAGGATTTTTAGATCCTTAATGCCCCATAGGTCCAGAAGGATAGCCTATCTAGAATCCTCAAGGATAAATTCTTCATCCCTTCTTCAGGCCTAGGCACGATCCATTGGTGTGGTTCTCCCAGTGGATCATACAAAGTCAAACTAGGCTGCAAGGTGAAGGAGTTAGCTTTAAAAAAACAAGATTGGCCCTGTAAATTATTCTGGGGCAGCAAATGCCTACCTAAGGCAGGGGTCTTTGCTTGGTTGGCAGTTCAAGGGAGAATCCTCACAGTGGATAGGCTATCCACCTTCGGTATCCAAGGCCCGGGTAGATGCATCTTATGCAAAGCTAGTGAAGAAACAACAAACCATATCCTCCTGCACTGCCCTATGGCATATGATTGCTGGAACATAGTAAAAAAAAATTGGCCTTCAAACCCCCATACCTACAGATTTTTCCTCATGGTTCAAAATGTGGCTACAAAACACAGGCAAATCAGTGTTTGGAGGAATCTGGCAGGCCATCCAATCATTGGTAATCTGGGAACTCTGGAAGGAGAGAAACAGGAGAATCTTTCAAAATAAAGAACTCAAAAAATTGAGGCTTTGGGACAAAATTGAAAAGGCAATAGTAGAAGTAGTAAATGAAGAAGCTCGAGCCAACACATTGAACCAAAGAATCTTCACAAACTGGGACGATTGTCTACTCAAAAAATTAAAAGGCCTAAAACCACCTCTTCTGTCTAGGAACGGGGCAAGCAAACCAACAAAAATCAAGAGGGCGAAAGTAATTTGGTAGGCTCCAGAGCCAGGTTGGATCAAAATAAACTTTGATGGGGCAGCCCGTGGCAACCTAGGCCCAGGAGGCGCGAGCAGTGTTGCAAGGGACTCACAAGGAAATCGTTTAGCAGAACTATTTTTACAACTATGCTTCTGCACCAACAATGAAGCTGAGTTTAGGGCAACTTCTCAAGGTCTCCAAATGCGAATCGATCAGGGTGTGCGAAAAGTACATCTAGAAAGAGACTCATTGATAACAATAAATGCAATCAGTCGGGGTTCCACTCCAAACTAGAAATTAAATCACCTCCTTCAACACATAAAATAATTAATCGCCAAATTCGATGAATTCAAAATCAACCACGTGTACAAAGAAGGCAACAACATGGTAGACGAGTTGGCAAAACAAGCCTCTGAGTCACCCACGTAGGCTCCACCAAGCCAGGGAGCTGAAAAAAGTCTGACGATGCAAACCCAAAACAAGACAACCAAAAACACCCGTAGGCGCAAGGATGAGCAACGAGTCCATTCGGATGTGACAACTACATCAATTGGTTGGCATGGTGGCAGCCCCTCAAACAAGTCCCAAGGCTTCAGGCAGATTGTGCGAATCTAAAACTTACCGAAAAATTAATCCTCGTTCAGAATTCTAGCGGTAGGCCAATAAGCTCACACAAGTCTTTTGACGCGGGCTTAAGTTAATAAATCATGTGGATTTATGTTCCTCTATTGTTTAAATCACCACTCGGAGCTAGGCATTCCCAAAAAAAGAAAGCCCGGTCTGTCAGAAGCGCTTCAAACCTACCCACCAAGAATGGAGACGCCGCTGGCTTTGGACACCGAGAAGCAACAATAGGCATTTCATGGGGAAATTACAAACAAAAGGCTCAGTGGGATAATGGCCTGCTCTCACCCGATTGTGCTAGAAGCAACCAAGAAGGTGTTGGGTTCAGAATTTCTCAAGGCATACCACAGGTTCAGGACAAACGCAAAAATCCTAGCCATGTTTCTAGCGGTCAGCCTCCACATGGGAGTCTTGAAATATTTGGTGAAGAAGTTGACCCAGATGGTGTTTAATCACGCTTGGTTGGGTGACATCGATGGGGCCCTTGACAATGTTGACGACAATAATCTCATTCCTATGCCTCGACATTACAATGTGCTAAGCATTTGGGGCCATGAGGTGACGAAGTTCCCATTGATCAGGACAGTTGACCCTACAGGTTTCGAACGCTTGTGGGACGTGTGCGATCGAAGCATCAATTTCCTCTTCAGGGCGGTGAAGCTCACCACCAACTTATCTCATGACTAGGCCTAACAGTATGTGAATAATGAAGGCTTCGACGTTGTCCTCCCAACTGGGGATGACACCGACTGGGGTTTCGGTACAAGCGAAGAATGGATCCCGCTGGATGACAGGGACCTAGAAGAAAAAGCTCTTTGTCCAGCACACCAGAAGTGCAAAGCTGACTGCCCGGTGGTCGCAAACTACATAGCCTACAAGAAAAGGGTGGCGACAGAGGACTCAGAGGAAGACGACCCTGAGAAGGTCGAAGAAGAGTAAACAACATAACTTCTTGTTTCTACTGAAAAAATATTTAAAGGCCTTAATTGTAATCAGCTACCAACCACCACTAGCCTCACCATTGTCCTTCTCATTCATGCGAGTTGTCCAGGCATAGAAGAAACCTCTCTTCCCATAAAACTTCATCATTTCCTGCTCCTTGGGAAGAGAAATGAGCTGCCTTCCCCGTACTATTAGCTTGTTGAAAAGACAATCAAACTGGCCCTTGCCATCGTGGCTTTCCTTCCGGCACCTCTCGCACCTGTGCAGTTCCAATGTGACAACTCATGCCACCATCCTCTGCCACCTTGGAGGGATGCCCACCCAACCTCCCATATTATATAATATTATATTACTATATAATAATATAATATATCATTAAATATAATAAATATAATATCATATTTAAATTTATATAAATATTATAATAAAATATAATATTATTATATATTAAATATATTATAATGTAATATTAAATTAACAAACATTATAATAATTTATTTTTTTAAACTATTATAATGTTTTTTAATTTAATGTGTATAGGATAATTATATTAAAATATTATTATAATATATAAAATTAGTTGGGCCCGGACCCGACGAAATTAAATGAAACAAATAACTGTTTTGAAATAGATATCTGTTTCTAACAGATATCAGTTTTTGGTTTGGTAATACCAAACCAAAACGGATATTGTACATTAGCCTACAAAAAGTCAAAGTCATGAATTTCGCATTTTTGGAAGTGTTAAAAATGCCCTTTTTTCACATCGCCACTTTTTGGACCCCCATGATCTTGCATAGATCCATATATAAGTATAATAATAGTATATTTAATGAATTTTCATCAACCCCCTACTATATCAGACCATATGAAGAAAGCACGAGAAGAGAAAATAAAAAAATAAAATTGGGTCAACGTGGAAGGGAAGCCTAAATGCCCCAAACACTTTGCATCATCCCCAATTGTAGAAAATTTACGACACATAATCACTCTTGTATCCAAGCACCTATGAGGGTGACAAGGGTCATCCAAGAACACATAACCCAAGCATGGGGGAACACAAACACTCTCACACACACTCTACACTACAGATAAAGAAGAGGCGCCCCCCTAACACTCATCAACCAAGAGGTCATCAACCTCCTAATATAGATCATTATATGAGGAAGGTAAACGAGCCTGCAAGGGCAGAATGTCAAGGTCTGAACCCTTTGACCCCTCCGCAACAAGAGCCAAGGAAGAAGGCCCTTAGAGGTCTTCTCCATTCGGTTCCTACGGACCAAAGGTTAGCAACTTCACAAAGATTACTCAAAAACAATTGGGAACTCATCCAAAGAGTTAAACATGCACTTCACAGGAGTGTCATGTGTTACCTCAACATGGACGAGGGAGGTGGCGCCCAAGATTCACTGCTAGGCTCACCAAGTGACTCGGGAGCAGTGACAAACTCAAAGGATGCCAAAACTTCCTCCATTACTAGGATGACACATGCTAATGTAGGACCACCCTCTGAAGAAGGTGGAATCCTGTTACGCCCCCATTGCTGGTGGGGCCAACCTCCATCTTCCACTTCATTGGAGGATACGATTTCCCCATAAAGGAGGCAAAAGGCATGAAGGAGAAGGAGGAAACCACGACGGACACCATCGAGGTTTTCAACATGTCCACGAGCTTAGAGAACATTGGGATGTCTGGAAGGGACATCAAGAGAGGAAGCTCGATCGAGGGAGCAATAAACACCTGCACCTTTTTAGGGTTAGGGGCGTTTATGCTCACAGTAGGAGCCAGAAGTAGCACTGAGGCTGACTGAATTGAAGGAAAGGGGACATGAGAGGAGGACATAACAATAGGTCCTAAATAGGGGTGATTGAATCCCCTTCCTTCCTTTGCAAAGTGACCTGATCAACTACCAGAGCCTTTCATCGACACTTGCGCTCACGTGCAAAGCAGTTCCTACGACTCTAAGAGCTAAAGGTCGGGAGCTGAGATGAAATAGAAGGCTCTTGCTCTACCATCGAAGTGTCCATCATGATTGTTTCTGGAAAAGGGAGAGTCTCTTGGATGGGAGAAGGAGGGAGAGGATGAGAGGATGTTGGAGCAACAACGGGGGGAGTCATCTCTAACACCTCCATGGCGGGCCTCTTCCCATTCACTACCTTGGGAGTAGGAGCGATAGGAGGCCGTAAAGGCCAAGAGATAGAGGACTCCCCACAGGGACCCTTCATCTTACCATGCCAAACGGGCCTAGGCACCAATGGTAGAATGGGAAGTTCGAACATCGAATGCTTGGGATTTCACCAAGCGGGCACCATAGGATTCTCCAACAAACACCTAGGAGCAGAATCCAATGACACCACAACAAGGCGAGAGGGAGTGACGGGCAGGACAACAACCGTAGAAGAAGAAGAAGAGTGTGAAGCATGCTTCTCCTTTTCTCTTTTCTGAGCCAAGGCGGCATCACTATCAACCTTTAGGAAAATCCCTATATGATATGGCATAGGGATATGGAGGGTATATGTCACTTTAGGCATTAAGCGCCCACTTTTGTATTTTGTATAGGTCTGGTACAAGAGGTTCGTCCTAGGAGGAAGTGGACCAACGGGTGCAAGCCAAAAGTGATTTAACGAATAGCTACCACATGCAACCAGTGGTTTATAGCCGATGTCATGGATTACATGCACTGAACCCTAATGGATGAACTTCAAACATTTATGCACTACCAAGGGAACTGCATTCATAGCGACCAACCAGGGGATACCCAGTTTCACCCTGAAGAATTCAGACCCCGAGATTATGTCAAAGAGAAAGTTTATTGACTTAGGTCCAACTAAAATGGACAAGGTGATGCAACCAAGGGGAGGTGCAAAAATTCCATTATGTGTACGAATGGTATTCTCTGATGCATCATACCCATCTTTGTGTAGGAAATTGATCAACATAATCTCCTCAGTAATGACATTCACCTGACACGTCGGGTTAGCAAGAACACCTGTTACAATGTTTTCATTGATTCACGCGGGGATGTATAGAGGAGATGGTTCTCTATTATAACGCATCGGTAGGTCCTGCGAGGTGAAAGCTATACTGAGAGAAATACTCACAGGTTGCATGGATGGGATGGGCAGGTGCAAAAAGGAAGCCATCACATACAGTGGATGAGACTTTCATAGAGCCCCCAAAGGTTTTGTGATTAGATAGTGACTTAATTAAGGTTTCATTTTGCAACGCTTATGGAACACTACACCACTAGGGGTTGTAGGTTGGGTTGCAAGGCTAGGCACCTCACAACACTCACACCCACAATACTCCTAGGATACAAGGAAAGAAATTTTCAGCACCACTAAATGAAACCAAAATGGTTCACGTTGAGTTCACCAAAATATGAGGTAGGGGGACCAACCAACCAAGGCTCCAGGTCACGAAGAGCCGAGAGCGGAGGGTTTCCCTATCTTACCTCAAGATAATGGGTGTTTAGGGCAAGGATAGAGAATTAAGAGCACTCTCAAGTACTTCTATAACTTTACAGATCCAAAAACCTGAATGGGGCTAGATGAGTTGGTTTATGGAATCCAAACTACACCTCAAACAACTCTCTACTCGAGGATGGAAGAGCGGGTGAAGGATGACAACGCGACGTGCTGGCATCTCTCTGGTGCACTGGCATCGGTACGACCAGAAAGTGTGAAATATAGTGTGAGAAATGAGAAAACTTACTAATTGTCTAGCTGAATAAGTTTAACGAAATGAATAGAATGATAAAAAAAAAAAAACTGTATAAATGGTAAAGAAGGTAGATGAAAGTAAGGGTGATGAAGACCAACTCACTAAGAGTCTAGTTTGCCAACGAGCTCCATGCACACATACACCTACACACAACCAAGAAGGGAAAATTATTGGGGCTATATAGGGGTTTTCCTCAATCAAACCATCGCTTTGGTGTTTCCACCTCCATAGACAACCAAGAAAGCCACAAAGTAGAAAATGTGATAAAGGAAAGAAGAATATCAAACACTACAAAAGATATAATGCTACTCTATCAAACCATAAAGGAAGGATAATGAATCAATCCCACCTCCACCTAAAGGCACTCAAGGCCAATGAAGGGAGAATGCAAGACAACAAGCTTGATAAAGTTGACACGACTGCATCGGTGATGAAGGGAGGTCTCGCAAGACTCCAAGCTTCTATTGTAACACAACATGTAAAAAAATGAAGTTGATGGAGCAACAAGCTGTTGTGTAATGCTCAATGGATGCCAAAGAGTTTAAGTGAATGTCCAAAATTGTGAAGAAGATGAGATAGATTACTAAAGAGATGAAGTGATAGTGAAAATTATGCATTTGAAGGAAGATTAGGAGGGAAAGAACCATTTTCGGCCTGGTTGGTCGACATAGAGGTATTACACTTCATGCCCAATGGAGAACATAACATCCTTGCGGACTCTAGAGGCAGGAATCTATCAGGGATGGCAGCATGCCGCACAGACATCCGCACACCATGCTCATGTCCTCGATAAATATTCCCCCATTGACACAAAAAATAGGTGCCAAGTGGATGCGAGGCAAATGAGTGATGTGGAATTTCGCATTTGGGTTTAATTTTTTAAGGTGGAGGGATGTCAAAGGGGAATTTATACAAGGGGTGCAAATTCGCTCCTATACATTTTTCCCCCACTTTAGTGAGCATGAGTGTCAATGAGTGTTCGGTAAAGTAGATCGAAAAGTTTAGAAATGTATACTTGAACTGTCGAGGAAACAAACTACAATCTGGTGAGCTTGAAAGCGTAGGGCATGCAAATAACTCCATAGGTACTCTCTCTTGAGGAGGTTTGAACAAAGGACTCCATAGCTCCTTAGAACTACAGAGCTGAACAAAGTACATCGAAGGCATGCAAAACAACGATGGAAAAATCTCGTAGGATTCAAGTGCTTCATAGGCCCTTAGATCTGTAAAGAAGGCACTCCCAGGTAATCTCTCCTAAAGGAAGCCCAATGTAAGGGGACTCTGCAAAGTCGGACTAGAAAGCAGCTTCATAGGCATACCTGCAAAACAACATGTTAATTCGCAGATAAAACATGTTAGAAATAAAAAGAAACCATGCAGGAAAACAAGTAGACAGTCATGCAAAAAATAACAAAAAAAGAGGAAGAGATTTCAAAGGGGTCCCTTGGGAACCCTTCAAAAGAAAAAGGGTCCACTCAAGGGACATGTTGTTTGAAAGTACAAGAATATTTTTCATAAATCAACTCAACATCAAGGAATCCTTTTGAAAGATGTTCACTTCATCAAGGAATTCGAAAGGAAGAAAATATTCCCTCATGAGGGGAAGGTCGAGACTTCTCCCACAGGAAAAGTTGCTCCCTCCTCGGAGGAAAGTTCTTCAAGTTCTTTCTTTAAGAACCCATGACGAAGGAAACACGTTTCACTAGGGGTCCTTGTTGAAAATGCAATTTTTTGAAAAATGCTTTGAAAATATTTTTGAGAAAAGATTCATTGGCCATTGAATGCATTTTCTAAAAATCAAATTTGACATGATAGCCCCCCCTTAGGATGGTGTGTGTTGAACATAGAGGCACACGACATCCTAAAGAGAGAGGAGAAAGAATGAAAAAGTGATGTTGTGGCCCATGAAACATATCAAGATGTCATTGTGGTAATATTGTCACACACACGAGGGACAACACATAGGCACCACAACATCACAAATCAAGCACGAAAGATAAAAAAACAACAATATAAATAAAAATAGTAATATCACAAACAAGGGACAAGGGGGCGATATGATATTTCAGGGTTAGAGCTGCTCATAAATATATATAAGTATAATAATAGTATATTTAATGATTTTTCATAAACCCCTTACTATATCAGACCATATGAAGAATGTACGAGAAGATAAAATAAAATAAAAAAAACTAGGTCAACATGGAAGGGAAGCCTAAATGCCCCCAACACTTTGTATCGTCCCCAATTGTCGAAAATTAGTACACATATTAAAGGAAGAATGATGCAAAAAATAGAGGAAGTTTATGACACATAATCACTCTTATATCCAAGCACCTACGAGGGTGACAAGGGTCATCCAAGAACACATAAACCAAGTATGAGGGAACACAAACACACACACACACTCTACACTATAGATAAAGAAGAGGCACACCCCTAACACTCATCAACTAAGAGGTCATCAACCTTCCAATCTAGATCATTATACAGGGAAGGCGAACAAGCCTGGAAGGGCAGAATATCAAGGGGGGAACCCTCTGACCCTCCCACAACAAGAGCCAAGGAAGAAGGCCCCGAGAGGTCTTCTCCACTCGATTCCTGTGGAGAAAAGGTCAGCAACTTCACAAAGCTCGTTGAAAGGGACAAGACCTCATCCAAAGAGTTAAACCTAGACTTCACATGAGTGCCATGTGTTACCTCAATGAATGAGGGAGGCGGTGCCCAAGATTAACTGCTAGGTTCATAGAGTGACTCAAGAGCAGTGATGAACTCAGGGGATGTCAAAACTTCCTCTATCACTAGGATGAAAAATGCTAATGCAAGACCACCCTTTGAAGAAGGTAGAATCCTCTTACACCCCCCATTATTGGTGGGGCCAACCTCCATCTTCTGCTTCATCAAAGGATACGAGTTCCCCATGAAGGAGGTAGAAGGTGCGAAGGAGGAGGAGAAAACCGCAGTGAACACCATTGAGGTGTTCAACATGTCCACGGGCTTAGAGAATGGCAGGATGTCCAGAAGAGACATCAAGAGAGGAGGCTCAATCGAATGAGTAATAAACACCTACACCTTTTTAGGGTTAGGGGCGTTTATGCTCACAATAGGAGCCAAAAGCAGCATTGAGGTTGATTGAACTGAAGTAGAGGGATGGTAGAGGAGGACACAACAATAGGTCTTGAAACATGGGTAGTCGACTCCCCTTCCTTCCTTTGCAAAGTGGCTTGCTTAGCCACTAGAGCCTTTCTTCGATGCTTGCGCTCACACACAAGGTGATTCTTGCGACTCTGGGAGTGTAGACACTGAAAAATGTCCTGAATGATATCATACACTCAAAACAGATACTAACATCATTTCCTCTTTAAACCCATCCTCTTTTCACTTAATTAATTGAACTAGCCTAGCTAATTAATTAGTTGCATCATTTTCGCCTATTAACCCAATGCATCAAATCAGGTTAATTCACCCCCTTTCATGCTAACATTTCATCCTATTAATTTAAATAAATCAAAATATTTAATTTAATTCCCTAAGTCTTGTAATTTAATTAAATAACCCTAAGTTATTTAATTAAATGTCATTTTATCTCCCCCATTCATTAAATTATTTAATTTAATGAATATCACTTTGATTCTTCAAATCCCCTAATTGTGTGATTAAACCTTGTTTAATTAACAATTAAACTATTTTTCCTCTAAAAGGGGAATATTCCCATGGAATATTCCTTATCTCCCTTTTTTGCACAATTAAAACTTTCTTTTAATTTGCAAAATATCTTTATCCTCACCCATGGGATATTCTAAAAGGAATATTCTCTCCTCCAATCATCTCACTTGGGTTCAAATGCAAGTTATCTTGTAACCTCTTGAGCAAGTCACCTTGTGACTTGTGTGTTCAGGTCAAAAGTGTGTTTGTTTGGAAAAAATGTGAGCCCTTGATTAAATCTCATCTTGCATTCTCATCCATTGATGAGAATCCATGATCCATGCCTCTTCTTTCCTCCATCCTTGACCGTTGATTAATTTTTTTGATCTGAACCCTCCATTTCTCATTTGCTCTCCTATAAATAAAACTCTATTTGGAGACAAATGGATCCATCTTTCAATTGCAAACTTATGCTGTTGAATTCACTTACACTCACACTCATACTTTGCATAATTTTAGCTTATTTTAGTTCATTTTTAGTTACATAATAGCTCCAAGCTTCCATTAATGGCTTCCATGCATCCATCTTAGGTTCTTTACAAATTAGGGTTTGAATATTTTGGCTTAGAAGTAGCTTAGATTAGCTTAGCAATTGCATACTTAATTCATTTTTAGCATAAAATCATGTTAATTTAGCTTGCATCATGTTCATTTTAGCATAAATCAAGTTTTCACCCATGTTATTACAATGGTTTCATCGATTCTCTTCCATAGAATCGATTGAAACAGGTTCACTGATCACGGGATTGGGAAAAGGGTTGTTGTTCCACATCAACACGACACCAATTCCAAAATGGGATAAGTTTCAAATGGGTTAGAGTAGGCATTTAATTGTTTTCAAATTTTAACTCGAATTTCATTCATTTGTTTTGTTGCAGGTTACAACAATGCCCAAATCACAAACAACAATGCTTTTTGAAGAGCATCGCCATACATAAATGTTATTGCAATTTAAAACATCGACGTCGATTAAATACACTATCACTGATTTAAATTTGGCGACGCCGATTTAATATCTAGAGGTATCAAAAACTTCAAACAGCGACGCTCCCGAAGTTCAAATCGTGACGCTCCCAAATCCTGACGCTATCATGCTCTTTATTTTGCTACAGAGTGACGCCTATTTTCACTAGAGCGACGCTCAAACTTCAAATCATGATGCTATCGTGTTCAATGATGCCCAACTCTGGTAAGAAACTTTTCGATCATTTTTTCGACACGTGCT
Source organism: Sequoiadendron giganteum (assembly GCA_007115665.2). Classification (NCBI taxonomy): domain Eukaryota; kingdom Viridiplantae; phylum Streptophyta; class Pinopsida; order Cupressales; family Cupressaceae; genus Sequoiadendron; species Sequoiadendron giganteum. The sequence goes on from CM021108.1 coordinate 38,207,575, forward strand.
TTAATTTCCTTGATTTATCTGATCACTAATGCACTTCTAACTATGTTCTGTTTGTTAGACTAATAGGGTTTTGTAGGTTGAAAGACATGGAGCTAAAGTGAAGAAATATTCTCTATCTTGAAATTCTATGATTGTAACATGCATTTAACGCTTTGGGGAAATTATAACCCAATTTTTCATGCTTTCTACTTTATGTTTTAGGACCCTACTAAATTTCAATTGGGCTTAAAATGAATGCTCAAACGGGACTAAAATTGATCCCTCATTTCATCATCTTCTTTTGGGTTTAAAATTGAACAAGGCAACTTCATATTTCATTTGGTGCTTAAAAAAAACTCATCACTGCTTTGAGGTGTTAAAATTTACAACTGTTTGATATGTTTTTTGATTGGCAAAACTTCTAGTGAATGCGTATGCAACTCTCTCATGCCATTTGGTGACCTTGAGAAACAAAATCATTCTTTAACACTTTGGAAAATCACCTACATCTTTCATTTGGATCAAAACTGAACCCCTTTGCGGGTGTGAGAAAAAGACGTGGTGTGTGTTCTCTCTTTGTTTATGCGAGTAAAAATGATCGAACTATGAATGTAATTCCTTGCTATTGTTCATCTTTAGAGGGCCTACCTCCTTGCTTCGAAAAGAGGGAACAACCCAAGCGATAACAAACTAAAGCCAAGTTCTTCCAAACCGCGATATAAATGTGTGGTTACAATAAAAATTGCGATCAATGGGATGTGGTACATAATAGCTCTCCCCTAGTATCTTTATGATGTGTAAAGCCCTTTTTCTAAGGGTTGGGAAACCTCTTGAGGGAGTTTATCATTGCACCCCCTAAACTGGAAGCCCTTATTACGAACTTGTGTTTAGAATCTAAAAATCCTTAATACTTGTTGGTGCAAGAACGATCGTTCTGAAGTTGTCCCACATTCTTACTATTCAATTGTAGAAACAGAAAAATCCTTTTGATCTCTGGATTTTAAGGATTTTGAGATTTGGTGGTCTTGAGAAGTGTGCCGTGGAGGGGAGCCGGTGTCGCCAAATCTCCAATTGTTCGTATTGTTTAAGTGTTTGGAGAAATCCAAGTGGGAATTGAACAAGTATAGCCATTTCGAACCTAGGATGGGGTGATCCCACAATATTGGTTTACAATTTTTGGGAAAACTGGACACTAAACTGGTTTTTGTAACTAAATCTTCACTTTCGGGCTCCTATAGCAGCTAAACCATGAGGAATTTGAAGATGATTCAAACTAGTGATTTGTGAAGTTTTGTCTATAGATTATAAATATATTTTTTTCAAAAAATTTGGAATCAGATTGCACTTTTTTTTCCATCTCTTTCGAAAACTAGTTTTTATTAGTAAACAATATTTTTAAGGAGTGATGCTCACTGTATACAACATAACTTTTTTTTGTGAAAGATAATTTTTTTTTTTTTTTGAATTTAGATTTTTAACTATGATATCTAACTAGTTCATTTGGTTTCATAGCGTTTTATTAAATATTTTTTCCTTAATCAAGTTTTGAATTCAAACCAATTACAATTCAGACATAGGCAGACTGTATACAACATAACTTTTTTTGTATGTATCTAAATTCAAATTTGTTTTTAATGGATCAAGGACATCAATACCCAGCCTGAACATATTTTTCAAAATTTTATTTTGATAATCTACTATTTTTCCACATGTGCAGAACAAAAAGCTTGATTTTGGGTGAAAAACCTACATTCACAAGAAATAAAAAATAAATATAATAATCAAATTAAATTTAGTTAAAATTATACTTTTTTGGAAGCTTATAATAAGGACTACATACTTACAAATAATAAATTTTAAATGAATTCATTTGATCCCCCAAAAGGTAAATCAAAAGTGGTTTTCTATCAAAATTTTGATAAGTGTAAAGGAGATTGCGTTATAGGTATGGTTTAAAACTAGCAGGGTTCTATCCAAGGGGGCTTCATCTAATGCGGTTTGATGAAACCCTCTTCAATTGGAATCCTTTAAATTAAATCATTATATTTTCTAAAAATATGTGATTGCAACAAAAATCAGGATCTCCCAGAAAGTGTAAACCACTATTGTGGCAGCACCCGATGGTAAATGATTGTGAGTCAGTTTGATACATTGGTTGGTTCCAAAACGTTACAAAAAAACATTCACTATCTTCCAAATTTCAAACACTTTGGTTTAAATATAGATACGTCTTGATTTAGCCTTGATATTGTTGCTTGTCCTAAAGGTTTTTATCCTTAGTGACTTCTAAATATCTTGACTTAATCTTAATCCATATTTCCCAAAGGCAACATAGGCAATTATGACTCTAATCTCATGATCTTCACAAAAAGGACATTGTAAAAGTTATGATATTTTTGACATAAACATTTAGTTTGGAAACATAATCAAGACGAGTGTTTGTAAAATCAATTCACTTAAGCAAGATAAACTTGACACAATTGAACCCCACATGACCATTTGGAGACCGATCACTCCCATTCTACAACCCGACCTTACTGGTGCTATCATTCAACCTAACTTTGAATTCATTGAGGGAGAATAAATGAATATTATTAGCAGTTTGAGAAGCTTCACTTCTGAAGCCAAGGAAACATCTAATCAGTGGAGAATTACTACAACCATCTTAGATAAAGAAGAACAAAGAGCTGATATTTTGGCTAGAAGGCCCATATTACCACCTCTTGCATGGTAATAAATATCTTCCTCTTCTTTAATGATCTCACATAGAATCAAAATCCCAAAAAACAAGATCTACAGGTCATCATTTTAAGCTCAGACATCTTAAACCAAAAGATCTCAAGAAACACCTTTTAGCTCTTCACAAGAATAGAAACAAGTTGGTAGCAAAATTTTGTAAACATGCTTTGAGGTATAGTCTAGAATTATATGCATTCTTTTGGAGTCAAAACCCTAGTCTCTTTCATGATACTGAGCTTCTCTGAATGATCTATCACACAATCAGAATTTGTAAAGTAAGATCTACATCCCATCATTACAGGCATAGACATCATAATTCAAAGTTTGGCAGAAATTAGGCTGTAATACTTTACCACAATCGTAATCGCTTGTTAAGAAACTACTATGCTTGAGCTAGGAGGAGGTGAACAAGTTTAAACATCCCCATCTACCCTCTCATCTAAGTCAACATTGGATCTTTAGGATTTGAACATTTTAGAGGTCTAGCATCATTCTCACTACCTTGGTCTTGGAAAACAAAGGTTCATTCTAAGTCAACAGTGGGTCAAACATTTCTTCAACCCCTTCATCAAATTTCATCCTTCACTTCACCAAACTTTACAAAACTTTTGAATGTACCAATATCTTTGACTTAAACATCAATCAAACCAACCCCTAACTTGGTGATACTATATGTGAAATGTATCATTTTCCATGCACCTAACTAGGTTCGTTATCATCCTTGAACTAGTTTATCTTGAAGATCGTGAGTCTACCCTAAAGATTCTCAAGTTCATCATCATCCTTTATCCTAACATCAAAACATCAAACTCAAGTCAAAATTGTTGTCCCAAAACGATTGCAAAGATCACCTTCCATATCATCCATCCTTTCATCCCCCATTAACATCATTGCTCCAAAAAGACTTAGAGTGTCCCTTTTACCTAGATTTGATTCAACTAGAGAGTTCAAATTTTACAAATCTCAACACAACTCTCCCATCAGTGACCCAAGATTTATGGTAAAGATGAGATCACAATACAAGAGAATCATGGAGAAAACAAAAGTCACATTTACCTCAAGTGGTCCAAATCCTCTAGAATTTGATCCAAGAAGTCAAGTCACCCCATCACAACAACCATCATCTCTGACAAGACCATACGAGATTGAAGACATCACAAACAATCCCTTTGAGCTTACTAAGGAGGAAATCATGGAACATCAAGCCTTTGAAAACATAGCTCCTATTTCCCCATCATTTGTCGCACAAAATTTGGCACAAGGCTTCACCACTCCACCATCAGGGATAAATCAAACATCTACTCCTAGTCTTGTAGCTGATCTTGCCAAGGACTTTGGTCTAACCCTTCCATTTGAAAGCAATACACTTGTGGGTACCCTTGATACCAATCCTCCACCTCCAACAACCACTTGGACACCTACCTTTGGTGCTCCTCATGTCTTCAAAAATATGAAGCAACTACATAAACCTCTTGACCTTCATTACTCCACCACAACCTCCACCTATCAAGGACACCCCTCTTCATCCATATCCATGAGTACCACAAGTATTCCCACCATCACACAAAGCAGTATGGACCAAGTATCTCAGGATAATACACAAGGACATGTCAATACTGTATCACAGAGTTAACCCTCAATGCAAATGGGGACATCTTTACCCAATCGTCCTAGAGACCATCTATACCATTGATGCCACAAGACACATCCAACCTATCTATCATCGACAAATCAAAACAACACCTTGGTTATGAACCCCATCAATGAAGGAAATACCTTGAACGCATCCCAAGCATAAGGAAATCCCCCAAGCATCGGTCAAGGGAATCCTTTCAATCAATTGACTCAAGGTCCTATTATGTCAATACCATTGCAAAATCTAATGACAACATCCACGTCTTTCCCCATGGTCCCCTTCACTATACAAAATAAAACAGGGCCTCAACCCTACATTCCTCCATCTTAATCTATCATCTTACAAGGAATGATGAACCAAGGAAAATCCCAACCTCTCATCACCACCTCACAACCCATCCGAAACATCAACACCCACAATCCATTGCAGATGTCCCAACAACCGACTGGTCCTATATTGTAAAATCATACATTAGCCTTCCAAAAAGCACTACAAGCTTATTAGCAAGCCATCCAACAACAACAAAAACAAGCAGCCTTAGCTGCACAACAAGAAGAAGAATAAGAAGTAGCCTTAGCTACACAACAACAACAAAAATAAGAAGCTTATCAAGCATCCTTAGCAGCATAACAACAACAACAAGCCTATCAAGCATCCTTAGTAGCACAACAACAACATTAGGCCCAAGAACAAGCCATTGTAGTGCAATAACAACATCAAGCCCTCGCAACACAACAACAACATCAAGTCCAATAGAAAGCCCTAGTGGCACAACAACAACAACATGCCCAATAAAAAGCCCTTGTGGCATAACAACAACAATGACGAAGTTCCTACTATAATCCTCAACAGAACATTGTCAATACAAACACATTAGGAACATACACATCAACACCTCAATCACCTTCAGATAACCTCACACCACCATACACTCCATAAAAAACACCATCATATCAACATCCCATATACAACTCATCCATCATCCCACCATATGTTCCTCCACCAAACCTGCAAGATGATCTAGCTTCGTAATTCAAGGTGCTATCCCAAGAAATGAAGGACCTTCGAATGGGAAAGACAAAGAAGCCCCATACACATAATCTATGTCCTTATCCATTTGATTGAAACATCACAATGGTGCCATTCCCTCCTGGATTTAAAATCCCCAAATTCGATAAATACAAAGGGAGAGGAAGTCCCATGGACCATATCAAAGAATTCAATGTCATGTGTATGGAGGTGGCCTATAATGATTCATATCTAATGCGTCTCTTCCCTCAAAGCTTAATAGGTCTTGCTATGGATTGGTTTTCTCATTTGTCTTCTGGCATCAATTTTTTTAAAGAAATCACTGATAATTTCATCGATCACTTCTCATTTAATCTCGACATGGACACAAGTCTAGAAGAATTGTACACTCTCAAGCAAAATAAAGGAGAATCATTCGCCAATTTCTTGCAATGATGGAGACAAAAAGCTAGTAAGAGCAAGTGGACCCTTCTCGATGAACAACAAGTGGGAATCATGATAGAAAATATGGATCCTAATCTCTCTTTCCACTTGAAAATGTAGTGCATCACATCCTATGATGAGCTTGTCCCTCAAGCCCTTATCATCGAACGAGCTCTAATCTCAAGGGAAATAATCAAGCTTACAACCGACCATCAACCAGTTCAAATGTCAAGCCTCGTGTTTGGGCCAAAAACAAAAATGTAACAAATGATAGTGTGGTAGATGTTAAGGTGGTCCTAAGTGCTCCTAGACCCAACAACAGTCAATTTGCTAACATTCAACCAGTTGTGCAACAAACAACACCCCCTTAGAACAATTAAATCAACAATACCGAGATGCAACAAAGACGAACTACCAACAGGAACAACTATCCCAAGCGTAAGTACACACAGTTATCTGAACCTATCAAAACCATCATGAAAAAGTTGGTAGATTCAAATCTGATAACATTTCCTAACTTTGAAAACTATCAAGAACCATTAGAGAAACCATCCTGGTACAACGAAAAACGATCTCTATGACTTTCACAAAATCAAAGGACACAAAACAAAAAATTGCATGAGACTTAAGAATATCATCCAAGACCTCATAGAGAATGACACCATTTCTATTGAAGTACCAGCTAGGAATCGAGATCTTAAGATATACAAGAACCCTATGCCTAATAATAACAAAGAGAACAATGGAAAAGCTAAGGATTACAAAAACGTACAACATAGGTATTCAAATGTGGTCGCATCCTGTGATAGTGCCATTACCGTCGTCACTATCAAAGGACCTAGTGCAGAGTGTGGAGTCACCACACGACATGGAAAGGTCACCATTCAAGGAGTCCCATCTCAGTCTAGGGCACAACCTACTTTTCCAACATCGAATTCCAACAAGTATAACCTCTTAGACCATCTTAAAAGGACCCCGACACAAATATCAATCTTAGAACTATTGAGGCTATCCCCCGACATAGGGAAATCTTAGAGAAAGCTTTATTAGAGTCATCTATCCCTGAGGATATTGATACATATCAATTTCAAGCTATGGTAGGACATATTACTGATCACCTTCTCACCTTCTCCGAACAAGACCTACCATCACAACCATCTCATAATCGTGCTTTACACCTTGAGGTATACATTCATAGGAACAAGGTTAAAAGAGTCTTAGTAGATGGAGGTGTTGATCTGAATATTTGTACCCTTAAGCTGATCAAAGACTTGAACTGCTCAAAAGATACTATTGAGAAAACAAAGAGTACCACCATTAAAGCATATGAAAACCAAGAGCAAGTATCACAAGGCATCATTGCACTACCCATTCATGTGGGACCTATCATTGTTGAAACTACATGCCAAGTGCTAGATCTTGATCTTCCATACAACATCCTACTTGGCCGACCATGGATTCATGCCTTAAAAGCTATTGCCTTGACCTACCATCAACGTGTCAAGTTTTCTTTCGAGGACAGAGAAATTACCATCTATGGAGATCCTGAGACTTTTTATTACTACAAGAACCTTCAGGAAAAGTTCTATAAGATACCCCAAGTGCCTAGAAATGATGAAGGGCCTACACCCACACCTACCTCATTTGTTAATCCGTCATCTCTTACATCTACCTCAATAGGAAATACACCCATTGTGCAGAACATTCTTGACATCAAAGCAGTAATCTAGGATGATGGTTGTGGGAACTATAAGCTACTAAAAGATACCTTTGTCTTAGGAGAGCTACCTCTTTCTCCCAAATCTCATGGAAAACCCACATCTAGTACCATAGAGCCCGAAACAATCAAGATGGTAGCTACTACCTTCACCAAGTGGGGGGATCTAAATCAAGAAGATGTCAATGAGGAGGATGTCTCTAAACTCCTCTATCAGGATGAACGACCTATCCTTTTCTTCCTATGAAAGATAACAATAAAGGCTTACAACTCATGAAGGGAATGGGTTATAACAAGAATGAGAAACTGGGACAAAATGACAATGGATTGCTAGAACCTATCACACCTGAGAAATGATTAAAGAATCTTGTTCTAGGTTGTACTACTAGCAAGTTATCCTTATTGGCAAAGGTACTTCCGCTAAACTGGCCGAGGCTTCCTCTTGGTTACCTACTCTACATGATACGACCTTAGATGACTTCCCCCTTGATGTTGATGACCTATTTGAAAGTAACTCCCTCTTCATGATATCCATTACATCCTTTGCTCCAAGCAATCAACCAATTGAACTACTCCTAGTAGACCTACAACTCATTGACATGGACCAACAAGGACCATCGATTCTTGATTTATTCAAAAACTATGAAGTGATCTCAAAGTTCATGGGACTCTATGACAACCTATCATGGTATATCATGGATCAGGTTTTGATATAGAGCTAGAAACAGGGGCATACTATGGGGAGATGATTGAATCCTTTAGTTGAAAAATTAATGAAATGCAACTAACATGTAGATCCTTGAGTGAAAACCACATTGTGGCACTCTCTGATCCTAAAATAGTAAAAAAAATGGTGTATCCGACGAAGAAAACCTCTCTGAGGCATTCAAGGATGAGGGATTCAATCTCCCCCTTAGTGCAATGCATCCCGAAAAGTTAGTAGTGTTAGCATAAAAGGCTACCTCAGTCAATCTGGGAATAGAAGCACCCAAGATCACCTTCTATGCTGAATCCTTGCTGGATGAAGAACAAAAGAACCTAGCAGCATTCCTAAAAGAGCAGAGAGCTAAATTTGCATTGTCATACACGGATATGTCGAGGCTCAATCTTGAAGTAGTTGTGCATCACTTAGTGGTCTATCTTGAAGCCAAGTCAGTCAAGCAAAAGTTAAGGAAGATGCACCCTCAGATAGCACCCATGGTGAAGCTAGAGTTACAAAAGCTTCTTGACGTTGGATTCATCCAATCGATAGATTATCTTGAGTGGGTTTCAAACCTGGTACCAGTCTAAAAACCCACTGGGGGCATCCGAATCTACACTAATTTTAGAGACTTAAACAAAGCATGCCCTAAAGATGATTTTCCTCTTCCCAACATTGACCTTATTTTGTACTTAACAACATGGCATGAAATGCTATCACTTATGGATGGTTTTTTAGGCTAGAATCAAATCATAATCGCCAAGGAGGATCAACATAAAATTGAATTCACTTGTCCATGGGGAACATATTGCTGGAACACAATGCCATTTGGGCTAAAGAATGAAAGAGCAACCTATCAAAGAGAAATGACCCTCATCTTCCACAACATGATCCACATAACAGTTGAAGATTATGTGGATGATATTTTGGAAAAATCAAAGAAAAGAAGTGAGCACATACCAGTCTTAGGACCCATCTTTGATAGGCTTGAAGAATACAAGGTACGATTGAATCCAAAAAAGTGTGTCTTTGGGGTTACATCAGGGAAAATTCTTGGCTATTGTCTCACAAAGAGGGATAGAAATTGATCCAACAAAGGTAAAAGCAATCCTTGACATGGAACCACCACAAACACTAAAGTGGATAAGAGGATTACAAGGAAGATTGCAGTCTATTAGAAGATTCATAGCGCAACTATCAGATAAAATCCACCCTTTTCGCATCTTCTCCGCAAAGGGATAACCTAAAAATGGGATGGCAAGTGTGATAAAGTTTTCTAGCAGATCGAATATTATCTACTGACACCTCCAGTGGTCATGCCACCAATACCAAACAAACCATTGATCCTATATATCTTAGCAACATCGACGACACTAGGATCTCTTCTAGCACATCATGATGAAAATGGAAAGGAAAGGGCTATTTACTACATCAACAAAACCTTGGTGGGATATGAAATGAACTATTCACCTATTGAGAAAGCATGCTTAACAATAGTTTTTGCTTCACAAAAATTCAGACATTACATGTTGTCACATCAAATCAAACTTATTGTAAAGATAGACCCATTAAAATACCTATTATCTAAAGCAACTCTCATAGGGAGAATGGCCAAATGGGTGATGATCTTAACCAAATTTGACATAGAATATGTGGAGCACAAGGTAATCGAAGGACAAGTGATCACATACCAACTAGCATAATCACCTATCTATGCAGAGAACCCCTTGATATCTAAGTTTACTGATGAATCGGTGTTTCTTATCAACCTCACAACTCAATGGAAGATGTACTTTGATGGATCGTTCACCCAACATGGATCCATAGCAGGCATTCTTTTCATCACCCCTCAAGGTGATTGTATCCCAAATTCATACAGGCTATCATTTCCTTGCACTAACAACATTGCTAGGTACGAAGCCCTAATCATAGGTCTATGGATATCGGTTCAGTGGAAGATTCAAGAGATGAAAGTCTATGGAGACTCAAAGCTGGTTATCAACCAAGTCAATGATGACTATCAAACTAAAGATGACAAGCTCACTCCTTACAAGAAGATGGTAGAGAATCTCAAAGATCTCTGTAAGTGTGAATAAGTAACAATGTAAATACACTTCTCAATGAAACATTATATCAAGAGTCTACAGTAATTAACTAATCAAAAGAGCAGAAACTTGAAAGCGTCTCATTGTCTCCTATCTTTAAAGATTTATTAAGTTATAGGAAGCTCTCAGATTTGATAAGCTCCGTGACTGTTAAAATGCCAATCTAAAGAACCGAATGATGTTGGATACAATGATCTAATCCTATATGATAATGTCTAAATGATAAAGTGAAGCTAATTTAATATATGCTGACATGAAAACTATGATGAAAGCTGCAGTATGCAGCCATGACATGAAATCTACTGCTATTGCTAAAATGCTTGATGCTTGATGCTTGATTGATTGATGTTTGATTCTTTCCTACATAGTAAGTTTGCATAAAGTTGGGATCCATTCTTTGTTGTACAAGGTTGTATTTATAGATTTCCTGACAACACATTTGCATAGGGGCAACAAAGTAGAGGCTTGGATTCAATCTGGAGAATTGAATGGTAAGAGATGAAGAAGATTGAGAAGATTATGGGAATGGTTTCTCCCCATGAAAACATCAGGCAAGATGATAGGAAGGATTAGAGGAAGATTTGAGAGATTGATTCAGATTTGTCTCTAATTTGTCTTCACAGCTTCCCGTGAATACCAGTTTAATTAAATTTAGATATAAATTAGACATATAATGTCTAATTTGGTAGGTGAGTGAATAGAGGAAATTTGCTTTATGCCTTTATTTAAATATTTTGATTTATTTAAATTAGCAAAAGAGGAATTAATAATTAAATAAGACAAACTATAGAATTTGTTTATTAAATTAAAATAGAAGAATTATGATAATTAAACAATAAGTATTTAACCTTTGTTTAATTTATTTGAATGATGTGATTAAGATAGAATAAATAGGGGAATTTGATAATTAAATTAAAAAAATTATTTAATTTTGTTTATTTAATTAAGATAGTAGAATTAGAAGAATTTAAACGTGAACTATATAAATAGATATTTCTATTTATTCAATAGTAGAGGAATTTAGGGTAATTAATCAAATAAGTCGTATTTAATTAATTAGATTCTCCAGACCATTTTTAGGTGTATACATTTTGCCCCTCTTTGAAGTGATGTGTTTACACATTGCTTCAAAGAATTTTGGTTGCTACTGCTAGTATCGAGGAAAAAAAATTAGTATGCCCAAGACATTGATTTTCAGGCGTTTGATGATAATATGCTCCCTCGGGAGATAAATTGATGATTTTTTTGGATTTTTTGGAAATTTTCAATTTTTTATTTTTTTAATGATTTTGTGATGATTTGATGAAGATTCGTTGGTGAAATAATTTATCTCCCGATTAAAAATGTAGAAAGTTTGGCCCTAGATGAATTTGTATTAAGCCTCCTTATGTTTGATGATTTTTGATCGCGTCAGCCTTTGATTCGATATTGATTGATGATCCTGATAGATTAAAAGATTATTGATATCATGATAGGTGAGATTCAATGATTTATTGATTGATTGACCTCATGATAGGTGAGGATCAATGATAGATTGATGATTGACCTCATGATAGGCGAGGTTCATTGATAGATTGATTGATTGACCTCATGATAGGTGAGGACCAATAATTGATTGATTGATTGACCTCATGATAAGCGAGGTTTGATAATAGATTGATTGATTGACCTCATGATAGGCGAGGTTCAATGATAGTCACTCACAAGATTTGATCAAAGTCTCACTAGAGCCGATTAGATTGATAGGTTGATTGATTGATAATATTGTTGATTTGTGATATGTTATGATCATAGGAGGATTTTAGAGTTCTTCCCAAAGATGTGGGACATGATTCCTCATCTGGTGTAGGCTGATATAGATATCATCAGTCGATGTGGTTTATCAACTTTGATTGATATGTCCCAGTATAGGATTGATTAATGTACTGAGACTTGATGATGTACACTTATTCAGTTAGAGATTTTATGATTGCTCCATCATGTTATTGATTCACCAGCCTTTGGAATCAATTATTCTACAAATGAAAAACTAACATAAATGCAATCTAATTTAACCATGCAAAACTGCATACAAATATTGGCATCTTAACAGTCCATGTATATGTGCTTTTTATCATCATTGAGCCTTTTAAAATGTTGAAAGTGAGTACAAGCATTGATGGTATGAGTTAGACCATGATGACCTTAGTACTACTTCCATGCTTTTTGATAATGCAAGTGAACACAAGCATCTAGGTATAATTAAACCGAGATGACATGAGCATTTCTTGCGTAAATAGACAAGAATCAATTACTTTCCTATGTGAATTCCGAATGTCATCAGTGATACTTTGTAGAGCATGTCTCACAACAATTTACATAATAATAATGATTAACTCACAAACAATAGACAAAGAAAATATCATTCTCCTTCCTAGCTTCTCTAGTTCAATACATCATCGAGTTGCTCCAAAGAAATGACAACAAAGATCAAAGTACAACAATTTAACTTTTGCTTAAAGTATTTCAACCATTATTCAGATTAGATCATCCATATTGATTTGATTTTATGTTCGATTTTCTGATGTTTTTGTGATTTTGATATGATATGGATGTTTGATGTGCTCCTGATGGTGATTGATGTACAAAGTTGGGTTGTGTTTGTCTTCTTGCTATTTTTCTATTTGATTAAGTTCGAAGTTTTATTGCCCCTAGTGAGATCAGGATTTTTCCCCCAAGCTAGGGTGAGACCTGACCATATTGCAATGATATGTACTTGAGATTTTATTGCACCTTTTTCAGATTTTATGATTTTTTTTGTATTTTTCAAGATATTTAAGATGAAATGAGATGATATGCCTAATTGAAGGAACAATATGCCCCACAATAGGGGTAATGCAACCATGGATAAATGATAGATCAATATGAAATATTCACTGCAAAACATGTCACACAAGCAACATATCTTGTCAAAAGATGATAATGGTTGATTCATTAAGATGTGAGGAATGATTGATTCCATAAGACATGATGATGATAAGTACTTAGGATCACTAATTTCCTCTAAGTACAATAAGATTGATGATTTTTGATGATTGATTGACAAAAGATATGAGGATTGGATAATGTTTTGTAGCTAGGCTTAAATATGATTTGCATGATAAGATTCAAGGTTGCAAAGGGACATGGTGACATGGATTTTGATAAGCAAGGAGATATGCAATAGAAGAAAGAAAGGATAAAAATAATGAATGGTATGATCAAGATCAACTAGATCTTAAGATACAGACACAAGGCCCAAGTATTTTGCCCCTATTCCTCATCAAGACCAAGGAAAGGAAGAAAGGATGTATTTAGTAAGAATGATGGAACATGGATAAGATGAAAGATATGGTATGGAAGATATGGATAAAGAGTATAGGATAAGATATATGATGTTCAAGAAGATCCTTAACCTTGTCAAGATCAAAGGTGGAAATTTAAGGAATGAGCATAGAAAGGATAATGACCATGAATGATAAAATGGACAAAACTTGTCCCTAAGTGTAGAGTGCAAGAGGAATATGGAAGATAGGATATGGATGATAGGTAAATGGAGGAAGGACTTAAGGATCAATTTTCACAACCAAATATCCCTCTAATAAAGCATGGCAATGGGAATTAGACTCCTAAATGTTGGAAAATTAATGATATGATGGAAGAATCTAAGGACTTAGGCAAAGGTTTGGATTAAAGGAGAATGATGGGGGATGAATGTTGGATAATGGATAGGAGGTTGGAAGGCATGTTGATGGATAGATGGAAAGGATGGCAAGATCAATGTTGGCACACACCTTGAAGGGTGGCGGAGTGATGGAGGAAAAATGAACTTGGAAGGTGATAGGTTATTAGATGGAAAATTGGAGGAAGCTTTTGGATTAGAAAATTTGGATGCCAATTTAGATTTTATTGCTTCTATGAGACTTTTAGGAATCCACATGACTTTTGAATTTGATTTTTTCTTTGTGCGCCTTTGTGGCCTTTGACATTTTTCTTTTTGATTTATGGACCTTTGTGGTCTTTGAAAATTTCCTTTTTTCTTTGATGGGCCTTTGTGGCCTTTTGAAAATTTCTTTTGATTTATGGACCTTTGTGGTCTTTGTTATTTTTGCTTTGTTGGGCCTTTGTGGCCTTTTAGATTTTTCTTTTGATTTTGGATCAATTTATCTTTTATTTTTGCATGTCTCTTTGAGGAGACATGTTGATCCTTTGATACATGTGTATTTTGATATAGAAGCTTTTGATATTTGGCGCCCAAATTGCTTCCAAGAGCAATGGGAGGGGTGGATTGAGATGAATGATATGGAGGTATTATGGATGAGTTAATGTGGGTATAATTTTGAAAGTGCATCAAGGATATGTGCCTTTGTTGTTCTTGAGAAATAGGATATGGACCTAGGATAGAAGGAAGGTTTGATGGACTAGGATGAAGACCTAGGATAGATGGTATGTTTGGTGGATTAGGATGAGGACCTAAGATAGATGGTAGGTTTGAAGAACTAGGACACTTAGGTGTATAACCAAGGCCGTCGTGATATGGATTTCTTTGAACAAAAAGGGGTTCTAGGATACCTTATTCATGAAGGCCTAATCCTTTTCCTTTGTAATTCATACTTTGACACATCTGTTTACCAATGGGATATGTATTGTTTGTGAAACAAGATGCAAGTCCATTTTGGGGAGGATATGATATGGATGAGAGGATACGTGTTGGAAGTAAACCAAAATGGATAAAGGTGGAGGATCCAAATTTATAGGTGTGGGGTTCATGAATAGTTTGAATAGGTGTGATAGGTTCTTGACATGGGGATGATGGGGTATTTTGATCTTGACTTGGAAAAGAATCATGAGGTGTAGGAGAGGAAGTAGCTTGTCCTTTATTAAGTATGGAATCATTATGAAGTGGTATGAAAGGCATATCTTGATCATGAGAAGGATAAAAATCTTCATGGGATGAAAGGGTATCCTTGAATGGAAGCATATCTTGATCTTGATTGATCTGATTAGAATCTAGACTAAATTGTAGAATTGAATGCTTAACTTTTACAAAGATTTATCCAAGTTAATCGTAACAAAATTAACTCATAGAAATAATTAAGGTAATAGGAAATAACAAAGAGATGCCAACAGAATGAGAGAGAAGAATAGAGAAAGAGATGCAAACAAAGTTTGATTACGGAGTTCGCCACAAACGTGACTACGTCTCTGGGTCCGCTCCAATAGAGTGAGATCGATCCGATTAATCTCCAAAAATAGAATTACAATTGCACCAAGACCATTCCTTCAAGCACTTCGGCAGCATAACAAAACTCCGATGTACAAAAATGATCGAAAATCTCCTTAGAAAAATCTCCCTATTCCTCTGATTCAAAACTTCGTCACCTGGACTTGGAAATTTTGTGTTAAAATCTCCTCTCTAAACCCCCCATTTTATACATAAAAATAAGTCTAATATGGCCAAACTACCATATTTAATGAAATAACAATAATAACCCCCTTGAGATTTCGTTTACAACCCCATTTCTAACCCCTTTTGTTTTCTTATATTTGGGTTATTTAATTTAGGAGGGTTGTTTTTACAAGATTAGCCTATTTGTTTAGGCTTCGGATAAAAACACATAACAAAACGAAACACAACCATGCACACATTCAAAGATGTTTGGTGGTGCAACGGTAGAATGACCTTTTGTTAGGCCGGTGGTCGGGTGTCGAAACCCGCGGCAACAAATTTTAAATGGATTCCAAAGAAATCAATATCAAAAGAAAACCGGCCGCTAAGAATAGTCAGCGGAGATTACGGGGCTCAACGGTGAGGCCTATGCATAGCAACCTGGAGGTCGGGGGTTCAAAACCTCCCAACTAAATTTTTAACAAATTCAACAACTTATCCGTCCGTCGGGGGAAGAGGGAGGCCACATGGCATGTCGAGGATGTGCCACATGGCAGAGCATGATTCGCTGACGCTGCTGACTAAACTGCCAATGTGTCTACCCCTGGGTGCTGACGTGGAGCTGACATGGCATGCTGACGTGTCTGACAACGTGGCCTACTGGCTGGAGTATGGACTGTACGAAAAGGACACATGTCGCCACCTGATTGGTTCTGTACGGATGACTCAACTGCCACGTGTCTCACCCAAATTCATCCATGTGGATTCCGTATGGTACAGATGATCTGTTGATGTCATCATCTGTAGAGTCACCTCATAAGTCAACTCAAAACTTTGACCAGTTGTATCTTGAGCATACGACGTCGGATTTTGACAAAACGAACGCCGTCAGAATCATCTCGACGAGCTCTTTGCGATGATGCTGGTTCAATCAATTTTTGAGATGATCATTTTTTTCGCCTTCTAGACGCCCTCTGATACTAGTTTGACCCAAGGTTTGATTGGCCATAACTTGCACAAACTGACTCCTTTTCACTCCATTCGAGTTGCGTTGGAATCAGGATGATGAGCTCTTTCTTATGGTACAAAAATTTGGAGATTTGGAGACACTTCAATTTCCACTGAAAATATCCATCGGATCATTGATGAGGAAGGGAGTCATGAGATTTTGTAGAAAGCATGTCTTGATCATCAGTTGGTAAGACATCATTAGATAGGATGGAAGAACTATAATGCTCTTGTGATGTAATAGAATCATGAGATGATATGGATTGATGAGATGATTTGGAAGAAGAACCTGGAAGGATACTTGTCTCTTGAGATGGAAGGGAATTATTTTGGATGAAATTTGAAAGGAGGGGATTGTCATAAGATTCTTGAAAAATGGGATCTTGATCAAATATTGGAAGAATTTGTGGAATGTTGATATCATTGGATGGAGTGGAAAGAATATTTTGATCTTGATGTGGAGGGGAGTCTATGCTAGCATGCTTTGGATTGAGAGATTGACATGAATCATTTGATGTTGAAGATATGATAGAAGAGGATGATTGGATGGAATTGTTAATTTGAGTGAAATAATCTTGAGGTTTATTTTGGATTATGGTGGATGGGGATAAATGCATGACATGATAAGATTGCTCAATATCATTTGTGTTTGAGGACTGAGATTTGAGCTTTTGATTTGATTTTTTCAAAAATTCAAAGATATTGAACTTGAATGATGTAGTTGTTGGTGGAGAGGGTGTTATGTCAAGATTTTTGTTAGAGGAATAAGAACAAATGTCTGGCAGCAAACATCTCTCTGTGGCTGTTTCCCTTTGCATATCCCAGATTTGTTGTTGAAGGTTTTTCATTTGATGAGCTAAAGCATTCAATTGATCCTCATCTATTTCAGCCATGGTGGTTTGAGTTTCAATTTCCTGTTCTTTGGATTTTTAGTCTTCTTGACCTTATTAAAATGGACATACGAACATTATTGTTTTCAATAAAATTTTGATCTTAGTTTGGTATAGTGTCAAGGATATTAACTCAAGTCAAATAGAATGATAGATTCTATTGACTAGACTAAGTTGATAAGTTTGATTATATAGTTTCATTTCTTTGATATAGGATGACTGATCCTGAAACTTAACTTACTAATCAAATCTGTTTGATTGAGAAACTTTTGGATGGTAGATCTTGGTTTTATTTGAATAAATTCAATTATAAAGTCCAATTTATGCAAGTTTAAGACTCTGTTTTGATTTAGGAAAGTTTATGTTCTGATAAAAATCCAAATTTTGATGTTAATTGTCTGACAGGGGTTTCCAATAGCGTTATGTTTTCTTTGTGTTTTTCAGGATGATCTTATTTGATTTAATGTTTTGAAAACACAACAAGCATTTGTAAAATAGTTGTTTCTTTAAGACCTAGAGTCTTAACAGTAAGTGTATGTTCAAGAATCAAACATGATCCTCCTTGATTTCCATAGGTTTGTTTAACAAAAATACACTTAAGAAAAACTCACTCTTAAGGTTAAAAAGGTCATCATTATACTCAACAACCCACATCTTAAAATTGTGTTGACTCACACAGCCGTGTCACCCCCTAGAGGGTGCCCATGTTTTTGTCATTTCTAGGCGTGTACTCAAGGTTAGATTTCTTGATCCCTTGAGCAAATGGTCCTTGGAAATTATATGGTGAGTGTCTTGGGGGAAAATTATTCCCTCCCCTTGCACTATGAGTATTATAATGTCTGGTTACTGACTCAACTAGATTCTACACTATGGTTTGTAGATAGGGTTTTCGTTCAAAGCGACAAATGATAAACTCCCTCAGGAGACCTCCCAATCTTTAGAACAAAGATTTTGGGGATGGTTATCTTGCACACTTCTGTCGAGTTGGACTTTCATCAACTCTCTTTTGATTATAGTGGGTTGGAATCCTTGGCTTTAGGCGTTCCGACTTAGGTCATTCCCGTAGGGTGAGTACTTTTTCCCACTACGACAGGCCTTCTAAAGGATTTAATAAAGTGTGAATTGCATGAAATCAAAGGATGATTCTAGCATTTTGATCACCCAGTTTAGGGGAGAGCATAGGCCTATGACCATACAAACACAATAATCAATATTCAACTTTTAAACCCAAAAGAAAAATTTGCTATTCTATGTGAATATTTTTCTTCACAAAAGTCATGGTGTTAATTTTAACTGATATAGCAAAATGTGTGATGTCTATCCTAGGATTGATAAATTTTAAACCAAATGGCTACCCTAGGATTGAAAATTTTTAAACCAAGTGACTATCCTATGATTGGTTCATTTTTATCCAAATCCAAAAACCAGTGAGTTTCTAATGTTCTTTTTAACCAACTTTGACAAAGCTTGTGTAGATGGTTAATTTTAAGCCCAAAGTAATGCTAGTTGGTCCTAAAGCATGAATGAAAAATAACATATGATGGGTTATTTTCCCATGATTGTTTGAAAACACTATTACAATGGATATCAAATGTTTTTTTCTCACTTCAATGCTCCATGTTCCTCTTAAAACCTATAATAAATGCTCAAAATGTTAGATGAGATCAAGAAATAAGAAGATATAAGGGTTAGATGAATGATTAAGCATAAAACCCTAAAACTTAGACCAAGTTACAATGTGATTTGAATTTAAATGTAAAATTGAAATTTTAAATCTAAAAAAAGTGAGAAATACCTACACCATTGGATAGCTTATGATATTCTACCCCATTTTAAAAAAAAGTTTCAAAAAAGACCTCTGTATGACCAAGATATGGCCATTTTAAGATTGACTGTCAAAGTGCTAAAACAGACCGCAAAAGCACTAAAATAGACTGCAGAAGCGCTAAAAGAAGTGCAGAAGCGCTAAAAGAAGTGTAGAAGCGCTAAAAGATAGTGCAGAAGCGCTAAAAGAAAGTGCAGAAGCGCTAAAACTTTTGGTGGAAGCGCTAAAACAATGTTTTTGGTGGAAGTGCTAAAACAAACTTTGGAAGCACCATAGTTTTTGTCGAAATGCTAAAATAGACCATCGAAGCGCTATAGTTTGTCTCAAAAGCACTATAGTCTTCGTCAAAAGCGCCAAAAAATCTCTCGATTGCGCTAAAATGAACACGCCAGAATCCTATACGATACATTTTAGATTTTTTTTGTGAAATATGGGGTTAGGCCCCATGGTGGGCGCCAAATTGTAAGTGTGAATAAGTAACAATGTAAATACACTTCTTAATGAAACATTGTATCAAGATTCTATAGTAATTAACTAATAAAAAGAACAAAAACTTGAAAGCATCTCATTATCTCCTATCTTTAAAGATTTATTAAGTTACAAGAAGCTCTCAGATTTGATAAGCTATGTGACTGTTAAAATGACAATCTAAAGAACATAATGATGCTGGATACAATGATCTAATCCTATATGATAATATCTAAATGATAAAGTGAAGCTAATTTAATCTATGCTGGCATGAAAACTATGATTGAAGCTACAGTATGCAGCCATGACATGAAATCTACTGCTATTGCTAAAATTCTTGATGCTTGATGCTTGATTGATTGATGTTTGATGCTTTCCTACATAGTAAGTTCGCATAAAGTTGGGATCCATTCTTTGTTGTACAGGGCTATATTTATAGATTTTCTGACAACACATTTGCACAGGGGCAACAAAGTAGAGGCTTGGATTCAATCTGGAGAATTGAATGGTAAGAGATGAAGAAGATTGAGAAGATTATGGGAATGGTTTCTACCCATGAAAACATTAGGCAAGATGATAGGAAGGATCAAAGAAAGATTTGAGAGATTGATTCAAATTTGTCTCCAATTTGTCTTCACAACTTCTCATGAATACCAGTTGAATTAAATTTGACATAAATTAGACATATAATGTCTAATTTGATAGGTGAGTGAATAGAGGAAATTTTCTTGATGCCTTTATTTAAATATTTTGATTTATTTAAATTAGCAAAAGAGGAATTAATAATTTAATAAGACAAACTATAGAATTTGTTTATTAAATTAAAATAGAAGAATTATGATAAATAAACAATAAGTATTTAACCTTTGTTTAATTTATTTGAATGATGTGATTAAGATAGAATAAATAAGGGAATTTGATAATTAAATAAAACAAAGTATTTTATTTTATCTATTTAATTAAGATAGAAAAATTAGAAGAATTTAAATAAGAATTTAAACGTGAACTATATAAATAAATATTTCTATTTATTCAATAGTAGAGGAATTTAGGGTAATTAATCAAATAAGTCATATTTAATTAGTTAGATTCTCCAAACCATTTTTAGGTGTATACATTTTTTCATATTTTGGATCAATGACCATTGAATCTTCGGTTGCATTCTCAGGAATTTGGATAGAAAGACCAAAAAACTGTATTTTCTAGAGGGTTAACCTCATATAATCTCTTTTCAAGACCTCATTTTCATCAACACAATCTTCCCAAAAGTCCTCAATAGAAGACTAATGCTAATACGAACTCTCTCCATACAGATTCTGTCTCACGAAACCCTTGCTATCAAAATTGGCCCTCATGAATAAATGTTGGAGATTATATTCTTTAAGGATTCTTTCAACACCTTTAGCCATTTGATTATTTTTACACGTGAAGGAAGGAGTTTTCAATGGAAAAGCATAACCATGCTTCCCCATATTCATGTACTTTACATTCACCAAGGCCATTTGTCTACAGACCTCCAGGAACACCAACGAATCTTCTAGATATCTAGGCAATTTTAATGGGGCTTTCTCATAACCTCCTATCCTCAAGTAGGAAAGATTCTCAAATTGGATATATAAACTTCCAAATTTTGATACCAAAGACATTGATTCAGGAGAAAGACGCACTTTAGGGTTTCCATCTAATTTCCTTACACCCTCCATCAAGAATGCATCATTAAGAAGGAAAAGTTCTCCCATTCCAACCTGCTTGGTGAACTATGGATAAAATTTATATATAGGAATACCAGAAGTTGGAGGTACCTATGGTTTTAATCTTGGCCAAAAGGATCTTTAACTGGCTATAATGTATATTAAGCAAGAACACAGATGAAAGGTGGCAATTTTTTGGAAATTGACTAATTGTTCATTCAAATGAAAGAAAATTACCTTAGCCCAGTCAATGAACAAATTCTCATCACAGATAACCAAAATAAACTGACACATTTAGTCTTCAAAAGATTCAATTTACACATTTCCAACAATGCAATGTAACAAAGCAATGGCATCTGCAATTTCTCCTTTGAAATGTATTCTTTTAAGTTTAGTAGCAGGTAACTATGACTTACCTTTCTTCTTTGACTTCAACCACCCTTTGTCCATAGAATTCTTGCACCAGTCCTCGTTAGCTTTGAAAAACTCATTAGCCACAACAACAAACATATCTTTTACATGTGCTCTCTCATGAATCTTTAGCACGTGGGAAATAACTTCAGGAGAAATTTTGGCAACAACAGTCCTGTCCACGGCTTTGATTTCCCTAGTTCCTAGAATACATCTTATTGCACATGCACCTACCAGGTCCACACTCAACACAGCTTCTGGAAAACCTTTGGTGTGAGCTAATCTACTATCTAACAGTTTATCATCGACAACAAATTTTTTGTTACTTTCCAAATGCACCCAAAATTCCTCTAGCTTAAAGGATCTCAACTCTATGTCCCTTACGCCGAGCCAACGATTTCCAATTTCAGACTACATGAGTTCACAATAAACAAAGGAACACTCATTTTCTTGAAGAATAATTGCAGGAGACAGAGGTACAACTGAGAACTCAACTGAATAAATCTCCACCACCCTAAATTAAATGAGGATGATAAGACATGCGTTTGGTGTTGAATTAATGTGACACCTTACTTAAATCCTCGGTAAAGCAAACCTTAAGATTGGCGCACTTTACAAAAATATTTGTGTAGACATGGAAAATTGACCGACACACTTGATTCGATTACTAACATCATTTAGTCCTAAATCATAATCTCAACTTATCATCACTCTTCATCTCTTAATTAAATAAATCATTATTTATCTAATTAAGTCATTCTTCCCCGTTGATTAAATTAATCAATTTAATTTAATTAACCCTAGGTCTCTGTTCATTTAAATAATTTATTTTATTTAAATTAAGTCTCTAAAGTCTTATTAAATTGAATAAATTAAACCTTATTTAATTTAATCTAACATTATCCCCTTTAGTTAAATAAATCAAAATCATTTATTAAATTAAATCTTTATTCTCAATTCTTGATTTAATTAACTCATAAATTCAAGTCAAAATTGTCACATCTCCTAATCTCCTATTAAATTAACTAACCTTTGGTTAATTTAATCCTAATCATGTCCCATCCTCTAGCTTTTACCACTTGCACATGAAAATAGATTTAATTCATTTATTAAATCACTATTTTCCCTCACATGGCATAAAAAAAGAATATTCCCTCAAATTTGAATTCAAATTCAAGTGGACTTGGTCCTTCCAACAAGGCATTTATTTCACCTTACAAGTCCTTTTTCCTTGAGCCAAGTGGCTATAACTCTATTTTCTTCCCTCTCCAACAAGTCATTTCACTAATTTGAAATTTCACCTAATATCATTTATTGGCACTTTGATCAAAATGTGCACAACTTTCACCCATTCACATCTTGACAAGTGGCACTTGGCCATTGGATGTTGAATGATACCACATTCCTAAAATATTGCTCATTTTTCCAATTTGAAATCTATAAATGAGAGACTCTTCCTCTCATTCAGGATTTACAACTTAGAGCAAAGTTACTCTCCTCACATTGAGAGATAATTTTATCCATTTCATATCAAGTGTTCATCATTTTATAGTTTCATGGCTAGGTTGTGCCAAAATTTCATCAAGCAGCTTTAACCATCATCAAATCATCAAAGAGCTTACAAAGGAGTTGGGAAAGGGCCAATTTCTACAAATAATTGGCACTAATTCCCCCATAGGGTCAAGAGTTTGATTTGCATTGAATAGGATTTGATAGCTTTTGTTCATATTTGTTTGTGATCTTCATCTCATTTCTTACTCTTTGCAATTATAAATGGATTTCATGGGGAATCTTGATTCTCACTTGCATTTGATCTAACATTGTTTTTGTTTGCTATGTTTGTGCAGGTATAGGATTGGGGTTCACATTTTGACACTAGAAGGAGGGTTGATTTGGAGAAATTCATCACGTTTTTCCAAAAATCTATTATTTTTTGACATTTTTTGTGCCTACAGGAAATTGCACCACTGACAATCCAGTGGCACCAAATTGAACCGCTATTAGTCAAGCGACACTATATTGCACTGCTCCAAACTCCAAACTCTGCCGTTGTAGTCTTCCCACCCACAAAATTCAAATTTCCAAACTACGCCGCGGGTTTCTATATTCCAAACTGCGCCTCTGGGCCAAATAGCACCGCCTTTGCACTCTCTATTCTGCTATAGAGCATCGCTCTCAGTCATCAGTAGCACTATATTGCACCGTTGGAGTTTCTAAACTCTACCACATTTGCTAACTATGCTGCTGGGTGATAGTAAAAAGTTCAAATTTGATTTTTTTTTGACATGTGCCTTTTTGTTTTCAGCTTTTTGAGCTATTAACCTATTTGTTGTCTTTGTATCTTCTGATTTTAATCATTTTGTAGGTTAGGGCAAAGGGGAAAGCAAAGTGGAAGGTTACATTATGACATCATTCTCATCTTATACCAAGTGTTTTTAAACACTTTAGTGTTGTTTAACACTCTTAGAGAATTCTCAATCTCTCTTTAAAAATTTGTTATCTTTCATGCTTTAAGGAACACTAAAATTCCTTTTGGGCTTTAAAAAGAACAATACAATTTTTTTCAAATTTTGCAAACAAAGGGGTTAAAAAGAATTTTAGAACAACTTACTAGATTTGGTTTAAGGATTAACAATTGAACAAGGAAAATCCCACATTTGATTTGGTGCTATAAAAAGAATTCACTTTTGCTTTGTGGACTTAAAATGAACAAGTGTTATTTTTGTTTTGTAATTGTTTACTCAAAGTAATACCATTGAAAGAACGTATGCGCTTCTCTCACACCTCATGGTGATTTTGAGAATCAAAAGGCCTTTTGGTGATCTTAAGTTGAGTAAAGTAATAACCTCCACATTTCATTTTAAAATTGAACCAATCTTGCGAGTGTGAGCATGGTATATTGCGAGTGTTCTCGCTTTGTTTTTCAACGAAGGTCGATTGAACTACGGGATATGCTTGCTCAATTTTGTTTATCTTAGCGGGCCTCCCTTGTGGGAAAAAGTAACCACCCAAGGGAACGACCCAACCGGGAACACGCTAAAGCCAAACAACTTCCACCTGGGATATAAGTGTGGATATTGGAACAAAGGCCAATATCATGAAGATTATTCCAATGAGAAGGGCAACAATGGTCTCTCGCCGTTCTGGATAGTCTCCCATGAACGAAATTCCTGCATTAAAACCCTTGTTTAGCAAAGGCCAAAATGCTTAACTATTTTGTTGGTGCAAAAGGTCATGTCCTTTGAAGCCGCCCCACATATACATGCAGTTCTGTTGTAGAGATGAAAAGTATGCCATGGGAGTTTCATGGGTACTGATGCTTGGCTGACCCAAGAAGTGTGTGCCATGGAGGGGGCCAGTGTGGTCAAGCATCTAATCATCCGCACTGAATATGCGTAGCTAGATTTATCCAAGTGGAAACCCGACAAAATATTGTCTCTTCATCCCAGTATTGTACATGTTCTTGGAATCAAAAAATACATTTCTTGGGTCTCAAAACATTTGAAAAAAAACATTCACAAAAATCTTCAAAATTTCAAACCCTTTGGAGGAAACAAATATCCTTTGACAAACCTAAGTGCTCTAGCTTGCCCTAGGGCTTCTATCCTTGGAGGTTTCTAAGTACTTGGGTTTAATCATCATTTGTTTTCACTAAAGTCAACCTAGGAAACTGTGCTCTTGAAACCTTTATTTTCACATAATGGACCTTGTGGAATGAAAAGGAATTGAGGCATAGACATTTAGTTTGGAATCATAATCAATAATTTTTTTTTGATAAAAATAACTCATTAAGCAAAGATAAGGATAATTGGACCTCACACATGTGTTCTCTCAAATAATTTTCCATAAAATCAAGATCCAAAAACCAAGGTTCAAGAAGCTTAGTCCAAAAGCTCGTGAAGAGCGTCTTTCTATGCTTCTTGAGGTAAGGGAAATATTGGTTTACAACTTCTACAAGAAAGCTTCAAGAAAACAACCCTAGCTTGTATGAGTTTTATTATCAACAAAATCCAACTCTTTTTCAAAGGTTTGATTTTCTCACATAGGAAGTATGGCATGTTCTTCAAAATTGAGGTCTTGTAAGAAGGAGTTTTACCTAGGACAAGCCTAGGATCAAAATAATCACTTTGACCCATCTCTCAACAATCAAAATCAAATTCCATCTCACCAAAAAACTCTTGAAAACTTTGAAACATCATTCATGCTAAACTTATAGGCAAAATCAACATCACCTTGTTTGACTTAATACACTTAGTCAAATTATCAATCCTTTTGAGCAAATTTACCTTTAGGATAACACAACTTCCTAAGGTTTACAAGTTCAAAATCACTTCGATTGACTTAACACACTTAGTAAAATCATTCTCTTGTACGAGTTTTCTCTAGGATAACACAAATTCCTAGGGTTTACTAGTTCATTATCATCTTGTTTGGCTTAACACACTTAGTGAAACTATCCTTAAATCAAAATTAAATCAATTCAAGCCCTAAAAAGTTTAGCATCTCCCCCAAGTTTCTTCAAGAGTTTCATTCATCCACATCATCCATCTTCCATTTATCTCATCCCCATCATCACTTTTGATCCTTAGGCTTTACTAGTTCTTCTCCTTTTGTGCATAGGATTAAGATCAAACGATCTCTATTTTATGGTTCAAACAAGATCACAACACAAGAGGAACATGGAAATCACTAAGGAAACATCAACTTCAAGTGACCTAAGTCAAATGGTTCCAGAAATAAACTTTGCAGGATCAAGCAACCCTCCAAACAACTCTTTGCCATCACAAAACCCTTAAGAGTAGGGCCATGTAGAGGACATCACTGATAATGACTTGGGAATGACACAAAAGCAAATAATTGAAATGGTTCGAAATACTAAGAATCATAGAATCGTTAACGCCATGTTGAAACTTAATCCCTCTTTATATATACGTGCATTAACAAAATAAGGGCTAAACTCCCTTCTAACTTTGACGTGAGTACCAATATAGAAAGGCCTCTTGTAAGCATACCCCCGGTATCACTCCCAAACATCACTCATGACATTCCCCAAATCATATCAACAATCACTTCAACCCTGCCAGTTGTTAACAAGGGAAACACCATGTTTCACGAAATCCAAAAGCATCGCCTTGTAAATAACAAAGAAATGAATATCAACACCACACCGGATAACTCTATCCCAGTAAATTCATTACACCTGTATGTTCCACTTACTTTCCATAATCACACAGACTCATCCTCATTTCATGCAACACCAATCTATTCGCTGAATATACAAACTTCTCTCCCTATGATTTCGCAAGGAGAGGGTGGGTTATTTGGGACATGGGGAGTCATTGATCCTTCCTCGTCATCAATTTTCCAAGGGAACACACCACCATTCCCTCCATTACCTTTGACATCCATATCACCTTTTTGGTTGGGCCTTCCCCGCTACTCGCTACCAATCTACCAAACCAAAGCAATCTAAGCATCACATCAAACCCCCTCATTTTTCCATCAGTATCACAACAACAAATGGCAACCATTCAAGCAAATGCAATAGTCAACGCATCCACCATTCCCCAAATCTCTCAAAGCATGGTTTCCCAAGGACCAAGCATCTCGATCACACCATCCACAACCCAAACCCCGATCATCAACATGACCCTTCCGCTCATCACAACGGTCAACACCGTTCCCAATCCACCACCGATTCCACTAAAAGCTAACATGATGAATTCATTCATCACCATGATTTAGGTAGTTCAAAAAGCCACCCACCAAACAGTGCTTCAACAAAACCAGCAAGCTGCATAGTTGGCTGCTTAGCAAGTGCAAGTGCAATTAGCCGCCCAACAAGCCACTCAAGTTGCACAAGCTACATAATTCACACAAGCCCAACAAGCCACACAAGCTGTGCAAGAAGCACAAGAAGCCCAACAAGCACAAGCTCAAGCTCAAGCCCGAAACCAGGCTCAACAGGCGCAAGCACAATACCACACACAACTGAAAGCAATCCATCAACAGGCATACCAACAAGCCTTGCAAGATTTTCAGGAACAACAAAAAGCTAAACAACAAGCTTTGTTGGCCCAACAATAGCTAGACCAACAACAAGCTTTGTTGGCGCAACAACAACTAGACCAACAACAAGATTTGTTGGCACAACAACAGCTAGACCAACAACAAGCCTTCTGGGAACCACAACAACATGACCAACAACAAGCTTTGTTGGAACAACAACAACAAGACCAACAACAAGCATTGTTGGTACAAATGCCGGCATATTAAAAGGCATTAAACACACAACAAAGCTTGCAGCAAACCCCCACCAAAACCCCACTCGTCAATCAAACACCATAAACGCCTGAAAACACATTCATCCCACCTCTTGATCCGCAAAATGATGTAATAGCACAAATCAAACTACTTTCGCAGAAAGTGATAGACGTTCAGTCAGGAAAAACAACCAGAACGTCGAGCAATTTGTGCCCTTATCCTTTTGATAGGAGTCTTACAATGGCACCATTCCCAAAGGGATTTGAAATCCCCAAATTCGACA
The DNA here is from genome assembly GCA_007115665.2 of Sequoiadendron giganteum. Lineage (NCBI taxonomy): Eukaryota > Viridiplantae > Streptophyta > Pinopsida > Cupressales > Cupressaceae > Sequoiadendron > Sequoiadendron giganteum. The sequence continues at coordinate 38,236,150 of CM021108.1, forward strand.
AATATAATGGGATGGGTAACCTCAAAAATCATGTTAGGGAGTTTCAAGTGCATTGCATGGAAGTTGCATATGATGAAACATACCTAATGTGGCTATTCCCTTGGAGGTCCCACCATGGAATGGTTCTCTCATCTACCCACAGGCATTAGAACATTCCAGGAAATTGTGGACACATTCCTCAAAAACTATGCATTGAACATGGGTACAAATGTTAGTCTGGAGGAACTGTCAGCACTCAAACAAGGGAAAGGAGAGCTATTCGCCTCCTTGCAAAGATGGCGATCCAAGGCCAATTGAAGCAAGAGGACCATGCCATAAGAGCAATAAGTATGCACTATCATAGCCAATCTAAATGAAAGCTTGGTGTTCTATCTAAAAATGCAATGCATTACAACATATGATCAATTGATCCCAAAGGCGCTCAATATCGAAAGAGCCCTCACTACACGAGGGGGCGCATCTACATTTCCTACACAATAGGATTACCGCCCATCCACCAGTTATAATGATAAACCTCACACATGGTTAAGGAACAAGAATGTCACAAGCGATGGAGTGGTCGATGCCAAGGTTGTCATCAGTGCTCCCAAGAAAAATATTCAAACCCATCATCAACCACAAAATAACAACTATAACAATGTGCAAACCAATACGGTAGCACAACAACAACCGCCTCCAACCAATCAAATCAATAACCTGAACAATCAAGGAGGACCACCTCCCTAAAACAAGTATCCTCCCAAGCGGAAGTTCACGGCCCTTGGGGAGTCAATCGAATCTATAATGAAGAAACTGGTTAAAGAGAACCTCACCAAAATCTCCACTTTTGAGTAATATGCAAAACCCATGACAAAACCACCTCGGTACAATGAAAATATCCTTTGTGATTTTCATAAAATCAAAGGGCATACAACTACAAATTACATGAGATTGAAAAACATCATCCAAGATCTTATTGAGGAAAAAATCATAAATGTCGAGCAACCCGCTGGCAATAAAGATCTCAAAATATACACGAATCCGATGCCTAATCACAATCAGGGAAATAATCAAGGAAATAACCAAGGGAACAATAAAGGGAAACAAAATTATGCCAGTGAAAACCTTATATACGAAGACATCGTCGCATGCATAGATGAAATGGTCACTGTTATTAGCGTCAAAGGAGCCAACACTGATTGTGCAGTTACCACACACGATGACAAGGTTACTATTGCAGGGGCATCGTAGCCATCTAAGACCCCAATCTCAAATCAAAAAGCTATTCCCTATGATTATAACGTCATTGACCAGCTAAAAAGAACCCCCGCTCAGATCTCTATTATGGAGTTACTGAAAATTTCCGCCGCCCACAGGAAAATCCTTGATGAAGCATTAGATGCGTCCACTATTTCTGCTAACCTTGATACAAAAAAATTCTAGGCTATTATTGGTAACATCATCACCCCAAATCTCCTCACCTTTTCCAATCAAGACTTACCCACTAAACCATATCACAACCTTGCACTTCACCTTCTAGTCCTGGTTCACAAGAAAAAGGTCAAAAGGGTCTTGATGGATGGAGGCGCGAGCCTCAATATTTGTTCACTTAAACTTATAAAGAACTTGAGAATCTCAGAAGACTCCATCAACAAAAACAAAGGAATTACCATTAGAGCATATGATGACTAGGAAAGAGTGTCTCAAGGCACTATCAAGAGCCTAATCCAAGTAGGGCCATCTACTATAGAAACCACATGTCAGGTCCTCAACCTCGATTTTCCCTACAACATCCTCCTAGGATGCCCATGGATCCATGGAATGAAGGCGGTCGCCTCAACACTACACCAATGCATAAAATTTTCATATCAAAATGAGGAGGTCACAATACATGGTGATCTTGAGCTGTTCACCTATTACAAATACTTGGAAGCCAAGTTCTATAAAGTTCCCCAAGTGCCAAAAAATGATGAAGGCCCCTCCACTCCCTATATAGATCCATCTAACCTTTCCCCCACTTATGCGACAAAGACACCCTCCATCCCTGACATATCCGACATCAAGCTAATGATCCAAGACAATGGGTGTGGAGATTACATAATGAGAAAGAATTCTTTTGTTGTAGGAGAGTTACCTCCTTCTCCTAGGTCACATGGGAAACCCCAACCAGTTGAAACACCTGCCCACACTTTTAGGGAAGACCCTTCTATATTTCGCTGTTGGGGGATCTAAGTTGGGAAAATCTGGATGAAAGAGAAATTTAAAGCTCTCTATACCAAGATGAAAGGCCCACACCCACCCTACCCATGGATGAAGCTAGCAAATGACTGCAAATGATGCTTGGTATGGGCTACAATAGAAATGAAAGCCTTGGAAGGAACAATAATGGATGACTGGAGCCCATCATTATAGAAAGATGAATGAGAAATCTTGGCCTCAGATGTAACCCTCTGAGTATAACCATATGTGGCAGAGGTAACCCTATTAGAGCAGTCAGGACTCCCCCTCAATTATCGACAGTTGCCCTACGGTTACCAGTATCCATAGGTTTGCCCCTAGATAATTTCACCTTCGACATAACTGATGTATGTAGTAGTAGTGATGATGAGGATACCATAACCGACCTACCACACTTTTTGAAGACTCTTCCTTACTCATCATTAGTGCCTCACTCGGTGAGTCAGACCACCAAACTCACAAGATAAACCTAGTCTACCCACAACTCATCGACTACGACCAAAAAGGACCACCAGTTCTAGACACATTCAAAAATAATGAGTCTCTCTCAGAATTCATGGGACTAAGGGATACAATACCATGAGAAGATCACAAATTTGGATTCGACATCACACTGGACACATACACCTATTATGGGGAGACAATTGAGTCCTTCAGTCACAAAAGCAAAAAAATGAGAACATGCTCAGGGTCATTGAGTGAAAACCACACTGTGGCACTCTCTAACCATAGAATAGTAAAAATAAAGGACGCATCCAACAGGTGAAAACCTCTCTGAGGCACCGAAGGATTCAATCTTCCCCTCACCGCACTTCATCAAGAGAAATCAATAGTTCTAGAAGAACGGTGCAATCCTGTCAACCTGGGCACAAAAGAGCTACCACAAACGACTTTCTATGTTGAATCACTTCTCAGAGAAGAACAAGAACTCTTAGTGACATTCCTAAGAGAAAGAAAGGTGAACTTCACATGGACCTATGCTAACATGTCGGGTCTTGATCCGGAAGTCGTGGTTCATCACCTAGTTGTCTACCCAGGGGCAAAGCCAGTAAGACAAAAGTTGAGAAAGATGCACCCTTAGATAGTCTTGCTAGTCAAAGTGGAACTAAAAAAAATCCTGGATGCCAGTTTTATATGCCCAATTGATTATCCAGAATGATAGTCAAATCTTGTGCCAGTTTCAAAGCCGAATGGGGGCATCCGTATTTGCACTGATTTTAGAGACCTAAACAAAGCATGTCCTAAGGATAACTTTCCACTACCCAACATTGATATGATAGTGGACATGATGGATGAACACGAGATGCTATCACTGATGGATGGATTTTTCAGGGTACAACCAGATTATGATAGCAAAGGAAGACCGGCATAAGACAATGTTTACATGTTCATGGGGCATCTATTGCTAGAACATGATGCCATTTGGGCTAAAGAATGTGGGAGCAACATGTCAAAGGGCCATGACACTAATTTTTCACGACATGATTCACAAAACTGTGGAAGATTATGTGGATGATATATTGGCCAAGTCAAGGAAAACACAGGATCACATAGCAGCTCTAAGTGCCATCTTTGATAGATTGGAGAAATACAAGGTTAGACTTAACCCCAAGAAATGCGTCTTTGGGGTGCAATCAGGCAAACTCCTAGGATATATAGTTTCAATGAGAGGAATATAAGTGGATCCCAGTAAAGTCAAGGCAATCCTTGATATGGAAGCACCCAAGACACTAAAACAACTGAGAGGTCTGCAAGGCAGGCTCCAATCCATCCATAGATTCATAACACAACTAGCGAATAAACAAATCCCATACTCTCATCTACTCCACAAGGGAGTAACATACAAGTGGGAGGAAAAGTGTGATCAGACATTTAGTAAAATCAAAGAATATCTACTTACGCCACTAGTGTTAATGCCACCTACTCCAGGAAAACCACTAATTCTATACATTTCAGCAACCATGGCAGCTCTCGGTGCTCTATTAGCTCAACACGATGAAAATGGAAGAGAGAGAGCAATATGCTATATCAGCAGAACTATGGTGGGACATGAGATAAACTATACTCCTATTGAAAAATCTTGTCTAAGAGTCGTATTTGCAGCACATAAATTCAGACACTACATGATTGCTCATCAAATCAAGTTGATTGCGAAGATAGATCCTCTCAAATACCTGCTTTCTAGAGCCACTCTCACAAGACAAACAACCAAGTGGGTCATGATATTGATGAAACATGAAATTGAATATGTGGAGCACAAGGCTATCAAAGGACAAGTAATTGCAGATCAACTAGCAAAGGCTCCTATTTATGCAGAGAACCCACTCATTTCAAAATTCCCAGATGAATCAATATTGAGCCTAAGTGTTGTAGACCATTGGAAGATGTATTTTGATGGATCTTACACGCAACACAGATTAGGGGCAAGAATTTTCTTCATAACTCCCCAAGGAGACTACATACCCAAATATTACAAACTGTGATTTCCATGCACGAATAACATAGTAGAGTATGAGGCTCTTGTCATCGGCTTAAGGATTGCAATACAATGGCAGATCATGACTTTAAAGGTATATGGGGATTGTCAGCTTGTAATCAATCAGGTAAATGATGAATATCAGACAAAGGATGATAAGCTAACTCCATACAAGAAGTTATTCGAGAGCCTCAAAGAGTCATTCATTGATATCATATTTGAACAACTACCTAGAGAAAACAATAGAGCAACGGACACAATGGCGATAATTGGATCACTCTTGGAAATCCTGCGCAACGTCCCAAAGCAAGAATTCTTTGTAGAGCAACTTCTCGTACCAGCGTTCAAGGTACCAGAGTCTAAATTTGTGTGTGAAATCATTGGTCCTAATGATCCATGGTATCATGATGTTTACACCTACTTAAGAATAGGAGTCTTGCCAGTTGATATAACACCAAACCTTAAACAAGCCTTCGTGAAGAAGTCAACCCATTTTTTCATCCTAGGAGAAACCCTTTATCGTAGGAGCATTGAAGGAACCTTGTTGCATTGCCTGAACACTGAGGAAGCCCTGACTGCTTTAACTAAGGTACATAATGGAATTTGTGGATTGCACTTGAGTGGTATGACCTTGGCTAAGAAGTTGCTGAGAACTGGATACTACTGGCCAACAATGGAGCGGGATGGCCAACAATGGAGCGGGACGCGCATGATTTCATCAAAAAATGTTTACAATGTCAACAGTATGGGGACCTTATCCATGCACTAGCTAAAGAGCTTCATCTTATTGTTACACCTTGGCCCTTTTCACTGTGGGGGCTCAATCTCATCAAAAAAATCACACCCACCTCATCCAACAGCCACAAATTCATCATCGATGCCACATAGTACTTTACAAAGTGGGTCGAAGCCATTCCCATGACCTACATAACGAGAAATTAGATATCCAAGTTCATCTTGAACTACCTCATTTGTCGGTACGGTGTCTCCCAAGCTATTATCTTACATAATGGGACACCTTTCAAAAACTAGGATGTTCATGATTTATGTGAAAAATTCAATATCCAACATCACTTTTCCACTCCGTACTATCCCCAAGGCAATGGCCAAGCATAAGGCACTAATAAAACCATCTTGAAAATCCTTAAGAAGACAGTCAATGACGTTGGTCATGACTGGCATCTACAGCTAAATCTTGCCTTATGGGCCTACCGCACCAATATCGGCACGCCAATAGGTGCCACCTCATTCTCTCTGGTCTACAGATCAAAATCCATCGTCCCAATCAAGATCAAGCTCCCATCATTAAGGATATCACTACAAAACCTCATTAGAGATGAGGAATATCAGGTTTCAAGGTTAAATGAGCTAGAGTTATTAGATGAACGATGCATGGATGCTTTCAACCATCTATAGGTCTATCAAAACCGCCTAAAGCGTAGCTACAACAAGAAGATCAAGAGACGCACCTTCCAAGTCAGCGAACTTGTGCTAAAAGAGAACCAGAAGAATGTGCCAAACCTAGAAAGCAAAGAAAAATTTGAGCCCAACTGGTTGGGACCTTTCGTCATCACAACAAGCTATAAGTCAGGGGCATATCAATTATCAACACTTGAAGGCGAGTCTTTGCAGGAGCCCATGAACAACTCCCATCTCAAAAGTTTTATGCCTAAAATATTGCAAGGTATAGAACCAAAAAGTACAAAAAAATCAGAAAATGTCCTGAAAAAATGGTCATCCAGATGAAAACCTGGCAAATAGGCATCTTGGTGGCAACAAAAAAATAGAAAAATAGAAAAATCCAAAAAAAAAAGAAAAAGGATTGAAAACAGTAAAGAAAAAAATCGTCATCTAGTGAAAACCACTTCGGTAGTGCTTTGGACAAGTACCTTGGTGAAAACCTGGCAAACAGGCACCAAGCGTAAATAAAGCACTCTCTATCCACCAGGATCTTCATGGCCTATTTCGTGCACTCACTTATCCATTACATTCCATCTATCCTTCCACCATCCGTTCGCATCCATACCATAGCTTGATCTTGTGTTTGTATCATGTTCCACCCTAGTACTACTTGGCATGTTCCTAAGGTCAGTTTGTCCTACCTTTATTGAAGTAGTCTATCACATCACATTGGGGGCATGTTCCTGTACCTGCATCGGATTGGATTCATGAATATTCTTGTGATCTTTGAAACATCAAAAATCCAAAAACATTCAAAAAATCATATCAAAATCCAAAACATGTCGAAAATATGAAAATTAAAAAATAGAGTCATCCTACCTAACTACGTCATCTCTGAGCTTAAACGTAGGCAAGGTTGATCTTTGATCATCCCTCGAGAAATTTAGGTCAGTCCTTTAGGCATCCGTCGAAATGGCAATCCGTTTGCCCATCATTCTCATCATTGAGTCAAGTTTGTTGTTAGTCAAACTACGTGGTCTCTGCATGTATAACATAGGCAAGGCTAATCTATGGATTAGCTCTCGAGATCCCTAGGATAGGTCTTTAAGTTAGTCTCTTGGTCAAAATCTTGAAAATCCAAAACATTGGAAAATCTCAAAATTCTAAAAACAGCCTCAAAACATCTTAGAAAAAAAAAAACACCAAAAACATCCAAATATTTGGAAAAACCCAAAATGGTGCACCCGTCTCATCTCGCTCTCACTTGTGATAATAATAATTCATAATAAATTAGTCATCATTTTCATCCTTTAGTGATTCAGTCAGAAGCGAGTCTAGCAGGTTCAAACGTGAACACCTAATCATCAAAATCTCAAGTCTAGGTCAGTAAACAAGCAAGTTGATCAACTTGGAGTATCAATAGCTTATCATCCAATTAATCTCATCAAACCCTGATCAAAACATGTACTAGGATGTATCTTTCCCATGATGGACATCAACATCAGGTATCCCACTATAGTTTAGTCTTCCCTAGTAGTATGAAGAACATTAGCTTGTTTGTTTACTTTGTCTTTTCTTTGGATTTATCTTATTGTGCTCATTCCAAGGACCTATCAATGATGCCTAAATAAATAGGTTTAGAGAGAAAGGAATGGGGCAATGATCATTATCTTGTTTATCTACTGTGCTTGTTGGATATTCTTGTAAAATAACTTATTCATGTGTACTTTGTTTGGTTTGTAGGGAGGATGTTTTAGGTATCTTGTTGACCACATAGGAAGGCTTGATTTTCTATGTTTTGGTCTAAGATGTTTAGAATGTCTAAACTACATCCTAAATGAGGTTCCTTATGCTAAGTGTGAACATGAATACTCCTATATGATTTTCAAGTCAAAGTCCATCACACTAGGTACAATGCCATCCTGGTTCTTTATACCGTGATGCATCGTACCTATGTGTGTTATTAAACATAAAGTAAGTGTCCCTTTAAAAATACTGACTCTTGGTAAGCAAATCATCAACATTTAATAACTTGTTGGATCTCTTTTCTTCTATCTTCTTTCCATACTAACACAATACCATGACAGTTAATCAGAACATCACTAATGCATCCATCCTACATCCACAAAATCATCAGCATACATACATAAAATATCATATAGATCATACCACATCATGTCATTTCACATTATCATCTAGTTATGAGGAATAATATAGATTTGTTATTCTAAGTATCGTAAGAAATCATTTCATTACATTCATCTCATATCATACATTACATGAATCATTAAAGGTATAATAGAAATCATTAGCATCCATTATCATTGCATAATCAGTCGCATATCATTTGCATCATTAATCATTTGGATATCATTACATAATCATTTGCATACACTGCATCCATACGATTGTCATCAAAATGCATAGAAAAATTTAAAAATAAACGCATCCATAATCATCATCACATCATGTAGAAACATACATCATATTGCATGAGCATAAAATAAAAGCATTTCATAACATCTCATAGCACTTAGGAAATTAAAATGCATTCATACATCATACATCATAGAACATCTCATAAATAGGACCATATCATATATATCATCAAAATATACAACTGTCATGGTACAAAAAAATCGGATCAAGTGTATACATCAAGATATATGATACAATTGGGGCAATACGTATCAAAGCCCATGAATCAAAAAATGGATAACTACCTATGATGAAAGACTAGCCCTACTGGTTGTGCCCCTCCCCCTCTAGTCTCTCAACATGGTCCCTGGGAGGCCTCATCCTTGTCTGCTGAGAAAAGTCTGGCACCCGACTAGCTAGTGGAACTGCCTACCTGTAATGCTGCTAGTAGTACTCGACCTCTCTAACCACCTCTCGCTATGCCCTTAAAGGTACTGTTCAACCCTGGGAGAATGAGGTTGTACTCTCTAGTTGTCTCCTCTGGCCGATCTCCTGATCCCTCTCAGACCGGGCCTAGTCCCTCTTAATAGTAACTACCAAAATCTACTGTCTGGCCCGATCTTTCTCTGCCGTCAATACCTGAACTTGACCCTGCATCTATTGGATCAATGCATCCCTATGGTCTGGTTGCCCTGGTGGTTGCTGATTTGGGACCTCTCTATCCCTGTCTCTGGGCTGATCATCCTATGCAGGGATCTCATGAATCTCTACCCGTGGAGGTGTAAACTGTGCCTGATCCCTGGGCGGTGTCTGATGAGGAGGTGGTCTACCTCCTCCTCTATCTCCATCCCCATCTTGATCACCATCCCCTTTGCCACCCCATCCCCTGCCCCTACCAGCTGACCTACCTCTTGACCTTCATCGTGGAAGAACTGTACCTAGAACTATCAAGTTGAGAGGAGGCCTGAACCAAGCTCTGTACGCCTGAGTAACCCCTACATCTACCAGCCCCTGATCATGTGGCCACGACCTGACCACTAACTATCTAAATGAGACTACTACCTCCTGTGCCAGAATGGGCTGGCCCCATGTTGTCTCTCATGTGGAACGAGCGACGATCACCATGTACTGATCATTCGGCCTATCTTGAACATCACCAAACTGGCAAGCCACTCTATCTGGAAGATACCACTCTATCATGGTGTGCTCTTGGCCTTGCATCCATCTATCCTGTCGAGCAAAGAATAGCTACTCAAGATCATCATACCACGGGCATATACCCATATAGGGCCTACAAACAAACTCTCACATCTCATTGAGAACTCGTCGCCAATGGGCGATGCCTCTTGTACATGTATGAGTAAAACGAATCTGGGCTCCCCCATACTGCCAAATAATAGGATCATCAATATCCAGAACCATCGGAGTAACTTTCAGATGAAGCACTGGAATCCACTCCCATGCTCAGATGTGTAGAAGAGTGACCCCAGTCCTGACAACCGTAATGTCAAGATATGCAAACTCATGGAGATCCCTGTATAGTGAGGCCAACATAACTGGCCCCCAAGCAAAACACTTCCTGCGAATGACCATCCACTCCCAAGCTAGCCCCCAGCTCAGACTAAAGTATCGGCCTCGCCGATCTGGTGCCACAAGATCTGATATAATGGTGGCAACAATCAATCTATAGGTGGGCACTACACCCTGGTACCTCTCCAAGTCTATTTGTCCCTCGAAAAATTAAATCTCATTAAGACCCATCACATCGTAGCAAGCATCCCTACCAGCATCTGGATCATAAATGACTCTCTCTCCATGAATAGGCAGTCGTAGGATGCACCAAACATCCTTGAGTGTAACAGTGGCCTCACCGACGGGAAGATGGATAGAGGAGGTCTCATTTTGCCATCGCTCCACCAAAGCTGTCATCATCCCCAAGTGGGTCTGAATAGGATGAACATACGCAACAAACCTTAGGCCGAGAATACCAAGATGCTCTTGGAGGAATATGTGCATACCATCTAATCTACGGAGCACCGACCATCTATGCTCCCTCGAGTGAAGTATATCGAGGTCCTCCTGCACAAGAGAAACCATCGTGTGAAGTCTCATAAAAAAATCTACCTCCCACGTCAACTTTTCACATTTGAAACAACAAATGTGGCGCAGTTTGTAAAGTTGTAAACTGCGCCGCCGCGATAAAGTTTGTCAAATCCCTAATTCCAAAATGCGTCGTGCGGTCCGATTTGCACATGTGGCTGACTTTGTGCTCTAATTCCTAATTCCAAAATGCTCTACGCAACTTGATTTGCATATGCAGCTGACTTTGTGCTCAAATCCCTAATTCCAAAATGCACCGTGCGGTCTGATTTGCATATGCAGCTGAATTTGTGCTCAAACCTTCAAACTACGCCACGCGGTCCAATTTGCATATGCAGTTGAATTTGGCCGAAACCCTAATTTTTGTAACTGGCCCGCAGTGACGTTAATCTCATATGCAACATAGTTTGAGGCTGTGCAATGCCAATTAAGCATTTGCAATGGTGCTATATAGTGTCGCTTGACCTAAAGTTGACTTGGACCCTATTAAATGCACGTAAAATGAAAAAAATTAAAAGTCGAGATAGGGGTACATGCCACGGGTCCTGCACTGGTTGGCCGCCGGTGCACTCGTACCCTCTCTGAAACATGCCTAGGAAGTTGTCGTTGCACCATCTCGATCAAAACTGAGAGCTCAAAATGCAAAAATTTCTAAAGGCTAAGTGTGCAAATGAATTGAAAGTGACCCCTCAGGGTCTATTTAAGCTTGCAAATTAGGGTTTTTTGACCTAATTTGACCATCCAGCTAGGGTTTTGGTCTCCAAATCCCATTTTTTGACCAAACAAGGGCCATGTTGCATCTTTTTTAGTGTTTTAACGCATTTTTTGGCATCCTGGGGCATTTTTGGACCTGTCGGGCACCTTGTCCTCTTTTTTCGTGAGATCATCCAAAAATCAAAATTTTTGTCTGATCTCCCAAGGGGGAAACATATCAGCATAATCCTTTTGCTGGGGCAGCAATGGGGCATCCAAAAAAATCAAGAAATTTTTGAACTTTGATCACAATAGTTTATTCTTTGAACCAATACAACAAGTGCATTGCTTCAAAGAGGGTCAAAATGTAGACATGGAAAATTGACCAACACACTTGATCCAATTACTAACATCATTTCGTCCTAAATCATACTCCCAACTTATCATCACTCTTCATCCCTTAGTTAAATAAATCATTATTTATCTAATTAAGTCATTCTTTCCTGTTGATTAAATTAATCAATTTAATTTAATTAACCCTAGGTCTCTGTTCATTTAAATAATTCATTTTATTTAGATTAAGTCTCTAAAGTCTTCTTATTAAATTGAATAAATTAAACCTTATTTAATTTAATCTAACATTATCCCCTTTAGTTAAGTAAATCAAAATCATTTATTTAATTAAATCTTTATTCTCAATTCTTGATTTAAATTAACTCATAAATTCAAGTCAAAATTGTCACATCTCCTAATCTCCTATTAAATTAACTAACCTTTGGTTAATTTAATCCTAATCATGTCCCATCCTCTAGCTTTTACCACTTGCACATGAAAATAGATTTAATTCATTTATTAAATCTCTATTTTCCCTCACATGGCATAAAAGGAGAATATTCCCTCAAATTTGAATTCAAATTCAAGTGGACTTGGTCCTTCCAACAAGGCATTTATTTCACCTTACAAATCCTTTTGCCTTGAGCCAAGTGGCCATAACTCCATTTTCTTCCCTCTCCAACAAGTCATTTCACTAATTTGAAATTCCACCTAATATCATTTATTGGCACTTTGATCAAAATGTGCACAACTTTCACCCATTCACATCTTGACAAGTGGCACTTGGCCATTGGATGTTGAATGATCCCACATTGCTCAAATATTGCTCATTCTTCCAATTTGAAATCTATAAATGAGAGACTCTTCCTCTCATTTAGGATTTACAACTTAGAGCAAAGTTACTCTCCTCACATTGAGAGCTAATTTTATCCATTTTATATCAAGTGTTCATTGTTTTATGGTTTCATAGCTAGGTTATGCCAAAATTTCATCAAGGAGCTTCAACCATCATCAAACCATCAAAGAGCTTACAAAGGAGTTGGGAAAGGGTCAATTTCTACACATAATTGGCACCAATTCCCCCATGGGATCAAGAGTTTGATTTGCATTGAATAAGATTTGATAGATTTTTTTCATTTTTATTTGTGATCTTCATCTCATTTCTTACTCTTTGCAATTATAAATGGATTTCATGGGGAATCTTGATTCTCACTTGCATTTGATCTAACATTGTGTTTATTTGCTATGTTTTTGCAGGTATAGGATTGGGGTTCACACCTTGATAAGAAATCTCCAGGTTGTATTGTACGCCTCATTAAATGCATAGACAATGCCTTGAAACATGCGGGATGAACAACACATCGCCTTGTCGCGGAAAGCTGAAACTTTATAACTCAAAATTGAGAGTTATGAAGTTATGAAAACTTTTGACTTCCCGACTACACTATAGACCAACACACTTGATCCTACAAAGGAGGGACAAGTCAAACCATCAGAAGATTAGGGAAAACACAAACCCGATGACAAGGTTTAAAAACATCGGGCGCTAGTGACTTAGGTTTCAAAACTTAAAGAACATGCAACAAGAGGTTAGAAACTGTAAGGACCCTACGACAAAGGAAAAATTGAAGGCAAAGTCTTAGAATCGGGCGGAAAATGAAAAAAAAAGACCAAGAAAGATAAGATTTTAATATTACATGATACATATAATACCCATAGGTAACATGACGTTAGCTAAGAAACTATTGAGGATGGGATACTATTGGCCAACCATGAAAAAGGAAGCTCATGAATATGTGTAGAAGTGTGTCCAGTGTCAACAACATGGAGATATGATTCATGCACCAACGTAGGAATTGCAACCAATGATCACACCTTGGCCTTTTTCACAGTGGGGTCTTGACCTCATAGGCAAAATTACCCCAACCTCATCTAATGGCCACAAGTTTATCATAACTGCCACTGAGCACTTCACTAAGTGGGTAGAAGCCATTCCTATGATCTACATAACGGGGAAGAAAATAACCAAGTTTATCTTGAGCTACCTCATTTACCGTTATGGTGTCCCACAAACCCTAATCTTAGACAATGGAACACCCTTTAAGAATTAGGATGTGAAAGAGCTATGTCAAAGATTCAACATCCAACACTGATTCTCTACCCCATATTATTCCCAAGGAAATGACCAAGCAAAGGCTACAAATAAAACTATCCTAAAAATACTGAAGAAGACAATCAATGAAGCTAGTCACAACTAGCATTTGTAGCTAAATCTCACTCTCTGGGCCTATCAAACCAGTATCCTCACACCAATAGGTGCAACCCCTTTCTCCTTGGTCTATGGATTAGAAGTTATCCTGTCTATTGAGGTTGAGCTCCCATCATTGCGAGTGTCACTATAGAACCTGATCACCGATGAATAATACAAAGTATCTCAGCTAAATGAGCTAGAATTCTTGGACGAGCATCATATCGATGCCCTCAATCACTTGCAAGTATCGAAATTGACTAAAACAAAGCTATAAAAAGAAGATCAAATGTCGGTCTTTCCAGGTAGGAGATATTGTTCTAAAGAAAAATGAAAAGAAGCTACCAGATTAGGACGATAAAGGAAAGTTTAAGCCTAACTGGTTGGGTCCCTTTGTCGTCACAACAAGCTATGGATCAAGAGCATATCGGCTATCACCACCTAAAGGTGAACGCTTGCAGGAACCAACTAACACCTTCTCTTGCATTTCAAATTTTTTTATGCCTAGTCTTGAAGGGTATAAACTTTAAAATACAAAAAAAATAAAAATGATCAAAATCCAAAAAAAAAAGAGAAAAAGGATTGAAAAAAGTAAATAAAAAAATCGTCCTCTAGTGAAAACCACTTCGGTGGTGCTTTGGGCAAGTACCTTGGTGAAAACCTGGCAAACAAATGCCTCACGTAAATAAAGAACCTCCATCTATTCTTTGGCTCTTTTGTCCTATCATTCTTTGTACTATCATTCATTAATCACCCATCCACATCCTTATTGTGGCTTGATGATGTGAAGTATCGTATCCCTTTAGTGCTACTTGGCATATTTCTAAGGTTAGTTTGTCTTGCCTGTATCGAAGTAGTCTAACTTGTAACGTTGAGGGAAATTCTTTATGGATCATATCAGGTTCTTGTATATCTTGGGGTTATTCAGAAATCTCATCGAAAATCCCAAAAAAATTCATAAAATGTTCATTAGAAAATCCAAAACATTTACAAAATCCTGCACAGCTAAAATCCAAAAACATTCGCAAAATTGTAAAGTCAAAATCCAAAACATCCGGAAAATCATCAAAATCCCTAAAAAGGTCAAAAATCCAAAATCCAAAAATGGTTCCCTTGTCCAACTACATCGTATTTGAGCTTGAACGTGGGCAAGGCCATCATTGATGTGCCCTTGAGACACCCTAGGTCAGTCCTTTAGGAGTCCATCATAATAAACTGACATTTCCATCACCTATTTATATCTCTATTAATAAGTCAAGTCTATCGAACTACGTAGGCAAGGCCATCATTGATGTGCCCCCCAGGCCCCTAGGATAGGTCTTTTAGCTTAGGTTCTTGGTCGAAAAACTCAACAAATCTCTTAACATTCAAATATTCCAAAACTCCTAAAAAACATCCAAATATCGAAAAACCTCAAAAACATTCAAATATCAGAAAATACCAAAAGCATAAGAAGAAATTCAAAAAAACTCTAAAAAGCCTCAAATAACCGAAAAACCCAAAACATTTGCATAAACTTTAAATAAAAGACCAAAAACAGCCTCAAAACATTTTCAAAATACCAAAAAACATTGAAATATTTAAAAAAACCCAAAACCATCCATCCCATCTCGCTTTCACCCATAAGAAACCTTCACCCATAATAAATCAAGTGTCACCTTCAACCTTTAGCAAAGAAAATAGAAAGCAAGTATAGCGAGTCATAAAGTGAAAACTTAATTGTGAAAATATAAATCTTGAGATCATAGGTAAATGCGTCAGTGAAGTTTGTATCAACGGCTTATCATAAATCTCTTCAACATCCTAACATCAAAAAACCATCTGATCAACATGTCCTAGGATGCATCCTTCTTATGATGGACATCTGTATTAGAAATCACCTTAGCTAAAGTTAAATTGGCAAGAGATATAGATAACACTGACAGTTTGTTTTTGATCTTTTCTTGTGATTTATCTTAATGACCCATTTCGAGGACCTCTTGATGATGTCTATCAAAATGATTTAGAGAGAAAGGAATGGGGCATCAATCATTATATTTCATTTGCTATGCTTGTGGGTATTCTTGTAAAATAATCTTGGCGCATAGTTGTGTGTGGGAAGTTTGTTTGGAGTACGTTGTTGACTATTGTGTATGCTTTGGTCCAATCTATTCTAAGCTTTTAACTTACATTCCAATGAGGTTTCCGTATGTCAAGATGTGAACAAGGACTATCCTATCTGTTTGCAAAGTCAAAGTCTATTACACTAGATACAACGGTGTCCTGGGTATCAATACCTTGATGCATCATGTCTATGTATTATATCAAACAATAAGGAACAACGGAAAATCCCAATCTCAATATGTGAGCATCTCATCATCCTGCATCTTGCATTGTCTCGCCACGATCTCTAATAAAGTCTCGATGGATTATGGACTTGTTGGAATTTTGAAGCAATCATTCAAATCGATGGTCAAGTCATTCTTTATTCTTCTATATTCTCTCTATACTAACCTGGTATCTTGATAGTCAACAAAAACATCATCAAATGCATCCATTCTTCATCCACAAATCATTAGTACACATGCATCTCATAATCATAGCACATCCATCAACATAATCATTGCATATCGCATCATACATTCTGCATCATCATTTAAGTTGTGACGAATAATATAGATTTATTATTCTAAGAATCTTAAGTTGTTACATATCATACATGCATTACATCTAGCATAAGAATTTGCATTATCCATCCATACATCTATATGCATACATCATCATCTCATCATAAAATTGCATAGAAAATACACAAAAAGAAATACATCCATAACATTTGCATACATGATCATAGCATAAAACGTTTGTACATCATAGCATATCATGAAAAGAATACTGAAAAATAATATAACATTGCATCCATAGCATTGCATAAGCATAAGCATAAATAAATTGCATCCATACATGATCAAATCACATAAGCACATCAATGCATCCATACATCATAAGCATGAAATAAGACGAACACATCATATCAAATCTGTATCCGTATTATATATATATCAAAAAAATGAGTGTCAAGGTACAAAATCTGGATCAATGTGTGCATATGATAAATACAATATCCACGAGGCTATCAAAAATGAGCCCATGAATGTATATCTGTATCAAAGAATCGGGCAACAAAATATCAAAAGTGTATACATCAAAAGCTATCCTTGATGGCTACACCCCTCTTTGGCCTGCCTCTCTAGCTGCTCCTTAGCTCTCGGCCGTGCATCACTACATTGTGAAAAGTCAGGCTATCTAATTGCCTTTGGTACATCCTAGTGATAATGCATCCTATAATATGCAACCTCTGTCATGGCCTCTCTATACAATCTTGTTGAGACTGTCTTGCTCTGTGCTGCTACTGTCATGACCTCTATCTGGTGTCATCGACAAATCTCATGATCCCTCTCAACAGATACAACCTGTAACTGCTGCACAACATGGTCTCTCTCTCTGTGGTCATGGCCACCACCTACTATCTGGCCTGGTCCTGCTCAACCATAATAACCAAAATCTACTAACGGGCTTGATCCGACTCACTTGTCAAAGTCTGCACCTGTTGCTGTAGCTGATGTATCTATGCATCCTTGGTATCTGGTGGTGGTGGTGGTGCTACTTTCTCTTGTCCTCCCTACTACTGAATGGGTGGCTATTGTGGAACCTACTATCCCTGTGGTGGTGCCCCCTGAACCTGTCCATCATGGCCATCTTGGACAACTTGCTCATGTCCCTGTCCTCTGCCTCTACCTACACCTCTCCCTCTGGGCCTCCCTCACGATGGAGCACCTGCTGGATCTGTCAAATGTCGAGGAGGTGTGAACCACACATCATAAGTAGGCGTAGTCAGTGCTACTGCTTGAACCTGGTCATAGGCCCATGGCTAAGCCACCAATTGTCTAAAGCTCTCCATTGCCTTTGGAGCTGAATAGTAGGTCCCCATGTGGGAACCTCTTGAGCCGACTTAGCAAAAATAGCCCTATATGCATCATATGGCCTATCTTGTGGCTCCCTAAACTGACGAGGCACCTTTTCTGGTAAATATATCTCGATAATGGTATGCTCATGACCCTGCATGTATATCGAGTATGGCTGGTGAAGAATAACTATTGGGCATCGTCATACCACATTGGCATCTGAAGCTAGGGTCGCCATCAGAAAGCTGTCATGTCATTAGTAACCCATTGCCAGTATGAGAGCCCAATCTGTCCAGTGTGATGAAGAGTGATCATATTCCTATACTGCCAGATCACAAGATCATCTAGCTCCACATCAGCCATCTGTGCGATCGGTCAGAGAACAAAAATGTGCTCCCATGCCCAAATATGAAGCAAGGTCACCCCTGTGCCAATGGCCCTGCCGTCACAATAAACAAAGTCGTGCATATCATGATATAGTGAAGTGAGCATCACTGGCCCCCATGCAAACTGTGTCATCCTGTTTAACATCTTGTGCCATGCTAGGCCCCATCCTTGGCTAAATCCCTTGTTGTGTTGGTTCAGGGAAACCAAACTTGAAATGATGGCTATAATGATCAATCGAAAGATGGGCACGTGACCTCTATACATCTCGAGATCAATCTGTGATGTCACAGGATCAATATGCTCCAACTCCATCACCTTGTGACATGAATCAAATCCGACATCCACATTGTAAATCATGCGACCATGTATAGGCAAATGAAAAATATGCCATACATCCTCCAAGGTCATGATCACCTCGCCTGTCGGAAGGTGAAATGACAAAGTCTCACTATGCCATCTCTCACACAAAGCAGTCATGATGCTAAGTGGGTTTGGATGATGGGAATGTATGCAACATACCAAAGGCCGATCTCCCCCAGGTGCTCCTGGCGTAACTAAAAAATTACCTATTCACTCCAAAATTGTGGGTTTATGCTCACGCGACATCAGTGGTGGAATACTCTCTTGCATCCATGAAGCGCACAACGTCAGGAAATTGAAGAAATTTGACTCAATTTGGAATTTTTGGCTACAAAATCACAATAGTGTCGCCATATTTAAATTTCAAATTGTGACGCCCGAAGGCATTTCAAATTACAAATCGCAAGATGTGTCACCAAACACATAGGCATCGCGATTTAACCTTTGGCAACCCTAACCCTAATTTCTAAATCGATAAGTGCGTCACTATACAAGCATGCGTCGCCATTTAAAATTAGAAACCCTAATTTTAAATCATGAATAGCATTGCCATATACATATGTGTCACTATAATTCATTTTAGCATTGCCGATTGCAAAACGAGCGTTGTTATATAGCGATGCCGTTAAAGTTTAAAATTCAAAGCGTAATAAATGCATCAAAAAGTCAAATTTGAAATCAAGTTTTGAGTTACATACCGTTGGTCCTAAGCCTAGAAGCCATTAGTGCTCTCGAACTTGATCAGAAATGTGTCATGGGAGCTCTTGGTGCACCATTTTGTCAGAGGGTTAGAGCTCAAAATAACAAGAATCATCAAGGTGTGAATGCACAAATGAATTGAAAGTGACCCTTCTTGGCTTATTTATGTTGGAAAATTAGGGTTTTTGCCCTAATTTCACCTTCAAGCTAGGGTTTATCATTATTTTCACCAACTTTTCCAATCAAAGCCTAATTTTCCAATCAGAGCCTAATTTTGCCAATCAGAGCCTAATTTTGCATCATTTTCTACGTTTTTGGCATAATTCTTGCATCCCAGAGCCTTTTTGGACCCCCTGGGGCAGCTTTTAACCTTTATCAGGAAATCAATCCAAAATTCAAAATTTTAGCCTGATTTCTTGAGGGGGAAGGGAATCAGTTTTATCCTTTTTCCGAGGCATCTAAAAAATTAGAATTTTTTGATTTTTTTATTTGGGTAGCAGTTTTTAATCCAAAGAGCGTTATTCTTTGAACCGAAACAACATGTACCTCGCTTCAAAGAGGGGCAACATGTAGACACTGAAAAATGTCCTGAATGATAGCATACACTCAAAACAGATACTAACATCATTTTCTCTTTAAATTCATCCTCTTTTCGCTTAATTAATTGAATTAGACTAGCTAATTAATTGCATCATTTTCGTCTATTAACCCAACATATCAAATCGGGTTAATTCACCCTCTTTCACGCTAACATTTTGTCCTATTAAATTAAATAAATCAAAATATTTAATTTAATTCCTTAAGTCTTCTAATTTAATTAAATAACCCTAAGTTATTTAATTAAATGTCATTTTATCTCCCCCATTCATTAAATTATTTAATTTAATGAATATCACTTTAATTTTTCAAATCCCCTAATTGTGTGATTAAACATTGTTTAATTAACAATTAAACTAATTTTCCTCTAAAAGGGGAATATTCCCATGGAATATTCCTTATCTCCTTTTTTTACACAATTAAAACTTTCTTTTAATTTGCAAAATATCTTTATCCTCACCCATGAGAATATTCTAAAAGAATATTCTCTCTCCTCTAATCATCTCACTTGGCTTTAAATGCAAGTTATCTTGTAACCTCTTGAGCAAGTCACCTTGTGACCTATGTGTGCAGGTCAAAAGTGTGTTTTTTTGGAATAAATGTGAGCCCTTGATTAAATATCATCTTGCATTCTCATTCGTTGATGAGAATCCATGATCCATGCCTCTTCTTTCCTCCATCCTTGACCATTGATTAATATTTTTGATCTCAACCCTCTATTTCTCATTTGCTTTCCTATAAATAGAACCCTATTTGGAGACAAATAGATCCATCTTTCAATTGCAAACTTATGCTCTTGAATTCACTCACACTCACACTCATACTTTGCATACTTTTAGCTCGTTTTAGTTTATTTTTAGTTACATAATAGCTTCATGCTTGCATTAAAGGCTTCCATGCATCCATCTTAGCTTGTTTAAAAATTAGGGTTTGAATATTTTAGCTTAGAAGTAGCTTAGATTACCTTAGCAATTGCATACTTATTCATTTTTAGCATAAATCAAGTTTTAATCTATTTTATCACAATGGTTTCATCGATTTTCTTCCATAGAATCGATTGAAACTAGCTCACTGATCACAGGATTGGTAAAGGGTCATTTTTCCACATCAACACGACACCAATTCCAAAATGGGATAAGTTTCAAATGGGTTAGAGTAGGAATTTAATTGTTTTCATAGTTTGTAGTTTTTAGTTTCAATGAATTCTTAGTTTAAAATTTAAATTTGAATGATGTTGTTTTTAAGATTGAGCTTTAGTGGATAAATTATGCTTTGATTCATCATGGATCAAGCATAATCGACCCACCCTGATGATCCTCATCTCACAGGGAGCTAGAGGTCAAGAGTTGAGATGGAACAAAAGGCTCTTGCTCAACCATCAAAGTTTCCATCATGGCCATTTTCGACGGAGGGAGAGACTCCTGGATGGGAGCAGGAGGGAGAGGCTAAGAGGAGGTTGGAGCAACATTTGGGGGGAGTTGGCTCTAACGCCTTAGTGGTAGGCCTCTTCCCATTCACTGCCTTGGGAGTAGGAGTGGTAGGAGGCCACAAAGGTTGAGACATAGAGGACTCCCCATGGGGACCCTTCCTCTTACCATACCGAACGGGCCTAGGCACCGTGGGTAGAACGAGAATTTTGAACGTCGAACACTTGGGCTTTCGCCAAGTGGGCACCATAGGATTTTCTAAAAAACACCCAGGAGTAGAATTCGATAATGCCATAATAGGGCGAAAGGGATTGACAGGTGGGACAACAGCCATAGAAGAAGAAGAAGAGTGTGAAACATGCTTCTCCTTTTCTCTTTTTCGATCCAAGGTAGCATCACTATCAACCTTTAGGCAAGCCCTATGTGAGATGGAACATGGAGATGGAGGGTATCTCACTTTAGGCAATAAGTACCCACTCTTGTACTTTGTATAGGTCCAGTACAAGCGGTCTGTCCTAGGAGGAAGCAGACAAACTGGTGTAGGCCAAAAGTGATCCAACAAATAGCTACCATGTGCTACCGGTGGTTTATAGTTGGTGTCATGGATTACATGCATTGAACCCTCATGGATGAACTTCAGACATTTATGCACTACTGAGGGAACTCCATTCATATCGACTAACCAGGGGATACCTAGTTTCACCTTGAAGAGTTTGTACCTAGAGATTATGTCAAAGAGAAAGTTTATTGACTTAGGTCCAACTAAAATAGACAAGGTGATGCAACCAAGGGGAGGTATAGAAAGTTTTTTATGTGTACATATGGTACTCTCAGATGCGTCATACCCATCTTTGTGTAGGAAATTGATCAATGTAATCTCCTTAGTAATGACATTCACCTAACACGTTGGGTCAACAAGAACACCTGTTACAATGTTTTCGTTGATTCACGTGAAAATGTATAGAGGAGATGGATCTCTATTATAACCCATCCACAGGTCTTGCGAGGTGAAAGTTATACCAGGATAACCACTCGCAGGTTGCACGTATGGGAAGGGAAGGTGTAAAAAGGAAGCCAACACATACATTGGATGCAACTTTCATAGAGCCCCCAAAGGTTTCATGATTAGATAGTGACCCAATTAAGGTTTCATTCTGTAATGCTTACAAAACCTTCCAACTACGACACTAGGGGTCGTAGGTTGGGTTGCAAGGCTAGGTGCCTCACAACACTCACACCCACAATGCTCCTAGGATACGAGGAAAGGAACTTTCAACATCGTTAAATGAAACCAAAATGGTTCACGTCGGGTTCACCAAAATGTAAGGTAGGGGGACCAACTACACCAAGGATCCAAGTCATGGAGAGTTGAGAGCGGAGGGCTACCCTATCTTACCTCAAGCTAATGGGTGTTTAGGGCAAGGATAAAGAATGAAGAGAACTCTCTAGTGATTTTGTCACTATAGATCTAAAAACCTAAATGGGGCTAGATGAGCCGGTTTCTAGAATTTGAACTACACCTCAAACGACTCTCTACTCGAAGATGGAAATGTGGGTCAAGGATGACAATGTGACGTGCTGGCGTCTCTCTGGTGTGTTGGCGTTTGTACGACCATAAAGTGTGAAATGCAATTCAGGAAATGAGAAAACCTACTAACTGTCTAGTTGACTAAGTTTAATGAAATAAACAAAATGATAAAATATGAGAAATAACTATATAAATGGTAAAGAAGGTAGATGAAATTAAGGGTGACGAAGACAAACTCACTAAGATTTGAGTTCGCCAGTGAGATCCACACACACACACACCTACACATAGCCAAGAAGGGAAAAATGTTGGGGCTGTATAGGGGTTTGCCTCAGTCAAACCCCCGCTTTGGTGTTTCCACCTCCACGGATAGCCAAGAAAGCCATGAAGTAGAAAATGCGATAAAGGAAAGAAGAATACTGAACACTAAAAAATATACAATGCTACTCTATCAAACCACAACAAGAAAGGATAGTGAAGAAATACCACCTCCACCCAAAGGCACTCAAAGGCCAATGAAGGGAGAATGCAAGACAATGAGCTCAGAAAAGTTGACACAACTACAGTGGTGACGAAGGGAGGTCTCCCAAGACTCCAAGGTCTCAACTTCTATTGTAACACAACACGTACAAAAATGAAGTTGATGAAGAAACAAGTTGTTGTGTAATGCTCAATGGATGCCAAAGAGTTCAAGCAAATTTACAGAATTGTGAAGAAGATGAAATAGATTGCTGAAGAGATGAAGTGATAGTGAAAATTATGCATTTGAAGGAAGATTAGGAGGGAAAGATCCATTTTTGGGCCGAATGGTCGACACAGAGGCATTACACTTCATGCCCAATGGAGAACATAGCGTCCCTGTGGACTCCAGAGGTAGGAATTTGTTAAGGCCGATAGCATGCTGCGTAGACGTCCATGCACCGCGCTTGCGTCCCCAACAAATATTCCCCCACCTACACAAAAATAGGCAACAAGTGGATGCGAGGCAGATGGGTGATGTGGAATTTTGCATTCAGGTTTGATTTTCTAAGGTGGAGGGATGCCAAAGGGGAATTTACACAAGGGGTGTGAATTCACTCCTATACAATGACAGGCTAGATGTGCAAGTGTGAAATTTCTATGGGGTGTAATTTTATGACACTACATTTTACCCTCACTTTAGTGAGCTGATTTTTTGAGAAAATCAACTACACTTTAAAGTAGCTAAGAAGACATAAATGCTAATTTTGAAAATGTTACAATTTTTTGTGAAAAATGATATTGTAGAGGCCACAAAGGTCAAGCAGGATGATACTAACGATGCCCCGTATGTTTGAGCTTAGCGAGAAACTACAACACTTGACGTGAAGTTTCTTTCTATAAAACTCAAAATTGGATCAGTTTCAAAATCAGAAGAAGCTACCACGACAAGAAAAATGCTTAGGAATTTTTTAGTGAATTAGAAGAAACAATGTGATGAAGAGGTGAGTATATTCCCCTCCTATTTTTGCCCCCAGACAATTGGATGAAAACAAGAAGGTTGGAAAGGACATTTTTAGCGTAAATAATAGGAAAAAATGAGCTTATATATGTCGGGTGTGGGCCGATGGAAGGGTCATTTCACTATTCACCATGAGGAGTTTGTTGTCTTTCTTAGAGATTTGTCAGAAAAATGTATGGTAGAAAAGACTATCAGCTTCCAAGGATCGACCAATTGCACACTGATGTGGTGAGGGGCAAGCCATCGGATGAGGTATGAGAAAATTTTCTTCCTAACTTGTTATTTTGGTCAGTTTTTTAGCCTTAGAATTTTTTTGAGTAGAGTGGGTGTCTAATCAGTGCAATGACATCCGTTGGATGCACTGGTGTCTTGTCGACATGATAAGGTCTATCAACCATGTTGGCATCTAGCTTGCATAATATTTCATCCAATTCAGCCTCAGATGCCAGTGGGTTGCGTAGACATCTGACTAGCATGTTGTAGTCTCCGAGATAGACTTAGAATTTTTTTGATGATGTAGATTAGAAAGTTCTTGAGATGTAGAATAGGGAAGGGATTGTTCTGACATGATATTTTATTTTTTCATAGGATTTGCCTAAGATCCATGAGCACAATGGTGGTGCGATCCTATCACTGTTGTGGGGTCAAAACCAAGAGATCAACATCGATGACTATAGATTGCTACAATGGGTCAGGCTATGGTGGGTCTACACCATGCCTGAGATTTGATTCGATGTGCCCATGTTGATGGTTCTTATGGAGAGGTGGGACATAGAAACCTCCACATTTAATCTCCCCATCGAGGAGATGACAATCACATTAGAGGATGTCTACTACATCCTTTGTTTTCCCATTCGTAGAGAGCGAGAGGCCTATGAGGAGGGCTAGAAAGTCTAAGACACATATGAAACACAATAGTACTACCTTGGGTGCATGATCCCAGAGGACACGACATGCCACATATACATACGGTGGCTCTAGTAGGGTCGTGTGGTGATGCCCTTGGTGCATTGTGTGATGATCACAATGGTCGCATTGCAAGTTGCAATAAATGGGTGAGGCATGCACCTCCACGTAGGTCTTATCCACTAGATCTAAGAGATGGAGGAGTAGAGTATCATATTCAATTGGGTTAGAGCATGCTAGCCCACCTATACCACAACCTCAAATAGTACGTGCATTATGAGTACCATAGTATCACCACCTGTATGCTACTTTAGCTGCAGATGTTTGAGCACATTCGATGCAGATGATCGAATGCATATCCCAGGGCCTAACACACTACTTTCCTTGAGTGCACATGTACCCATTGATGCATGATTAGTAGTACAATGATTTGTTATTTTGGTGATAGAGATTTGAAATTTTATGAAGTGAGGACATTAGGTGGTAGTTGTATAGGCAAATGTGAATCTAGTTGTCTGATAAGAGGCAGTTCCAAAGGATGCAACCAAATCAGCCCCTGGTCAGGTAGTCAGATCATATTATTGTACCATGCTACTAGCATTGGGTTGTTTGATAGTTTGGGCAGGTGCAGGCTTTCCTTCCAACGACTCTAATATATATACAATCACACAAGAACACGATGAGAGTGAGAGACCATGCCCATTTGACTATAATTGATGTTTTACTCAATGGTGATGATGGTTCTAATGAGGACCAAATTGAGGCACTAACAACCAATTTTACTAACAGGTGCCCCTGTGGGTGATGTTGATGCATAGGGGCCTGAGGGCGAGGGACCGAGGAGAAATGATGAGGAGGATGAGGCGATGGTAGGAAGAGTAGAGGAGAGGCCAAGGTAGCGGTGATGTGTGACATCATTGGTATGTGCTCCAACTATCTCATTGGCACCACCTGCCATCTAGTTGATTATGCCTCCTTCATCAATGATGACAAGGTCGAGCATCACTTCCAATAGTGGTGCTCTACGTCCGGACCCACACTAGCAGGTTGGGGACCTAGATACAAGTATGGTATATGTTATTTTATTTCAATTCTTTCATTTTAGTTTCTCATATATAATTATATACATGTATACTCTAATGGTATGGTACTGACATCATCCACTATATTTGTGGTTACAGTGTTCACACAAAAGTGGCTCGATTTCTTCAGGAGGTGCATTTTAGAGGGGGTCCCAATCATCCAAATCCAAGGGTCAATCCTCAACGGCTATAGGCCACACACAAAAGGGTGTTAAATCCTATTATTTTAGCTTGTAGTCCGTCTGAGGATGACCTATGAGGAGGCATAGGTGGAGGTAGTCCAATGGACTGTTGAAATCATCATGATGACCAAGTAGAGGGACCAAAGGGGTGCAAAGCTCCTTACTGCTTTCATTGAGAGATATTAGGCTGTGACGTGGGTTGATAGTGTCGAGGTAGCATGTGACGCCCTGTAGAGCCAGGTTGATGCCCTCAAGAGGTAGTTAGAGGCTTCTACAACAACACTTACTAATCTTCAACACCCTCAAGTGCAATAACTTAGAGATGAGCTATGGTAGGCCCAAGAACGGGAGGCTTCACTGATAGAGCGCGTCACATCATTGCAAGAGAAGGTAGTTGAGCTATGAAGGGAGATACGAGGATTACAATCATGGAGCATTTACATGTCGCGATCTCACTGGTCTCATTCACATGCATCTATCTAGCAACCTCATCCATAACCACTAGTGCTAGAGGGCTCTAGGAGCCATGCACGTGGGGGCTAGAGACCCATTTTTGTTGTACTATATCATTGATGTATAATTTTTTTGGATGTATAGATTCATATACATATATATAGACACCACATTTTGTCATAGTGGTGTGATACATGTACATGAAATTATTATATATATATATATATATAATTATATATAATATATGAGATTTTGGATTAGAATCATGATGCGTCCTTTATGTGTATGCTTTTGTTTTATGTATGTTTATGTGATGGATGTATGTTCAAATTAGATGCTATCATGATTTAATAAACAAACATTGGATGTATGCTTAATTAAATATAATGATGATCTAATGTATGAATAAAATAATTAATCAAATACATAGCATAAAAATAAAACACATGTATAGATAATTCCCAATTAAAGAAATTGACTACATACACATGCTTACAACATAACACAAATTAAAAAGATAATGTGTTAATGAAGAAGTGTCATAGCATAATGGAGTATGACCCTTGAAGAGGGATGAGTGTCATGCACATGGCACATATACCTTATGCATAGTATCGACGAAGATGCACTACATTGATTGGTTCTTTTAGAGGAGTACCATCCATAGATGACAATACATATGCACCAAAACCATACATGAATGTGATAATGTAAAGACCTAACCAATTAGGGTTGAACTTCCCCTTTTGATCAGGTGGCACATTTACATTTGTCTAGTTCTCATAAAGAATGAGATCACCTACATTAAAAGTACAAGAAAGAACACCTTGATTGTAATGCTTAGAAATATATTTTTGATAAGCTTGGAGATGGTCGAGGGCCTCTAATTGGTGCTCATCGAGAAAATCAAGCTAGTTTAGATGTTCAACATGGTAAGTGTTATCATCAATTAACCCTTTAAGGGAAATTCACAAAGATAGAATTTCCAACTCTAAAGGAATTATAGCCTCACCACCATACATGAGGTTGTATGAGGTTGTGCCAGTAGCCATATGAGCACCTATGTGATAGGCCCATAAGGCGTAAGTCAATCGAATATGCCAATCTTTACCATGTTTTTTTACTATTTTTTGAAGAATTAGCTCAAGAGTTTTATTAGATGCTTCTACTTAAACATTAGATTGAGGATAGTAAGGTGTAGAAATCGATGTTGAATGTGAAATTTTTCTAAGAATTGCATCACCTGTTTGTTCTTAAATGAAGTACCATTATAAAAAACAAGGGTATAAGGCAATCCAAAGTGAGCAATGATATTGTTTAGAAGAAAGCTGCAAATTGGTTCAACATTAATGGATAGAAGTGGATTATAAGCTTTGACCCACTACGTAAAGTAATCAATAGCAGTGATGATGAAGGTCTGTCCATTAGAAGAAGGGGGTGATATTTTGTTGAGAATATCCAACCCCCATTTTGCAAATGGCCAAGGGGAGGTCTGAGTTTGAAGCTCTTATGCAGGAGCTTAGATGAGACTACTGTGTTGATGACATTGAGGAAATTTATTAACAAAGGCAAAGGATTCTTTCTCTATTATTTTCCAATAATATCCCATATGAATCCGTTTATGTATTAAGGATTTATGACTAAAATTTCCACCCATAGATCCCAAATGAGCTTCTTGAAGGGAAAGGGGTATTTCAACCTTAGTGAGATGTTGAAGAAGAAGACTGTTGATGCCAAAAAATGACAAGGTAACAACCCTCTGTGGGAAACTCAGTTAAAGGGGGGACCTATTGCACTAAAATGAGTAACCTCCGAATTTTAAAGAAGTCAAATTCTTCTATAACTAGGGTTTTTGAATGGGAAACATAAGCAAATATAAAATAAGAGATCTAACTAAGGTGATATGCCAAGATTTAGATTCAAGGCATGATAGACCTATCTTGTAGATGTGGTCTAAGGGCCTGCTAAGCAATTTGCTGTGTCTGAAATGACAACTATCAAAGATGAAGACCCAGATGATTTATTTAATAACATAAAATCATTTGCACAAATTTTTTTTGAACGGAAAGGGTCGAAGACATGGTTCTAAATCAACATTCTATTCAAATCATTAAAGTTGCAAATAAAACTATTCAGAAACAACATAGTATAATGTTATCAGTAGTTAAGAAACAAAAAGGCCAAATTACAAGGGCACGGTCTGTGAGTCTTTAGAGTTATCTAACAAAACAAAGGCCTAGTGTCTCCTACATTATTCTATAGATATTTTGAACTTAGAAAATAGAATTTCTTCTTTCTAATTCTTTTTTCAAGAATTATCTCCCCCTTTCCATTTCATGAGAAGTAGTATATATAGCCAAGAGCATCCACCACCTTGAAAGTATGTAACAAAAATGATTCTCCATCATGAATCATAATGCTTGTAGCAATGATTTATCACAGCCGTTGCAAAAGAAAAATTCCCGAGCTTGAACCTTGTCGCTTGATAGCCAGGTGAATTCCCTGCAAATGATGGCAGTGGTCTCGGCCTACCCTATGTAAACAAGTGTTGCTGAAAGTGAAAGCTGGTAGAATACGCAAAATAATGTGGTAGCTAGGCGTTCCCGTCACTCTTCTCTTTTATTTAGTTGTGTCGAGGGGGTTATGTGTCAAAATTTCACAACCAGAAAAGAAACTCCCTCATCCTTTGATGAGAGTTTGCGATGAGAAGACACGTGTCAGCGTTCTTTGTTGTCGGCACCATTTGAGGGGCCCACCAAGAGTTTACGCAGGCGAAGACTACGTGGCAGGTAGTTGGGGCCTAAAAGAGAAGAGAAGGGAAGCTTTCCTTTGGTAAGCGATTCAGCGACACATGGCAGCTCTGATCGGAGAACGCTGAGAGGTAAAGTTGGAAGCCATTTGAATTTATCGGGCAAGGTCGAAAGCCAAGTAAAACATCAAAACAACCCAAAGGGAGCATGGGGTATATTAAATATCCATAGCTTTTGGTGACTACCAAGGGCGTTTTGCCTGTGGAACGGTGAATCCAAAATTCTTTGGTTTCAAAGACCAAAGCTTTATTCATTGGGCGTTGGAGTCATAGTTTAGAAATAGCACCCTACAAGGGCAACTAGTTGGCCTCAGAAGGCATTGATATGGCACGCAGGCTCTCATGGGATTCGTGTAGGTTGATCATCTCTTTATAGGGTAGCACCGAGCATATTCCCGACCCATCCTCAAGCTAGAAAAGTAGACACACGATCTGATTAATTACACCCTCAATGTCCTTGACGGTAGGAGGTTGGTTGAAATTTTGGAAAACTGATAAGTTCTGTTTCCTCCCCTCAATTTCAGCTACAATCTGTTCCATGGTAGCCACTGATTCATTTGGAATAAAAGAAGAGGGAAAGCCCATTTGGGCTAGTTGGGAAAGCCCTACCCGAACGACATCCATAGTTCATCCCAATGTAATCGAACATCTTTGAGCATGAAGAGATTATTTTTTGCATCCCTCATCCTGATTTCTTGCGTTAACCCTACGATTTGTTTCGCGACAGAGGTGAGCTTCTCCTTTAGGTCCTTTTGTGCGGCCAACCACATTTCTTCAACCTGGTTTCGGGTTGCAGATTCTTTATCCAGCAAGAGCCTAAACTTCCCGAGATCTTCTTGAAACTGAGCTTGTGTTCTCACTTGGTTTGCTTCCTTTTCTCGTACTATCTACTCTAGATGGTCATTCAACTATTGTAATTCTTTGATATTTCACTGCACTTTCTCCTCCGATTGGGCCAACTTGTCGGATAATTCCCGATTCCTTTGTTGTAGCTCGGTTATCCGACCTGACTCTTGGGTTTGGAATTTCTCGAGCTCTCTTTACAGGCTAGCTTGTTCAGCCTGCATATTCTATGTGAGACACACCTTTTTAGCTTCCTATGCTTTTTCCTTGGTCAATGCAACATTCAACCTTGCTTTGACGGTCTTGAGGTCATCCTCCATCTTTTTCAATTTGCGACCAGACTTAAGGAAGTCAATAGTCACCACCCATTGTGTATCCTCCAGGAGCTCGACCTTATCTTGTGGCTGAGCAACATACAAATCTAGCCTGATGGCATGGATGTCATAGTCATCAGGTTGTATTTCTCTTTGTGGTTTAATAATATTTGGATGTAGGGTTGCGAAATGCAATGATTGTTGAGCCTCGTTATAAGTTTTATGGACTCTGGGCTCTGTTGGTCTCTTGGCATCTTTTGCCTATTGCTTATGAAGTCGAAGAGCTTGAGCTTGCTTTGTTATATCACTCTAGGACAAGAATTGAGCTGGTGATATGATTCGTTCACCTGCAAAGGGAGCACTAGGAGGGAAATCAAAAGGAAAAGAGAGGGGGGTGACCTCAAATGTTTTCTTCTTTGGAACGGCTACCATTTGTGGAGAGAAAGGAGGAATATTCCACATCCCAAGCCATGACCACATGGAGGGGCTCATGGAAAATGGTGGGGGCGAAGGAGATACACCAAGCCCAGTTGTCCATGAAGGTTGAGTTGAAATAGACTCTGATGATGTAACAAGGACAACGGCTTCAGGCACCAATGGGGTGAAAGATATGGGGGCAGATGGGATGATCGAAGGTTTGTCGACCAGTGACAGGGCAGACCGTGGGAAAGTGAAAGCCATGCGTCCGATATGAGGGAACTGGGGAAGTCCTCCCATGACCATTGCAGAGGGAACAAAGAAAGATGGGCCTATACCTAGAGCTATAGGCGTTGTAGGGGCTATGGAAGAAACATAAGATTGTGAGCCAAGAAGAGGGGGAGAGAATGATACCTGAGAGGATAACTCTTTTTTTGACTCTTGGCTGATCGCAACATCTTGTGAACTACCTGCGATATTGACATTAGTGTGCTATCTTTCACCTGGTGGAGAGTTCTCCACATCTACCACCTTTGTTGGTTATTGCATTTCCCTAGGGTTAGCTACGATTATTGGCCAAGACTGTGAGGACCTCGATCATGAAGTTTTACTCGCACACTTGTCCTAATCGTAGTGCTAGGCTGCACCGCCGCCTTCTGTTTGAGCTTTCCCTTATCGGAGCGTGGCAGGGCATTCTCTGGGTCAGGCTCCTCTGCATCACTTGTGTCAAAGTCTGGATGATTCTCATCCCAGAGGGAATCAAATTGATCATCGAAATAAAATCCTAGAAAGGCATGTCGGGGTTTCTAGTCTCCTGGCGGTAGATCTAGAAATCATTTATCTTTTCCAGCTTCCAACTATGCTCCTTTATTAAGCTTTTTCGAAGGGTAGTACTTATATGGCTATTTTCATCTACCCTCCCCTTGATGAGGTAGAAGCCGAGCCATGGTGGCCTCTGATTATCTATTGGCATGAGCACCAAATCTACCCAGAATTTGTTGTCATCTTCAATCGGATTTCTCTGTGCCTCCCAATATGGTCGAGGGATATGCTTTACCTTAATAGATGTGTCACTCAAATCATCCTCAGGGTTGTTGTCCCATTTATCGCAAATAAAAACCAACCTGAGGTGATCCAGCTTAGCCTCAAGTAGCTTTGCCGATTTCCTCTTCACCATGATCACTATTTTGTAGCTCATCAGGTAGTCAAAAAATACATTCTTTTTCCTCTTCGGGTCGAAGCAAAAATTCCAGTCCATAACAACCATTTGTCAAAAGATCTCAAGGGCTAGCACCTGATCGGTGGGGGATGCAAGGAGTTGGATTGGCTCTTCACAAAAACCACACACTCAGACACAAGTGAAATCTTTACCAAGGAACTAGTCGCACTTTGGGAATAGGGATCGCATGCAGCTAGTCTGATCGCCCGACAGGTGATAATAGTCACCATCCTCACTCAGGTCATGCAAAATCGGATCCAAAAATTTCTTCGAAAATGTATAATAATCGTAAGTGGAATAGAGGATGGGACTCCATACCAAAACCGGCTTCCAATGCTTTCTCTCATCAAATATTGACAACTCTATTTTTTCCTTGAAGAAATTGGGGTTTTGATGTAGAAACATATAGGAAAGAAGCGATGGATACCTGAATTTATCCATAGTCTTGAATTCACCAATCTACTTCTTCATGTCTTTGATAATCATTTCCGTGAAATCATACCAGAAAGGTTCCTTCTGTCTCCTGAGTTGGAAACCTAGGCCTGATTGAGCCTTAGACACGATCTCGTCATTATCAAAATCGCACACAAAATCCATCATGGAGAAGGTGTCCTTCATATCTTGCTGCCTATAATCGCCACAATAATTCAATCTTTTCAATGGCTACTTGCTATCCTGGAGTGTTTCGGTCTCAATATTGTAAAAGTCCTGGGCTTGATTCCGACTCTTCCATAATTTAGAACCCTTTCTTTGGCTAAAGTGCTCCATCCTCCACTCTCTGGTGCCAACCTCAATAACACATAACATGTGCCTAAGAGCCTTTGTAGTTAGCACTACCCTTAACTTCCTTCCTTCAATGGCACTAGTCACCGAGTTGAAGCACCAAACACTCTCATGAATTATCTCTAGGCAGTGGTGCACATAGGGGACCATATATTGGGGAAGCCCACATTGCCATTACCTGAACGGTAGTTGGTGTTCTTGGGATTTATTCATCCTGGCGAAAAAAACTTCCCTTAAACCCTTAAGGTTAGTATTGAGGACGGGATCATAAATATTATCCCATTCCTCCTTTATTAGACTAGCATAATTGAGTTGACCCTTTTTAGCTGCTCATGTGCGAACCCATTCTGGTTTATCTGGAATTCTTGGGGTAGCATATAATTTTTGCTGCTCGAAGATATTGACCATAGGTGCATCGATTATTGTGTTGGCCAATCTTTGAGATGCTTTGCCTGGTTCATTCATTTGAGGGTTTTGGGTTACTTTAGGGGCAATGGATGCCATTTTCCTCTAAAAATCTCTAAAAATTTCTTAGCGTTTTTAGCGACTCTGCACTTTGAATTTTTTTGCACAACACTTTTATCTTAAAAAAAAACTTCCTTGCTTTTAAAATAATCGCATTGCAATGTTTAGCTTTGCTGTCTCCTTCTGAGTGGAAAATGACGGTTGCTTTTCCTACATTAAATTTGGCATGTACTATTGGCCTTTGGATTCATGCGAGGCAAACTACCTGCTATTTTGAAATGACAAGGCTTCATGATGACCCGAAGTACTTTGCGACTCTCGACGCAATTTTTCTTGGAAACTGGGCCGATGATTTGAAGGTAGGCTGGGCATTGTATGCCGTGGTAATTAATACTCTAGATAGAATGATTTTTCCAAAGTATGTGATAACCATAACTTAGATCTACATCTTTTCTTGGGCTTTGAGGAGCACCTAGAAGGATGACACCTCATCGTCTAGCCAAAAAGGCTACTGTCGAATGCTGCTAGCGGCTTGTGCTAATTAATTAGCTTACCTGCATCAAATCATACCTGCGATCATAACTTGGTGCAAACTTTGAGCAAGCCTTGGTGTAGTATTCGAGGTAGTACTTGTGTAACCTCATGCTTATGGTTAATGAATTACCACATTTATCCCTGCTGCTTCTATAAATAGGCATCTAGTCAGTAAGGAGATTAACTTAGCAAGTTTTAGCATAATCAACATTAGGCAATTGGCTTAGCAAGTAGTAATTGGAGTCTGCACAGTTTGAACTTAGATGCTTCGTATAGGATTTCTACCTGACATTCATATAATATTTGACGCCATGGACACCCCCATTAGGCTAACCTCCCATAAACCATAAATGTCCTTTTTAGGGGAGGTTTCGACTAGGCATTTGAAAAGGATGACAAAGAATAAACATTATTTGGCCATCATAGCTATGAAATGGGTCCTTGGTCATGACTGCCTTGAATACGAGGATAAGCATAGGGTGAACATTGATGTGAGTTCTCACTTCGTGGCATCGCTGCTCGACATCCAAGTTCCCAAGCTACTTATCATTTAGTTGGTGATAGAAGTGTTTCCGAAGAAGTACTTGAATTGCCTCAGAGAGGTGTTGGCACATGCTGCATTTGGTAGGATATCAGCTATGAGAGACCTTTTTCGGTTCATTGAAGAGGACGCGACCGTCCCATGGCTGCCAATTCTAAGTGGCTACCTTTAGTCACAAGAAGTTCATCGCCAGAAGGCTTCCTGTGCTTGCTAGTTTCTGCTCCAGATCTACAACGTGGTGCCATTTTTCAATATTGAATGGTATAATGACTTTAGGAGCCTGGTGTTCCCTCCAGCACCTGCCAATGCTTCTCTGGATGGCGCTGTTGATGTGGTTGAGGATGAGGTGGTACGTGATGATGCTGATGTTGTTTTCCCTATTGAAGACTGAAACTCTTCTTTCTCTTGCTTCCTTGAGACTGAAACCTTGTTAATCTTCTTGTATATAGCCTGAAAAGGCTTCATAGCACATATATAAGTATATACTCCTTTGAATGTGTGGCCCTTGGTCCATTTTTCTGTTTGTAATTTTTTGAAGTACATAAATATAATGAAGATGTAGCTTTTATTTAATATCTCTGTCTTGTTGCATGATTTTTATCCCTTTGGGTTTTCTATGTTATCCTCTGTATTGCATTGTAAATTCATGCTGTATCATTGATTAGGAAGACAAACCAAACAAAAAGAACAAAGAATAAAATAAACATGCTAATTACATATTTATGTGGTAGGAATACCTGAACGAGCTTTTAGAATTTCAAAGTGAATTCCTTAATGGGAAACCCTTGAAGATTTTCTTTCTTCGCTTCCTAATTTGAAAGCCTTGTCTCGCTCATTCTGGATTATTGCAAATATATTCCTCATGCTGGTCAGTTCTTGATTTTTGTTGACTGGATATTACTGCCAGACTTTTACCCTCCAGCCGCTGGTCTAAACGACCATTAAATAGGGGCAGCATGCTCACACCTGCTATGTTGTATGAAATTAATTCAATAGAGGGTGGTGGGTGATTCTTTCTTGCTGGCGCTTGCTTCCATTTGCAAAGATTGGCACATAGGTGGATACCTCTGTTTTTATTTTGGACCGAAATGTAAGTGATAACCCAAACACAAGGTTTGACCGAGGAGGCAACTTGTGTCGGTATTAACCCTGCCGGCCTTTGTTGGCTTATTAGTGCTTCAATATTGAGATTCACTAGCCCTTTTGTTTGGCGAGCTGATTTTCCTCTTTTGTTGTTATCATGGGTTGGATGATGCTGGGATCATATCCTCTAATCTTTTCATACGACCAGGCAGATAACCAATCACTTTCCTTTGAAAAATGTATGCACCTTTATTTTCCTTGACATGGGACACTTTTTTGGACTTGAAGATTGTTTTCCTTTCTATTTTGACCATTCGTACAATAATCTTTATTTGCTGAGAGCTTTCTCTTATTATTTCTAGTATTACCAAAAGGAAAACCCTTGGAAGTAGCCAAACCTTTTGGAAATTCACATAATTCTTGCTAAATGTCTTGCTCATTCCAGATTATTGCGACTTTTTCTCTCCTTTGGTTGGTAACTTCTTCCGACTACAAACTGATCCATGTGATGGGTCCATTGCTGTCGAGTACTTGCCAGTCCTGTCCATCATCTTTATTTTTGAGTTGAAGTGTTAACTTCCCAGAGCATTGATTTTGCATCGGTTCGAGTGCTAGTTTAGATTGGGGTCCAACTTCGGCCACATCCTTTATGCCATCATTTTGTTCTTGAAGAACAACTTGAATATTGAAGGTTCCAAAGTTCTTAATTAGGTTCGAGACCTTCTCTCCTGATGATCCCACATGAACATTCCTTGTAGGATTGATACCCAGAGCTTGATTTATGATTAGTTTGGGAACTCTGAATAAATTCATGCTTTTTTTCTTTACTAAGCCCAAACCTATTATGAATCCTTCATTCTCCATCTTGTCGCTAGAACAAGAAAGTCGGGATTGGAAAGGCTTGTTTATCTTCTCGTCGCTCAGGGAATTTGAGTATACTTTAGTTTATGTGCCGCTCTCGCATTCTGCACCTTTGTAGTGTGGTGACCACAGTTTGACTATCGAACCTCTTTCAGGTTATTGTGTCACCTTTGGGATAGCTTGATCTTCATCATAAATGACATAGGTTTCTAGTCCGCTGGCATGATAATTGCTGAAAGGGTCTTTATCAATGAATTCGCTCAGAAGAACCTCTTCTTGATCGGTCCGATCTCCTGTGATCTCTTCATCCTCAAGAAGCTCGATGCAATACATTCCGTCCTTACTGATGGAAGTGTGTGCGTACTCAAAGATTGTATTTGCTTCATCCACAACATGTTCCAAATGCAGAGGTTCAGACACTAGCTTCATTTTGGCCCCGTGCTTGGTCCTTATAATCATGTGTGACTAGTCTAAAGAAAGGTATCCACCTAGTTTATAAATGAATTCTCTAGATAGGCATATACTGAATATTGGAGGAATATCAATGATCACAGTATTATGCTTGACCGTGATATTTGGGTAGGCAAACAAGGTCAATGGTAGGTCTTTAATGATTCCTACGGTATCAACCATATTCCCATCTAATTGCATGATTCATTTATTCAAAGGTTCGTAGCTCAATCCTAGGGCTTCAACTATTAGCTTGGAATGACCGTGGTGCTGGTGTTGGAGTTGAGAAGATACAACACCACAGAAGCCCAAAAGATCTTTGCAAGCAAATAACCTGTTACAAGGAGAAACAAAGAGAAGCAACAAAGGAAATGCTCAAGAATGTGGAGCCATGAATTCACACAAAATGTAAAATGAATTAATGATACAAAAGATAGTTTTCAACTACATATAGATGAAAACCCCAAAAAGGAAAACCCTAGGCTTGCACAATAATAATTAATAAAGTAATTAATTATTATGCACCTAATGTTAGCTTAAGTGAAAAGAGGTAAAAGAGAACTTTACGTAATTAAACAAATATTGTTTATTTATAAAGTAAATACCCAATTACTCTAACACCCCCCCTTAAGATAGACATAGGGAGAAGCTAAAACCTAGAAGAAGCTATTGAAAGCAAAAGCAATAGGTCCCGGCAACAAAGCCAGATCAGGTACCCATGTACAAAATCAATGCAAACTAAATGAAATGGGGTAAAGGAGAAAACCCAGTGGAAACAAAACTCCTCTCCAAAATAGAATGCAAGGAAGGAATGCAATGCACTAATGAAAGAAGGATAGGAGGTGGATAACATGATACCCCTCATAGACAACTTCTATCATATAAGTACATGTACAATGATCTCCATAGGAGAGATAAAAAGAGAGAAGAAAGCCCCCCCACAATGAAGAAACTCTTGTCACAATGGTAGATGCCTGATGTAGAATCCAAAAGGAGCTCCTGAAGTGGCAAATGATATTCCTCCCCTTGGGAAGAAATGGATCCATGGACCTGTGTTGAAGAAACCCTGTGAAGAATGATGAACCAATCTGTCTCAAGATGTGTGCCATGATAGGATGCTAAAGAGTCTCACTATCTGAACTGAAACAAATAATGTCAAATCCAAACTGATGTGGAGAATACTGAAATGCAACCTCTGAATGCACGGATAATGGTGGGCGAACAGTGATAACCTGACTGTCAAGGTAGAGGAGATGAATGTCCTCAAAGTAATCATCCAAATCTGCAATATAGGACTCAACAAACAAGAAAGATATGTCTGCAACATAAGAGTCCAAAGTAGTTATGTCTGGAAGATGTATGATGCTCTGTTTGTTGGTATGTGGCGACTGATCATTCTATACTGTACACTCTTCATGTATCCTCGCCGGGGTCCGGGGCCGGTCTTAGCCCCTGAGAAAATTTTTTTGTCCTGCTTTTTCGCGAAATTACTGAAAAAGGGAAAAATCACAAAAAGGGAAAAAACCCCGATTTTGTATAACCCTAATTTATAAAGGGTTTGGGATAGAGTTACAGTATGATAAGAAATAGGTGATTTTATTCACGATATTGTAATAGGGTTTTGCACTGGTTAATAATATCATTGGATGGCTGCGGTTTGGTGGATGTAGCCAACATTGGATGAACCATGTTAAATTCTCTGTGTTATTTTTCTGTGTGTTTTATTTCTGGTTTATTTGATAAAATCTGCGTTTAGCTTTTAGATATCTGCCATTGAAATCCTAACAAGTGGTATCAGAGTGGGTTGTTTTCGATTATCATTTGTAGGAAAGTCTCACGGTTGAGTGGGAGTCTCACAGTTAAGTGGGAGCAATGGCAGATGAGGGTAAGTTGAAGGTTGATAAGTTCAATGGGCAGAACTATCAATTATGGAAGATGCAGATGGAGGATTATCTCTATCAGAAGGACTTGTGGCGGCCATTGGAAAGGAAAACCAAGAAACCCACAGCAATGACAGATGAGGACTGGGATATTTTGGACAGAAAGGCACTTGGTAGTATTCGCTTATGCCTGGCACAATCAGTGGCGTTCAATATTACAACAACAAAGACAACTCTAGAGTTGATGGAAACCCTAGCAAAGTTGTATGAAAATCCTTCCGCTTCGAATAAGGTATTTATTATGAAGCGTTTATTTAATATGAAAATGGTAGAAGGTGGATCAGTTATTGATCATTTAAATGAGTTCAATACAGTTACCAGTCAATTAACTTTTGTAAAAGTAAACTTTGATGAAGAAGTTAGGGCTCTTTTGATTCTGTGTTCTTTGCCTGAAAGCTGGAATAGCTTGGTAATGGCGGTTAGCAATTCTGTTTCTGCTTCAAATACATTGAAATTTGATGATGTTGTTGGTGTTATTTTGAGCGAGGAAATTCGTAGGAAAAGCTCAAGTGGAACATCCACATCAGGTAGTGTTTTGAGTGCAGAAAGCAGGGGCAGAACAAATGAGAGACGAAACAATTTTGGGAGTTGTGGGAAGTCACGAGGAAAATCAAGGGACAGAAGGTCCCAATCTAGAGACAAGAGGGATTGCTGGTACTGTGGTAAGCCAGGGCATGTAAAGAAAGATTGTTGGTCTCGAAAAAATAAAGAAGGAAACAAACAGGAAGGAAATAAAGAGGCAAATGTGGTAAGTAATAAATCTAATGAGGATGATTTGATTCTTTCTTTTGATAATGCTGATGATTCTTGGGTGTTAGATTCAGGGGCTTCATTTCATGCTACGCTCCATAGAAATTATTTTCTTGATTATGTCCAAGGGGATTTTGGGTTGGTTTATTTGAGAGAAAATGAACCCTATTAGATTGTTGGAAAGGGAAGAATCAAGATCAAGTTACAGAATGGGAATCATTGGCTACTACATGAGGTAAGGCACGTTCCAAAGCTAAAAAGAAATTTAATTTCTGCAGGGCAACTAGATGATGAAAGTTGTGTTGTTACATTTAGTGATAAAAATTGGAAGGTTACAAAAGGTGCCTTAGTAGTAGCAAAAGGTGTGAAAGTAGGCACCTTATATCTTTGTACAGGTCATACTGTTCCTTCTACTTTAGCTATTGCAGATAAAAATCAATGTTCAGGAACAGTTGCTGCAATTCAGCAGGAAGAAAATCAGATAGATGCTGCAAATTCTGAATCAGCACTATGGCATAACAGACTTGGGCACATGAGTGCAAAAGGTATGAAATTACTTCATTCAAAGAATGCTTTACTAGGTCTAAAATGTGTTAATATGGATTTCTGTGAAAGTTGTGTGTATGGAAAACAAAAGAGAGTTAGTTTTCTCAAGGATGGGAAATAAAAGAAAGATGAGAAATTGGAGCTTGTGCATATGGATGTATGGGGACCAGCTCAGGTATCTTCTCTCGGTGGCTCTCATTATTATATCACATTCATTGATGAT
Organism: Sequoiadendron giganteum; assembly: GCA_007115665.2. NCBI lineage: Eukaryota > Viridiplantae > Streptophyta > Pinopsida > Cupressales > Cupressaceae > Sequoiadendron > Sequoiadendron giganteum. The sequence continues at coordinate 38,276,859 of CM021108.1, forward strand.
GCAACTAGGAAGGTATGGATTTATTTCATTAGGCAGAAATCTGATGTATTTGAAATTTTTAAAAAATGGAGAAGTTTGGTTGAGAATGAGACAGGTAAAAAGTTGAAATGTCTCAGATCTGATAATGGTGGTGAGTATTGCAGCAAAGAGTTTGAAGATTATTGTTCCTCTAATGGTATTCGTAGGTAGAAAACGGTTCCAAGGACTTCACAGGAAAATGGAGTGGCTGAGCGTATGAACAGAACAATAATGGAGCGTGCACGAACTATGAGATTGCATGCTGGGTTGCCTTTAAACATGTGGGCAGAGGCTGTAAATACTGCTATTTATTTAATTAATAGAGGTCCATCTAATCCTTTGGGTTGTGGTATTCCAGAGGAAGCATGGAAAGGTAAGAAGGTGAGTTATTCTTTTCTGAAAACCTTCGGTTGTGAAGCATTTGCACATATAGATTCTGAAAATAGAACCAAACTTGATGCAAAATCAAGGAAATGTATATTTGTTGGATATGACATTGATGAATTTGGTTATAGGCTTTGGGATTTTGAAAATAAAAAAATTTTGAGAAACAGGGATGTCATATTCAATGAGAAAGTGTTGTACAAAGATCTATTGCAACAGCATGAAAAGAAAGAACAAGATTATGCAGTGTTGGATGATATTACAAACAACAATGTTCCAGTGGTTCCTCATGCTCCGCAACAACAACAACAAGAAATACCACAAACTCCAGTGAATGTTAGGCGATCTTCAAGGTTAAGTAGACCTCCAGAAAGATTTTCTCCCTCTTTGTACTCTATTTTATTAACTGATGCTGGTGAACCAGAATGTTATCATGAAGCTATGCAGATGGATACCAAGGTTCAGTGGGAGCATGGAATGGAAGAAGAAATGGACTCCTTGCTGAAAAATCAAACTTGGAAATTATGCAAGTTGCCTGCAGGTAAAAAGGCTTTAGCAAACAAATGGGTTTATAAGATGAAAGAGGAGGATGGAGGTAAGAAAAGATTTAAATCCAGATTAGTTGTAAAGGGATCTGCACAGAAACAGGGTATTGATTTTGATGAAATATTTTCTCCATTTGTTAAAATGACCTCTATTCGTATTGTGTTAAGTATTGTGGCTGTTGAAGATTTGCATTTAGAACAGCTTGATGTTAAAACTACCTTTCTCCATGGTGATTTGGAAGAAAAAATTTATATGGAACAACCACAAAGATTTGAGGTCAAAGGTAAGGAGAAACTAGTGTGCAGATTGAAGAAAAATTTATATGGCTTGAAGCAAGCACCTCGACAATGGTATCTTAAATTTGATAGTTTTATGGCTGAGCAAGGTTACAACAGGTGTAATTCAGACCATTGTGTTTATTTTAATATGCTAGGTGAAGATAGCTACATTATTTTATATTTATATGTTGATGATATGCTTGTAGCAGGGTCTAACATGGATCACATAAAGGAGTTAAAACAACAGTTAGCAAATTCATTTGCTATAAAGGATTTGGGGGCAACAAAACAAATCCTTGGTATGAAGATTACAAGAGATAGGAAAAATAGAAAATTGTTTTTATCTCAGGTTGATTATGTTAAAAAGGTGTTGCAGAGATTTCATATGGAGAATGCAAAAGCTGTCAGCACACCTTTGCCCAGTCATGTAAAATTGACTAAGGATATGTGTCCAAAGACACAAGAGGAGGAAGAAAAAATGTCCAAGGTACCATATGCTTCAGCTGTAGGTAGTTTAATGTATGCCATGGTATGCATGAGACCAGATATTGCACATGCTGTAGGAGTTGTTAGCCGGTATATGAGTAATCCAGGAATTGAGCATTGGAATGCAGTGAAATGGATTCTCAGGTATTTGAGAGGTACACCAGATAAACATTTATGTTTTGAGGGATCTAATACAGATTTAAAAGGCTATGTTGACTCAGATCTGGCAGGGGATATTGATACCAGGCGGAGTACCACAGGTTATGTATTTACCGTTGGTGGGACAGCAGTAAGTTGGATATCTCGATTGCAAAAGGTGGTTGCTTTATCCACCACAGAGGCAGAGTATGTGGCTGCAACAGAGGCAACAAAAGAGATGATATGGATGCAACTTTTCATGGAAGAGTTGGGAAAACAACAGGCTGAAAATTACTTGTTTACAGACAGCCAGAGTGCTATACATCTTGCAAAGAATTCTGCTTTGCACTCTAAAACCAAACACATACAGTTGAGGTATCATTTCATTCGGTCAGTGATGGAGGATGGACAGGTAAAGCTGGCAAAGATACATACAGATGTAAATCCAGCGGATATGTTTACTAAGGCGGTGATAAGGGAGAAGCTGAGCTCCTCTTCAGCTTCGGTTGGCCTTCAAGGTTGAATTAAAGTATAAGAAAGCAGCAGGGTCCAAGGTGCTTATTTCCAGTGGGAGCTGTAAGTGCAGCGGTGTCGTCCAGGTTCAGTCTCCAAGTGGGAGATTGTTTAGGTGTGGAGCCTGATCAGTCTCCAAGTGGGAGATTGTTGGTATGTGGCGACTGATCATTCTATACTGTACACTCTTCATGTATCCTCGTCGGGGTCCGGGGGCGGTAGCCCCCGAGAAAATTTTTTGGCCTGCTTTTTCGCGAAATTACTGAAAAAGGGAAAAATCACAAAAAGGGAAAAATCCCCGATTTTGTATAACCCTAATTTATAAAGGGTTTAGGATAGAGTTACAGTATCATAAGAAACAGTGATTATTCGCGATATTGTAATAGGGTTTTGCACTGGTTAATAATATCATTGGATGGCTGCGGTTTGGTGGATGTAGCCCACATTGGGTGAACCACGTTAAATTCTCTGTGTTATTTTTCTGTGTGTTTTATTTCTGGTTTATTTGATAAAATCTGCATTTAGCTTTTAGATATCTGCCATTGAAATCCTAACACTGCTGTACTGAATCAAGAACAACAAGAGATGCAGATGAAGTCTCAGTCTGAAGAGTAGGAACTGTGAGACAAATCTTTGATCCATCGGAATATGTAAGGGTGTCTAAATACTCAAACTCCTCTAAAGTATCATGATCAAATGGTGTATTCTCTCGCCAAGCAATGGGTATGAGACAATTTGAAGTAGGATCCTCTGGGAATGGAGATAGAATAGGGTCTTCATAGATCTCCTAAAGACGTGTCCTAAGTGGGTGAGGACAATCAATGTCCGATATAACCAACACAGTGTCATGATCAACACTAGACAATATAACTCCTGCAATGTGATTTCTAATAATATCCCATGCTAATCTGCCCTCTAAAGTTGTTGGTTCAGATATGAAATCATACAAATAAGGCAAAATATTAAGCCACCTACAATGTGTAAGTATACCCTTTGCTCATGACTCATAATTACCTCGTTCCAGAAGAACAACTGAAGGGTGAGTAGAGAAACCCATGATAATTCTTCAAATGAAAAATTCAGAGACTAATGATTTCAGCAATGATAAAGCATATCAACATAACCCATCCAACGCAAACAAACCCCATGTAGGAGCTAAGATGACCAAGTAATTGAGCAAAGTGTAAAAATACACAAAGCTGAATAAAAAATACCTGATAAATATTCTGATAAAATAGACTATAGATTTGGAAAGAGCATTGTAACACCTTTCCAACGCCTATTCGTTTGCGCAAAACGGACACCGTGGCCAAAAGTTATGAATTTTTCAAAAATTGAATTTAACTTGCAAGAAACGAATTTTCTAGCAAAAAATGTTTATTTCTAACTTGATTTCTGAAAAATCTATTCCCTGTTTGTAAACAAAAATAAAAACCCAGAAATATTTTGATGCTAGAAACAAAACCCAGAAATCGTTTCTTGATCCAACAAGCAGAATACGAGAAAATAATTTTTTTTTTACTTTCAGCCAGGAGAAAAATGACGCGCGTCATTTTTTCAACAGTGATTTTATCCAGATCTATGCATGATATGCAAAATCTAAAAGATACCCAATTCGGATTTCGACGTTGGCTACAAAACCCAGAAATCGTTTTTCCTGCAAATGAGTGAAAACTAGATTTTTGAAGCAAAAATGATGACGACTCCAATAAAAAACGGCTTGCAACAAACCCTTGTAGCTCCAAAATTTTTCAAAACAAAAACAAGCAGCTGCAGATCTGAAGCTCTGATACCATGTTGGAGTTGAGAAAATACAACACCACAGAAGCCCAAAAGATATTTGCAAGCAAATAACCTGTTACAAGGAGAAACAAAGAGAAGCAACAAAGGAAATGCTCAAGAATGTGGAGCCATGAATTCACACAAAATGTAAAATGAATTAACGATACAAAAGATAGTTTTTAACTACATATAGATGAAAACCCCAAAAAGGAAAACCCTAGGCTTGCACAATAATAATTAATAAAGTAAGTAATTATTATGCACCTAATGTTAGCTTAAGTGAAAAGAGGTAAAAGGAAAATTTACGTAATTAAAGTAAATACCCAATTACTCTAACAGCTGGCACCGAAGTCGATCATGGAGTTGTGTAGTAATTTTTACCCATAACAAGGGTTAAGTTGAATAGATTCAGTTTCAAATTAACTTCACCGACATTGAATGTCGATTTTTCTTCTTGGTCCTTAGTAGAGGTCTCTTCTGCAGTATTTGTGAGAACTTTGGCCGAAGGTGACTGACTGATAGCTTCCTCCTACCATGACTTCTCTTTTGGTTCAGTGATCGGGTCTTCTTGGAGAGCCTTTTGTAGTAATATCTTCTGCTTCAGAATGGATAAGATTTCCCATAGGGAAACGTCAGCAGATGACCTTTTCAATTGTTCCACTACATCAAATGATGGTGGCCTTGGAGGTTCTTGCCTTTTAGCCCTTGTTGTTATAATTTCCTTTGTTGACGTACATGGTGGTGCCGTAGCAGAAGTACTAGATTCATAGTCGAAGGTGTTTTTTGGCTGTGGACTAACTAATTGCGGGATAACTGCTTCGCCCATGAATTTTCCTTTGGAGTGGGTGTTGTAGTCAGATTGCACATGTGGAGCTTCGGAAGTGGATGCTTTGAATGTGAACACCACCTCTTCTCCTTCCATCCATGAGAAAAGGGCATGGTCAGGAGCTATATCAGTTTCTTGCTCTAGAGACATTCCTTGCTTTTGAGCGGTGAGTATCACATTTTCTATTTGCGGGGAGGTGTATGCATAGTCTCCATGGTTCGACGTTGTACCTTGGCTGCGCTGCTCTACTACCTTCTGTTGTAGATTGCCATGTGGGCAGTTTTGGGGCGTATGTGAGTTGTCACAAGGAAAACACCAGGGATTCCCATCATTGATCAAATTGTTTTGTCTCGTAGTCAGCTCTCTATTTGAGCTTAGGTTGGATTTCGATAGCGGAGTGGGTACCGATACTATTTGACTTGCTGGTGACGCTTGAGGATTTGTGCAAGCGCTTCCTTGGAATTGATTTTGTTGGTAAGAGGGCCTTTTGCCTTGATAATTTTGATAGGCTGGCTTTGGAGAAGTAGCCTAGTTACGCTTGACGATAGTTATGTCATTGGCCATAGCCCGCAACATTTCCTTTATATCGCTCGTTTCATCCTTAGAGGAACTAGGTGAGGCATTCTAAGGCACGCTTGCATATGTGTACATAGATTGAGGAGGAGAAACTAGTGCAATGGGTGGCATTTCCTGAGTGAAAGTTGGCATCTCAAGGAATACAGGCATGGTAGGTTGAGGTGGCAACTTCCCAGTGTCGATCAAATTGTTTTCTACCTTAATTATGATACTGTATGAATCTGGTAGCGTGGTTCCATCAAGTGATTGAATCGTCACAGAAATGTCGACGTTGATGGACTTCAGGTAAATTATAAATGCCAAGTCGGGTGGTGAACAAATTGTAGCCTGAACTCTTTGCCAAGTTATGTGGAACCATGCGTTGAAGTCCATCAAGACCTCATATGGGGGTCGCTTGATGGTCTCTAGCTAGTGATACTGAGAAGATCTATCACCGTCGTTCGAGAATATTTCAAAAAAGGGGTCTCCGAGTTGATCCCATGTGCGGATAGAGTTAGCTGGCAGAGTGCGGTACCAATTTGATGCTTTTCCTCTGAAAGGGGTAGGGAGCAACCTCAGTTCTATATTTTCATTTGTTACTCCATGCACCAAACATACGTTGTTTGGATGGTGTCCTCAAGCCATCTTTGATAAATTTGGGAATGGACTTGAGGGCAGAGATCAGAATGGGGGCCCAAATGACAGGTACTACTGGAACAACAAGGGGACTCCCGATGTCCCAAGCCACATAATTTTGGTTGGTGATAGGCAACATAGCTGGTGGAGGATTAGGGATGTTTCTGTAATGGGTTCTAGTTGGTATTGACCCTAATGGAGATACCAAAAAACCAGGGTTGTTTACTATTTGGGATCTTGTGATAGGTCGATGGCTCATGTACTTGCTCAAAGCTTAAGCATATCCTTCATTGTCCCACCGGGCGTGCCAGGAAAGAAAAAATAGTTGATGCCAAAAAATGACAAGGTAATAGCCCTTTTTGGGAAAGTCAGTTAAAGGGGGGACCTATTGCGCTAATTTGAGTAACCTCCAGATTTTAAAGAAGTTGACTTCTTCTATAACTGGATTTTTTGAATGGAAAACATAAGCAAATATAAAATAAGAGATCTAACTAAGGTGATACGCCAAGATTTAGATTCAAGGCACGATAGACCTATCTTGTAGATGTGGTCTAAGGGCTTGCTAAGAGATTTGCTGTGTTCGAAATGACAACTATCAAAGATAAATGCCCGAATGATTATTTCATAACATAAAATCATTTGCATAGAGTTTTGTTGAATAGAAAGAGTCGAAGACATGGTTCTAAATCAACATTCTATTTAAATCATTAAAGTTGCAAATAAAACTATTCAAAAACAACACAATATAATGTTATCAATAGTTAAGAAACAGAGAGGCCAAATTATAGGGGCACAGTTTGTGAGTCTTTACAGTTATCTAACAAAACAAAGGCCTAGTGTCTCCTAAATTCTTCTATAGATATTTTGAACTTAGCAAATAGAATTTCTTCTTTCTAATTCCTTTTTCAAGAATTATCTCCCCGTTTCCCTTTTGCGATAAGTAGTATATGTAGCCAAGAGCATCCATCGCCTTGAAAGTCTGTAATAGAAACGATTCCCCATCATGAATCATAATGCTTGCAACACTAATTTATCATGGCCGTTGCAACAGAAAGATTCCTAAGCATGAACCTGGTCGCTTGATAGCCAAGTGAATTCCCTGCAAATGATGGCAGTGGTCCTGGCCTACCTTGTGTAAACAAGTGTCACCAAAAGTGAAAGCTGGTAGAATACGTGACACAATGTGGCAGCTAGGCATTCATATCACTCTTCTCTTTTATTTAGCCATGCCAAGGGGGTTATGTGTTGGAATTTCACAACTCGAAAAGCAACTCCCCCGTCCTTTGATGAGAGTTTGCAATGAGAAGACACGTGGCAAATTTCTTTGTTGTCGACACCGTTTGAGGGGCCCACCAAGAGTTTACGCAGGTGGAGACTACGTGGTAGGAAGTCGAGGCCTGAAAGAGAAGAGAAGGGAAGCTTTCCTTTGGTAATCGATTTAGCGACACGTGGTGGCTCTAATTAGAGAACGTAGATAGGTAAAGTTGGAAGCCATCTGAATTTATTGGGTAAGGTCAGAAGCCAAACGAAAAATCAAAACAACCCGAAGGGAACATGGGGTATATTAAATATCCACAAAGACCATTATAAGATTTTTGATGAAGAACATAAGATAGGATAATATATTGAGATGAAATATTTTGTACCCGAACATGAGTATTCTTAGTCGCATCATCAGTAAAATATTTAGTCTTCAGATAATTATAGATGTGAGAATACCATTCCTTTGAATCCACATGAGCACACATGAGATTGTCATTCAAGTTTAGGTTGATATGAGACAGTATGAGAGAGGAGAAGTTGAACCACAAATTGATACTCATCTACACCATCATCGAAGGGTGCAAGAGAGGCTACACTCACCATTAGATCCACGTGGCAGTTTTCTCTCTTAGGAACACTATCTATGGTAAAGGAAGAGAATCAAATGAGCAAGGATAAAGCTAAATCTCGATACTATGATAGATTGTTATGCATAACTTGATAAAATCCTATGATTTGATTTACAATAAGTTCAAAGTCACCATGAATACAAATATGTTTAATGTTCAATGTCATCACGGTACGTAAGCTGACAACAAGGGCTTCATACTCAACAATGTTATTGGTACAATTAAATTCTAATAGAAAAGATAGAGGAACCAGCTTCCCTTCGGGTGAGATTAAAACTACACCTACCCTAGAGCTGATTTGACATCTTGATCCATCAAAACACATTTCACACATATGTTCATGGTCCAATGCGAATAGATTTTCATTTGGAAATAAATCCAAAATAGGAAAACAGTGAGATGAGAGAGCTTCTGCCAATTGATCGGTAACTTGTCCTTTAATTGGTTTTTGAGTTACAAACTTAATGTTGAATTTAGAGAGCAACATTACCCCATTTCGCTAACCTTTCCAAAAAATTGGTTCTAGTGAATAAATGTTGAAGAAGATCACATTTTACGATCACATGGGTTTCTACATGGAGAAGATAGTTTCGTAACTTCTACATTATGAAAATGAGAGCGACACTTTATTTCTCCATGGCAGAATATCAAGTTTTATAATCAACCAAAATACGTCTAATGTAATAGAACACTCTTTCTTTACCATCATCATCATGTTGAGCTAATAAAGTTGCTAAGACATGATGTGATGCAAAAATATAAAGTAAAAAGGGTCTATTCTACATAGTCAAAATCAAGATAGGAGGATTGGCCAAATAAATTTTGATATACTCAAAAGCCTTGTCACAATCATTATCCCATCATAAATAAACATATTTCTTCAAGGAACATGTGAATAAAAGGGTACGATTAGCCAATTGAGATGCAAATCTACGGATTGCCAGAATCTTCCCTTTCAAACTACATAGTTGAGAGATGTTTTTAGGTGGAGACATGTTAACGATTTGTATCAATCTTATTTTTGTCAAATTCAACTCCACGATGGGAGATGATAAATCCTAGAATCTTGTTGGAATCTACGCCAAATATGCACTTAAGAGTATTTAGTCTTATCTTATAGAGTCTAAGCCTTTCAAACATGATGCAAAGATTCTCGACATGATCTTGAAAAGTTGTGGACTTAGTCAAGATATCATCAATGTAATCTTCTAGGATTTTGTGAATGGAATCATGAAAGATGAGAGTCATCTCTCGATGGTAAGTTTCTCTAGTGTTCTTTAATCCAAATGACATGACTACATAACAAAAGGTACCCCAAGGGGTAGTGAAGGTTCTCTTATATTGATCTTCTGGGTTAATACGGAGTTGGTTATAGCCCGAGAAGCCATCCATAAAGTACAATAAGGTATGACTTGCGGTCGATTCCACAATCATATCGATATTGGGCAAAAGAAAATCATCCTTAAGAGAAGCCTTATTGAGATGATGAAAATCTATGCAAATGTGAATATGGCCATTAGGTTTCCTAACGATGACTATATTCGATATTCAGGGTGAATAGTCAATAAGAGAGATACAACTAGCTTTTAGAATATTTTCTATCTTAGTCTTGAATAATTAAGAAACCTTGGGATTCATTTTATAGATCTTTTTCCTGATGGGCTTGGCATTGGGACATAGAATAATATTACAAACTACCATGAATTCATCAATACTAGGCATGTCCTCACATGACCAAGCAAAAATAGCGGGATGAGAATGTAATAAATCAACATGCTATTCAAATTTTTCAAATATATATTTTCCAATCTTAATCACTTTCTCAATAGATTTAGGATCCACGCCGACATTAGAAGTATCCCCTTTAAGGAGAGTACTATATGGTATTTGGGATGAGGTATATGAGTACTATCATCCATATTAGATAAAGGAACCTTCTCATCAACACTCATAACACATTCTAAAAAATATGCATGTTAATTCAAGCAATACGAGAATCATCGTTTATGGTGATGAGAAGGTAAGTTAGATTAGGAACCTAAGAAGCCTTCTAGCACTTCATCATAAGAGAAAAAATCTAGAGGAAATTTCTTAGAGTCTACTTTACTTTCAATACATTCAGGATGAACTAATTTAAGAGAAGGAGGTTTAGTAGAAATCATGTTGACATTCATCCATGGTTTCACCTTAGACTTTGTGGGCCAGTATCCAAGTCTAATCTTAAAGTTATGTGGATCAATCTCTAAGGGTACTTTAATACCTTGTTCATTACGCTTGCAACCTTTACCTTTGTAACTAAATTTAGAAAGGATATATTGAAACCTAGACTGTAACATGTTTATAATTCCTAGAAAGAAGGGGGATTGGTGTAAAGAGCGTAATCCATGTTGTAAGTATCACACTTATTCACAGGAATATAATCATCCTTCTTAGCAAGAATACAATCACCAACCCTCTTGGTAGAAGCATGATCATCCTTCTCAATAGGAGGACAATCATCTTTCTTAGCAGAGGTGAATGAGATCATCAAAATGTCTAGGTGGATAGGATCTACTTTGTCCTCCTTGATATAGGACTCAATAAAGTTCAAGGATCCCCAATCATCACCAAGAAATGCATTCAATTCACAAGAAGAAGTAGAAGGGGTAGAATTAAGACTTTCTACTCCAAAATGATCTTTCTTAGTGAAATTTGTCTAAAGAGTAGCCTTTGTAACATGTACTATTGGAGTAGATGTCAATGCATTAGAAGATAATGAAGGGATAATATTTTTAGGAGTAGGAGAAACCGAGGTAAATGATTAGTAGCTACTATTTTAGATAAGTGTATAGCATCAGGGTCATCCTTGATTGTGATCACCTCGTTATTAGCAACAAATTTCACAGAATTATGAGAGGTAGAAATGACTACTCCTAAAGCATGAATCCATGGTCTTCCTAAGAGAATTTTATAGGGTAATGATCCTGACATAACATATACTAGGGTGGGTGCGATAATGGGTCCCAAAATTAGAGGTAAGATTATCGTGCCTAAGGCTTGTCTACTAAGATTATCAAATCCATAAATGTACAGAGAAGAAGTAGCAAGGGAAGTCAAATCAATCTTGATTTTAGGTAACAAGTTGATGCTACATATGTTGAGAGCTAAACTAGTATCAACGAGAGCACACCTAATGCCAATATTTTTAATGTAAACTATTATCATTAAAGGATTCACTTGCTTTTGTACTTATGGAGGTGGAAGTTCATACAAATGGAATGTAATATTCAGAAATTCACATGAATATGATCATCAACACATTAACTTCCATCATCCTTGCGGAAGAAGGAAAGAGGATATTTTGTAAGGTTTCCTGAAGCATACCTTAGTAAACCAGAGTAGTCTGAATAAAATGCTAAAGTGAGATCTTGGTAGGAGCAACACGAAGTTGCTCAACAAGATCATACTCACCAGGTAGCTTAGTCATAGGTTTAGGTGCTTGAGGAAGACTTGGTTGAGAAGTAGATTGATTAATATTTTGTTGGTTCCTTCTAGTATTATAAGTATGGGCTACTACTCTATAAGAGGGAGCATTAGATTATATGGATCTCATGTAAAGGTTTGGCGTGTCACTTGTGACAGGGACCCCACGAATATAATGAATTCTTTTAGGAGATGGGCTAGGTAGAGTCACATAAATGATCTATTTCTTAGGCCTTTGAGGGGTGACAGAGACTGCAACCATGTTCACAAACTCTTTGACTTGGGTAGAAGAAGGTTTTAATGAAGAATTTTGTTTATCAAATTTTTTAGTAGAAGGATATGCCTCTAAGAAATCATCTAGGGAATCAACCAACATATCAAAATATTGTTTAGAAAAATAATTATCAAAAGCATTAAAATTTTGAAGAAGAAGATCTGACTTAATCTCATTCACGTCGGGCTCACCAAAAATATAGAGGGGATTTGCTACCCTCAAGACGATGGGGTCTTAAGGAGAAAATAGCCCTCAATTACCTCAGGGATGGTGAACAGGATAAAGAATAAAAAGTATTTATACAACTTAATTAAATAAATTCTAAACTATTAATGATAAGAATGATAAAATTACTTAATAACAAAAATAGGTGACAAACTTAAAATTTCTAGTATACAAGAATAGAAGGAGCATAAATCACAAATTTTACCCAAGATGATTAAGCCTCAACCACGAATGAGAGTGCACCACAAGGATGTCTATGCCTCACATTAGCGTCTTTGGTAAAACAAAGAATAAAGGCCTTAAATCTGCATTTTCTAGCTTATCAAATCCGTACATCTACACACAAAACAAAGAGGGAAAAATATTGAGGTAGTGTCGGTCCTGCCTCAGTCAAACCCTCATTTTAGTGTTTCCACCTCCACAAAAAACTAGATAGATAGAGGTAGATAAAAATGCGTGAAATACAAAGGAAGAGACCCCCTATCACAATTATAAAGATGTATAATAGAAATAAACCCCAAAAAGGAGGAGAACCCCTATTACAAATAAAATAGACAAGATAAGAAGACAAGAGAATGATACCAATAGCTTGTGGCTCCCCTCTTGGATTGATAAATGTGATAAGCTTGTGTGTAAGAGAGCCTTGACTGTTCTTTGAGAGAAATCCAAAAAAGCTTCTCTATAGAAACAAGAGAGAGCAAGAAAGAATGAAGAATGGAGTAGAATGAGAGAGAGTGAGAATGAATGGGAATGAGAGGGAAAAGTGGAGTTTTGTGAGGTTGCATGTGTGGGAGGAGCTATTACATCCACATTTTTTCGATAATGACACGTCATAGGTAGAGGATGTGGAATATTCTCATTTGAATATCAACAAGTTCAAGGACACTAGCACATCGCAGAGACATCCACAGGTCACACAAGTGTCTTGCTCAAAACTTTGCAAGAATGAGGTATCCAAGCTATTAGTGCTTCATCATTGTCATCTATGAAGTTGTAATCATGAAGTTTCAACTTATAGGTTTTTGTCATAAATGTGGCGGGCTAGATGCACAAGTGTGAAATTGTCACAGGGTGCAATTTTACGATATAACGATAATATAAATGATGAGATTATAATTCTAAAATATTTGTCTTTAAATGATCAAGAGAAATACTTATACAGAAACTTGTAACATTAGGAGTGATCTTAGTTAACCATAAGTAGGTTCAAATCGAGCGATGCTAAGTGAAATGTGTATTTGGTCAAATGTGTGAAGAGTTTTGAAATTAATACATAGTGGTGAAGGATTAATGAACCTTGATGTAATTTATAACATAAGCTTCCCCTTGGTACAATAAATCTATAAATTTGTTCCTTTGTTGTCATATTCTTTGAAAAGGTTCTACAAGCTTTGAATACTAAAATTGGAAGTTATTTTGTTATTCCTAGTAATGAGTATACAAGCGAATTATGCCTTTATAGTGATCAAAATATCTTAAAAATTGAATATGATGTTTTAGGATCAATTTAGAGTATGTGTTCCCCACTATAAGGTGAAATATGCAACTATAGTGAAATATAGTAGGATTTGTGGTGACTAGAATGATGACTAGAAACCTACAAACAAAGTAAAAGAAAAATAGTTTTAGGTGATACAAGATTGCTCTTACACCTTGGGATGGATCTACATTAGACACTTGGGGTGATTTAAAAAGTGAGTTCCTCACTTTTCAATTCCTAGAGGGAAATCAAGATAGTCTACGTCAACCTTACAAACCCAAGATGAATCTTCTTTATGTTGGGATCTCAAGTAGGATTTGAGCAATTAAAAATGAATTAAACAGTGAAGATATAGAAGTAAATGAAAAAATAGAATGAAATTCACATACAATTTTTTTTTAATATGGTTCAACCTTTGGCTATTTCCACAAACAACAATTTAATATTTTATTAAAAATCTCCAGCGAAAGAATACATATTATAATATTGCATAAACCTACAACAATTTGTTACATACTCCAAACTAAAATTACACTCAATTTTTCATGCGTTGTTGTGTGTGCTTTTCTAAAAACCATGATTATATCACTATCATTCGTACATGACTTTCTGTGTGTAACCAACTTTACATCACAATAAGTGGCATTCTGAATTCAAAGCAAAGAAACTATTAATTGCAGGTAGTTGCAAAATTGTTTACATCGAGAATTTATTAACAAATTTCCTTTAAGAAAATAGTGAATTTTTTATTTGTGGGGTCCACCCTCAGGCCCCCGTTGAGGGGGTGCTTCCTCCCAGACCCCAGGCAAGAGGGGTTTTTCCTCTTTGCAATCCCCCATTAATTTTTTTTGGGGGAAACAATGATTGGCAAAGTGGACAAAATATTAACCTAGATCATGATCAAGCTACACACACCAACACTTTAGACCTTGTTATGGTTCTCAATTTTTTGGGAAAATATTGTGTATCTTATGTTTTGTGGATAATTAGACCATGTTCTATGGATGATTAGGTTTCAATTTCATGATAACAACCCTAGCCTTGAAAGTGAGATTTTATTTTAGGAAATGGAACAATGGTTTTTGAACTCAACAAAATGGTGCCATTATCAAAAATATAAAAAATTATCAGATCATCTTGAGAACCTTGGTAGATTGGTAAATATTGTAGCTATAAATTTTTTGTGTGTGAAGTTGGTACCCTATATTCGTATGCCAATAGAATGTGACCATTATCAAGGAAATAAATTCTTGGTTCTTATCTTGAAGACACCTACAACTCATAACAAGGAAATGGTTATTGTTTGGTACTTTAAATTTTTAGCTACTTAGAATTTTTATTTAATCTTTTCCTAGTGAAGAGTGGTGACTTTGCTTCAATCAACCCAAAATTAGTAATCGGATTAAAATAATTGTGATGGAGAGAAGAAAGCAAATCAAGTACCAATAAGAACAAGGAGAAAATACAACTTTAACTAGTGCACAAAGGCATCCATCATGGGAAGCTCAAAATAATGGTAAGTCACTTAGACCTACTTATCATTTCTCAAAAGTCAATTTTACAAGTACAAATGTTGTATATTTTGATTCAAGAGATCAATGTCTATTTTTATTATTGAAAATAGAAAAATATAATGGTTTGATTATAAAATGAAAAGAGAAGATATGCTTCTTGTGAGAAGAAAGGTGTGTAAAATGATTAATTATTTTTTGTAAATTTTTGGCATGCAATATCAAGAACTAATAACATATTTTAATAAACATCATTCCCTTTCTCTAGTGTAGCATATAAGTATGAAGTTAAACTAGAGAAACTGATATGCTTTCTCAAACAAGATGTGTTGGAGCTTCTGGCAGTGGTTGAAACCCATGAAGCTCATCCTCAAGATTATGATATGGTTGTTGGTGGAAGGAACATGGATAAAATTTATGATGTGTGTATACAATATTTAACATTATAAACCATGAAACTATTAACCAATATCCCCTTTCTCTTCACATATCATATGAAAATGAAATTTAAAAATGTTGGGAACACTTTAAGCTATTGGAAACTTAAAGAGAAACATTTGAGCATGTTCATGGTATCCTAATGAGTAGAAAACTTTGAGGATGAATTTTCTAAGTACTATGAAGAACAAGATGATTAGTATTTGCATTAGGATATCACTCCATAAATTGCAAAGATGAGTATAGTGAGTATAATGTAACTAGTCTAGAATTTCAAAATGTGTATAGTGTTGATGTAGAGCAGTACTTGTTACCCACTCACAACATACACAATCCTAGAGAAATCATCCCTATGGTTCAAGAAATCATGTAAAGACTTGATAGCCCATACAAATGTAGTGGTGGAGCAAGTCAGAAGTGAATAGAAATTAAGAGTTGAGTATATGTCTACACAAAATTATATCGTTTCTAGATCAAGTATTATTTCCATGGGAAAAAATAGGAAATCACAACAGGAAGAGAATGAGATAAGGAACAATAATGTGTCCAGGAAGGTGATAGGGTGAAAGAAGGATCCGGTGTAGCAGTGGATAATAAAGAAGATACAAATGTCAATAGCTCATGAACATAAAGTTCCAAAAGGATAAAATTTGAATGATGAGGCACAACTAGTTTGACCATACCACTGAAAGCACTATTTATGGACAAGGAAGAAGGTTTATATGAAAGTGAAAAATTAGGTGAATTAACTTATGTAGTTAATTATGTAGAGCATACATGGGTCTATCATGAAAGTGGTGAATACGAAAGTATTTTCTTGTTTGATATCTTACCTTCCTTTGTCCCTTTTTCTAACTTTGAAGCTACTAATTTGATGTTGGTTTGCACGAGGATAAAATAAGCCTAATTATACATGAAGATGAAATTGCAAGAAGCATTATTATTTCCGTTATCAATTGATTTTTAATGTGAAGATTTCACACTTAAAGATCATGAAAATGAACATATGGAATTTTATGAGAACTTATATGTTTGGTGCAAGACATGTTGTCTTTCTCATATAGAGTGCACTTCAAAAGGGTCATCATATAATGTTAATAATGTAATAAACATGGAAGAAGAAAGGTGGCATAGGTCTTATTTGAGCGGCACCAATAACACAAGTTACCAAGAAGAAATTGAAACAACAAGATAATTTGAAGAATGTAGCTCTCTATATGAGGTATCTCATGGTTAGTATTATGATGTTGATGTTGGTAGTAAAGAAGTGGATCAATTGTATGATCCAGACTTGGAGGTTATTAGCATGTTAGACAATGAGGTGTGTCGATTAAATTTTATATGTGAATATGATGTGGGCAGAGTTGAGTATGAAGCTCTGATTCATAACAAAGACGTTTCTTTTTAAAATTCAAATAATAGTATTCCTATATTTGAGTGTTTCACTTGGGAATAACACATAATTTATGATGACGTTGAGCAACAATAAATTTTCCAAGTTGGGAAGGGAGCTCCAAGGACTAGTAAATGACTAAGATGCCCCACACTAGAGGTAGTGCAATCATGGATGGAAAAATATTAGCATGAGATGGAATGATAGTGCATAATGGACATGGATGGAAATAAGAGTGAGTATTGCATTGTCTAAAGCATGTATGGATATTTTACCCCTAGCTTTCTATAAAGATCAAGGGTGAAGAGAAAGGATGAATTAGATAGGATGGGGGAAGGGGATATGGGATAGAGGATATGGATAGGGTGATCAAGATCAAATGAATAAGATATGGATGCATGCATATCTTATCCCTATGATAATTATCAAGATCAAAAATAGGAATGGAAGATGGATTTGGATAGGATGAGGGAATGATATGGATATAATAAGGGATATAAGATATGTGGTTTTCATGTAGATCCTTAACCTTGTAAAGATCAAAGGAGGAAAAGGGGAGGATGGATTTACATAGGATGATTGACAAATGTTGAAAGATAGTGGAGGATATGGATATGATGTGGTATAGATGGAGCTTACCCCCAAGTGTAGAGTATAAGAGTATGGGGAGATTATACATGAGTTGATGGATTATAGGGATATGGAGGAAGGACTCAAGAATCTAGTTCCATAGATGGTATTCCTTGATTATGTTCTATTATGCTCATAGATGTTGGTAGAATGATGGTCAAGAGGATAAAATGGATTGAAAGATGGAGAGGGATATGGATTTATGCAAAGCATTAGATAAGACGAATGGAAGGATGAAAAATGGATGTTGGATAATGGATACATGTTTGTGGAAGACATGTGGATGAGTGGATGGGAATGTTGGAGAAATAAACATTGACACACACCTTGAAGGGTGGTGGAATTGTGGAAGTGAAGTGGATTTTGAAAGTGGACGTTGAGATGGAGGAGTGGGTATAGATTTTGGGATATAAGAACCCAAAATGGATGGAGATGATGAAGGATTATTAGATGGGGTGGAAGACTTAGAATTGGATGGAGCTTTTGGATAAACAATTTTGGAAGCCAATTTTGATTTTTCTTTGGGATGCATTGATTATATGATTTTTTTGGAATCCACATGGTTTTTTACTTTGATTTTTGCTTCATAGGACTTTGTGGCCTTTGGGATTTAACTTTTTGATTTTAGATCATATTTTTATTTGTTTTTGCATGTATTTTTTATGGGACTTGTTGATCCTTGGATTTTTGTGGATTTTTGGCATCTAAATTGCTTCCAAGATAAATGGGATTGGTGGATGGATATGAATGATGTATATGTATTATGGATGGGTTGGTGTAAGTATGTTGGAAAATGTTCAAGGGTGTGTACCTTTGTTTATCTTGATTAGGGATATGAGGTGATGGATAGAGAAGATAATGGGATTTTGGAATGGGAATATTAGGTGGTGGAATGTAAGGACCCAAGATGGATGGGGGATAAAGGAATTTATTTTGGGACATAGGGACCCAAAATAGATGTCCAGGGATGAGGGTTTGGGATTTGGAACATAAGGGCCCAAGATAGGTTTGGAGGATGGGGAATGTGGATATTTGGATTTAGATGGAGGGATTTTGGATTTAGGATAGGTGGAAGGAGTTCCAACTTCTTGAGCTTGGTATCCAAGGCCATGATATTTTGAATTTTCTCATATTAAGGGGTTCTAAGATGAATTTCTCATGAAGGCCTAACCCTTTGCCTTGATACTACATGGTTTGACAAATCCATTTGCCAATGGGATACTTAGATGCGAGTACATTTTGAGGGGGATATGACATGGAAGGGATGATAGGATCTTGGAGTAAGCTAGCTTGGATGAAAGTGGATGAACCCATTTGATAAGTATGGGGTTCATGGGTATCTTGGATAGGGGTGATGAAATCTTGTGGAGGATTATGATCATGACATGTAGATGAATGGATGCTTTGATCTTGACTTGGGGTAGGATCATGGGATGGGGTGGATGGTGTAGCGTACTCTTGGTTATGAGATAAAAGAGGACCATGACATGGAGTGGGATGGGTGTTTTGATCATGAGAGGTGAGAGGATCATTAGATGGGGTGAAAGGTGTAATTTGATCTTGATTAAGAGAGGGATCATGCAATGGAACAAAATAGGTACTTTGCTCTTGATTTAAAGAGGGATCATGCAAAGGAGTGGAAGAGGGAGGACCATGAGAGGGGGATGGAGGGATGTATTTATCTTGAGATGGAAAGGGATAATTAGATGGTATGGAAGGGACATTTTGTTCTTGATTGGAAATGGGATAATGAGATGAAAGAGGATCATTTGATGGAGGGGAAGGGGTTCCTTGATCTCTATGGAGGTTAATCTATGTTAGCATGATTTGGATTAGGAGATAGACATATTTCATTTGATGTGGATGGTGTGATGGGAGAGGAAGGTTTGATAGCTTGGATAGGTGGAGTGATAGGAGGTTCATGAGATTTAGGGGATTGAGTTTTATCTTGATGTGGAGGTGATGAAGGTGGATGCATGACATGGGAAGATTGCATAACTTTATTTTTACATGGGGAATTAGAAAAATTTGCAAATAGTCCTTGGAGGAAATTATTATGAGAGACATGAGATGATGTGGATTGGTAATATTGGGGTAATGTGGATTGTAGGGATGTGGGATATGAACAAGTGAAATAAGAGGTGAAATCTTCCATGGATTGGAAAATTGAGGATGAGGATGAGGACCTTGAAAATAATTTAGAGATGGGGATTTAAGATGTGGATGGGATTGGAGGGAAATCTTGGCTAGAGGCTTGGTTTCCCTTGTCAAAGGAAGGGGAAGGAAAAAAAAGATGGGATGGATTCTAATTGGATGAAGGTAGGGAGGATGGAAGTTTAGCACCAATGCCAAGGAGATATTTAACCATGGAATCCATATCATTATTGAAGTAGCGGGTGAGGATAAAATCGGTGGTGGTAGATAGGGATGACATGGGTGGTAAGGATGTGGGTGAGATTTGAGGATAAATTTGGATGAGAAATTGGTGGAAGGTTGGAGAATTTCGTCTAATGATAATGGATTCAATATGATTCATAATGCTCTCACTATCATCATAAGTATCATATTCAGGTTGGTCAGAAAGGATATCCTCATTATCATCAATATGATTGGGGCTAGTTGGAATGGATGAAGGTGGATTAGGATATATTTGGATGAATGGTAGTTTAGGTGGTTAGACATGGTGGAGGGTTGATTGGAAGAGGAAAGTTTTGGATTTATTTTGGATGAGGATGGATTAGGGACGGATTGGATATAGGTTATGGGATCATTAGGAAAATATGGATGATTAGAATGATTATGATTAGAAGGGATGATTAGGATGAAGGATGATTGGGATAAAAAAGGGGGGAGGATTATGATGGAAATAGATGATTAGGATGAGAAGGGATGGTTATGATGAGATGAGGTATGATTAGGATGAAAATATGATATGAATAGGATGTGGAAGGATGGTTAGGATATGAATAATTGGTTGAGATGAGGTGAAGGTTTTGCTTGATTGACTAGGAGATAAAATTAAAAGCACATAAAAAAATAAAGTGGCTAGGAGGAAAAGGGACGATAGGCATTCACTGGTTTAACACAAGAAGACACACCAAGAACTTGCACAAAAATTAGATAATTATTCAAGTGATATTGCAAATTAGTGTAGGCCTACCACCCATGGTTTTTTGTGCCTGCAGTTGGAAGAACTTCTTGTGAAGATATTATATGGAATTCCTTGTCACATAGGTGAGGTCAACTATTGGTTCATATGCACTGGAGGTGAAATTGTTTTGAGACTCAATAGAGTCCATCTCCTTTCTTATCCTTTGTGTGGCTCTGAGCCACTTCATACCATACTACAACAGTGCCTTAGCCTCATCCACACACCATTCAAAATCTTTCAATAATTCTAAAAATTTCTTATGTGCAATAGCACATTTCTTTGTGATCTCCAACTTCCTTTTGTCAATGATCCTCTTCTCGACCTCTTTCTATGCTTCTATCTTTAGTCTAGATGCATATGTTTTGAAAGAATCAATTAATAGTTTGAGATCATCCATATTGGAGAGATATGTGTCTACGTTTGATCCAGGTAATATCTCTTGCAATTCCTTAACTGCTTCATTCATTAATTCTCTACTCCTTTGATGTGATTCAATTATTTTCTTCTTGGAAAATGCATGTAATATGTCTCCTGATTGAAGCTTGTGGATAGGAGAGATCTTGTTCAAGTCAACATTTTCTTGATTCAATGGTAGTTGCAGTAGTTGTGAGGACACAATTGGTTAAAGGCTAGGCTATAGACTCAATAGATTTCTTAGAGAATCTCTAGAAGAGCCAAAAGATTCACCAAGAGTCTTTGTTGTCTCCAACCTTTCTCTTATCATCTGTAGTACCAGAGTCAACTAGTTCGTCTTTCTATAAATCTATGGATGCATCCTTATTTTTGTCTTTATCTTCCTCTTTATCCTCTTCTTCTTTGTCTTCATCTATCTTCACTTCATCTTTCTTTTCTTTCTCTCCTTCTACCTTTGCATCTGCATTATCATCCTTATTAGTGTTCTCTATGTTTACCAGAGAAGTTTCATCATTTTATATCAGAGGAGGAGTGGTAGCATTTTCCTTTGCAATGTCTTCTTTGATCATCGCATCTTCATCATTCTCTTTTGCCATGTCCTCACTTCTAGAGGAGTTTTATCCTATGCGGCTTCCTCATTTGTATCTTGCTCATGTTGATCATCATCTATTTGAAATTATTCCTCTATATTAGGTTCCAGAATAGTGGTGTCAACATTCATCTCTTCTTCAATCATCAGAGTCAGTCCTAAATTCTGCACAATCTCCTCTACTTTATCATTGATCTCTTTTCTGACTCTCTCTAGATCACCTTTTTCTCTTCTCATAAGGATTCTAACTCTTTGTTTGTTTCTCATCTCTTTACTATATATTGTAGCCAACGTGGTTCTGTTATATTTAGAAAGTGGAGCACCAACTCTTTCCAAGGCTTCATCTTTTAGGCTTTCATGCTCTTGTATTGCCTATTGTCTCATTTTTAACAAAATATTCCATAACTCAGTAAGAATATCCTTCTTGATATTTTCCATCTCAACTTCAAGAACAACTATATATTTGATTATGGCCTCAATGATGGTGGCCTTATCCACCTCATCGACATCTTTATACAAGGCAACTGTCTCCTTCAACATCTCGTTTTGTAGAATGCTATTAAATAGTGCCTCAAGTTTCATTGGGGAGTGAGGCCTTACTAGTTCCTTTTGTTATTTTTCTTTTCCTTTACCTAGAGTTTTCTTTGCTTCCTTTTCTTTCTTCTCCATAGAAGCCTTCTTGGCTTCCTTCTTCTTCTCCCTTATATGAATTTTGAATGCTTCTTTTTCCTTTTCTATTTTCGCTTCGCTCTTAGTATCAATTATGTCAACCCTTCTCTTTTTGGTGCTTGCTTCACCCTGTGAAGCATCACTTTTTCTTCTTTTGACCACTGGGGGTACATCTTCTTCCAAATATTCTTCTTCATCAACAAAATTTATCCCAATATCATTCTCTCTTGTAGCTTTTTGTTTCATTCTTCTCTTGGTTGGGGCAACATGAGGTGCAGTGGTAATTGTTTTCTTCTTTTATGTCATGGTGGCATGCACAACCAAAGGGGATTTCTCCCTTACTAGAGGACTAGTGGTAGATTTTCTCTTCTCTCCAATAGAGGGTAAAGCCCCGAATGAATTTTGGATAGTTGGTGGAGTGGTAGTTGTTCTACCTGATTTTATTGAGCTACTTGAAGCTTCTCCAACACCCATATCTGCTCTGACTATCTCTCTAGAATACCACACTTTCTCCTTTTAAATGCCACATTGTTGTGCATATATATCAACCATAGCATATAAACATTATTCCTGATATGTGGTTTCTTGTATTCCATGTGTACTTCCATTGATTTTTCCTCAAAAGTTCTATACCTTGGCTTTGTTTTATCCTTCAAAATTTTCAACATAATATTTGCATAGCCATTAAGATCTACCTTTGTTACCTCATAACCCAATTCAAGAACCAAAATAGATCTTGGTTCCACTGCTTCCATAATACAATGATCTATAGAAACTAGGAATATGATATCTTTTTTATATTTTTCTAAAATTGTTCTTGGAATCCTTTCTCTTTCATGCATTCTTTTCTGAAATACTGCAAATAAAGTAGTAAGGGAATCATCTTGTGCATTGACATCTCCAAGAATCCTCATGTAATTTTTAATTTGGTGTGCAACATACCTTCCACTTACCCAAGTCACCTTTCCAATTATAGGAACCTCCTTCAAAAACTAGAAAAGTAAGCACATGACCAATGTGACACATTTAAACATGTATATTTTTTTTTCTTTCATCTTTTTTAGATTCTCCATTAGCTGATCTTTGAGAAACTCACACAAGTCATAGTATGCACCATTTGAGCTACCATCTCATGTGCCACATGGATTATGGTGGGAGAAATGGAGTTATCCCTATTGGTGTAATAAATTTTGTATCCAATAACCATAGAAACATATCTAATAGCTGGGTTTCTAATGGGATTAATAGCAAGAGATCTCTGATCAAATGTAGCACTTGTTTTCTCCATCACCTCTTTATTTTTAATAGATTTTAAAATGGGGATAGGTCTGATGGAGCATAAGTTGGTGACCTCTCCTATCACTTCCTTTGTAATCATGTGAGGCATATCAATCTAGATGAAATGATCATGAACTCTGATAAAGGCCATTAGATAATACACTTGACATCATAGAAGAAATTGGGGAACCACTGCCACACATCTAGTTTCTTTTCAACTAGGTTTTTGTATTCTAGTTTTAGGGCGAAGTCCTCACCAATTAATTCATTTTTCCATACATCATATAGCTTACTAGGAGAATTATCTTCCATTTTTCCATGAATGTATGCCCTAATAGCCTCTGTTGGTAAAACCCCATATGAAATGTGCGAGAATGCACCTAGTGGGTCATCTTCTATGGCTTTCGTAGGTTATCTCTTGAATTTAGGTTGTGGTTTCTCTGTAACCTCTACAACCTTAGGTGTAGCCATCGCAATGTAGATCAAAACTAATTTCAAATAAAGATTTTTGAAAAATAGGGCTCATAATATTTATGAAATACCTTTTTAACTTTGTTTTCTGAATTAAGATTTCAATGTTTTGAATCTCAATTTTCTTTATGCACTTCAAATTCTCTTCTTGTAGATCTACTCCTCTTTGAATGCTTGTGTGAAATGAATTTTTCATAGTAAATTTAAGGAAGCTAAGGTAGCAAAACAACTTCCTACACTAATCTTGAGAGGAGAAAAATGAAAAACTTTTACAGATATTTAACAGTTACAAAAACCTAAACATATATAACCAAAAATATCATACATATCACAACATAGTGATTACATGGGGAAAACCCTTTTAGGAGAAAAACCCCACACTCCAAAAGCCACCCAATATATTCAAAAATCACAAAGAATACAATATACTTGTAGAGAAAGCTTCTCATAGGAGTATCACCAACAAGAGATCCAAAGGCAACAAGACTGCTACCAGACTCTCAAAATACATCTCAATACACAGTAATAATATAATTCCCTCATAAATTAGGGTTACCTTCTAGGGCAAGTCAAGCTAATAAAATATCAGTTGTCAAATATGAGACATAATGATGAATGATCCCCAAGCCCCTACCAGGGCACGCTGCCCCTGGACCCCAGCTGGGGGGATTATCCCCTTAGACCCCTCGTAGGGGTAGACCCCCCCACACCCCCCGTCATCGTCAGATGAACAATACCTTATGTATCAACAATAAGTTATGTAATTACAAGGTTGAGACACATTTTCCCAACAATAAATTTTCTTATAACCTCTCGATTTGACCTAATTCTGCATTGAATGCTTCAACACATAAAGCTAGCAACACTTATATTGTATGCATAGTCAGCTTTTGAAGCTCCAAAAACTTTCAAAATGACATATTTTCTTCCACAATCTTCACCAATAGATCACACATGTTGATCTAGATCACATATCTTCGTGTTGTGGTATCAACACCTCTTCTTTGGCGGGGGAAAAACGATATCCATTAAATCTCCCCCTAAGCCATAACTCTTGGCTTAGTTTTCAAAGGAAACATCTACACTATAGGATGGTACAGATTCTACCTTGTCATCTATCTCTTCCTTTTTTTTGGACAAATCCTTTCCATTTTCTTCTTTACTTCAATCAGATCCACCTTTTTAACTTGTTCATTCCTCTTTATCGGATTATCCTTCCTTATATTTTTGCTTCTATAAAATTTAGCAATATGTCCAAGTCAATTGCAATTGTGACATACAACATTCTTTTGAACAGTATTCCTTCCATTCATTCTAGATTTGCATTGATTAGCCTTGTGTCCAAATCCATAGCATGTATCACATTAACCATTGAAAGATTGGATCATTCTACCATTGTTATATGCATTCATCATTTGACTTTTGCATTCACTTTCTCTATGTCCAAATTTCTTGCAGGTAAAGCATTGACTAGTAAAGGATAAAACATTTTGATTCATTCTGCTTCTACACTCCATTGCACCTCTATGTCCAAATTTATTGTAAGAGTAACAAAAACCATTGAAAGATGGGTAACTTTGAGCATTTGGTTGTCTAGACTTGGAAAGATCTTCTAGCATCATTCCTGTGATTCTAAATCTTTCCATTATTCTTCTTGTCTTCATTATTCTCTGGTTCATTGATCTTCTTTTCTACATTAGGTGTCTGATTTACTTTTGAGCTTTCACCTTTTTCAAATCCCAAGCCACCTTTTTCTTTGGATGTTTTCTTACCTGCAATCATCTCATCAATCATTAAAGAACTCAACTTGAATTTGTCTTCACGACTTCTTTCTTTCTCTAGATCTCATCCTAGGTTAACCACTTCTTGTTCAAGCCTTTTGCACTCATCAACTTTGCTTTTCACCATTGCATTCATACATTCCTCAACTCTTTTCTTTTCTTCAACTTGCACTTTTAGTCTGGTGATGTTTTCATTTGCTTGTTTCAACTGCTCATTGACTTCCTTATGCATTTCTCTAAACTTCTTGATTTTCTCTCTCAAATTTTTGATACATTCATTTGATTCTTTGACATTTTCCTTCAGATCTTTGTTTTCACCCTCAATTTTATCTAGATCTTCAAGAGCAACATTGAGTTCTCCATCTTTGTCAAGCATGCAATCTTCTTCTATAAAATCAAAAGCATGGATCTCTTCTAGAGGAATAGGAAATTTTGTATTAGCCATGTGTTCAATCTCCAAGACCTTCCCGAAGTGGTTAAGCTCTTTCCAAGGAACCAAACATTGATACTAATTGTTGAACACCTAAAATATTGAGAGGGGGGGGGGAATCAATATTCTCTTAAGCCATCCAAACATTAAACATCCAATCACTAATGCATATTCAAATGCAGTAAGGAAAGAAAGCATAAAACATCCACAATATCACATAACACATGAACACCATAATTTTTATATGGAAAACCCAAAATGGGAAAAACCATGGTGAGGGTTAGCTCACAATATATTATAACTAGTTATAGTATATTATAGAAATGCTTACTACAGGTGGGCTCACTGTCCAAGTGGACTCACTATCCATAGAGAAAAAGATAGAAGAAAGATGGTGGCTCACAACCTATTTTGAACTGTTATGTAATTACATCTTATGCATGCATGAATTACAATTCCATTGAAGCACAATAAAAAACTTTGTCTGATTCTGATTCAACACTCTGCCTTGCTCTTCATTTGCAAAAAAATGATCTTCAACTTTTCATTGCTCTACTCAAATTCACATCACACACAATACATGTCACATCTCTATCTTTAAAATACTAAAAATAATCCAACATATATATCTGTATTTAGTAGAACATCAATTAGGTCAGCCTAATTAGATGCAATACCCAAAATATAAATTATCACCTCCAAAAATCTTTACCCACATAACATGCCTCGATTCAAAAATTAAAACACCTTAAGATAGGTCGACATGGACCTATAATAGATCCCATATAAGATAATGATACATATTTAAATCTTTCAAATACCTCCAAATATATTAGGTTGGCTTCATATAAGACCTAAAAGCAAAAACCTTCATCTGTGTATCCACATCTTGACACGTGGACCTCAAAACTAGATACCATATGGAATTCATGGTCAAATGACATCTGGCAACTCAACTTCAACACCATAAAGCCAAAAAATTATCCATAAAGAAGTGAAAAATCTCTCGCATAAAAACATTGTACATAAAGCAACTATAATATGCCAGGCCAAACTCTGTTACTCATATATCTCAAACTATTTGTCCAATCAAGATGAAATCTTGGATTTAGGTACATATAATATCCACCAAATTAATGTTAGAAGCACATAATGTTATCTTCATTTGTGAAGTGGTACAGACCCAAAAAATGATGTCTGTAATACTAAATTGGTATATTTGATACTTAGTCAAATTTCTATACAACTAATATTTTTGGACCAACTTAACTTGCCAAAATGTCTTCCATAGCAACTCCAAAACTTGTTAGGCCTGATCAAAATAGTCCACAACAATGTTGACATCAATGGCAACACTATAATACACTGTTATATACAATCCATGCTCATGTTTCCAAACAACATCATCAATGAAAAACTTTAGAAATCTCTCCAAACTTCCAACAATTAAGTCTTGCAAGGTAGTTGAATCTAGTAGATATTGGTTTTTGTGCATGTTTTAGGTGTGGGGGTAAACAGGTAGAAAGTGGTTAGTAAACCCCATGTTGACTATTCAAAGTAAAAGTCACAATATTAGCACATAGATTAATGTTGTTTCTCGATCATAGTAATGCAATCAAATAAATTTTAAATGTTATTAAGAAAGAAAAATGAATGTGGTCAGTTTAACCTAGATTAGCTATGATTACCCATCTATCGTTTAAGGGTGTGCACAATGGAATTTGCATGCTTACTTACATCTTTCCCCATCCCGTGGCCTTGAGTGGCATGTTGACAATGACATTTCATGTGCAACATCATCAAGTGTACATAGCATGCCACAATGCTAAGCATGGTAGTCAAATTAGATGTACATTATCAAAATAATTCTTAGTTGTGTTTTTTCCTGTAGAGTTAATTTCTAGGCATGGTAGAAAATCACCAATACCTTATAGATAACCTTGAATGACCAATTATGTCCTTTCATTGCTACCACAAACCTGAAATTAATAAAATTTTATTTAAATCTAGTAAAAATATTTTGAATAAGTTTTTGAGTCAACTAGGAGAGGTATAAATTTGAAAAACATCTAAAATAAAATTAAACTTGTATAGGTTGAAGAACACAATGTGTAGTTCAACCTAAAATTTTGTATATATAATGAAATCCTATCACAACCATATAGCAACACAAAATCAGGAATACACTTTTTTTGGGGTGCACATACATCCATTACCTAAAGAGAAAGGTTGTGAAATCTAACTATTCATTTGAGATACAATAAGCATAAAAACACATCTTATGAACCATGAACTAAACTTGTGCAGGTTGAACAACACAATGTGTAGTTCAACCTGCAAAATCCTATCACAACTCTCAAACAACATAAAATTAGGAATAAAATTTTGTTGGGGTGCACATAACTCTATTACCTGAAGAGAAAGGTTGTGAAATCCAACCATTCCTTTGAGATAACCTCAAATGAGGACAAAAATACAACTTACGAACCATGCAATAAACTTGTGCAGGTTAAACAACACAATGTGTAGGTCAAGGCACAACTTTATATACATAGTGAAACCTTAACACACCAAATTAAATATAATTATTTATGCACAAGCTTGAGATAAGATAAAATTGGGAAGACACATTGATTAGGATACACATATATCACTATTATGTGAAGAGAAAGGGTGTGAAATCCACTAATACCTTTGGGATAACCTTGAATGACCAATTATATCTTTCCAAATGTATTTCCACCAACCTCAAATCAATAAAAAATTATTTAAAATTGTTAAAAATATAATGAATCAGTGTTTAAGTCAACTAGGAGAGGTGTTAGTTTGAAACACATCATACAATCCATGAACAAAACTTTTACACGATGAAAAACATAATGTATGTTCAACTCACAACTTTAGTTTAAAACCAATAATACTATTTTAATTGGGAGGTGACCTCTTAATTCTAAAAAATATATTTTAAAATCCAAAATGACATGTTAATTAGTAAGGGATCTGTTAATTGAATCAAATTTATCTTAAAACCAAGAACCCTTTGCTAATTAAGAAGCAACCTGTTAACTGAACCAAAATTATTTTAAAGATGAAACTTATTAATTGAACCAAATTTATTTTAAAACCCTAAACAATAATGAGAAACAAAAAAATATTTGAAATTCATTTGTCTTGTTATTCATTGGTCAGTTGCATGTCATTTATTTACTGTATCCTCACTTGCAACTCCTCGCTTGATTTCGTTGAATTTATATTTCCTTTTCATCAGGAGAAATAAAAAATATGACAAAGAAAATGGGAGAATAGAAAATATATGCCAAAGAAAACTAAACATGACAAAGAAAATGGGAGAATAGAAAATATATGCCAAATAAAACTAAGTGTTGAAATTCTCAATGAAGTTGACTAATTGGCACAAAATCAATCGTTTCGTAGGTGCCATTCTCATGAAAAAGAGAGAGTGGCTATTGTTAAACCCAATGGCAATGGTGAGTCCCATCGTTCAATTTTGTATGATGATTTGTATTATATGATGTCATTTTAAATGGCGATTTTTATGTTATGATTTCTTAGGCATGTCATTTTGTAGGGAGAACAATGACCTCCAACAACTTTGACATTGTCCTCTTAGGCATAATATCACATATGCTTTGTTCTTTTGCACACTATGTTGAGTAAATTTGATGCACATGCTTAGGAACATACACATGCACGACATATATGGATTGATATCATCCATGACACTTATAGTAGGATGTATGCCATAGGCTTTTGATTGCATACAAGTCAAACATCTCTAGTGCCATAAAGTTTTGTCACTTAGAATCATTTCCTTTTTATATCATTATATAAATACTTACACCATACATATTGTAATATAGAAAACCTTAGGAAAGTCTTAGACTCACATAGATTGTTTTAACCAGTCTTAGAAAAATGTAGATGTAACCCAGGTTTTACATTCTAGAATCTCTTCATAAATCAAATGGATGAACATCTCCTTGTCTAATCATAGGAATTTGGTTAGTCTTTGTCGCTTTGTAACATGCTCCATTAATGAATAAACTGATAACTTTCATGTCATCTTTGTCATGTTTCCATGATAAATTTCACACTTTGGACACATTATTAGAAATATAATTCATGTCAATCAATTGCATAGCCCTACAATCTTGTTTATGATTGTCCTCTAGTTTTAACGGGGAATCAAATCAATTTCAGTTACAACCATAATAATACCCATAATAATACAATATGAGAAATTTGATCAAAAAAAACATAATCATCGCAATTTAACAAATTCATTCAAAACATTTTAATTTATTAATCTCAACACATTTATCTAAAATAATTTATATTTGAATTAAGTACATTTCTCTAATTCATCGAAATATTAAAATATTATTATATTTGTTAACAATTCATATATAAAAATATATATTAAAATTTACATTTCTGCAAAAAGAATGCAATAAAACACTGCTAATCAACACACTAATAAATTGTATAGCTATTTTGAAAATTATGTTTTTTTTATTGAACAAAGCAAAAGAATTTAAAAAATAAAACTAAGAGAAGTAGCTGAAAAATAAGACCAACCAAAAAACCAATCAAACTATACAATAACTGCTCGTCAACAATAGACCTACAAGAGACTAACATTTACAGAAACTGTGCAATAATATGTTCTTTCCTAAGCTTACAATCTCGAGCAGTACCATTTACTATTAATTCACAACATTATCAATTTCCTAGATGTATAAATAATTTGGAGAAAACCTCAAGGATTCTATTTTCTCCGCCCCTCCAAATCACTCCTCCCTCCATTTCTTTATCTCCTCTATATTCATAATCTTCACTTTCGGATAGGACCTGAATGATGAACGTCGAAAGTCGTGGCAACACACCTATCACTATGACTCTGCCCTCATCCAGCCTTATAGTAGACTTGAAATAAGGAGAATCACAGTTTCTATGAAATAGAGATATACTGAGGCACAGACGTGGAGAGCCACAATTTATAACTACAGATAACATCACGCGATCCTCATCCATTTCGTCGGAATCCTCATCCATTTCGTCGGAATCCTCATCCATTTTGTAGGAATCCTCATCAACTTTGTAAAAATCCTTATTAGCAAAGGAAAGGACGCGAGTGAGAAAGGGAAAATATAACTTGCGTAGACGTGACACCGCCGAAGGTGTTGCCTTTGTACATAGTATTATTTTTTCCGGCAATTTCTGCCCAAAAATAAAAACAGCATAAAATACAGTGACAATATGAAAATAAGTAGAATTTTATTTTTCAAGGAGCAATTATTACCTGTATCATTTCAATGCAAGGGGCAATAGCTGATTTCTTTCCCACCAGTTGCAGCGTCTTCAATCCTTGCACATCCGCCAAACGACTATCTATGCACGGCACCTCCCAGCAGGAATGTTCTAGAACCAGCTCCTCCAATGATTTGCAGTGTTCCAAACCTTCTATCTTCTCGACTTTGTTGCGACCTTCCAATTCAAATACTTTCAGAGAAGTTAAGTCTGCAAAACTTGGAAGAGAATGCAACTCTGGACAGTATCTTATCAATAGCGCCTCCAATGATCTGCAGTGTTGTAGACTTTCTATCTTTGAAACTTTGCGGCAATCCTCCAATTCAATTTTTCTTAGAGAAGTTAATTCTGCCAAACTTGGCACCGCATTTAACTCTGAACATTTAGCTATCATCAGCCTGTTCAATGATCTGCAGTGACTTAAACCTTCTATCTTGTCAATTCTGTCGCACAGTATTATTTCAAATATTTCCAGAGACGCTAATTCTGCAAAACTTGGAAGCGCATCTAACTGTCGACAGCCTTCGACTTTTATGAACTTCAGCATTCGGAGGTTTGACAAAAATTTCGACTCTGTCGACTTCCTGAGTTGACAGATGTTAACTGGGAGCTCCCTTATGTCGGTATGTGTTACGTACAGCTCTCTCAAAGAGGCCTGATTTGTGATGTGGCGAGGCAACTCTTTCAGTGGAATATGAGACAGATTCAAATACTCCACCTTTGTCATGTATTCCAAGATGTCTGACTTTAAAGTGAGATTACGACAGTTCTCTATACTGAGATGCTGCAGAAGCTTCAGCTGCTTAAAGGAAATTGGCACCTTATACAACTTGCCGCAGCAGTACAATTCTAGATGCTGCAGATTTGTCAAATTCCCGAAATTGCTGGGTAGTGAAGAGAGCTTCTCACAATAATATAGCTGCAAGTACTCCAATGATTGGAGAAGGCAAAATTCTTTTGGTAGACTTCTCAGTTTGTAGTTATGATACACGATTAACTTTTTCAAATGCCGCATAAGTCCTACTGACTTTGGAAATCTTTGCAATCTCACGCAGTTACGAATAACCAACTCTCTTAACTGCAACGGAGCCTGCATCCAATTTTCGTCTTTGTAATACGGGAAAACACAGCACAATTATAACAAATTTCAATTAGGAACTTAAAGCAACCCTAAAGCAAAGATACTTACTTCCGCACCATCCTTCCATAATTCTTTTAAGTTATTACAATAACTGCTATCAAGCTCAAGCTCTAAAACTCTCAGATTTCTTAATGGTAGCCATCTTGGAAGATATGTATGATCAATGTTAGCACAGCTAAGCCAGACCAAGTATCCAGATAAATTGCAAATGCCTCTGTTCAGATGATTTTCTCCAACGAAAAAAACCCTTTCTGCAAGACGAATAGGTGCTTCTGCTCTTCTGGAGAAACACCAAAACCCTGAGCTTATATTAACTAGGAAACCAAGAAAATCGTGATCATCATCAATTTCTGTATTCAGCATCATTCCTCTAATCTGAAATCTTTCCTGATCACAGAAAAGCAAAAGCAAGAAACTTTAAATCGACGTAGGCAAACACACAAAAAGACTAAAAAAAATGTTTCCAACTATAGAGAAAGGAAATTATTGACCTTACCGCCTCTCGATTTTCAATGTCCCTAATCTGATTTGGAAATGGAGACCATAGACGGTAGGGTGACTGAGTATTTGCTATTTCCCGTCCTAAGTCTCTCAGATGATCATGCATTTTTATGCGATTGTCATAATCTAAATCAACAAGACACTTATTTTCAAGCCTCTTCCAACCATACAGTCCATTCCAGCCTGATCCCTCCCATACTGCAATGGCGCTCCTGTTGTCTTTTCCTATGAAGAAACAAGCTATATCTAAGAATATTTGTTTCTCTTGAACATCTAAAGCATCATAGCTCACTCTTAGGCAATTTTTTATATCCATGGGCAATATTTTAGATATCTTATTTAATAAATCCTCCCATAAATTCTTGACAGAACAGCCATACAGCTGACCTCCCAATACCTTCAAAGACAAAGGTAGCCCATTGCAAACAGTTAAGAATCTTTCAACAATTTCTTTGAATTCCAACGGTGGTTCAGGTCGTAAGAATGCATGCCAACAAAACAGCTGCTTGGCATGAGACCAATTCATTGCTTTCATTTTATAAATAAAGGGGTCACCCCAACGTTGGAGAACTTCCTTTTCACGTGTTGTGACAATGATTAAACTTCCCCGGCCAAGGGTATCTCTTGTGGGCAGCAGAGCCTCCAGTTGATCTGTGTGATCTACGTCATCCAAAATCACGAGCACACTAACAGATCTCAAACGGTTTGAAAGAATCCCCTTACCCTCATCTATACTGTCAAATCTCGGACCTTTAAAACCAAGGTCATCAGCGAGTTTTTTTTGCTTCTTATGTAACTTGTTATTGTTTGCAGCATCTCTAACATCAGAAATAAAACTGGAAAATTGTACAGTTGAACATTTCTGATTATATATTTCTTTAGCGAGAGTAGTTTTTCCAGAGCCACCCATACCCCAAATTCCCACCATTTGGGTGTTGGCTTTGGCTTGGCTGGATGCAATCAGTTTAAAGTCTGCTACAGCTTCTTCAAGACCCACAGGATGTTTTGCTACCACTAGTGGTACTATTTTCATTACTTTTAATATATGATTAACAATAGTCTTCAACTTCATTTGCTCCTCCCTGGACACATGTTATACATTGTTTTATAATTGGGAAAAATCTTACTAAACAAGGATATTATATGGAAATTAATCATATGTAGAGAAAAAATATTTGCACGAAAGGGAAGGTATGAAAAAAATGTACAGAGAGAGATTATGCATTGCTTACTCATTATTATTGATAATTTCACCCTTATTATATGAGACGTTGTGGAGTGCCATCTTCCACTCCTCAAGCTTTTGTGAGCTGTATCTACCCCTTTCATGATGCTCCTTGAAGGCCTTCGCATACATTCCTTTTCCTTGAGCAACCCATCGCAGATCGTTAGGTTGAACATGGTAAAAAACAGGGATGATAGTTGCGCCAGATTTGAACATAAAGGATAGCTCCGCAAGACACCAAGGCGACTCTGCATAGGTGGGAGAGAAAATTGCTACATGAAGGGAAGCACTACCCATTGCTTCTTTCAGTGTTGTAGGGAAGAAGTCCCCCAACTGAAGCTCCTCAGAATCAAGAAAAACCCTGAGACCCGTTGCATGGAGGGCATTGTACATAGCTCTAGCCAGCGTGTATTTTACATCGCCTCCGCGATGATTAATAAACACATCGAAGGATGTAGCAGGAGGTGGTGATGTAGCAGAAGTAGGAGCAAATGAAGATGGTGGTGCGATTTCATCAAAAGCATTTGTAATTTCAATCTGTGAACCAGGAGCATGGGTGGAAGTCGATGCCATGGAATACGATTTGATTGAACAGAGGGAGGAATGAGAGTTGAGTAGGTAGTGTGGAGGTGAATGGGTTCAACTTGGTAAGAGGGGGAAGAAAAAGGAGAATTATATAGTGAGCAAGGCGTAGAATTAGTGGGCGTAGAATCAGTGGACACGGTTTGTTCGGAAACAGCGTGGAAGGCCTGTGCAATATGTCCGCAGTTTAACAGAGACGGGACAATTCTCAGTCCAGCGGATAAGATAGAGGTAGCAAGGCGTAGAATGAGGGCACATGGTTTGTTCGGGAAACCGCGTGGAAGACCTGTGTAATGTGTCCGAACGGAGATGGGACATTTGTCATTCCAGCGAATAAGATTTTCCCAATTCTGCAATATGTTCTACGTTTAAACGACCGGACTTAAAAAAGCACATTAAAGTTACAGCCTTTTCTTTTATAAACAACTTTTTTGGCTAGTTCCTTTTTGACACTTCCCACTCTCATTGGCCCATTCGTACATGCATAAAGAATAGGTGTTATAATATAATAGAGAAAAATTAGGGGAAAGGACTCATTAGTTGAGTATGTTTCAATAGTTCTTATAGCATTTGTTGATTTAATGTTCAATATTTTTAACAATATTGAATCAATAGTTGTGACTTTAAAGTTGTTAGTGTTGATGATAACTACCAATAATTGAATAATATGTATTCCTTAGATCTAAAAAACAACAAATCATGTGATGCCACATCAACATATCAATAAAACATGATTTAGTGCACAAGTATCGGTCTCACTTTTTTTGGGGACCTTTTTGAACACCTCGACAAAAAACACATTGATGTCGCATCATATTTGATGATGTGGCCCTGAAACCTTAGTTATAAGCAAGGGCAATGCCAAGCAAGTTGTTGTAAAATTTTGGGAGTTTTTTGAAATTTCTATGTAGGATTTTGAGAAGCGCGAAGTTAGGGTGCTCAACTACCGAGTCCTCTCCCCTATATATTTAAATAAATAAATTTTATTTTTTACAATTTATAATAACATTTAAAAAAAAAAATTATCGGTTCAAGTGGTTCTATCAAGGTCATACCTGTCAATTGAATCATATGGGAAAATATGTTTGGCCTGCATCAGGTGAGGCCACAAACAAGGGGTCTCATCCCTATCAAAAATCCTAGACTGCCTCGTTATGGGAACCCATAAACGAGATGCCACATGAAGGGCCTCACTCAATTGCATCTAAAGGCTTTGCTCCAGTTTTTGTTTGAGAGTGAAGATGCATGCTAAAATTTACCTCAATTTTCTTCTTCTTCCATTGCACCATTGTCTAATTTTCCACTGTCATTCTTGCACATTTGACTTCTTCTAATTTCTCAACGGATTTCCCATCCCTAAGAGAGGTGATTTTTGAGTTCATTGGTGAAACTGCCAATGCCTCCTTAGGAAGAGAAATCAAAGGATCATCTCTGTCCTTTAGTGGGGACAAATCCTTTCTGGGTATACTTCAATTTGTGTGGAGATCTTGGTTGCCATTCTCTCTTAGGCCTTCAACAAAGAATGCATCAACTATAGTGATCATGGGATCTTGAGATAGCTCAATTATTTTAGATTTTGAGTTTGGGGAGGCAATCAAAATGACCAAATTAGTGTTAACTACTTGAGATTTTCCACCAGGGGGGTTGGAGTGTCAGATGTATGGCGAGGTGGGGGCTTTGGACTACCCTTGGGAGATGCTTATTCGAGATTTCCAACATTATGAGATTTGGGATTAATGATGTCATATTGGGGCTCAACCCTTGCCCACCAGGAGGGTTGTTACACCTCATTATGTTATTACCTATTTACTATTACTTTGATGAGTTAAAATGATTTAATGCATAATTATGTTTTGTATATTTTGATGGAAAATTCAATGAGTGGATATGTTGAATGCACAAGACAACTGAGAGGGAGGGTGAATCAGTTGTGGGTAAACCCACAAAAGTGGTTTACAATTCAAATGAGGAAGGAAAACTTGAAAAAAATGGCCCCATGGAAAAATTTTACATTTTGAGGGTTTGAACGAACTAGATGGTTCAAACGAACCAAAAAAGGGTTCACTTGAACCAGGGTTCAAGTGAACCCATTAATTGCATGTACAAACAAAATTCGAATGAAAACCCCTTTTGGGAAGGGGGTTCAAGCAAACCCCCAAAGGGGGTTCAGTCAAACTTGGGGGTTTGCTTGAACCCCCCATTTCCTTGATGTTTGACAAAATTCACAAAAAAACTAAATTTTTGCACTTCGGAGCTCAGTTTGAACATGAAAATGGTAGAGACTTCACAAAACCAACTGGAATCAGGTAGTCCTCAGAATGAGCTATCCAACGAATATAATTTTAATATGTTTTCGTTTTATTATGTATTTGTTTTTTTAGTTTTATTAAACATAGGTTTTTCACCGAAAATGAACCTCTCTATTCTGCACATGTGGAAAACTAGCAGATTATCAAAAAAAAATTGAAAAATATGAATGCACCGGATATTGAAGTCCTTGATCCAATAATTTTTTTTTAATTTCGATATATTCAAAAAAAATTATGCGTTATATGGTCACGCTATGTTTGAATTATAATTGGTTTGACTTTGAAACTTGATTAAAGAAAAAATATTCAATAAAAATCTATCTAACCAAGTGGAAGCACTAGATATCAGAGTTACAAATCTAATTTCGAAAGAATTAGAATTTTATCCTTAATGGAAAAAAAGTTATGTGTTATACGATGAGCATCACTTTTTGAATATGTTGTTTTCTAAAAAAAATTAGTTTTTGAGGGAGATGGAAAAAAAAAATGCAATCTGATTCCAAAAATTTTGAAAAAAATATTTTTAGAATCTACAGACAAAATTTCACTGAACTCTAGTTTGCATCATCTCCAAATTTCTCACGGTTTAACCGCTATAGGTGCCTGAAAGTGAAGATTTAGTTAAAAAAATTTATTTTAGTGTCTAGTTTGGCCAAAAATTGTAAACCACTATTGTGGGATCACCCTTGTACATTAAAACTTCAAAACCCTTATAAACATTCAGATCCACAACAACTAATTAACCCTTAATTTGATATCTAATGATTTAGCATAAAAGCAAATAACAAAAACTGAAACACATCAACACTATGCACAAAAGAACACCAAATTTACATGGAAAACCCAAGAAGGGAAAAACCACAGTGAGGATTAGCTCACAATATAAAGTAATTGCAACACCAAATACAAAGG
The DNA here is from genome assembly GCA_007115665.2 of Sequoiadendron giganteum. Taxonomy (NCBI): domain Eukaryota; kingdom Viridiplantae; phylum Streptophyta; class Pinopsida; order Cupressales; family Cupressaceae; genus Sequoiadendron; species Sequoiadendron giganteum. The sequence goes on from CM021108.1 coordinate 38,315,110, forward strand.
GCTCACTGTCAAAGGGGTCACTGCTCAAAAGAAAGAAGGGCTCATTGCTAATGGCTCACTGCCAAAATATAGAAAAAAAGAAAAGAAGAGTTTTATAATGGGAAATATATCTCAATGCAACAAAAAAGTCCACCACAACATCACCAAGACATTCACAACCTTTTTGAATATTGTAGACACCTTCTGCTCATTGATTCCAGTAGTCTAACTCATTAAATCTTGCGCTATACTTCACAAATTTTCACTTCACAACTCTACAATTCACATCACACACTCTATACACCAATTATCCATCAACACAACACTTATTTATTCCTTCTTCAACCTTGAAAACATTCTCCAAGGTCGAATATGCACCTCAAACATGCAAATTCATTAGGTCGGTACCAAAATATTCCCACGGTGGAAAGGAATGAAGGCGGACCACATCACACCTTAACTCAGACCCAAATCATACATATATGTTTCATGCCACACTTCCTCAATCACCAAAGAAAATCCACAATTAGTGTAAACACCCAAGGTCAGTTGAACCTGTGTAAACACCATTAACATTTAAGTACATGCTTCCATAAATCCAAAGATGACTTGTAGACCACACACAACACTTAAAAATAATCTAGAATATTCCACAAACACCATGAAATCCAACAAATTCGTTCACAATAACTTTCACTTGAAGAACAAACTCATCCTATACACCTAGATAATCTTCCATAAACTACAACGCAAGAAATCAACTTGTGGAGCATCAAACTATGAACCACTTCGACTGAAGGTGGATATAAACCTTATGCACACTTCCAAAACTACAAGGTCCCAAAAACTAAACTATGGAGAAATGCAGAGCAAAACCATTTCTCTCAGTCACCATTGCAATACATAGTTCACACACTGGTGAACACAACTTTCTTTGCACAATGATCCAGACCAAGAAATTTTGGATATAACACCTCTGAACATCTCTAACCAACATATCTAAATCACACAGGAAGATATTCAACATAGAAGAAATGCGGCAAAACCAGAACACCACTTTGTATGCCAGGGCACCTCTACAACACACTATTTCCTCTTTTGTTCAAATTTTCTCAAAAGCACTTGGAAACCAAGCACCAGAAACACATTATTATCATATTCACCACTTCCACATCATCACCAAACCAGCTGTAATACAACAACTCATCCAAACAACATCCACAAATAGAGGCTTATCAAAGCAACACTAGAGGTTGACACTAGTAACACTTACTAATGATAACATAATGAAACTAATCAAAAAATCATCACAAATTTTCAACCATCACCAGCTGACATCAATGACAACACAAACATAAGCCTGTTGACATCAATGACAACACCAACTACACATACTTGTAACAATCTACCCCTGTGTGATTGATGGCAACACATGATGTGGAAAACCATCAACAACAAACATAATAGCTCTGATCACATTGTCCCATATCAACTCTTTCTCTTTCTCAATTGATTACTTTCTCTCTCCCCCTTCGACAACTGCTAATTTTTCACATTATTTTATCTCTCTGCCCCTTTGACATCAATGGCAAAGGTAAATTTTTTTTGAGATGATGAACTTTCATTTATATTCACTCCCTTCAAGGGTTGTTTCCTTTTATCAATGGACTGAGTTGGGACATTTGAGGCAGAGGTTACTGATGCTGAGCTAGTAACAACAGAGCTAGTCCAAGTGTTGGTATGAGTATTTCCTATGAGAGAATTTAAAGAATTATTTCCAAATATAGGGGTAAGGACATGACTGATGGATGAGGTGGAAACAAGAGCATGTTCTTCTTTACTAATCAATTTAATATGCTCAACTCTTCTCTTTAAGCTATCCCTTTCATACATAACATTTATAATCTTCTCCTCTTTTTCTTTATCCTTTTTATTTCTTATCTCCTTAAGCCTTTGAGCCTCTCTCTAAAGTTCATGGATTTCATTGAATAAATCATCTTTGTTAGGCAATGTAATGCTAGAATCAGAGGTCTCAATAGTTTCTATAATATTGGGGGTAACCTCAACATATCCACTTAGCAAATAAAACAGTAAAGGACTATATGCAGTTGTTGAGGATATTAGGTTACCAACAACACTAGCATTAATAGCAACAATGTTATCTCTTTATCTTCTTTTTCTAGCATTACTATGTTGGGGTTGATGTATATTTACAATAGACTTATTCATGACACCTTCTTCTCTAGAAGGAATTTCATAATCAAAATATAGCAAGTTCTTTGACTTTCATGACAACTATTGTAAGAACTTCTAGATTCATGGATAGGATATGGAGTAGACTTACTTGTACTTGCATTCTTCTGCTTCCATGACTGCCTTGTGTTTCTTGGTAATTCACCTTCTAGCCTTTAGGTGATCCCACAATAGTGGGTTACACTTTTTGGCCAAACTTGACATTGAACTAATTTTTTAAAACTAAATCTTCACTTTCAAAAACCTATAGTTGCTAAACCATGAGGAATTTGAAGATGATGAAAACTAGTGATTTATAATATTTTTTCTATAGATTCTAAATATATATTTTTAAAAGTTTTTGGAATCAAATTACATTTCCTTTTCCATCTCCTTCGATAACTAGTTTTAAACAGTAAACACCATTTTTAAAGAGTGATGTTTATTGCATAACACATAAATTTTTTCTATGAAGGATAAAATTCTATTTTTTTGAATTTAGATTTGTAACTACGATATCTAGCTCCTTCATTTGGTTTCATAGTGTTTTATTGAACATTTTTTCTTAATTAAGTTTTGAAGTCAAACCAATTACAATTTAGACATAGGTTTACTGTATAACACATAAATTTTTTTGTATGTATCGAAATTCATTTTTTTTTGGTTGGATCAAGGACATCAACATATGAGCATAGATATTTTTCAGAATCTTGTTTTGGTAATCTACTATTTTTCCACATGTGCAGAACAAAGAGCTTGATTTTCTGTGAAAAACTTGCATTCACAAGAAATAAAAAATAAAAAAATAATAATCAAATTAGATATATTTAAAATTATACTTTTTGGGAAACTTATAATAAGGACTACATACTTATAAAACATAAATTTTAAATGAATTCAATTTATCTCCCAAAAGGTAAATCAAAAGTGGTTTTTTTATCAACATTTTGATAGGTGTAGAGGAGACTCCATTATAGGTATGGTTTAAAACTAGCGGGGTTCTATACAAAGGGGTTTGATCAAACCCTCTTCAATTTAAATCCTTTAAATGGAACCTTTCAAGGCTTAAATCATTTTATTTTCTAAAAATATGTGATTTTGGCAAAAATCAGGATGTCCCAAAAAGTGTAACCCATTATTGTGGCAACACCCCTTTTTTTAGGGTGCTTCTTGAAGTGTCATTTGGTTTCTCTCATGGTTCAACAAATTCTCACTCCTTTTCTCTCTCTTTCCTTGAATTATCCTTACACTAGCATAGGAGTCTCAGAGTCGCCACCTAATTTATGGGAATGTGAAAGTATTTGAATACATTCTTAAATAAATTATAAATGCAGAGAGAAATTAGACCAAACCTAAGATAATTTATAAAGAATTTCACACAAATATGCAAATAAGACCTGAAACTTTGAATAATGGACTTCAAACTAATAATGATGAGAAACTTCTTAAAACCTCATGTATAATTGAATGTAGAACTTTAAATTTTCACGACTCTGACTACAAATGATCTTCAACTAGAGACTTAAATGAGTTATCCCCAATAGAGTCACCAATCTATTGGTTGTTTTTAATTCCCAACTTGATCTCACAAATAATCTATGGATTTTCCATTTTAAATGATTAATTATTTGGAGGGATTGGCCAATGAACAGGTGAGAGTTTGAATTTAACTCCCCCCCTGCACTTTGGGCTCTACAAGACCCAAGAGGGTAGTCCCTTAGAGTGTTTATTAGATCTCCTATGCCAATTATCTCAAACACTACAAATCATAGATATGTTCTCACCTATTTAGCTCAATAAATGTGAAAATGAAAAGACCTACCATAATCCTTTAATAATTTGACAATTTAAAGTAGGAGAACATGAAATTACATGAAACTTTAACAAATAACATAATTGAAATAAAAATTTATAAATGTTATTTAATATGAATGACCCTAGAGACTGTAATTAGATATAAATGCAAAATATTGGTGCCTTAACCTAGGGTACAAAGTTAAAGAATAAATGTAATTGAATTTTTCTTAACAGTTCATTTTTCCCCAAACATCACAGAGCTCTACAATAATGCCTTACATTATTGTATTAAAATTTTCCTAATCAATTCTACTTCAAACTCCTTACATTATCTCATGCAAATCTATATTCCTATTTAAGCATTTTAAACCATTCCTTGAACAAGAGCTAAAATAAGAGCATACATCAAATGAAAGACAATGACGATGAAATGAAAGATCTTTGATCACTTTTTATTAATAATTTGTACAAAATATACATCGGGAGACTATTAGATATAAAATTATGCCATTGTATTCAAAGATGCTAGTATCATTAAGCAAAAACCTACAACTACATACAATTCAAACTCAATAAAACCTAGAAAAAGATTTAGATTCTATTCTCTATGCTCTACATTACAAAAGTTTCTCCAAAAGATCCATGCAAATGGCCTTGATTTCCCTTTTATAAGAACAAGGGAGCAATACAAACTTTAGGCCAAGTACACATGTCACTTTTTCATTTGATAACCAATTACAATACAAGAATAGGACCTTAACTGTCTGTGGGGAGATATCCCATAAAAGACAATTTAAGTCATTTTTAAGTCGTTGAAGAGGATTCTCCCACCTTCCAAAAAGCACTTGTTGAAGAAGATGGTTGTGCTTTAAACTAAACATTCATTTGTCTTCATCTTCTATATCTTCCAAAAAATTTGGAACCTTACAGAAAAAGTAGAAAAGGACGAGAAAGATCCACATCATCAAATATGAAGAAACAAATTTAAACTTTGGAGGAGACAACTTTAAAATTTGTTGCTAAGGCTTAATCTGTAAACTTTTCAAGCCATGTACATTGTACTCCTCCTTGGTTGGCCATTGGATTGAAAGTAATTTATGCACCTTTGTGTTGTGCACATTGTACCTTGCATCTGTTATGGCACAAGCCTCTCTTGAAAATGTATCTGAATTGAATTCCATCTAAATCATCCAAATAATTTTTAAACAATGCATATTCAACTTTTCCATCCTTGTAAATGTATGCAGATAGGGAAGGGACACTAATTCCAAATTATTCCTTCCAACTTGCATAAATATTCAACTCACCCACCTCATTAAGAATCTTAGCCATTTCATTTGTCTCCATATCCTTGAACATTTTCAACTTGCTTTTAAATTGCATATCCAATTTGCTCTGAAAGGCTGAAATTTCTCCCACCAGTCCAATTTCTTGAAGTAGTTGGGGCAAGTTTTTTGGTGCCTCTGGATTAGCTTCCATGTTCTTCATCATTTCTATAAGAGCATTTGCTCTTGTGCTCCATTTACTCCATACATTTAGAAAGAATTTTTTTTTGAGCCTAAGCATGCTTCTTATAGGCTTCATGAATATTCTTATGGGTGATCCCACAATACTGGTTTACAATTTTTTGGCAAACTGGACTCTGAATTGATTTTTTAAAACTAAATCTTCACTTTCAAGCTCCTATAGCGGCTAAACCATGAAGAATTTGAAGACGATGAGAACTAGTGATTTGTGAAGTTTTGTCTATAGATTCTAAATATATTTTTTTCAAAATTTTTAGAATCAGATTGCACTTTTTTTTCATCTCATTCGAAAATTAGTTTTATCAGTAAAAAAAATTTTTAAGGAGTGATGCTCACTGTATACAACATAACGTTTTTTCTATGAAGGATTAAATTCCAATTTTTTTGAATTTAGATTTGTAACTATGCTATATAACCAGTTCATTTGGTTTCATAGTGTTTTATTAAATTATTTTTCCTTAATCAAGATTTGAAGTCAAACCAATTACAATTCAGACATAGGTGGACTGTATACAACATAACTTTTTATGTATGTATCAAAATTCATTTTTTTTTTCAATGGATCAAGGACATCAATACCTAACCTGAACTTATTTTTCAAAATTTTATTTTGATAATCTACTATTTTTCCACATGTGCAGAATAGAGAGCTTGGTTTTTGGTGAAAAACCTACATTCACAAGAAATAAATAAAATATAATAATCAAATTAAATTATTATTATTTTTTTTGGAAGCTTATAATAAGGACTACATAATTACAAAAAATAAATTTTAAATGAAGTCATTTGATCCCCCAAAAGGTAAATCAAAAGTGGTTTTTCTATCAGCATTTTGATAGGTGTAAATGAGACTTCGTTATAGGTATGGTTTAAAACTAGTGGGGTTCTATCCAAGGGGGCTTGGTCTAAAGTGGTTTGATCAAATCCTCTTCAATTGGAATCCTTTAAATGAAAATTTTCAAGGATTAAATCATTATATTTTCTAAAAATATGTGATTTCAGCAAAAATCAGGATCTCCCATAAAGTGTTAACCACTATTGTGGTAGCACCCTTATACACATTCCAAACATTCTCTTGAGCTTATGCAATATGCAGGAAATTCTATGCTCAAGAACATCATCAATTATATAAGTCACCACCTTCTTAGTATCCTCTTTAGCCTTTTGCTCATTCTCCCTCACCATGTCTAACTCTTCCTTCATTCTTGGTGTTGCTTTCCTTCTTGTTAAACATTGACCTTTACTTTATTTATTTTTATATTAGATATAGTAGAAACAACAAAAAGAGGCTACATATCAAGTGTGTTACTGTAAGTCTACAACATAGTATTTGAGCATTATCTTCCCCAATTTACATCCTTTTACACTGCTTTATCAAATTACATCAGAGATAAAAAATTAAAATATATAGTCATGACTATCATACACCAGATATACAAGATTACATTTCACATTTGGGACAATACTATATACCAAATATACAAAAATTAACATGGTTGTAATATACTATATTGTAAATCATATTCCTTTATCATCCTTCAATGTTGCCATCCCTGAATCCTCCCTTCCTTGCTGCATATTTCAAGTTAACAAGAGTCTCTACCACTTCATGTTTAGATATAGTGTGATTCACGACCAACGAGTTACTGTTATGTGCCTCTTCTTACTTGTTCTTTGGACCTTCCTTTAGTGCCTTTTGGAATGCTTGATGTGCTCTTAGGAAGATGTCCACCCTTGGGTTCCCTTCCTGCCAAGTGTGGCCATATTTTGCCTCTTGAATGTCAATGTCGATTGTTCTCTCCTCCAAGAATCTCCAAAATTTATCCTTTGACAAATCTACTATTATGTACACCTGCATGGAAACATTGTATAGTGTGAGTCTCTTGCAAGACTCAGTAAGTACCCTTTTGTGCCCCTTAAAATTGTCTTCATTCCAAGCTTTCCAAATAGCACATAGGATTTCAGTGGAAAGACATAGCCAAAATAATGAAAGATCCTTTTACATTTTATTATCTTTTTCAAATAGGATTTTATCAAGAATAGGTTCACCATTATTTCCCCATATATTCTGGTCATTACAAAAAAGATTCTAGATTTCCTTAGCAAAGGTACATTTAAAAAAATGTTTAATTTTTTTAGTTACCCTACATAGGTTGCAGATATCAATATCATTGTGCTCAATTTTTAAAGGTAGTTTCTATAGTATCAGTAGCCACCTAAAGAAGACCTTTTTTGGCTCCATTTCTTTAAGCCAATTCTTCTAATTTTTTTTTCCATTGATTTCTATTTAGATTAATTCCCCATACTTTATTAGTATGTTTAGTTATATCAACTTGTTCTGTTAGCAGGCAGTATATTTCTTTATCATTTGTCTTCATTAATGAGCTACCATCTTGCCATTGAAATTCTTTATATTGCAAGTTATCAAATTTGACCTCAACAGGAAATTGGAAGTGATTACATGCTTCTTTTAAGATAGTATATGTCCTCCAATTGCTTTGAGGGAACCTTTACTTTATTATATTCTTCTTGTAATTTATTGAACTTGGACAATAGTTGATCGTATCTTTCTTGGGCCATTTTAGCCGTGTCTACACTTAACATAACAACATGCATAGTTAATTATGTTGCTAAAGTTGTTGTTATATCAAAGGCGCTCTTCACAAAAACTTCTCCAATAATTTATCCCACTAATCTTATAACCCTTGGATTTCTAGTATTAGGTCCCATGGACCAGATTGCTAATATATGTAGCCTTGGGATAAAACCAGAACCAAATAGCTTTTTTTATCATATTGTTCTTCTAAAAAGAAGGCATCTATATCACTTTTGATAGTATCTAGGGCAATGGAACATGTGAGATCCCAGCCTGGCAGAAAAATAATTCCACTTTTCTTTACAAGAAATTTTCCTTCAGTAGGGGAGATCTCATCAATTTATTTATGATTTTTATCCTCTTCTTGTTTTCAAATTCTTCATGCATAGAAGGATCAACTCACTCCTTTTCCTTTTCAATTCTATTTTTGTATTCTACACTTTTTACTTTAATTACAAATTCTCTAAACTCTTTTGTCTGAACGAAAGACTCATCACTTATGAATTATTCACAAGATTTCAACCTGACATCCTTAGCAGGGTTATTTTCATCATATATAGTTGTTATCACTCTATCAACAGGTACATATGTGCCCATTTCATCATGAGCTTGGTGGGAGAGGAATCTTTAATGTACATCCTCTTCTCCAGGAACATGCTATGTAGATTGTTCCTCCATAGTGTCCTCCCCTTTGATTTTGTAGAATACTGAACAAGAGGATGCACAACTGGCCTATCATCAATTTCCATAAACTGTACAGATGGTCCTTGAGCAGAAGATTGAGCTGGCATGCTCCTAATCTTTCCCATTTCCTCTTCCTTCTTCTTTTTCGCAGTTTCCTTTGCTAGCCTTATCAAATTCACAAAACTACAACTTTTGTATACTTTTAATATCTTCATAGACTTTTGGAAAGGATCCTCAATTTGAGCATATGGGCTCACATATAATGGATTCACTTGGAATCTTGTTTCTTTATTTTTTTTTAGGTGAAGCCATTCTTGTTTCCTTTCATTGACTTCAACATCAGATGGTAAATTTCTTATCACATCTTCAGTAAACAAGAATTGATGGTGGAAACCAAACCTTCTTCTGCTCTTCCTTTCTTTGTCAATGAAACCTTTTGGATCACAATTCCTTACCTTTTCAACCTTCATTCTAAAAGACTTCAACATATTAGAATTTTTTTCCAAACTTTCTTTGGATGTAACTCTAAAATGGGAAAAAGAAAATTGCTTAGGTATAAAGGATCCCTTCTTAGCAAGTCTGAAATATTCCTTTTTCATACTATCAAACTACCACATTATATCCATGAGGGAAAGTCTATCTAACACATAAACTAGAAAATAATGTGGTTGAACCAATGCACCATAAACTCTGAAAACTATGCAGGTAGTGTGAAGATACCAATCTCCCCAATTCTGATCCAATTTGGTATTGGCCATGAATTGTAGGGCCTCAAGATCTCCTTGATATTCCTTGAAATCCTATGGGTTGGCTTACAACCTAAATTATCTAAGATACCATGAACTAATCCATTGCAAAAGAATGTGTAATTGGAATCAAGGCAATTATGATCCCAAATATGTGTCCATAATCACATCGGTAAACCATTTCCTTGTTCATCCTTTGTTCTTAGGTCCATGAATTTAGGCCAAGCCTTTTCTCCACTCCACAAAATCATATGCATCAATAAAGAATAGCATGTAAATTTTAGTGAAGCATTGAGATCCTTCAAATATTTCAATTGTTTGTGAATCTACTCAATAAGATAGGCAACATAATCAAAGTCCTTGTTGGCATACTTGTTTTGGATATCTATGACCAACATCATCAAATAAATTGGCATCCTCAAATGATAGGTTTCCCCAATACTTGGCAAAGGCCAAAGTATCTATTCTTGAAATAATACTCGAATTCATCACAGCTGAAAGGTTCTAAATAATTTGGGGAAAACCTTACTCCTTTCTTGCCTGTATCTTTCCTTCTGTCTAGGAAACACATGGTTTTTGTATCCATATTTATCCTTTTCATACTCCTTGCAGAGTGCACTAAAATTGATAGATACTGTGGCAGATGGATTCAATTTGAAAGTTGTCACAATTTGATTCTTGTTGATATCCATCAATGGTGAACCCTTTTTACTCTTGACGATTCTTGCATTAGGGTCATAACACTCTACAATTATCTTTATCAAATCAACCTCCACAAAAACATTTGGAAAAATGAGTTTACCCAAATCACATATCCAAAAATTGGTATATGGACGAGGGTAATTTGATCTTCTGTATGATTATTTGAAAATTTCCCAACCACTCTATGAAACTGTAATGTCCCCCACATGTTTAACACTGTCCTGCAAGTGATCAATTAGGATTCCTTCTCCTGTCACAATGTCCACCTTTATGAAATGCGATGTGAAGGAGTCACGCGATGGGATGAGAACATGAAACACATTCTTATTGGATTTTTAAACACTACCACCAACTTTCCTTTCATAGCTATCACACATCACATTTTGGCTTTATGCTCAATGAACTAAAAATGTGATGCGAAGGAGCCCTATGATGAGCTGAAACATTGACATATGGCATGGAATATTCCTCCCGATATATACCCTATCTTCTTCTCGCTCATCACATATCGTAGTGTCTCTTATCACTCCTTGATCTACATAACCACGATGCACTAGGGTTGTGCGATGCAACAAGATGTGAAGACGTGTCAAGATCTAAAATACATAGCACACATCGTGCTTTCTTCCATCCCAAAGGAATGCAAACTACGATCCAAGGAGTCCTTGCAATAAAGTGAGAACTGGACACCTGTCCACGAAGTATTCTCTAATCATATACTTTTCCTTTGTGCTTCCCTCTGGCCTCTCATCACATATCACATTTACATCTACATGTTGTTGATTCATAACTGCGATATAAAGGAACTTAGTGATGATTTCAAATGCAACGACATGTTTCAATCATGACCGACTATGCATAGTGCATTTAGCATTGAGCGCTCATCAACAAGATTGCGATGTGAAGAAGCATGACGATGAGACAAGATGTTGACATTTTTCCTCCGGGTCATAGATCTATGAAGCCATCGTATATTGTGCAAAGGGAGCTAGTGATGAATGAATGAATGAAAGATTTTAATGACGTTCACGAGACTAAACAGTCTAAGGGACCAAGACAAAATCACGACTAATAAGTCTTCATGCTCTTTTCCAAGTCGAGTCTGATGGATGAGAAAAGAGCGATGTGAAGGGAGTGGGTGATGGAATGAGGTTCAACCATGTGGCCAAAGTGAAGCGAGGATGGATCAACTTAAGTTAAAAAATTTGCACATGTTGAATAAGTTGTTTTAAGGATGGGGACATTGGCTAGGTAACTTGAATGAATAAGACTTAACAAAGGCCAAGGCTCAAATCGAACTTAGGACATTTGACCAAATATTTCAATGAAATAAAATATTTCCAAAGGGATATGACTTAAAACATTTCAAAGGCTTAGATAATGAAATGTTAAAAGGATTTGCAAGGCATTGGACTAATTGATAACACAAGGTGGATGGGTCCGATCAACATATGATCAAAATGACTTCAAGTTGTGACTTAACAGACCAGGAACGGACTCGACATGCCAACATGAGAATATATCAAAGGACTAGGGCACTCAAGAAGTTAGATTTTTTTTGTAAGGTTTTAACAAGTCAAGGTAAACCCTAAACATAGTTTCAAAGAAACCTTAATCCATGCAATTCTCCCAAAAGCTTAGAAAAGTGAAACCAAGACCTAGACCCAAAGATTTTTTTTAGAAGTTGCATCGACATCAATATGGAGACACTTGAGCATAGTTTAGTGGCATCCCACATCATCGTTCTTCATGCATATTCCTTTCAATAATGGGAATAAATCATGCATACCATCTTGGTTTTGTTTCTTCCTAAGGGGAGGAATGTTGTTCGATGAGATTGAATCATGTTTAACATTTAGTGTTTATTTTTTTAATACATATTTTAATACTATATTTTGATTGTGCTAATTTAATCTCTACTTTAAATACTATATACTATATACTATATTAATATTTTTAATTTTTTTTTTTAATTGAACAAATTAGATTACAAAGAATACGAGCTATCAACAAGTAGCTATAAAAGTCTTAAACAAACAAACACTACCAAGAATTATAAGACACAAACCAAATAAGCTTAAAGAAGCAACATAGACTCAATACATATGTTTAAACACTCTTTGACATTGGTCAAAAGTGTTGTTGTAGTATAACCTTTGTATTTTTCTTGGATAATTCCTAAATTTGTAAAAACAAAAAGACAACTTGAAAAATATGTTAAAATAAAACTTTAGAATAGGGCATATATGATGTCACACTCCATGTGCATGCATGGACCCCACATAAAATACAGATGTTAGAGTTCAAAGAATCAACATAAAATACAGTTAAAAACAGATGTAATCCACTACATAGAGTGCGGCATTGGTCAAATATGGCATATATGATGTCACACCCCATCTTCATGCATGGACCCCAGTCCCACACACAGCGAAGGCAAGCCCGTTTTGTGTTTATAATTAATTGTGTTGTCAAAATCTAGTGGAGAATATTTTCTCTTGTGATTATAGTGTTTGGAATCGAGGGTTTCCTATACAAGATGGAACATAAAGTTAGTTCTGATTAGGGAAGGATTCCATTAAAATGATTATGTCGTGTCACAGTGATAAGGAATTCAAGGGATCGTTCTCTATCAACATAAAATTGGAAATTTCATCTCTTTCGTGAAACAACATTGATTTAACACCATTTACCGTAATGGTAGGGGAGAGGGATCAGTAATCGTTAGGCAACTTTGCAGTTGCATGGATTATTATATGATTTTTTATTTTATTTTAAATGTGAGTTGATTTTTTAGGAGATAATTTTTCAGATTAATTATATTGAGTGATTCAATTTTGATCATGATATACATGTAGATAAGTGTGGTCTTTTTCTCTTTGGATAGTTACTTTTTCAAGATCTTTTTAATTTTACTTCTCCTACATAATTATCTAAATCTCTTTATAATTAATTGCTTAGAGCACTCTTTTTGTTTATAGATTCTTCATGGCATCGGTACTATGATGGTCTCTTCTACTTCTTTACGTGGTGCATCTTCCCCTTCTGTACCCGCTCTTCATCTTTCACTAACCCAAACCCCTCATAGTGCCTACATCTTATGTTGTCACTTCTAATGTGATTGCTACCTCTCATGTCACTTCTAATATAATCCCCACCTCTCATATTCTTTCCTCTAATGCTATTTCCACCACTTCTTGTACTAGTGTACCACTTATCTCTCATGTCACTAGTTTCATTCCCTCTTCTACACGCTACTAATGTTATACCACTAGTGTTAGCTCTATTGTGGAAATGGAAACGTAAAACCCACAAAGTTAAATAATATTGTAACATAAATTAGTTGCAAATAAATAACAAAGAAAATAAAATGGAATAACAAAATAATAGATAAGACACTGAATTTACATAGAAAAACCTTGACAATATGCCAAGGAAACATCCACAAGGCAAAAGTATCGGTATTCTTATTGCTTAGAGAAACTAGTTACAATCTTTACATAGCTTCTACTCTTCAATTATAATTCATTACAATGATTTTTCCTTAAAGGAAACAAGAAATATATAACATTTTGAAGATAAAAACCTTTGTTAAACTTAGGAAAAACCAAATTTGTTTTATTGCTTTCTCTTGTTTTTATCTTTTTTTCACAAGATTCTACTTTATTTTCTTTATTGTTATCATATCCAACAATATCCATCTAGACAACAATTTACATGATACTTGTCCATGTCCATTCATCACCTTTTTTACAAGCCAAGAGAAGCCAAACTCCACTTCAACTTCTCTAACTATACTCGATTTGTAAACATGTATGCACAATTTTCTAGTGTATAAATTTTCTCAAGAGCTACTCCATCGTCATCAATAAAATGTCTTACAAAATGTTATTTAATTGCCTTATGCTTAGTCTTACTGTGATAAGCTATATTTTTACTTAGATGCGTAGCACTTTTATTATCACAAAATACTATCACCTTTTCCTTCACTTTTCTGACCTCTCCCAAAAGACCCTTCAACCAAATTTCCTCTTTGCATGCATTTGGGACAGCCATATGCTCTACCTCAATAATAAATAAAGCAACTATTTTTTGAAGCTTTGGCATCAAACAAATAGGTCCTCCTATAAGTCTAGATATAACTTGATGTAGATCTCCTTTCATCCAAATCACCTACAAAATCTGAATCAGCATAACCACAAACTGAACCACTACAACCATCAAAAGAGATACAATAATCACTTGTACCTCTAAGATACCAAAGAACCCATTTTATTATTGCCCAATGCTCTTTACTTGGATTTTTCATTTATCTATTGACAACACCAACTACATTTGAAATATTTGGTCTTGTATGTATACCATCACATACATTAAACTTCCTACTACATTGACATATGGTACACAAGACATATAATCATTTTCTTCTTTATTACTAGGACATAACCTTGAAGAAAACTTAAAATGAGAAGCTAAAGGGATATTTACTGGTTTCACATTCTTCATACCAAATCTTATGAGGATTTTCTCTACATACTTCTACTACAATAACAACAGTTTACCATGTTCCCTATCTTTGTGTATTTCCATACCCAAAATTTATTTTTCTACTCCTAGATTCTTCATATCAAAAGTCCTAGCCATCTGAGCCTTTAACCCATTGATCTCAACTATGTTTTTTCTTGCTACAAGCATATCGTCAACATATAATATACCAAGATAATGAATAGACTAATGCAAGGTGGATGGGTCCGATCAACATATGATCAAAAGGACTTCAAGTTGTGACTTAACAAACTAGGAACTGACTCTATAGGTCAACATGAGAATAGATCAAAAGATTAGGGAACTCAAGAAGTTATGTATTTTGTAGGGTTTTAACAAGTCAAGGTAAATCCTAAACATAGTTTTAGACAAACCTTAACCCATGCAATTCTCCCAAAAGCTTAGAAAAGTTTAAGCAAGACCTAGAACCAAAGATTTTTTTCAGAATTCGCATCAACATCAACATGGAGACACTTGAGCATAGTTTAGTGGCATCCCACATAATTGTTCTTCATGCATATTTCTTTCAGTAATGAGAATAAATCATGCATACCATCTTGTTTTGTTTCTTCCTAAGGGGAGGAATGTTGTTTGATGAGATTCAATCATGTTTAACATTCAGTGTTTATTTCTTTAGCACATCTTCTAATACTATATTTTGATTGTGAGATTTTAATCTATACTTTAAATACTATATACTATATTAATAAAGTTTTTTTTTTTTTTTTAATTGAACAAATTAGATTACAAAGAATAAGAGCTATCAATAAGTAGCTATAAAAACATTACACAAACAAACACTACCAAGAAATATAAGGCAAGAATCAAATAGGCTTAAAGAAGCAACATAGACTCAATACATATGCTTAAACACTCTTTGTCATTGGTCAAAATTGTTGTTGTTTTGAACTTTATAACTTGATCTTTAATTTGTTGTAGCTGGTCCATAACCTTTGTATTTTTCTTGGATAATTCCTAAAATTGTGAAAAAAAAACAGCTTGAAAATATGTTAGAATAAAACTTTAGAATACCAATTCTCTCACAATAATTATTAGAAAACGCAATGATACATCTACTTTGCCAACCATTCTTAAAAATAATTAATAATTTGATTATTTCAAGAAATTAAGTTTAAAAACTTTAATATTTTGAACACAATATTACTCTGCCATAAAATTTACCAATAATATTGACTCTAGCACTATATATCATAAATAGACCCTATGATAGCAAACATACCTTGCATACATGTTTGGCGTGTACCTTCAGTCTATCTACTCCTTTCCATAAAACCACAAAATAAATTTCTCCATAAGGGACAACTAATGTCCAATCTGACTTGAGGTTCACACTGACGCACCCCATAATTCTGAATCTAACATTGATAGGAATGCTGTTAATATGATTTTAATTTCTACAGTGTCATATTGGAAGGGACCTCAAGGAATCAATCCCTATCAATCTAAAATAAAATTGAATACAGTGAAAGATGTTAGGAATTGAAAGTTTTGTCTGCTTTGTGCAAATTTAAGTGGACTCAATTTCACTGACAAATTTTTGAGTTCTCAAAATCTAATCAAAACTATTTTGGAGTCGAGACATTTTCTGTGCAAGAGTTCAAAGAATCAACAGTTAAAAACAGATGTATTCCACTACATAAAGTGTGACATTGGTCAAATATGGCACATATGATGTCACACTCCATCTGCATGCCCACACAGTGAAGGCAAGTCCGTTCTATGTTTATAATTATTTATGTTGTCAAAATCTTGTGGAGAAGATTTTATCGGTTTCCTGTATAAGATGGAACATAAAGTGTTTGGAATCGAGGGTTTCCTGTATAAGATGGAACATAAAGTCAGTCTGATTAGGGAAGGATTCCATTAAAATGGTTCTGTCGTGTCACAGTGATCAGGAATTCAAGGGATCGTTCTCTATCAACATAAAAACACAGGGAAACAAACAACAGGAAATTGGCAATTTTATCTCTTTCGTGCAATAGGATTGATTTAACACCATTTACCGTAAATGGTAGGGGAGAGGGATCAGTAATCGTTAGGTAACTTTGCAGTTGCATGGATTATCATTTGATTTTTTTTTTTAAAAAACGTGAGTTGATTTTTTAGGAGATAATTTTTCAGATTAATTATATTGAGTGATTCAATTTTGATCATGATATACATGTAGATAAGTGTGGTCTTTTTCTCATTGGATAATTACTTTTTCAAGATCTTTTTAATTTTACTTCTCCTATATAATTATCTAAATCTCTTTATAATTAATTGCTTAGAGCACTCTTTTTGTTTATAGATTCTTCATGGCATCGGTACTATGATGGTCTCTTCTACTTCTTTACGTGGTGCATCTTCCCCTTTTGCACCCGCTCTTCATCTTTCACTAACCCAAACCCCTCATAGTGCCTACATCTTATGTTGTCACTTCTAATGTGATTGCTACCTCTCATGTCACATCTAATATAATCCCCACCTCTCATATTCTTTCCTCTAATGCTATTTCCACCACTTCTTGTACTAGTGTACCACTTATCTCTCATGTCACTAGTTTCATTCCCTCTTCTACATGCTACTAATGTTATACCACTATTGTTAGCTCTATTGTGGAAATGGAAACGTAAAACCCACAAAGTTAAATAATATTGTAACATAAATTAGTTCTAAATAAATAACAAAGAAAATAAAATGGAATAACAAAATAATAGATAAGACATTGAATTTACATGGAAAAACCTTGACAATATGCCAAGGAAACATCCACAAGGCGAAGTATTAGTATTCTTATTGCTTAGAGAAACTAGTTACAATCTTCACATAGCTACTACTCTTCAATTATAATTAATTACAATGATTTTTCCTTAAAGGCAACAAGAAATATATAATATTTTTAAGATAAAAATCTCTGTCAAACTTAGGAAAAACCAAATTTGTTTTATTGCTTTCTCTTGTTTTTATCTTTTTCCACAAGTTTCTACTTTATTTTCTTTATTGTTATCATATCCAACAATATCCATCTAGACAAGAATTTAGATGATACTTGTCCATGTCCATTCATCACCTTTTTTACAAGCCAAGAGAAGCCAAACTCCACTTCAACTTCTCTAACTATACTCGATTTGTAAACATGTATGCACAATTTTCTAGTGTATGAATTTTCTCATGAGCTACTCCATCTTCATCAATAAAATGTCTTACAAAATGTTATTTAATTGCCTTATGCTTAGTCTTACTGTGATAAGCTATATTTTTAGTTAGATGTGTAGCACTTTGACTATCACAAAATACTATCACCTTGTCCTTCACTTTTCCGACCTCACCCAAAAGACCTTCAACCAAATTTCCTCTTTGCATGCATTTGGGAGAGCCATATGCTCTACCTCAATAATAAATAAAACAACTATTTTTTGAAGCTTTGGCATCAAATAAATAGGTCCTCCTACAAGACTAGACATAGCTTGATGTAGATTTCCTTTCATCCAAATCACCCACAAAATATGAATCAACATAACCACAAACTGAACCACTACAACCATCAAAAGAGATACAATAATCACTTGTACCTCTAAGATACCAAAGAACCCATTTTATTATTGCCCAATGCTCTTTACTTGGATTTTTCATTTATCTATTGACAACACCAACTACATTTGAAATATTTGGTCTTGTATGTATACCATCACATACATTAAACTTCCTACTACATTGACATATAGTACACAAGACATATAATCATTTTCTTCTTTATTACTAGGACATAACCTTGAAGAAAACTTAAAATGAGAAGCTAAAGGGATATTTACTGGTTTCACATTCTTCATACCAAATCTTATGAGGATTTTCTCTACATAATTCTTTTATGATAACAATAGTTTACCATGTTCCCTATCTCTGTGTATTTCCATACCCAAAATTTATTTTTCTACTCCTAGATCCTTCATATCAAAAGTCCTAGCCATCTGAGCCTTTAACCCATTGATCTCAACTATTTTTTTGATTGCTACAAACATATCGCAACATATAATATACCAAGATAATGAATAGACTGATGCAAGGTGGATGGGTTCGATCAACATATGATCAAAAGGACTTCAAGTTGTGACTTAACAAAATAGGAACCGACTCAACAGGTCAACACGAGAATAGATCAAAAGATTAGGGAACTCAAGAAGTTATGTTTTTTGTAGGGTTTTAACAAGTCAAGGTAAACCCTAAACATAGTTTCAGACAAACCTTAACCCATGCAATTCTCCCAAAAGCTTAGAAAAGTTTAACCAAGACCTAGAACCAAAGATCTTTTTCAGAATTCACATCAACATTAACATGGAGACACTTGAGCATAGTTTAGTGGCATCCCACATAATTGTTCTTCATGCATATTTCTTTCAGTAATGAGAATAAATCATGCATACCATCTTGTTTTGTTTCTTCCTAAGGGGAGGAATGTTGTTTGATGAGATTCAATCATGTTTAACATTCAGTGTTTATTTCTTTAGTACATCTTCTAATACTATATTTTGATTGTGATATTTTAATCTATACTTTAAATACTATATACTATATTAAGAAAGAAAATTATTCTTTTTTAATTGAACAAATTAGATTACAAAGAATAAGAGCTATCAACAAGTAGCTATACAAGTATTAAACAAACAAACACTACCAAGAATTATAAGGCAAGAACCAAATAGGCTTAAAGAAGTAACATAGACTCAATAAATATGCTTAAACACTTTTTGACATCGGTCAAAATTGTTGTTGATTTGAAACTGTATAACTTGATCTTTAATTTGTTGTAGTTGGTCTATAACCTTTGTATTTTTCTTGGATAATTCCTAAAATTGTGGAAAAAAAACAACTTGAAAAATATGTTAGAATAAAACTTTAGAATACCAATTCTCTCACAATAATTACTAGAAATCACAATGATACATCTACTTTTCCAATCATTCTTAAGAATAATTAATAATTTGATTATTTCAAGAAATCAAGTTTAAAAACTTTGATATTTTGAAAATAATATTACTCTGTCATAAAAGTACCAATAATATTGACTGTAACACTATATATCATAAATGGACCCTATGATAGCAAACACAAATACCTTAAATACATGTGTGGCATGTCCCTTCAGTCTATCTACTCCTTCCATAAAACCACAAAATAAATCTCTCTATAAGGGACAACTAATGTCCAGTCAGACTTGAGGTTCACACTGATGCACCTCATAATTCTGAATCTAACATTGATAGGAATGTCGTTAATATGATTTTCATTTCTACAATGTCATATTGGAAGGGACCTCAAGGAATCAATCCCTATCAATTTAAAATAAAATTGAATACAGTGAAAGATGTTAGGAATTGAAAGTTTTGTCTGCTTTGTGCAAATTTAAGTGGAATCAATTTCACTGACAAATTTTTGAGTTCTCAAAATCTAGTCAAAACTATTTTGGAGTCTAGACATTTTCTGTGCAAGAGTTCAAAGAATTAAAAGTTAAAAATAGATGTAATCCACTACATAAAGTGGGGAATTGGTCAAATATGGCACATATGATGTCACACTCCATCTACATGCCCACACAGTGAAGGCAAGCCCATTTTGCGTTTATAATTATTTATGTTGTCAAAATCATGTGGAGAAGATTTTATCTTTTATGATTATGGTGTTTGGAATCGAGGGTTTCCTATATAAGATGGAACATAAAGTGTTTGGAATCGAGGGTTTCCTGTATAAGATGGAACATAAAGTTAGTCTGATTAGCGAAGGATTCCATTAAAATGGTTCTGTCATGTCATAGTGATAAGGAATTCAATGGATCGTTCTCTATCAACATAAAAACACAGGGAAACAAACAACAGGAAATTGACAATTTTATCTCTTTCATGCAACAACATTGATTTAACACAATTTACCGTAAATGGTAGGAGATAATTTTTAAAACGTGAATTGATTTTTTAGGAGATAATTTTTAAGATTAATTATATTGAGTGATTCAATTTTGATCATGATATACATGTAGATAAGTGCACAGTCTTTTTCTTATTGGATAGTTATTTTTTCAAGATCTTATTAATTCTACTTCTCCTACATAATTATCTAAATCTCTTTATAATTAATTGCTTAGAGCACTCTTCTTGTATATAGATTATTCATGGCATTGGTACTATGATGGCCTCTTCTACTTCTTTACATGGTACGTCTTCCCCTTTGTGCACCAGTTCTTCATCTTTCACTAACCCTTCATCCCCACATCCTCAACCAAAACCCCTCATATTGCCTACATCTTATGTTGTCACTTCTATTGTGATTGCCACCTCTCATGTCACTTCTAATATAATCTCCACATCTCGTATTCTTTACTCTAATGCTATTTTCACCACTTCTTGTACTAGTGTAGCACTTATCTCTCATGTCACTAGTTTCATTCCCTCTTCTATATACTACTAATTTTATACCACTATTGTTATCTCTATTGTGGAAACTGAAACATAAAACCCACAAAGTTAAATAATATTGTAACACAAATTAGTTGCAAATAAATAATGAAGAAAATAAAATGGAATAATAGAATAATAGATAAGACATTGATTTACATGACAAAACCTTAACAATATGCCAAGGAAACATCCACAAGGCAAAGTAACAGTATTCTTATTGATCAGAAAAACTAATTACAATCTTCACATAGCTGCTACTCTTCAATTGCAATTCATTACAATGATTTTTCCTTAAAGACAACAAGAAATATATAATATCTTCAATATAAAAAACCTCTATCAAACTTAGGAAAAACCAGCTTTGTTTTAATTATTTTCTCTTGTTTTTATCTTTTTCATAAGATTCTACTTTATTTTCTTTATTGTTGTCATATTCAACAATCTCCATCTTGACAACAATTTATGTGATACTTCTCCATGCCCATTCATCACCTTTTTAACAAGCCAAGAGAAGCCAAACTCTACTTTAGCTTCTCTAACTATACTTGATTTGTAAACATGTACATGCACAATTTTCTAGTGTATGAATTTTCTCAAGAGCTACTCCATCTTCATTAATAACATGTCTTACAAAATGTTATTTAATTACCTTATTCTTAGTCTTACTGTGATAAGCTATATTTTTAGTTAGATGTATAACACTTTGACTATCACAAAATACTATCACCTTGTCCTTCACTTTTTTGAACTCACCCAAAAGACCCTTCAACCAAATTTCCTCTTTGCATGCATTTGAGACAGCCATATACTCTACCTCAGTAGTGGATAGAGCAACTATTTTTTGAAGCTTTGACATCAAACAAATAGGTCCTCCTACAAGACTAAATACATAACTTGATGTAGATCTCCTTTCATCCAAATCACCTACAAAACATGAATCGACATAACCGCAAACTGAACCACTACAACCATCAAAAGAGATACAATAATCACTTGTGCCTCTAAGATACTGAAGAACCCATTTTATCATTTCCCAAAGCTCTTTACCTGGTTTTTTCATTTATCTATTGACAACACCAACTACATGTGAAATATTTGGTCTTGTACATACCATCACATACATTAAACTTCCTACTACATTGACATATAGTACACAACACATATAATCATTTTCTTCTTTATTACTAGGAGATAACCTTGAAGAAAACTTAAGATGAGAAGCTAAAGGGATATTTATTGGTTTCACATTCTTCATACCAAATCTTATGAGGATTTTCTCCATGTATACTTCTACTATGATAACAAATTTTTACCATGCTCCCTATCTTTGTGTATTTCCATACCCCAAATTTATTTTTCTGCTCCTAGATCCTTCATATCAAAAGTCCTAGCCATCTGAGCCTTTAACCCATTGATCTCAACTATTTTTTTTCTTGCTACAAGCATATCATTAACATATAATACCAAGATAATGAATAGAATAATTTTCAAACTTGTAAAGTAAACACAATGGTCATACTCACTCCTTGAATTTTTTTTGGCTCACCATGAAGGAATAGAACTTCTTGTACATCATTGCCTGGGAAACTGCTTCAGGCCATACAATGAATTTTTGAGTTTGCAAACAAATTTCTTGTTGCAATCTTGAAAAAATCCTTGTGGTTGTTCCATATATCTCCTAATCCAAATCTCCATGTAAAAAAAATGTTTTAACATCTAATTGATTCAACTCAAGATCAAGTAAAGAAACAAGTGCTAAAACAACCCGAATAGAAACTAGCCTAACAACTAGTGAGAAAATTTCATAAAATCAATACCTCCCTTTTGAGAACACCTTTTTGCTACCACTCTTTCTTCATACCTTTCAACTTTATCATCGACACCCTTCTTCAATTTGTAGACCCATTTGCAACCAACAACTTTCGCACCCTTTGGGAGTTCTACTAGGTCCCATGTTTTATTCTTCTCCAAGGCACCCATTTCTTCTTTCATTTCTATTTTCTATAATTTATCACTTTCAGTACCATTCACTGCTTCCTGATAACAACTAGGTTCTCCATCATTAGAAATCATAGAAATGGATGAAACATAATCATTATAACTTCTAGGTGGACTTCTGACTTGTGTAGATCTCCTTCAATCTAGTTGTGGCATTTTAAAAAAAATTTCTTGTAGATTTTTCGCATCCTAATCTTCTTATTTGGAAGCTTCTTCTTGCTTCCTATTTTTTTATAGATGGATGAGTTTGAAATTGAATTTATTGATGTTGAGGCACTTGTTCTTACTTCAAATCAACTTCTACTATTTTTGATATTATGAGAGGAGATTCATCAAATACTACATATCTACTAATAATGACTTGTGGGTAGTAGGATCCCACAATTTGTATCCCTTATTTTCATCACCATAACCAACAAAGATATATTTGTTGGATTTGGGGTCCAATTTAGAATTTTGACATTTTGTAATAAGAGCATATGCATCACAAAAAAAAAAAGGTTTGAATAATCACAAGAATAACATGTCCATACCTCTTCAAGAATCTTACAATCTATTGCAACTAATGGTAACCGATTTACCAGATAACAAGTTGTAGAGATTGATTCTTCCCACAACTCTTGCTACTTGGTATTACTGAGCACACTCCTTGCTCTCTCTAGAAGAGTTTTATTCATGCATTCAATAACACCATTTTGCCGAGGAGTGTAAATAGTGGTTTTATGCCTTTCAATCCCAACTTATAATAATTTTTAAATTCCAAAGATGTCAACTTGCCTCCATTATGTGTTCTTAAAGACTTGAATCTGGAAATTCTCTTTTCAACCAAAACTTTAAACTGCTTAAATACACTAAACACATCAAATTTAATTTTAAGAATATAGACCCACACCTTTCTAGCGTAGTCATCTATAAATGTCACCAAATATGATGGTACTCCAAAAGAAATTTTAGAGGATGGCAACCAAACATCTAAATAAATATAGTATAGAGTACACTTACTTGTATGACTACCTACTTTAAACTTCTATCTAGATTGCTTCCCATAAACACAATGCTTGTAGAAATTCAAATTCAAAGATTTTAGATTTGGAAGTAACTTATGGTTTAATTGTACCTTCAACCTTTTCTCGCTCATATGACCTAGTTGATGATGCCATAAATGAGTAGATTCATTTTCTTCCTTAGATACCACTGCCAATTTATTTATTATAATACTCCCTTCTAGATTGTAAATGTTTCTAATATTTATAGCCTTCATGACCAAAAAATACCTTTAGAAACTTTAATTGATCCACCTTGACTTGTAAATTTATAACATCTAGAATCCAAATCTCCAAATTAAATTGAATTCTTGTCGAGTTCTGGTACATGTCTTACCTTTGTTAATGTCCCCATAATACCATTGAACATCTTAATCTTAATGCTTCTGATCCCAACAGTCTTATAAAAAACATTATTTCCCATAAGAACAACACCACCATAAATTGTTTGGTAAGAAGAAAAATAATTCATATGTGGACACATGTTATTAGAAGCACCAAAATCGAATAACCATTCCTCACCATTCCTCCTAATACTATAAAGAATTACAAATAGATAAAAATTCATCAACCATACCTAAACTTATCTCAACCATATTTCCTTCCTTTTTGGAGTCATCGTTGGCTTCTTTCCTCTTCCAACAATCTTTCTTGAGATGCCTTGATTTATTGTAGTACCAACATTTTCCCTTACCCTTTTTTACTTTCTACTTAGATCTAGATGTACCTCTTGAATCTTCCCCCTTTTTGTGGATTGACCCCTAACCACCATTGCTTTTGATGTAGAGGTTTCTATATTAGATTTCCTTTGCACATATTCAAAAAACAAAGCTCTCATGATATTAAAATCAAATTCAAGGGTGTCAATTGGGCTAAAGCTAAAATAAGTGACTAAGTGATTCCAATATTTGAGCAATGAACACAATAATGTAACTGCCTTGTCTTCATCAAGTTAACTTTTACACCCATACTAGCTAATTGAGATATAAGAGTATTGAAAATATTTAAATAAACAATAATTTTTATACCTTCTTTCATTCACAAACTATACATCTACTTGTTCAAGTAAATCTAATTTGTCAAGGACTTTGTCATATAAAGACTCTCCATTTTACTCCATAATCCTATGGTCTTTTCCTCTTTAACAATATTGAAAATAACATCATTTTATAAACACAATCGAATTGTGCTAAGAGCTCTTGTATCTAGATCCTCCCAATCCTCATCAGTAATATTTGTAGATTTCTTTGAATTTCTATCCAATGCTTGCTGCAATCCTTTTTGCACTAGAAAATCATGTATCTTGAGCTTACATAGCTCAAATTTATTCTTTCCACCTTGAACCTTACATTCAAAACATTTTCCATTTGATGCTACAAAAAATACCAAATCCTAACATAGACACTACAAAATAACTACTTAGATACCACTTGTTGTGGAAACAAAAACATAAAACCCACAAACTTAAATAATATTTCAGCATGTAAATTAGTTGCAAAGAAATAACAAAGAAAATAAAATGGAATAACAAAAGAATAATAGAGAAGACACTTGGTAAAACCTTGAAAATGTGCCAAAGAAACATCCATGGGGCAAAGTATCGATATTCTTATTGCTTAGAGAAACTTGTTACAATCTTCACACAACTGCTACTCTTTAATTTCAATTCATTACAATGATTTTTCCTTCAAGGAAATAATATATATATATATAATATCTTCAAGATAAAAACCTTTGCCAAACTTAGAAAAAACCAACTTTATTTTATTGTTTTATTTTTATTATTTTTATTGTTTTCTCTTGTTTTTATCCTTTTTACAAGATTCTACTTTATTTCCTTTATTGTTGTCATATCCAACAATCTCCTCATCTCATATGTTAGTTTTCACCTTCTTCATTGGCTTACAATTTTATTTATCAATCATATAGTGTTTTTTGTATGCCTCTGATTTCTCACCATCTTTATACAATCTCCATTTTATCAATGCTACTACTACTACTACCCCCACTATCCTCACCTCTATCATGGATGCACTCTTGTAGAAGTTGGATAGTTTTGAGAAGAAATTTGATTATATTCCTAGCACCCAAGACACTGTTATTTATTCTTCAACACATAACACATATCTTGCATTTAAACTCATTATATATCCATTACCGAATTGTTTTTGGCACCCCACATAAATTCTCACTTACAATCCCTTAATATAACATGCTTATGCTATGCTTATGGTGATAGATTTTTGGCAAAGTTTTTTCCTCACTTTAGATGTCTCTATTATTTAGTGGTTCTACTTATTTCCTTCTAGCCCCATTTGTTCTATTGATGAGTTAGATACAATATTCTCTAGCCATTTCCACATGAATACATACTTTAAAAATATTGGTTCAAATTTATTTGTGTGCCCAAGGCTCTAATTATCATATTGATGATTATGCTGCCCAATTTCAATCACTTTGTGTTAAAACGAAAGATTGAATTCCTAATGATGAGTTTTAAAGGAGTTTTGTTAATATTTTATTCTATCCTATTTATGATAGTGTTTTAATGAATAATTATGCTTTGTCATGGACCTTTGTTCTCATGTCAAGGATGTTAAACTTAACTTAGTTGTTTCTAATGGTTTGAAAAATGAATCCTCCCAAAGAAATACTATACCTTCTTTCTCATCCATGTTGAACATAATAAAAATATCTAAATCCAAAATGGTAGTGAGAATAAATAATCAATCACATGTCTACTAATTCTAATGCACTTTTCCTTAAGCCTCAAACTACTAGGAAATTTATAAATTTGAGTGAAACTCTAGATCATGCACTCTAAATTATATTCATCCAATTAACCCATCTAGATTATTACCTAAGGAATATAATGCGAATTCTTTTTGTCATTATTGTAATACCCAGAAACTTACAATGAAGAAAAATCAATAAAATTCAATCCATTGGTCTAAATATATAACACCACCATAATAGTAGTGTGAAAATATATCATAGTTGTTTCCATTTGCATCTCCAATTAATAGCGACATTTAAGATAATGTTCCCAAGAGTGCACTAAAAGTACTAAATAGGATAACATAGTAAGAGGAAAAACAAGTGGCACACATTTCCAAGTGACACACCCTATGTTGTGCAAGAATACTAAACACAAGGTGAGAGTACCAACATGCATGGTACTAAAGGAGCATCAACTTCGTGAGTGAACCATCCACAAGGTGCTAGGTGGATAAATGAAGATAAAGAAAAGAGAAATTACATCACAACATGATTGAATGTAACTTTAATCTATTTCAACCAACTAAAAACCTATTTTTAATCTCATTCATCTATGTCAATCCTTTTAAAGTAAAACATAGAATGGGGAAGGATCATTCAATCATGTCTTATATTGATAGTAGCCATTTGATCAATAACATGTGTCCATTTGCTAGATCTAACCATTCCAAATAATATCATAAGAAATGGTGAATAAGAAAACATGGTTTAACTAAATTTTACCATTCTATTCATCATGATACATAATGTGGATATTTAATACACCCCATGCTCCCTTCGGGTTGTTTTGATCTTTTGTTTTAATTCTAACCTTGACTGATAATTCAAAGGGCATCTAGCTTTACCTTTCGGCATTCTCCGTTCAGAGCTGCCACGTGTCGCCAAATCGCTTATCGAAGGAAGGCTTCCCTTCTCTTCTCTTTCGGGCCCTGACTTCCTGCCATGTAGCCTCCACTCATGTAAACTTTGGTGGGCCCCTCAAGTGATACCGACAACAAATAATGCAACCACATGTCTCTTCATTGCAAGCTCTCATCAAAGGATGGGGAAGATGATTTTTCTGGTTGTGAAATGCAGCCACGTACCCCTCAGCATGGTTAAAATGAAAGAGAAGAGTGACATGAATGCCATGGATTCCATGTTGTGTCGCGTGTTATAAAAAATTTCACTTAATATGACACTTGTTTACATAGGGTAGGGCGGAACCACTACCATCATTTTGTAGGGAATGCACCTGACTAGCAAGTGACTAGGTTCATGCTCAAGAATCTTTCTGTTGCAACGACTGCGATGAATCATTGCTACAAGCATTATGATTCATGATGGGGAATCATTTTCTGTTACATACTTTCAAGGTGGTGGATTCTCTTGGCTATATATACTACTTCTCTTGAAGGAGATAAAGGTTCCTTTTTAGTTCTTTGGGAAGTCCTTTTAGAAATTGGTCTTGACAGAGAATTCTTTTTAGTGAAAGTTAGGAAGGAGGAAGTGCTATTTGCTAGTTCAGAATATCTATAGGAGAATCTCAAAGACACCAGGCCTTTGTTTTGTTAGATAGCTATAAAGACTCATAGACCGTGCCCTTGTAATTTGGCCTTTTTGCTTCTTAACTATTGATAACATTATACTATGTTGTTTTTGAATAGTTTATTTGCAACTTCAATGATTTGAATGGAATGCTGACTTAGAACCATGTCTTCGATTCTTTTTGTTCTAAAAAACTCTGTGCAAATGATTTTATGTTATGAAATAAATCATTCGGGTCTTTATCTTTGATAATTGTCATTTCGGACATAGTAAATTGCTTAGCAAGCCTTTAGACCACAACTACAAGATAGGTCTATCGTGCCTAGAATCTAAATCTTGGCGTATCGCCTTAGTTAGATATTATATTTTATATTTACTCCCATTTCCCATTCAAACCCCAGTTATAGAAGAAGCCGACTCTTTAAAATCCGGAGGTTACTCAGTTTGGCGCAATAGGTCCCTCCTAAAGCCGAGTTTCTCACAAAGGGCGGTTACCTTGCCAACTTTTGGCTTCGATAATTTTTTTTCCTTGGCACGCCCAGTGGGACAATAAAAGACATGCTTAAGCTTTGAGAAAGTACATGAGCCATCAACCTGTCACAAGATCCCAAATAGTAAACAACCCTGGTTTGTTGGTATCTCCATTAGGGTCAATACCAACTAGAACCCATTACGGAAACATCCCGAATCATCCACCAGCTATGTTGCCTATCGCCAACCAAAATTATGTGGCTTGAGATGCCGAGAGTCCTCTTGTTGCCCCAGTAGCACCTACCATTTGGGCCCCCATTCCAATCTCTGCCCTCAAGTCTATTCCTAAATTTACTGGAGATGGCTCGAGAACACCATCCAAACATTTCCAAGATATTGCAGATGTGTGTTTGGTGCATAGAGTAAAAAATGAAAACATAGCATTGAGGATGCTCACAACCTCTTTTAGAGGAAAAGCATCAGATTGGTACCACACTATTCCATCCAACTCTATCGACACATGGGATCAACTCAGAGACCCATTTTTTGAAATATTATCGAATGATGGCGATAGATCTTCTCAGTATCACTAGCTAGAGATCATCAAGCGAGCCCCATATGAGGCCATGACAAACTTCAACGCATGGTTCCACATAACTTGGTAAAGAGTTCAGGTTGCAATTCATCCACCACCCGACTTGGCATTCATGTTTTACTTGAAGTCCATCAACATTGACATTTCCATGTTGATTCAATCGCTCGACGAAACCATGCTACTAGGCGCATACAATATTTCAATTGAGGAAGAAAACAATTTGATTGACGTTGAGAAATTACCGCCTCAACTCACCATGCCCATATTCCCTGAGATGCCAGCTTCCAACTAGGCAGCATCGCCAATCACACCAGCTATCACTCCTCAATCTATGCACACATATTCAAGCGCGCTTTAGAGCATCTCACCTAGTTCCTCAAAGGATGAAACGAGCGACATAAAGGAAATGTTGCGGGCTATGGCCAACGAGATAACTATTATCAAGTGCAACCGGGCTGCTCCTTCGAAGCCAACCTATCAGAA
Organism: Sequoiadendron giganteum; assembly: GCA_007115665.2. Taxonomy (NCBI): domain Eukaryota; kingdom Viridiplantae; phylum Streptophyta; class Pinopsida; order Cupressales; family Cupressaceae; genus Sequoiadendron; species Sequoiadendron giganteum. The sequence continues at coordinate 38,345,264 of CM021108.1, forward strand.
TTATCAAGGTGAAAAGCCCTCTTACCAGCAAAATCAGTTCCAAGGAAGCACTCGCACAAGTCCTTAGGCGTCAACAACAAGTCAGATAGTACCGATAACCACTCCATTGCCAAATACCAACCCAAGCTCAAACAAAGAGTTGACTGTGGGACAAAGCAATTTGATCGATGATGGAAACCCCTGGTGTTTCCCTTACGGTGATTCACATATGCCCCGAAATTTCCCACGCATAAATCTACAACAAAAGATGGTATATCAGTGCAACCGAGGTGCAACTTCAAGCCATGGAGGCTATGCACAAACCTCATCACAAATGGAAAATACGGTACTTACCACTCAAATGCAAGGAATGTCTCTAGAGCAAGAAACTGATATAGCTCCTGACCATGCCCTTTTCTCATGGATGGAAGGAGAAGAGGCAGTATTCACATTCAAAGCGCCTACTTCCAAAGCTCCATATGTACAATCTGACCACAACACCCGCTCTAAAGAAAACTTCACGGGTGAAGCAATCATCCTACAATTAGTCGGTCCACAGCCAAAAAACACCCCCGATTATGAATCTAGTACTTCCACAACGACACCACCATGTCCGCCAACAAAGGAAATTATAACAAGGGCTAAAAGGCAATGATATCCAAGGCCACCACCATTTGATGTAGTGGAAAAATTGAAAAAGTCATCCGCTAGCGTTTCCCTAAGGGAAATATTAGCCATTCTAGAGCGAAAGACATTACTACAAAAGGATCTTTGAGAAGACCCAAGCATAGAACCAAAAGAGCAATCACTAGAGGAGAAAGCTATTAGTTGGTCACCTTCGGCCAAATTTCTCACAAATACTACATAAGAGACCTCTACTGAGGACCAAGAAGAAAGATCAACATTCAAAGTCGGCGAAGTCAATCCGAAACCAAAGCCATTCTACTTAACCCTTGTTGTGAGTAAGAAATTACTACACAACTCCATGATCCACTTCAACGCTAGTAGCACAGTCATGCTGAAACTAATAGCTAAAGCCCTAGGAATGAGCTACAAACCTTTGAATAAAGGAATCATGCAATTAGATGGGAATATGGTTGATATCGTAGGGATCATTAAAGAACTACCATTGACCTTAGTCGCCTACCCGAATATCACGATCAAGCAAGAAAATGTGATCATTGATATTCCCCCAATATTTAGTCTATGCTTATCTAGAGAATTCACTTCTAAAAGAGGTGGATACCTTTCTTTAGACTGGTCACACCTGGTTATAAGGACCAAGCATAGGGCCAAAATGAAGCTAGTATCCGAACCTTTGCATTCAGAACATGTTGTGGATGAAGCTAAGACAATATTTGAATCTGCCCACACTTCCATCACTAAGGAGGAACTTTATTGCACCAAGCTTCTTGAGGATGAAGAGATCTCAAGAGATCGAACTGATCAAGAAGAGGTTGTTCTAAGCAAATTCATTGACAAAGACCCTTTCAGTAATCATCATGCCACCGGATTGGAATCCTATGTCATTTATGATGAAGATCAAGCTATCCCAAAGGTGACATAGAAACCTAAAGAAGGTTCGACAATCGGACTGTGGTCGCCACACTTCAAGGGTGCAAAATGTGAGAGTGATGCATAAACCAAAGTAGACCCAACTTTCCCGAGCAACGAGAAGATAATCAGGCCTTTCCGATCCTGATTGTCTTGTTCTAGTGAGAGGATGATAAATAAAGGCTTCATAATAGGTATGGGCTCAGTAAAGCAAAAGGGTATGGATTTTTTCAGAGTTCCTGAACTGATCATAAATCAAGCCCCAAATATCAGCCTACAAGCGATGTCTATGTGGAATCATCTGGAGAAAAGGTCTAGGACCTAATTAAGAGCTTTGGAACCTATAATATTCAAGTTGTTCCTTAAGAACATAATGATGGTATAAAAGATATGGCCAAAGTTAGACCCCAATCTAAACTAGCACCTGACCCGATGCAAAAATAATGCTCTGGGGAATAAACACTTCAACTTACAAATAAAGATGATGGGAAAAACTTGCAAGTACTCAACAACAATGGACCCATCACTTGGATCAGTTTGCAGTAGGAAGAAGCTACAAACCAAAGGAGAACAAGAGTCGCCACAAGCGACAATGAGCAAGACATCCATCAAGGATTCCATGAATTTCCAAAAGGTTTGACCACTCCCAAGGGTTCCCCTCTTGGTAATACCTGAAATAATAAGAGAAATCTCTCAGCAAGAGAAGATAATGGTATAGAGGATCAAAATAGAAAGGCAAACGATTTTCGAGTCCGAAAAAGTGTCCTATGTCAAGGAAAAGAGAGGTGCATACATCTTTCAAAGGAAAGTGATTGGTTATCTGCCTGGTCATATGAAAATCTTAGAAGATATGATCTTGGCATCATCCAACCCACAATAACAACAAAGAAAGGGACCAAATCAGCACGCCAAACAAAAGGGCTAGTAAGTCTAAATATTGAAGCTCTGATAAATCAACAAAGGTCAGCGAGGTTAATACCAATGTGAGTTTCTTTCTCGAAAAAACCTAGTGTTTGGGTTATCGGTTTCTTTTCGGCCCAAAGGAAAAATGGAGGAATTCACCTATGTGCTAATCTCCGCAAATGGAAGCAAGCGCCAGTGAGAAACTATCACCCACCACCCTCTATGGAACTAGTCTCACATAACATAGCAGGTGCAAGCATGCATACCCTATTTAATGGCCATTTAGACCAGTGATCGAAGGGTAAAAGTCTAGTAGTAATATCTAGTCAACAAAAATCAAGAACTAACCAGCACGAGGAATTTGTACACGATAATCCAGAATGAACGAGACAAGGCTTTCAAATTAGGAAGCGGAGAAAGAAAATCATCAGGGGTTTCCCATTAAGGGAATTCATTTTAAAATTCTAAAAAACTCGTTCAGGAAGTCCTACCATGTAAATATGTAATTAGCGTGTTTGTTTTCTTCTTTGTTCTTTTCGTTCGATCGGTCTTCCTAATCAATAATACAAGAATGGAAATTCCACAATGCAATACAGAGAATAACACAGAATGCCCAAAGGGATATAAATCATGAAGCAAGGAAAAGATTAAATATAAGCTACGTCTTCATTATATTTATGTACTTCAAAAAATTACAACAAAAAAATGGCTCAAAGGCCATGCGTTCAGAGGAGTATATACTTATATATATGTTATGAAACATTTTTTAGGCTATATACAAAAAGATTAACAAGATTTTGGTCTTGAGAAACAGGAAAGACAAGATTTTCAATCCTCGGCAAGGGAAACGACATCAACAATACTAGGTACCACCTCATCCTCAACCACATCAACAGTTCCATCTAGAGAAATATTGGCAGGTGGTGGAGGGAACACCGGGCTCCTAAAGTTGGTATACTAGTCAATATTGAAGAACGACACCACGTTGTATATCCGAAGTAGAAAGTAGTAGGCATGGGAAGCCTTTTGGAAATGAACTTCTTGTGACTGAAGGTAAAAGCCACTCTGAATCAGAAACCACGGGATGATCGCATCCTCTTCAACAAACCGATGAAGATATTTTGTAGCTGGTATTTGGTCAAATGCAGTGTGTGCTAACACCTCTCCGAGGCCATTTAGGTACTTCAGAAACACTGCTATCACCAACCAAATGATAAGCGGTTTGGGAACTTGGATGTCAAGTAGCAATGCCACAAATTGAGAGCTCATGTCAGTGTTTACCTTATAATTATCCTCGTATTCAAGGCATTCACGACCAAGGACCCATTTCATAGCTATGATGGCCAAAGAATGTTTATTCTTTGTCATCCTTTTTAAATGCCTAGTCGAAATCTCCCCTGAAAAGGCCATTTGTGGTTTATTGGAGGTTAGCCTAATGGCGGTGTCCATGGAACCAGATGTTATATGACTATCAGGAAGAAATCCTATAGTAAGCATCTAAATTCAAACTACACAGACTCCAATTACTACATGCTAAGCCAATTTCCTAATGCTGATTTTGCTAAGACTTGCTAAGATAATCTCCCTACTGACTAGACACCTATTTAAAGAAGCAACATGGATAAGTACAATAATTCACATACCATAAGCATGAGGTTAGGGAAGTACTACCTCAAATATTGCACCAAGTTGCGATCGCAGATATGATTTCATGTAGGTATGCTAATTAATTAGCATAAAGCCACTGACAAAAGATGACGATAGCCTTTTCGATCGGACGATGATGTGTCATCTTTCTAAGTGTTCCTCAAAGCCCGAGAAAATATACAGATCTATGCTATGGTTATCGCCTACTTTGGCATAATCATTTCATTCGGGATATTAATTACCATGACATACGATGCCTAACCCGCTTTCAAATTGTGCAACTACTTTTCCAGCTTGAGGACGGGTCGGGAATGTGTTCGGTGATGTCCTATAGGGAGGTTATTAAGCTACACGAAGCCCACAGGATCCTACGTGCCCTATCAACGCCTTCTAAGGATGACTGGCTAACCTTGCAGGATGCTCTTTCTAAACTATGACTCCAACACCCAATGAATAAAGCTCTGGTCTTTGAAACCATAAAAGTTTGGATTCACCATTTCACAGGTGAAATGCCCCTGATAGTCACCAAAAGCTGTAGATATTTAATATACCCCATGCTCCCTTCGGGTTGTTTTGATCTTTTGCTTTGCTTCTGACCTTGACCGATAATTCAAAGGGCCTCCAACTTTACCTTTCGATGTTCTCCATTCAGAGCCGCCACATGTCGCCAAATCGCTTACCGAAGGAAGGCTTCCCTTCTCTTCTCTTTTGGGCCCCAACTACCTGCCACGTAGCCTCTACCTACGTAAAATCTGGTGGGCCCCTCAAGTGATGCCAACAACAAAGAACACAACCACGTGTCCCTTCATCGCAAGCTCTCATCAAAGGATGGGGAAGATGATTTTCGGGTTGCAAAATGCAGCCACGTACCCCTCAGCACGGTTAAAATGAAAGATAAGAGTGACACGAATGCCATGGCTTCCATGTTGTGCCACATGTTATAATAAATTTCACTTAAGATGACACTTGTTTACACAGGGTAGGGTGGAACCACTACCATCATTTTGCATGGAATGCACCTGACTAGCAAGTGACTAGGTTCATGCTCAAGAATATTTTTGTTGCAACGGCCACGATGAATCATTGCTACAAGAATTATGATTCATGATGGGGAATTGTTTTCTGTTACAGAATTTCAAGGTGGTGGATGCTCTTGGCTATATATACTACTTCTCTTGAAGGAGATAGAGGTTCCTTTTTAGTTCTTTGGGAAGTCCTTTTAGAAATTGGTCTTGACAGAGAATTCTTCTTAGTTAAAGTTAGGAAGGAGGAAGTGCTATTTGCTAGTTCAAAATATCTGTAGGAGAATCTAGGAGACACCAGGCCTTTTTTTTGTTAGATAGTTGTAAAGACTCACAAACTGTGCCCTTGTAATTTGGCCTTTCTGCTTCTTAACTATTGATAACATTATACCGTGTTGTTTCTGAATATTTTATTTGCAACTACAATGATTTGAATGGAATGTTGACTTAGAACCATGTTTTTGACTCTTTATGTTCAACAAAACTCTATGTAAATGATTTTATGTTATGAAATAAATCATTCGGGTCTTTATCTTTGATAACTATCATTTCAAACATAGCAAATTTCTTAGTGGGCCCTTATACCACATCTACAAGATAGGTCTATCGTGCCTAGAATCTAAATCTTGGCGTATCACCTTAGTTAGATCTTTTATTTTATATTTGCTCTTGTTTCCCATTCAAACCCCAGTTATAGAAGAAGTCGGCTTCTTTAAAATCTGGAGGTTACTCAGTTTGGTGCAATAGGTCCCCCCTAAAATTGAGTTTCTTACAAAGGGCTATTACCTTGCCAACTTTTGGCATCAACACATAATAAAACCATTGTATTTAAATAACCTTTTTAAATAAGAGTATAAGATATGAGGGGTTTTCAAGAATTCAAGGAGTTACATTTTCCAAAAATGTTTATTTATTCCAATCAAGTAGATACAATACAAATGAATAATTATATTTTATTTTCATTATTAAAAATTTAGTTGTTTCCTTTCTTTGGGAAGTACTCGATTCTTGAGAACGATATGATATAAGAGATATGAGGAGATAAATAGATATTTCCTAGAATAACCATGAACACGCTTGGGAGTATTCCTTTACATGATAATATTCAAGAAGAATAATATTGAAACCTCCTTTTCATGTTTAAATACATCTAGATCTTTCAAATGCACAACTAGATGGAAAATAAAGAATCATGGAGTATTGATTCAACTCAAGCCAAGGGAACACCATAGTTTTTGGTGTAAATCACAATCTAATACCTATTAACAATATATTTTTATTCTCTTCATTACAAGTTTCTAGTAATAATCATATGCTGACTATAGAATGCTAGAACTATTCTATTAGTGGTCTAATTATGGGTTTGAGGGAAGTATATGGCCTTATAAAATAAAAATGAATGGTTTTCTAAAATCAATAAATCTACAAAAATTATAGACCATATGATTTTTTCAAAAAGTTATCACATTTATATTTTTACTAGAATTCATAGCTTTTTCATTTTTCCTATAATTCATGGAAGATATAATAGTGCATTAATCTAAATTACATTCATTCTTTTATGAATTCATCCATAAAATATAATTTAAATAAATATATTTACATGTTCTAACACATTCACATTCACAAATAAACCAAACTCATTATATTCCTTCCTACCTTACCAATTTACATATATACACATCCACCACATTTTCATGCCTTTTCAAGGTTATATTAAGGAAATTGAAACCCTCATATTTTACCAATTATTAATATCTAAAATTGCATCATGAATTATAAACAGAGCTTCATTCCCAAATATTTCATAAATGTTATATAGCACAAATAAAAAAATTTGGAATCCTTCAAGTAGAAGCTCCTTTAAGTTACTGAAGGATAAGCTCCAATCTCCCCATATGCCATGAGGCCAACATGACATGTTGGTGTAGAAAAGGTAATGACCTAATTAGTTTTTATTAGGTCCTATTTACACTATCATAATTAATCTTACTTTGCTAATGTGTCTTTTATGTCTCAATTCATATGAATAAGGCTCATGTCATGACCATATTATATCCTCACCCAAGGTTTCTACTAGGGTTTCTTTATCCTTTATCAATTATTTATTGATTATTTGTTGTAACAATTTAATCAATATTGTACTAAAATAATTTCATGCTTCATAGAAAATTAGTCAAATTTTGTTCTTCTATGATGGGGTCTTTTAGTTGTAGGTGATCTCTAGGAGCTATGGGGTTCAATCATAAACTCCAACATGGTATCAAAGTTTGAGATCTCTATAATTCCTTATCCTTTTTCCAAGAGATTAAATCTTGAACATTCAAAAGTGCATCTTCAAGAAAAATAAACATCACTATTATTCTTAGAACACTTAAAAACCCTAAGATCAATTATCATATCATCAAAATTAAAGGATGATTTTTTTTCGAGTCATTTTTTGAGGGCTCTGAATTTGAGGCACAAAATCTATATAATTGTACTATACTATTATATTTCATATAACTTCTACATAGTAAATTAATTTCAATATCAATAAAAATTGGTAGCTTATATGCAAAAATTGATGCTTTTTTAGAAAATATAGAGAGGTTTTAAGTATTGAAGTGGTTGGAAACTTTTAAAAAATATTAATTTTTTTTTTTTAATTGGTTTTGTGAAATTTAATGAGAGTTTATTTCAAGAATTGCCTCAAAGAATAGTCACCTTCATTAGTGGTTTTACCCACATGAAGCCTAAGTCTAGAAAAACCACCACCATCACCTAGAGAAGATTTTGACTTGTAAATTATCACTTAGTCACTACCCCATACAATGGTGCCACTAGTCTAACATTTGTCCACTATCATCCAACCAAGGGGGCACTTTTCCCTAATTTACATATCATAAATTATTCAATTTTTATTTTTGGCATAAATTGGACATTACAATACCATATTTTAAAAAAAAGAATACTTGTCATTAAGATGGTTCTAAATACTATCTAGCGGGTGTTGGTATTTATTTTCATATTTTTATTGTTGGTGCATTTTATCACCTATTGAAATCAAATCATCATTTTTTTCTTGGATCTCTAATTTTTGTAATTATTATAGCATTGGAAAGGTACTAAATAACTCTTTCATAACTATGAAGGAGGGGATTCACTACTCTTGTGTCTCTAGGGAAAAGAAGAGTCAATAGAGAATGATTTTTATTTAGTCACCTCAAATGATATGAACTCAAGTAAGGAAGGATCAAGATGAAAGATATTACAAAACCTATTAAAAGTAGAGCTTTTCAAACAATTATTGAAAAACGACATTGGGGATTGAAAGGGAAGATTACAAATATTTTTGAGACAAAATGTTAGAATTGTGAAACAAGCACAAAACCACGAGCCATAGGATCAACAACAAACAAAGACACCTTCCATGCAAGAGATCTTCAAAACAATATGTGCAATATTATTCAACAAGAAAAAGCTACATCAAGAGACTTTCAAGAAGATATGAAAGCTCCAGATAATATCTGAGAGATATTTATAATGAGGATTGAGTGCTTATAAGAGCAAAGCCCTAAATGAGAAAGGGATCAAATTATGACAAGTGTCAATATCACATGATATGAGACATAATGATCTAATATTAACTCAATTAATTATAAAGAAATCTTAAGTTTAGCTTAAGTGCACACGAATAAATTGAAGACAAATTAATTATTAGCTAATGTATGATAAATCTAACCCTAAAAAGCATGCATGATGGTTCCCGACAAACAAGGCCATGTAAGGTACCCATGTACAAACATACAATCTCTATAATGCAGAGAAATAGAGAAAACCTCATGGGAAAAAACTCCACTCCAAAAAGAGATGAAATGAGATTGAAGGATTGAAAAGCCTCCAAATGAAGGTGTGAAGGATTGAGAAGCCTCCAACCAAATAAAGTCCTGAAAAAGAAGAACATGTAGAACATCTAGAAGCATGAAGCTATAGATTGCTATCGAAAGATGACTGATAGATATGTTGAATGAAGAACCTCCAATAATAGGGATGCAAGAGTGTCCATATGGTAAGTGATCCATCTCACCGAAATGTAAGTAACCAGCCATTGATGTATGCTGCATCTGAAAGTACATAGGAAAAAATACTGTATACATAGCTCACTCCAACGTGAAACCAATGAAGCATTAACAAGAAACAGTAGAAACCCCCCCATAATGTTGAAAAAGGGAGAGCCATGACAGGAACACTAAAACCATGTAAAACCAAGAAATGCATACAGGAGAAACAACCAGCAAATAAAAGGATATGCAAACTAATGCACACACACGTGAGGAAAGAATAAAAAAGATTCATTGATGTTGTGGAAGGGACACTCACTCAACAAAGGTGTGATGGAAAAAAAATGCAAACGTCAACCCTCCCATGGCACTTTATATCTTAGTGTGAATGCAATAGGCACAACCAGATGTGCGAAATCCCCAAAAACAATATACACTAGAATGGTACTTTATCTTAGTGTGTCTACAAAATCATAAGTGCTTATAATCAAAGATCATAATTTTAAGAAAAGGACCTAATTCTAGAAATACATGAAGAATAGACAAAAACAAGTCATCCCACGCAAACAAGAAATTTCCAAGAGCTAAGATGTCCAAGTAATTCACTAGAATGTGAAAACACAAAAAAATGAATAAAATGTAGCTGGTAAATTTTTGATGAAAAAATCTATAGATCTGGAAAGAGAACTAGAAGACCTTTACAACCTCTATTCATTTTAAAAAAACAAAGGCTGCATGCAAACGTTATGGCCAAAATACCAAAACTGCTCCAAAAGGGTTTGGGGGTTAAGCCTGGTGGTTAGGCTAGCCACTAGCATTAACCGCTAGCGGGTAGCTAACGACGACACCTTGTAGCAGTATTTTTAATTTTTTTTCCTCGGATTGTGTGCTGTAATAGGCCGTATGGCCTAGAAATGATTTTTTTTTACCTCTCAGAGTCACTGTGTCTGATTTCGATGATTTGATAATCAAATTTGGGGTTTTTGGGTGCTCTGAACACGATGGTAAGGTCCGTTTTGGCTCAAAAAACTCCAAAATTGCAGGTATGCTCTAGATTTGGGAAACCACCAAATCTTCAAACCCTCATAGATTTGGCATCATAAATTGAAATCAAGCAAAAAAATCCAAATTTGACTTTCTTGACAGCTCTGGATCCAACGGTGAGGTCCTTTTCATGCCAAAATACACCAAAAATTCACCCACCTCCAAAATTTGTAGAAAGAGGAAAGGGGATTTAGATTTGAAGCCTGTAACCCTCGTTGAAGAAAGAAAATATCATAAATCAAGAAGGGGTTCACTGAATCCATGCTCTGATACCATGTAGAAGTTGATAATCCAGCCTCACATATCCCAATGAACAGCTACAAGAAAATAACCTGTCACGAAATGAGATCAAGAGACACAAGAATGGTGCTCTACAAACATGAAGCAAAAATGCATTAACTAGAATTCGATAATTACAAAGAGATCAATCCTTAAGAAAGGAGATCAAAACCCTAAAGATGAGAACCCCAGAATGAGGATTAAATTAGCACATGACAAGTTTCAAGATCATAATGAATAAGACAACATGACTAATTTAATAATGCAAAATAAAGATTCCTAAGTTTAGCTTAAGTGAAATAAAGTAAAGGTGGCTAAATTAATTAATCAAGTAAACAACCAATTACTCTAACACCCCCTTTAAGATGAGCTTAGGGAGAAGCTAAAAAACTAAGGAAAAATGCATGAAAACAAAGATGGGTCGCAACAACAAGGCCTGATGAGGTACCCATGTACAAATGTAAAAGATCTCTCACAACAAGAGAAAAAGAGAAAACTTCATGGAAAAAAATCCTGTCCAAAAGAGAGAAATACAAGTGAAGGACTAAGAAGCCTCCAAACAAGAGTTAAGGATGAAGAAGCCTCCAATCAAGAAGAAACTGTCCCAGAAGATAGGAACAAAGGATTAACATGAAGAACACCACTAAAGCATGAAGAAGCTACAAACATTGTCATAAAATGACTGTTAAAATACTAAAAGAAGAACCTCCGTTGAAACAAATGATGATCAGGATTAAGAAGACAAGAATCTATATGAGTGCCCCCAATGAAACTACTAGAATCCGATGGAAAACCAATGCGAACATCAAGAACTCAAAGATACAAATGGCACAAGAACCAATAGTCTGAAGAATTGATCAAGTGAAAATGGAAGGTTGCCTCCGAAATCAGAATGCAAGAGTGTCCATATGGTAAGTGCTCCATCTCACTGAAATGCATGGGTAACCAAATGCTACATCTACTTAGTACATAGGACTAAATACTATATACATAGCTCACTCCAACGCGAAACCAAGGAAGCATTAGCACCAACAGTAGAAACCCCCCATAATGCTGACAAGGGAGAGGTATGATAGGTACACTGTGAACCACCAAAAATGTAGCTCTTGACCTAGGGCAAAAGGATTCCCTTTACTAGGCCCTTAGGGTTTTTCACCCTAGGAGCACTCGGTATGTGAGAATGACACTCTTGCCTCTAGGTGGCTATAGGGTTTTTGGCGGTTGCATTCAAAAGGAAGGGTAGGGATGATTGATGAAGGTTGTGAAGTGTGTGTGATGTGTGGCTGAAACTAAAATAAAATGATGCTACTCTAATGTATGCAATGTAAACAAAGTAAAACTAAGGTAATGCAAACTAACTATTCTATATGCCCTAAATGTATGCAAAACAAAAATGAAACAAGAGAGTTGAGAGCTTGTGTACCTAGAATTGAAGTCTTGTAGATGAATGGTCCCATAATATTTTGGAAAATGTATGAAAATAGCAAGACACTTACGCCAAGTTGGGCGACCTAGTTCATTTGTCGAGAAACTGTGCCAAAACAAGTTTCAGGGAAATGGGTGCCCAAAAATACAAAAACCCTTTTTGGGGCTTAGAACAGGGACAAGGTCATCAATAGGGGTGACCTAGTCCTCTTGTTGCTTTTCAAGGAATTAGGGCTTGATTATGTGGGTCCTGGTTGATGTTTCCCTTTTCTACAATAATCCATGTCTGAAACTCCTAAAAGTGACCTGTAGCTTGTCTTCTTGCTCTTTCTAGGGTTTGATGCTTAGATGTGACTTGAGGGGAATGTTTGTACTTTCTCCAACACTTTGTACTTCACCAAATCTGCATAAAAAACTTCAAACACATGCAAAGACCAAGAGAATGTTGGGGTTAGGAAATAGGGGTTTTCATAAGTCAAACCCCTTTGAAGGTGATTAAACCCAAATGAGATAAAACCAAAGGAATGCAATATTGAATGATGAACTTAATGGAAATGCTTACAAAACCTTTTTTGTTGATGGTCTGCAACATGTAAGATCAAATCCAATGGAGGTTGCTTGTGAAACCCTAATGCTTGTTTGCTTGCTTTGGAGGACTTGGATGCTAGAGTGCTTGTGAAGAGATGTAAAAATGAGAGCAAGAGAGGGAAAATGAGCTAAGGAGAGAGAAAAATGAAGGTGAAAACCCTTATTTGTACATGTAAAACCCTAATTTTCTCGAAATGCAATATGATAGGCTGACCCTAGGATTTAGGAGGCAAGATTCCCATTGAATTTTATTTTAAATTTGAAATTTATGCCTAAAGGGACTAGGTCACCCAAAGTGGTGACCTAGTCCACTTGGGAAAATTTAAGTGGTGGTCAAAAATTAATTTGTATTTAATGAAGTTAATCAACTTTGCCTCCTGAAACACACTTAAGTCAGGACTAAAAGTACATTAAGGGGACAAATTAGCATAGAAAAAGGGTTAATTTAGGGGTAATAAGCCTAGATAAGTGTGAAAATGCATCACAACACTTTACAACACTTTGTCATAAGGCTTAGAAAGGTGTAAGAAGGTGTTATTTAGGTGAATTATGTTGAAAGGGTCTTAAAAAGTGAGGAAATGTGTTACAACACTTCACAACACCTTAGTAAAACACTGTTAGGTTATTGTTGAATTGCAAGCTTACAAGACTGAATCAAGGTAAACAAGGCCAAAATCCAATGGAAAATGCCAAAATGAGTGAAAAAGTGCCAAGGCATACACTTTTTGGTGACACATTCAACCCCCACTTTAGTGAGAGTATGAACTTAATTCAAACTCACACTAAAGTAGTCGAATCATGTGTGTCGAGCGGGATCTAATGTACTCATGCTAGTAAGGTGGGATGACTCATGAACAAGAGGGATGATCAAGCCCCCAAGATCAAAATCCCATGGCAAACTAAACATAAGTATAATAGATCACATAAGGAGTGATGTGAAAAAGTAAGATCAAGCTTCGACCGTTCATCCATTTGGTTGTGGATCAGATCTAAGTTGTCTTTTCAAGAGAAAAGGATGTACTCACTCTGGGCCGATGAGACTTTCTGTTGTCTGCCGGGTGAAAATTCCAAAAGGTGGTGAGATACATACACATGACTGGTATGCATTCACACACAAAAAGGTGGCTTATGGGGAAATTCGTGCCACTAGTTGGGCTTCTCGCTCAACCATACCAAAATTATACCTCTTGATAACTTTGATAAGACGCCACAACAGACAGGGGTGCGGTTCATGAGACAAGCAAAGCCTTGGATGCTTAGAACCCATGAAAAAGTGCAAGATGGCACCACAGGCATGCAAGTTGTGTTATGCAAGGTGGCCATGTATGCATGAAAAATGTATAAAATGCAAAATGCAAAAGAATGTAAAATGAAAAAAGAGTGTTCTAAGGAGTCTTGTATAGTTCATATGAGGTCTTTGACTTAGGGAACATTGTGTTTAATGTCTCCAAAAGAGGACCAATCAAAGGATAAAGGATTCACAACTTAGGGGATGCAGTGCATCACATCAAACCACTAAGAGGAATATAATATGCTAAGATAAGTCACGCTTATGAAGGAAATTACACCGAATGTCATCCACAAAGTGAGAAGGCATCATGTGAAGTGACAAGGCTGCACTAGGAAGCATGAGCAAAGAGAAAAGAAAATGTAAATGCAAAAATAAAATAGAATAGTGCCAATGTATGCCCCCACTTTAAATAGATTACTACACACTACTTTGTGAGCAATTGATTTAAAGTAGAGAAAGGAAGAATGCAAAAGGGACATGAGAGCATAATTGAAAAGCCCAATGTCAAGTGATAGGTATCTAAGAAAGGTTGCATCATGTGAAAAGGAAGAAAGCAAAGGAAAAAGGGAGTTGCCCCCAAAATGAAAAACACCAAACACATAAGGATCTATAGATTTTGGGGTTAGTATGTTCATTGCTGCAATGTTTTTTTTAGAGAGCACGAAACTATCATCATTCCCCCAAATACATAGAACTAGAAGAAGACACAGAGAGAGAAAAAGCAAATGAAAAAGGAGAGTCAATTTGGGTCAACATGGAAGAGACATGGGATGTTTCGATAATTTGCATCATCCCCAAAAGGACAATAAAAAGAAAAAGAAAAACACAAAAGAGCCTTGTTTTTGAGTCAACATGAAGGAGACATTGTGGTCTCAATGCCTTGCATCATCCTCAAATGAAAGGAAAAAGAAAAAAAGGAAAAGAGCATCATTTGGGTCAACATGAAGGAGACATTGTGGTCTCAATTCCTTGCACCATCCCCAAATGAAAGACAAAAAGGAAACAAAAAGAAAAAGAGGTTCATTTGCATCAACATGAAGGAGACAGTGTGGTCTCAATGCCTTGCATCATCCCTAAATGAAAGGCAAAAGGAAAAAAAGAAAAAAAGAAGAGAAAAAGGCATGCACAACACATAGAAGAAGGAAGATGCATATAGAATAATGTCACAAAGAGTAAGAAAATATCAAACAAAATGGGAAATACATGACACAATAACAAACACAAGACTAGTAAGGCAAGTGTAAGTCAACCGTGAAGCAATTCATCCACCTCCCATCTCGTTGGGGAAAAGTTGGAGGTGGTCAACAAAGCTAAGGGACAATTACAATTGCATTACTAGGACAAGGCTAGCAACCTCTTGCCCCCACTGACTGCAAGGCTGGAGGGAGTCGAGGTAGGTGATGAGAGGGTAAATGTAATAGTGAGGACATGTTCTACCACTATTACGTGGATAGGTATTCAATAGCAGAATAGGGGTCGACAGGGTAGCACTCAAAACCGATGAAGTGATAGTTACTCAATATCTCTCATAGATGGTGACATTCATCACTTCTATGGCCAAGAACACAATGATAAGCACAATGTGGTGCATTGGAATATTTAGGATGGATTACCAACCTATTACGATGAGGTAAGGTAATGAGCCTTTGTTTAAGAGGATGTACAATTATCTCTCACATTTAGGTGGTGGATGGAGAGGAAACTTAAGTTTTTGCAATTTATATGGCCTCTTTTGGCGACTGGATTCTATGACTTCAAAAGAGGGTATGGGAGTAGGAGGTCCTGAAATGACCTAAGGTTTAGCATTGTTGTTGTAAGGAGGGGAAGGTGGATTTTCCTTGGGAAGGAGAACATCCAAGTTAGGAGGGGAATCAAAGATCACTATGCCATCGTTACAAATCCCAAAGCATTCTCTAGGATGCACTCTAGCACAAGGGGGATATTGATAACCAATGCCCATTGTATGTCCATCTAGTTGCAATTGGTCATAGTATTTATGGATCTCATGTTCATTCGTGAGATCACCACCTTGTTTTCTTAAAATGGTAAACTCTTTTCCATAAGTTTGTTACAAATTAATAGGAGGGTGTGTGATCGGGTTATGGTAAAAGGGTTGAGGAGGGATCTGGTGAGAGGAACTAGGCTCCCCTTGAGTAGGTAGCCGAGAGCCATTGTGTACTTCCAGATGAAGGTAAGAAAATGAGTCAAGAGGTGATATGTTAGGAATCACAGTTTGATTCATAGAGGGGTAAAAAAAATAATTTGATTCAAGGTTATCAAGGCACTTATTAAGGAACCTATACATGCTAGCATCATCATCTCCAATGATGTCTACTTTCGTAGGACATTCATTGGGAGTTGGATGAGCAAGAGTGGGTTCAAGGTCATTAGGATCAGTGGAAAGGGTGCAGCGTGACATATCCATTAAGGATTTGAGGGAGGTCCATAACTTCTTGAAAGACATGACCATGATGAGGGTTAAGTAAATGACAGTAAATGGACCAAAATAGCCAATCTAGAACTGGAAATAGAAAGAAAATTACAAAAACCAAAAATGCCGACAATATGCTAAAAATGATAGAAATTGTGATGTGAATTGTGCAAGAGGACCAGGTTGCCCAGTGTGGTGACTTAGTCCCAATAGTGCTATTTTTGAAAAATTTCTAAATTTTTGAATACTATTTATGCTTTGTTTGAAATGAAAATATAGATAGAAACTGGAAATGCAATTTTTTTTTCTATTTTCTTGCTAAAAATTCAATGCAATGTGAAAGTCTATCATGAAATTTCACTAAATACACTTTTTACACTAACCCTAGGATGAAAATAATGCAAAATTTCAATGCAATGCAAGCTATCTCTAAGATGAAATGTAAATATCAGAAAGCTAGCTAATGGTCTACGGTCGGGTTCACCAAAATGAAGCAACAAAAATGTAGCTCTAAACCTAGGGAAAAAGGATTCACTTTACTAGGCCCTTAGGTTTTTTCACTCTAGGATCACTTGGTGTGTGAGAATGACACTCTTGCCTCTAGGTGGGTATGTGGTTTTTGGCGGTTGCATTCAAAAGGAAGGATATGTCTGATTGATGAAGGTTGTGAAATGTGTGTGTGATGTGTGGCTGAAATTGAAATAAAATCATGCTAATCTAATGTATGCAATGTAAACAAAGTAAAACTAAGGTAATGCAAACTAACTATGCTATATGCCCTAAATGTATACAAAACAAAAATCAAATGAGAGAGTTGAGAGCTTGTGTACTTGGAATTTTAGTCTTGTAGATGAATGGTCCCATAATCTTCTAGAAAATGTCTAAAAACAATAGAAGGACACTTATGCCAAGTTGGGAAACCTAGTCCACTTGTCAGGAAACTATGCCAAAATAGGTTTTGGGGAAATGGGTGCCCAAACATACAAAAACCCTTTTCTGGGCTTAGCACAGGGACAAGGTAGCTAATAGGGGTGACCTAGTCCTCTTGTTACTTTTCAAGGAATTAGGGCTTGATTCTATGGGTCTCGGTTGATGTTTCCCTTTTATGTAGCAATCCGTATCTGAAACTCCCGAAAGTGACTTGTAGTTTGTCTTCTTGCTCTTTCTAGGGTTTGATGCTTGGATGTGACTTGAGGGGAATGTTTTTACTTTCTCCAACACTTTGTACTTCACCAAATCTGCATAAAAACCTGCAAACACATGCAAAGACCAAGAGAATGTTGGGGTTAGGAAATAGGGGTTTGCCTAAGTCAAACCCCTTTGAAGGTGATTAAACCCAAATAAGATAAAACCAAAGGAATGTAAGATTGAATGATGAAATTAATGGAAATGCTTACAAAACCTTTTTTGTTGATGGTCTGCAACATGTAAGATCAAATCCAATGGAGGTTGCTTGTGAAACCCTAATGCTTGTTTGCTTGCTTTGGAGGACTTGGATGCTAGAGTGCTTGTGAAGAGATGTAAAAATGAGAGCAAGAGAGGAAAAATGAGCTAAGGAGAGAGAAAAATGAAGGTGAAAACCCTTATTTGTACATGTAAAACCCTAATTTTCCCAAAATGCAACATGATAGGTTGACCCTAGGGTTTAGGAGGCAAGATTCTCGTTGAATTTTATTTTTAATTTAAAATTTATGCCTAAAGGGACTAGGTCACCCAAAGTGGTGACCTAGTCCACTTGAGAAAATTTAAGTGGTGGTCAGGAATTCATTTGTGTTTAATGAAGTTAATCTACTTTGCCTCCCGAAACACACTTAAGTCAGGACTAAAAGTACATTAAGGGGACAAATTAGCATAGAAAAAGGGTTAATTTAGGGGTAATAAGCCTAGATAAGTGTGAAAATGCATCACAACACTTTACAACACTTTGTCATAAGGCTTAGAAAGGTGTAAGAAGGTGTTATTTAGGTAAATTATGTTGAAAGGTTCTTAGAAAAGTGAGGAAATTATTTATAACACTTCACAACACCTTAGTAAAACATTGTTAGGTTATTGTTGAATTGCAAGCTTACAAGATTGAATCAAAGTAAACAAGGCCAAAATCTAATGGAAAAGGCCAAAATGAGTGAAAAAGTGCCAAGGTATACACTTTTTGGTGACACACACTGAAAGTGAACGCCTGAATGTAGTGCATGATTTAAGGAACCAAGAACATCTGAATGTGCAGATATGAAAGTACAAGCATATATAAAGGGCGCACAAACCAAGGTACACACACATGAGAAAGGTATGAAGGAAAAACAAAGGAAAAAATCAACCCCCATGGCACTTTATAGAATAGTGCAAGTACAATAATGGTGCAATATGATGTGGAAGAATCCTAATACTAGACATACAAAGATGAGACACTTTATTTCAGTGCGTGTACATATGAAAAATACATGCAATGTGAGCCCATAAGGTCAAAAAAAGGACAACAGATGAGAAGAAGTATTTCTAGAAAAAACCAAAAATAAAATCTGGAAACCACCTATACACCACTGGGAAGAGTGTGGAACTAGCTTTCCGATAATATCTCGTTTTCCCATTTTTGACATCTTATGCAAAAGTTATGCCGAAAACACTGAAGACAACTCCAAAAAGAAGATTTGAATTTGAATAGAAATAATAGGGACCTGAGAAAAAATCTCCAAAAAATAACTACACCACTGGAAAGTACTTTGAGTCCTCTTTGTAATGATATCTCATTTGCTCAATTTCGACACTATGGGGGAAAGTTATGTCCTCCAAATGAAAACTGCCCTTAAAGAGCAATTACACAACCTGCTGCATTAAATTTGACGTCCAAACAACCGTCACAACAAAAAATGGGGTTAAACAAGCGCAAAAATATGAGCCACATGATCAAACAATGAACAAATACAACTTCCATGCAAGAGATCTACAAACAATATATGCAATATTCTTCAACAAGAAAGAATTATAGAAGAGTCTTTCAAGAAGATATGAAAGCTCCAGATAATATCCGAGAGATATTTACAATGAGGGTTGTGTGCTTATAAGAGAAAATCCCTAAATGAGAAAGGGATTAGATCATGGAAATAATCAACATGACATGAGATGAGACATAATGATCTAATATTAACTCAATTAATAAAGCAATTGTAAGTTTAGCTTAAGTGCACAAGAATAAATTAGACTAATAATCAATTAAAGATTAATTAATTATTAGCTAATGTATGATAACTCTAACAAATAAGGGGAAGCTCTCATCCAAAGTATTTTAGCATGAGAGTGGGACGATAGCGTAGTGCGCTATCATCTCAAGGATGTGCTGACATCTCATATAGACAAAGAATTTTGCACATAACTCAAAGAACCTACTAGAACTATTCAGAAACCAAACTTTGCTTAATCTTACTAATTTAAAAAAAAAAAATATTGTGAGTGAATGATAAGGAGATTGAGATATAAACTTGAAAGAGGTCCCACGCTTTGAAACCTCCTGTAAATCTTCACACAAGCAACCTGAACACAAGGCGAATGAGAAAAAGTGTTGGGACTATTTCAGGGCTTTCTACTACCAAACCCCCATTTTTGTGCTCCCACCTCCATAGATAGCTAGATAGATAGAGAGTATAAAGGACACAAAGTAAAGTAGACACAAATATTGATAAAAGAAAACCCCACGATGGAGGAGAACTCATAGCACAAAATAGAAACAATAAGTGATAAAAGGAAACCCCACTCTTGAGGAGACCCTATATCATGATATATAGAAACAATAGATTATGCTAGCAAATAGACAAGAAAGAAAGAGAGCATTACCAATAGTCCCAGGATCCCTCTTGGCTCAAGATAGACATGATGTTGAGCACTTGCAAGAGAGCTTTGGCTATTGGTGGGAATTTAATCTGATAAAGCTTCACCATAGAATCGTGATGTAGAAGAGAAGAAAAAGAAGAGAGCAAGTTGGAGTTAATTAGAGTGAGAAGTATGCAAATGAGAGTTTTGTGTACTTGCATGGGTGGGAAGATCCGTTACACTTGGGATTCTACCATGATGAAACATGTCATAGAAAAAGGTTCCCAAGCTTCCTCATTTGAACTTTTAAAGCTCAAGGATGCTAGTGTACCTCACAGATTTCCATGCATGCACATGAATCCAACTCATAATTTTGTGAGAAATGAGGTGGATGACTGATTTTGTTTCATCATTGGTCCTCATGGAGTTGGAATCATGAAATTATGACTCATAAGGTTATTTTCATAAATACGATTAGGCACCATAAATGCAGGGGGAAAGTTCACAAATGTGAAATTGCCATTGGGCACTAAAGTAGAAAAGAGAACATTAATACGAGCCTAAAAATTTAAAGATTTTATGGATTTGCACCCCAAAAAGGATACTATAGAGGTCGAGTAGGAAGATATTCAAAATGCCCCCAACAATCAATCTCAGGGAGAAACCACAACATTGGATGTGAAGCTTTGTTGTTTAAAACTCAAATTTAGGTCAGCTCAAAAATCAGAAGAAGCTACCTAGGCAAGAAGTATGCTAAAAAAATCTAGTGATTTAGAAGAAAAATATGATGAAGAGGTTAGTATATGCCCCCTCCTCTTTTTTCCCTTAGTTAGGTGGGGTGAAAATAGGAAGAATGGAAAGATCATGTTCGCTAGGAAAAATGGGCCAAAAATTACCTATATATACCTAGGAGGGCCCACAAAAGGGTCATTTTCAGTATTCATTGTGAGAGAATTGTTGACTTTTGTGAGAGAAAAGTTAGCAAAATGCCTCAAAAATGTGACTACGTGGGTCCTAGGATCAAGCAGTTATGCTAAGCGATATCACAAGGAGATGAGGTCGATGTCGTATGTCAATTTTAACCCTCTATGCACATGTTTAGGTCTTTTTTCAACCTTTTAAAAATCCGGAGCAACGCATGCATCTGATCAACACGAAGGCATCCATCCTACATGTTGTCATCTTGATAGCACATCAGTAGCCTTCATCATGCTGTTATCTTCCATGCACACTATCGTCATGTAGCTTTCATGGTGGATGACCATAGACATTGATGCATCATGTAGACATCTACACAACATGCCTTTGTCCCAAAGGTTGCTTAGTGAAAAATTTAATGTAGAAGTTAGAATTTTTTGATGTAGATGGACCTGACATAGAATTTGATTCTATTTTATAAGATGTGCCTGAGACGTGCAAGCATAGATGTGGGTGTGAGATTAGAATGCTGCAAGATTAGGTTGGTGCTATGCATTTAGGCAACCAAGATCATCTTTGGTGGGTGGTTCTATGGTGGTTCTTCACACTCTTTGAGAGGCTATACCATCTGTCAATGTTGATGGTGCTCATAGAGCCTTGGGTTGCCATGACCTGCACCTTCCACCTACCATCAGGAGAGATGACAGTTACTATAGAGGACATTGACCGCATTATAGGCCTAGCCATCTCTAGACAGTGGGTGGTCCTTGATGATACATGCTTTCCCTAGGAGGTAGTGGAGGGAAAATAATACTACACCTAGTGTAGAGATCCCAATGACACCACTGAACACATCTACATCCAGTGGTTCGAGCATGGATAGGTGGTGGTCCCACTGTTGAGGAGGGTGCTGGTAGTCATAGTTTCCCTCTAAGTCACATGGATGGGTGAGGCTAAAACCTACATGAGGGCCTCATCCATACCATTAGAGAGATGGAGGAGCAACAAACTGTTTATGCCTAGGTCCGCAACATGCTTGCCCAATTATACCATGAGTTGGGTAGGTATGTTCATTATGAGTATTCTAGCCTCACTGCCTACGCACTCCTACAAGTGTGGGCCTTTTCACACATCACTTGCATTCAAACAGTCTGTTATCCACAGGGGATAGCCCTTGGTACATTGATGGCCCATGTGTACCTATTGGTACACGAGTGGAGATACAAAGATTTACAATTTTGGTGGCTATAGTTTGATACCTTGCGGTCAGACGATGTCAGATGGTGACCTTAAATAGGCATGTAGTGGTCCTCTGATAGGTGGAAACTACATCACATGTAGCATGATCACTTCTTGGTGGGGAACACTGATTTTGTGATCATGTTGTACTACTGGCACAAGGTCACCCATCAATTTGAGATTTTTTAGACCATACTCCTAACCCCCTACATATGTGTGAGTGGCCAAGAGTGTTGTCAGATCGGGCGACCATCGTAGTTTGAATATATTAGACGTTTTTGTCAGCAATGATGGGTCATACAACAACGATTGAACCTCGATGCTTCCCATTGATGATGTAGGGGTTTCATGCAACTTCTGGACCTGGTGGGCTACACATGGTCTTGCCCCAATTTTCTCGGTGAATGCCTGATGGGCATTTCTAGTGTATAGGGGTAGGTAGGAGCAGGAGGAGAAGAGGGTTGAGGTGGTGGTGGAAAAGTAGAGAGAAGCAATAGGCAGAGCAACAAAGAGGTCAAGGTGGGAATTTTTTTGGTCCTCTTTATCTTTTGGATAGGACTGCATTATGTTCTTGGTGACCAACTTGTTGAAATATTTGTTTGTATTCTTTCTAGCCAACCTAATTAATGTTTTTAAGGTCTTGAGGTCGATATAAATGCAAGAAAATTTCAGATGCAAAGGTGAGTGAAGAAGTTTACAAGAGAATAAATGAAGAGTGTGGATTGTATTTAAAGATCTTGCAAAAGTAGTGTAGAAGTGTGTGAAAGATCGAATTAAAAGAGCTATAATGTCTCAATCAACAGAGTGTTGTGTTGGCAATCATTTTAATATTTCTCTAAATCATTTTGTATCCTGATCTAAGATAGTGAATCTCATCAAGACCTTTGTATCTTGCTCCTAGGGTTGTTTCACCTCAACATTGCAAGTCATTTTTATCTTGCTCTAAGATAGTGCAGCTTAGTTTGCAAGTCCCTTTTTAGTAGTGAGCCTTTATATTGTGAGTTAACTCTCACCATTGTTTTCCCTTATTGCATTTTCCACATAAATCTAGTTTCAACTTGTGGATGTGTGTTTCTTGTTTCATTTTCATTATTGCTGATTTGGTTAAGGATATGAGTACTATATCTTTCATTGTTGAATATTGTTGAAATTGTATCTAAGGTGTAAACTCCTATATATTTCATTTGTTATTGATTTTTTTGAGGGTTTCAATTCGAAGACATTTTGAGTTTGTGTTGAAAATTTAAGTTTCAAAGGAGTTAATGTTTTACACATACTGATTCACCCCCCCTCTCAGTATCTGGTATGTTCAACAAGTGTAGTGTGATGTTTAAGGCGTTAAGTAAAGAACCTATGTTGTTAAAAAAATAGTTTTGTCAGTTGTGTTAGCCCACATTAGAATTGCAGGCATGGAATTTACATTCTTAACTAACTTAATACTTGTTAAAAAAAATATTGGGTTTTCTTAGCGAAAATTTTGGGCATGACAACAACCGCTCGAAGACTGCAAGATATGTATGATTCCTTGCTAAAGGATCATGTATCTCTCACTATAGAGTATAACATATTCAAAATGTAGGTGGCTTAGGTAGCATTTCCTTTCATAGGAAAATGGGAAGTAGGTTCCTCTTTAGCTTCCCCTCTAGACAATTTAATAAGTGAAAATGAAGAGCTTAAGGAGAAGGTCCAAACATTGGAGGAGCACATTAAAAATGCTCATATGGCCCAACATAAGGAAAATGTGCATGTAGTAACATGCATCTTGGAGCATAAATTTTTTGATATTTTAAGGATATTAGAGGATGCCTATGCAACATACATAAATTTGAAAGGTGTTATTGTTAGGGTAAATGGGGATCGAGATAGGCTTAAGCGGATTTTCACTAAGTGGATCCCTAGAATTATGGCCTTGGAGGGTATGTGCAAGGGATATGCTAATTCACCTAACCCTCCACCGAATATTCTTCCCACTTACACCTTGGGTAAGATATCATGAGAGACACAAGCATATATGGATAGGGTAATTGAAAGTGCATAGCTGAAGCTCAATTATTTTGAGCACATTGAAACTAGAATTATTCCTTGCTTATAGAAAGATGATGGGGAAACACAAAATTTAAATGAATGGGAGGAAAATTTAAATATCTTGATTCCCATTCTTCTCCTTGTAATCTATAAATACAACAAGATTGATGCGAATAAGCTTAATTCTTATTCAAATAAGTTAATCAATGCAAATCACAACATAGAGGTTTTCTGCGAAGAAACTAGTGCAACTCTTGATACTAAGTATTAGCAGTATTTATATAATTTTGACTTGCTTCTTTCTCATGAATGGCCTTCAGCAGGAATGTTTATGGCATGGGATAAAATGTATAATTAGCTACTCGGCCTATAACCCCTTCTATGTACCAATTCTTATGTTTTATGCCCCAATTTTTGGTTGTTAAAGAAATCTTGGTTAGGCATGGTGCTTGATAACTTTTGAAGATTTTGTTAGAAGAAATTCATTCACTAGATCAGTTGGTATTTATTGTGGTGGGTTTACAAAACATCAATGGTTCATAAAGAAAAGGATGAAATGGGAGATTTGAGTTGCATTTCAATGAAATCTCATTGACCAGGTATAACTGCTATATGGGCATGCCAAAAAAATAATGTTGGGAACATTGTGCTAGTTATAAAAGACCACCTTGAAGAATTAAATGGCATACACCCATATAGATATTCTAAGTGATTTCTAGCAGCTTTTGAATTCTTTTGACCAAATGGTTTAATGCCATCTTTTATGTTTTTGTTTTTTGTAAACCCAAGCGGTGAATGGGGATTTTTTCTTGTTGATTCCTTTGAGTTATAAAAGGAAAAACCAAGCCTCATTCAATGGGTTCTTATTCTTACTATTTGTAAGTCTTTGCATAGAATTAAGTTGTATAGTTAAGTCTCTTGAAAACATAGATAAGAAATGTTGTAATTTTTCTTTGTAATAACAACATATGACTCCAATACTCTATTTATTATCCCAAATTTGAAGATTAATCTATTATAATCTCTAATTATTGTACACTCTCTCTTTTGAATCAATATAATCAAAGATTATTTATGGTTCTCATATCATATATTATGTTATGGATGCTTAAATTTTCATCTTTTGTTCAAGGAATGGAATTTTTTTTCTTTTAGTTTGTTCATCAAAGGTTGTGTGAATACAATAGGGATTTTTAATTAGTATGATAGCATTGTTCTTTTGTTGGTTTATTATTGTAAGAAAGTGAGGTTGTAAGAAGCCAAGAGCTAGTCTATTGTAGGAGTTTACTTCATTGTATGACTTTGTTGTGGATAACACATTGGCCAAAATGATTCATAAAGTTTAAGGTTGAGACAAAATCACATACAAAATACCAAAATCAAAATTTTGCTTCACAACAATTTTATGTTTTATGCTCAAGTCCACACTAACAAAGTAATATAGAGAAATAAAATGTCTTAAAAATGATTTAGCCAGTCAAACTACCTTCTACAACATTAGTGTGAATAATTTGTTATCAAAGGCATCATTGCAAGGAATTTCTATATTTTTGAATGATTTTATATAGGGACCCACCTTGGTTTTGTAGAGCCTAAAGTGTAGAG
Source organism: Sequoiadendron giganteum (assembly GCA_007115665.2). NCBI lineage: Eukaryota > Viridiplantae > Streptophyta > Pinopsida > Cupressales > Cupressaceae > Sequoiadendron > Sequoiadendron giganteum. The sequence goes on from CM021108.1 coordinate 38,371,058, forward strand.
GAGAAAAATATAAAATTAATCTCTTGTTCATTGGCCACTAACCTAGGATTTTCAATTACAAGGTATGGCTAACCTTTAGGAAAACCTAGAAAATCAATTGGAAACACCAACAAACTTGATAACACAATATCCTATATATCCTCCTCCTCCCCTCTCCCCTCTCTACTTGCTATCCTCCACCATTCCCACCTACAAGATTTTTCACTCATGTGGGTCTCATTGTTTCCCACCATCTATCATATACTTGCATAGTCCATACATCCACAACATCTAATCTAGTCACCCATCGCACTAGAATCAACACCTCAAAGTCTACAATCATTATCTCTGCACTAATTATTGGTCCCCAATGCACTACCTCTCTAGAGATACAAGAAAATATCACCTCCTCAATTGGTACATTTTGCTACTCTCCAAACTATATACATACCTTTTCTACTAAATATAACTCAATGATTTGAGGCATCCTCATAATCAAATAACACCTCTATCAATAATATGCAAGATGCTCCCCATCATCTGACCATGCATCACATTGCCTCCATGGTCTCCATGTGAAATAGACCAAGTCATCTATGACCTATCACCAATAAGGAACATCTCCGAGCCCATGATATATCATTGCTTGATTACACACATGGAAATTTGGGTACTCATGCTCGATCTGCCATTGGTCACATGATCACTATATGCTCCCATTCCCATATGTGGAGTGTCACTCCACATCCTACACTCACCCCATGTCTATATACAACCTAGTGAAGCTAATGATATTGTGTATCCAACACACATGGATCCCATACATACACAATTCCATCATCTATCATCTGCTCAATCACACTCTCAAATCTAATAGGAAACCCTCAAATTCTCCTATCAGGGACTAACATGCTGCTCAAGACCGCTAACAATAACATAGATAATGTGTCAAAATGTGCTTACATATAGCCCAAGATAATCTCATATTCCTCTATCCCAAGATTATTTTTCATGAGCACTCAATTGAGTGCCAACTCCTCACCATCCGTTTCATACACTACCCACTCCCCATGGATTGGGATTTGAAAAATCCTCCACAAGTCCTCTATGATGATTACCGCTTCCCCTTTCGGTAATAAAAAGGAGCTCCACTCACTATACCATCTCTCAACTAACATTGTCATCATCACCCTATATGCTCAGATCTCTAGCATATAGGCGTTATGGAATAAGCCTACTTCTCCTAACAAAGCCCATTCATCCTCACTAATATTCCATCTCAACCTCAAAGCATTGGGATGCCTCTCATGAGATATCGACTCTCGTCCACCCTCCACATAACAAGACAACTTGGTTATGCTTAGTTTTTATCACTTTTACATATTCCCCATCCCTTCCTTTCACATTTTTACCCATTCATTAGCACTTACACATTGATCTCATGTTCACCTTAACTATACCCATAATCACACTTAGTAATTAAAACATGCACCCTAAACATTAGAATTTACACTCAAATTAGTAATAATTGCATCATTTTAATTTTCACCCTCCTAATTTCTAAAGCATCATGGCCTAACACATTTGCATTGTGAAAAAGTGCATATGATCCTCGACCTGATACATTTGTGTCACGACTATCACATATGCGTCGTGGTTGGTGTATTTGTGCCACTATCAATGTATATGCATGTGGCCCATGCAGTGGGGTGGAGCCATAATAGTGGTTTACAATTTGATGGATGAAGGAAAACTGAGAAAAAATGACCCCATGGCAAAAAAAATTGTTTTAGGGGTTCGAATGAACCAACAAGTTCGACCGAACCAAAAAGGGGTTTGCCCGAACTAGGGTTCGAGTGAACCCATTAATTACTGGGCCCACATTTCCCACCAAAAAAAAAGGAAATGCATATTTAAGGGTGGTTCACTCGAACCCCTAGGGGTTCGTACGAACTCCCCTTATTCCTCATTCTTCCCCTGAAACACAAAAAAACCTAAATTTTTATGCTTCGAAGCTCGGGTTGAGGATGAAAATAGAGGAGTCTTCACAAACCCAACTAGAATCAGGTAGTCCTCAGAACGAGCTATCCAACGAATATAATTTTAACATGTTGTGGTTTTATTATGTATTTGTTTTTTTAGTTTTATTAAACATAGGTTTTTCATCAAAAATGAAGGTCTCTGTTCTGCACATGTGGAAAATAGCAGATTATAAAAAAAAAATTGAAAAATATGAGTGCACCAGATATTGAAGTCCTTGATCCAACAATTTTTTTTTTGAATTTTGATATATACAAAAAATATTACGCGTTATATGGTCGCGCTATGTCTGAATTGTAATTGGTTTGACTTCAAAACTTGATTAAAGAAAAAGTATTCAATTAAAAATTATCTAACTAAGTGGAAGCACTAGATATTGAAGTTACAAATATAAATTCGAAAGAATTAGAATTTTATCCTTCATGGAAAAAAAGTTATGCGTTGTATGGTGTGCGTCACTTTTTAAAAATGTTATTTTCTGAAAAAAACCAATTTTTGTGGGAGATGGAAAAAGAAGTGCAATCTGATTCCAAAAATTTTGAAAAAATATTTTTAGAATCTACAGAAAAAAATGTGACGAGAGTCTAGTTTGCATCATCTTCAAATTCCTCACGATTTAGCCGCTATAGGTGCCTGAATGTGAAGATTTAGTTAAAAATAATAATTTCAGTGTCCAGTTTGGCCAAAAATTGTAAACCACTATTGTGGGATCACCTAGTGGCATATATGAACCTAAATCTAGTGCATCTGTGCCTAAAAACACTTTGAAGAAAACTAAAAATTTCCTATTCTACTCTATGCATAAAAACACATGCATTCCACTTCCCTCCCATTTTCCATAAAACCTCAAAACCCTAGCTAAAACCTACCCAAAACCCTAGTCAAAATGCCTAAAAAAATTACACAAATGACAAATACAAAAAGAAACCCTACCTTGGATGGTGCACCATCCCTCCATCTGAAACTCCACACTCACTCTACCCAATGATCACCCTCTAGAATCCCCACCATTATCTCCTCAAAATTACTCACAACGCTAAGATCTCTCCACTTCTCACAACTCAAAGAGTGCAAATGAAAAAAAAATACCTCTCACCCACTTTTTATAACCCACACCACCCCCATTTTTCACTTTTTTTTTTCAAATTTCCCTCCATTTCCCTGTCTGTTTTTTTTCACCTCCAGTCCTCTCCATCAAACCCCTTTACTCCATTTTTATTAATTTTTCCATTTTCCACTACCTCCTAGTAAATTCCATCATTTTTACAAGTCCATCTAAAAAAATAATAATAATTTTTTCTTCCAAACTCTTGAGGGGGCATCCCATCTCAATTTTCATTCACTAGGGCATGTGATAAGAAGTTATTCACTTTCTTTGAAAAAAGGCTATAAAATGCATTACTTAAACAGGGGCAAAATGTAGAAACTTAATAATTCACTAACATTCTCGACATAAATCACACTATTTATTCTTCCAATGTTAATTAAATAATTTGATTATTTAATTATTCTAATATTATTTTTTATAGTTAAATAATTTTTCAATTATTTAATTATTATCAAATTCTCCCTCTACTATTAATTAAATAATTTCATATAAATCTATTAAATCGTATTATCTATTCATATATATTAATTAAAAAATCAACATTATCTAATTAATCTACTAATTATTCCTCTATTTCAAAATTTAATTAAATAGTTCATTATTATTTAATTAATTATCCATTTCCTATCTTCAAACCTAAATAATTATTTAATTAATCTATTTATCTCTCAACATTATCTTTTTTTTTTAAATAAATAAAATTATTTATTTAATTTATTAAATTCAACTTTGCACATGTAAAATAATTAAATTTATTTAATTATTAAATACTCATGGAAATTCTACATCACCTGTTGATTGAGATTTACTCTTAGTCCACTCATTAATCAAATCCACATCATTGACACTCCCACTCACTTTGAATCCAGTGAGAAATCGATTGAGTCTAATAACTAGTAGTCTTAATTAGCACTCCAATCAATCCTCTTAAGTGATCCATACAATTAGTTACCTAAAATCATGTGGTCACTTAACTAATCATCTAGAACCTACTCTACAATCTGGGAGGCTTGAGTGGTGAGGTCATGCCCTTGGATGTGGATAAGGATCTCGACCTCACTAATGACATTATTTGGTGTGATGGTGCCAATGCTAAAGCAAAAGTAATCTACAATGGCCTTATAAGTAATAACTTTGTACTTGACCATATAAATGCTTTTTGGGGTTTAACCTTGAATAGTAAGGATTGACAAAAAATCTTATCTCTTGTTTGGCATAATTCCATGGAGCCTAAGAATGCTTTTTTAAGATGGCTTGTACTTTTGCAAAGAGTACCTATTGATGGTGAAAATGACACAAACAACATTAAAACATAATATTTCTACTCTATTTCTCCTAAAAAAGAAAGATAACATATAGTAATCTAACTCCCAAGGTCCTGGTAGTTGGTTCTCAATTGTCTGGTGTCACTCAATTGGTTCATGCAACTATAATATTCAAGGGGCCTGTGCTGGTAACAAAAGATTCAAGCAATGACTCATTTTACCGACTGCTCTAGTAAATCAATGGGGTTTTCAAATAAAAGAAAAAGATAGGACAAAGGCGTAAATCAATAAGTATGAATCAAATTTATCTAGTATCTGGACATATACCTTCAACAATGAATGTTTCCTAATAGATCATAAAAACCATAAGATGACAAATCTATAGCATAATCTATACCACTGCATACATTTTAGGTGCTTAATTAACTTCGCAATCACTCTTCACAAATACTTCAAGGTTTTCCAATAACAAACATTCATTCATCATCAAGATTATAGATCAATAGAATTTTTGATAACTTCAACCTAATGAAAATCTCCTAAGATGATCCTTTAATCTGATTCCTTCAAATGACTTTCATCATTCAAGAAACTCTTATGTTCAGCATAACCACTGCATACAGATAGATCATGACTTATCAGCCTTATCAAATACACAATTTAATTCTAAACACCATATTTCGAGTAAACCTGTAATTCTATTAACTGTAAAAGATCAAGTACAATGTATCTCTGCAAAATCACTACAAAATTCTATCTCCTAGCATTAGGTAAGCCAATTCAATTCTCAATTAGCCAACCTTCACAATATGATACCCATTTGGTATTTATAGATATACAAAAGTCCGAACTTCACTTCTATTTTAGGCTTTCCACCCTTTTAGGAACAACAACTTTCTTGGAAACTCAGATCAATTTGATCTTGAGTTCTTAGATTAGATGTCCAGTTTAACTAAAAATAGAACATAGAAGAAAATAAAAGAAGTCATGCGCCCCCAAGACTGTCAGTGCTGCATGCATGCAGCATGCAAGGAAGATAAAAAAATCATGCATGCGAAGCTGGATCTGTCATGAACTCATCGTAGCTAGTGAAGACTTGCTATAAAGTATCCATATCTGGCCCATCAATCCAGTCATCTTCAAATTTGATCCAATCCAACTCAACTGCAGCAAACTCCTTCATACTTTTCACCTTTATCAATTCTCTCCCTGCAACTTTTATCTCTTCTTTGACTTCTACAAGCCGATCTATTACCAAGTCTCCTCCATCATCCTTCTCCTTCATGAGTCCTTGAAATCTTTCATCCCATTTCTCTTTAACCTGACTCAAAGGCATGCCATCTTTTGTCATTACATTCACATCTACAATTATGGCCATGACTGCTTCCAACTCTTCCAACTGCTCAGTCAAATTATTAACTGCTTCCTAAATCTCATCCTTGTGTTTGCTCAAAAAGCTAGTCCTAAACTTAAGTATGTGAGAAGTCTTCTCTATAAAGTCTTTGTTATCATCTTCAAGTATAGATTGTTCTAGAAGAGTAGTTAGAGGCAATGCATTTACCTTTTCTAACTTTTCAATATACTCCCTATACTCTTCTTCTTGTTTTTCTAATGCCTCAATGTATTGATGCATCTCTTTTATTACTCCTTCTGCCTCCTTGTAGGCTTCAAATCCTTTTGCTAAAACTTCACCTACCTCTCGATTCAATTTGTCTATCCATTTGTCTACCATCTTCGCCTTACCTCTAACTTGCACCAAATCATCTACCTCCTTTTTGCTTAACAAAACAGGAGTCTCAATGGTTGCAACTTGCTGTGACCTTGGAAAGGAGACACTCTTCAAGAATGAATGCAACTGATCCAATTGAGCTTTCAGCTCATCTTTCTTTTTCTTGTCCTTCATCATTCTTGATTTAGCTGTTGAAGCCACTACATCAATCAAATCCATTTGTTGATTCCTAGTGGGTCTTCCCAAATTGACCATACTCAGCTGATAGTCTGTTAGCTGCATATCCCCTACCTCCTTTTCTATCATAGGCATGGCACATTTAGTAACTATCTCCCCTTTATCTGAGTCTGGTAGAATGTAGAATTTTAGCCTTCTTCTTAGGCCTTTTCTGCTCAATTCCCTTCACCATGTCCTCCCAATTGAGAAGTTGTGGAGGTCTTCTTGCCCTTTTCTGTAGGTCCAATTTTAACCATGTAGGAGCACTTGGAGCAATAGTCATCATGGAGGAAGAGAGAGTATTAACTGTAGAAGGTGGCTGCATACTCTCTTGAGATTGGGATTCAACCCTTGCTTTCTCTTGTTGTTCTTGTAGTATATGCATTTGTACAAGCTTTTCAGCCTCTTCTCTATCCTTTTGTTCTTGTATTTTCTTATCTTCCTCTTCTTTCCTCAACCTCTCTTCTTCCAATTGATCCTTATCCATTTTTTCCTTCTCTAACCTTTCCTTTTCTAATTTCTCTTTTTCTAAGGCCTCTCTTTCCCTTTCTAACCGTTCTGCCTCCAAAGCTTTAAGTTTTTCAGCTTCAACTTCTTCCCGTTGCTTCCTAATTAGCTCTTCGGCCTCTTTTTCCTTCCTTATCTTTTTTGATTCTTCCTCTTTTTGTCGATCTTCTTCTACTTGTTTCAGCCTAGCAACCAGGATTTCCTTTTCCCTCCGGTTTCTTGCTTTCTCCTCCTCAAGATCATGGATCTTTTGTATCAGCTCTAACTTGTCATTTTCTATTTTAACTTTAAGCTCATGTTCCTGCTGCCTCCTTTGCTTCTCTACTTCATCATCTATTGCCTTAACTTCAACTTGTTTTGACTTCAATTGTTGTTGGTGAAGTAGAGCATCAGCTTGTACCTTTGCCTCCATTTCCTTTTGTTTCTCCATTGCAGCCCTTGTATTAGAATCTCTTGTCGCATCCTCAAATAACTTCCATTGATCTTCTTGTGTTAAGGTATGTTCAATATTCTCCTCTGGAAGCATATTCTCCTGCATATCTTTCTCTGATAGAGTTTCATCTGAATCTATCTCAATTTCCAGAACTTCTTCCTCCACTTCTTTTCCTTTGGTAGTCTCAGCCATGCTATGAAGTGCTCCTTCCTGTATCTCTTTGCTCTTCTTTCTTGTAAGTGGAACTTGAGCAGATGCTTCACCTAATGTAGGTGCTGATATAGGAGGTACTACCGAAACATCTCCCTCTGGAACTTCTTCTTCATCATCTACCACTTCAAGTTCTATTTCTTCAATGTCCGGAGGAAGGAATTCTAATGGCTCTTTGGGAGGTGTGTTTCTCTTAAGTCTCTTATATCCTTTACCCTTTTTAAGGACTGGTCCCTGAGGAGCTTGAGTTCTCAACATTAACCATTGCACACTCCTATCCAATACTGCCCTTCCTATCCTTTTGATATCAATTATTTCCTCCGCATCCCAGTCAATTGGATCCAAGCTCTTGGTGCCAATTTTTAAAGTTACATAGGAAGGGTCCAACACTATTCCATCATCCACCAAGGTGTCAGGAATGTTTTCTTTAATACCTAATTCTAGCATTAGTGCAACTGACAATCTTTCATAGTTCTTTTTCCTCAAATCATATTCATCCTGCCGATCACTCCAAAATTCCTCAAACAAATTAAAATGTCTAGTGAATACTAAAGGTAATAAGGCATACATCTTACCTTTTGGATCAAAATACTTTCGAGCCGTATACAATCCCAATTTCAAATTTATCAACTCATTACAAACCACCTTTGCTCCCTTCAAATGTTGACAACCATATTCACCCAACTTCATGGGAAATTTATGACATCCAATTTTATGCTTAATTCCAAACCAAGCATTGACTCCAATAGCTTGATATACAAACTCCATTAATACTATCCTGTTACTGCAACATCTCGGAAGGAAATGTGGGTGGCCTTCAAAACCAAATAACCTGAAGTATGTAAATCTGGGGTATTGGATGTACCAACATCCCCATTCATCAATGAACACCATAGCCTCTTGACTCAACCGATACCCTGCATCTCCATTCAATCGATTGATGATTACATACAAAAATGCATCATTGACTCTCCTAAAATGAGTCTCAGCAACTTGAAGAGTCAACTGATCGTAGTGCTCCCATACTTTCTTTTGTCCATCCAAAGCTCCCATTATGCCGACTTTACTCAACGCTAGGAAAACCCCCAACCTTGTTGCAGCATATACAATGTAAGATGTCATGAAGAAACACTTGGTCTGCCTAATCCTTGATAACTAATCATGTATGGTGTTTGAAACAATCATTGGCCAGTCAAACTGTTGTTCGCCATTCAAGATGGTATGGATGAAAGGAAACATCCACTCCTTAAAGTAAAAGGCATCCCTCTTCCCGAAGACTCTTGATAACATCATGATTAATTCTGATACCTCATTATAGAAATCTACTCTCTTTGGCTGGTCAGCAAGCTTGCTCAGAGATTTATTTTCCGTCTTCAACCACTTTTTATTCAAATGAGATTTATTGAAGTCCTTATGCTTGCTATACTTCTCTAAGGCCTCTGCCTCTGTTAGCTGCACCAAATTCTTTGGATCTGGAACATTAAACATATTTTGAAACATTGGAGGGGTAAGATCAATGATCACATTATTTTGTGAATCCATGCATAATCTTGTAGCAGGATTATAAGTACTGGCTACTGTCAAGATAAACTCTAGGCACTGGATTGATAATGGAAATACAATAATATGTGCCAAGCCTGAATCAACAATCCTTTGTGTCCTTCCTGTTTGATTCTCTCGTTCTGCAAAGATGTCTGCATGTAACTCCTCAAAGCTATACTGGCCCAATTTCGTGTCTGTGATGTCTGACCAATCCGATTCTACCTTGCTCACTTTCACCACCGGGCTGCTATGATTATACCTCAAAGTATAAGGTAATTGTTCCGGCTTCAACTTCTTTGGCTTTGGTGCTGTCCTTGATGTTCCTGCAGGTTGATGTCTCTGAGCAGCTGCCCTTGATGTTCCTGACATTTTCAACTTTCCTGCAAGCCAAACTCTAATTAGATCTTTAGATGTCATCTTAAAACATGCATGAAACTCATATCTTTCACATATGTACCAGAGTCGGAACCCAGGCAAAAACTCAACCTAAAAATATTCACTTTTTACAACATTGCCGGACTTAGAGAAAAAACCGATATAGAAAATTTATTAACAATGAGCGGGCTCGGAGTCGAAAATTGGAAGGTTATCGGAACCAAGATCGGAATAGAAAATGAATTTGGTTTGCTTCAAATTTTCATTTTTTTCATATTCTATTTCCATTCCGCTTCCGCCTCCGACTTGGCCATCGTTATTTTGAAGGAAGATTTTCTCATTATGCGCGAAGCCGAACACAGGATGAAACATGGAATTGATACCTTTCCTAAAACCAAACTCTCAAATCCAAGATCAATTCCAATCCCGTCTCCGCCTAGATTGACCATGACATCATCAAAGATTTTATCGATTTAACTCATAACCTAATGACTAAAACCAAGGTTATATTAAATGAAAAAGGAGGTTTTAAAACATTATACTGATATGCCCATGAGGAACGATTAAATCCTAAGATATCATATTTTAATTAAAAAGTGATTACAGAGACAAACGAAACCCTAATCTAAAAAAATGATAAAAACTAGGGCAAGGATTTTAAACCCTGCCATTTACCAGAATGCAAAACGCGATAAAACCCTAAGTAAAAATGATAAATTAGTTTACCCTAACTCACTGTAAATCTCTAATCTTCCTCACTGTAGATTTCTAATCTAACTAACCACTATTTAAAAACCTAAACTTAATTTAACTCACTGCAAATCCAAAACAACACGACGCAATCATGATTAAGATGTGAAAGCAACTACGCCTAAAAATAGAAAGAGACGACATGAACGCACAAGAAAAACAAAGATTTAAAGCAAGAGAAACAAGACCAAACAAGAACCTGCTCATTCAATCATATCAATAATCATAAATTTTCCTTAAAACAAAAATGATCGAACACACGAGCAAATATAAAGCAAAACACAACAATCACGACCACCAATCAACAAAGAACAACAAAGATAAGAAACCTACCTCAAACGCAAACAAACCTGAGCTAACTTTTTGAACTGATTTCGCACACAATATCCCTTCTCTATCTCGATCAATTTGCTCAAACAAACTCTGCCACTACTCTTTCGTGCTCTTAGATCTTTTAACAATAACAATAATGATCGATTTAACCCTTAATAAAGGTAAATATGTGAATTTCTACCTACACCGGCAACCACCATTAATGCATTAAAGTGTAGTAAAGGCGGAGTCAAAACTGTAAGAGAATGAACACTCATCTGCAGCGCAACTTCAGTCAAAGAGTCAACGACAAAAAGTGGCGGAGGCAGAACTAAAATGGAAACGAAATCTCAAATTTATAAAATTTCCAAATCCCATTCCCATTCCAGTTCTGGGTCCGTCAACTAAAAAAAAACAAAAGAAAATACAAAACGTAAATTAAAAGACCGACCTAAAAAGACTAAACAAAAAGACAAGACCAAAACCAAAAGTCAAAATAGCGGAGGCGGGGACGAAGTTGATTATGATTTTGCAATTTTCAGAAAAGACTAAATTAACTCCCACTCCGGCTCCGGTTCCACTGAAGGCAAAACAAAAGATAAAAACAAAAGACTGTTGAGATAAAAACCAAAACAAGCTTCAAAGGAACTTTCAGAACCCGATTCTGTTCTAGTTCTGGTTCTGACAGAAAAACCAAAGAAAAACAAAGTATTGGCAAAAATGAGACTCTGAACTTTGTTTCAAAAATAACTAAGTACAAAACTCACAAAAGGGGGACCCATTTTGACCAAGGCAAAAGATGGGGTGGTTATGCAAGGCATAACAAATGGCGACTCGGCTGGGAAAATGGTTTACCCATTTTCAAGATAATCAAAGAAAATTTCAGTCACCCAAAAACTACTTGGCTTATAAACACTTTAACTTGGACAAGATCAGATATTCTTAGGATAAGTTTGAGTTTGAATCTCAGATGTTATGTGCTCATGAGTTATTTCTGAATCTAAGTGTGTGCTTATATTGTGCATCATTCTTTGTAGATACTTTCTCTATTCTTTGAACCACCGTACCTAAAATTCAAGCTACATAGGTTGAGACCTTTAACTATCGTGTAGTAAAATCCTGGGTATTGCTCCACTGCCAAACAGGCGTCCATAGCCCCGACAAAGATACCTCTAATTCTCTCAAAGGATTGCTCTACTGCTAGCCAGGCATCCATATCCCCGATAGAGATACTTGATTACCCACTTGATATTGAGCTTGCGTTTTCTTATCTTTCTTTTCATCATTTTTTTTTTACTTCACTTGTGGAAATTCCTTTATGCTTCTTTCTCAATACTCAGATATAATGAATCTGACACATGGGTTGAGAACTACTATGGATTTCATGATAGTCTTGGAATCAAATTTTTCACTTGAATCAAAGGTAGAGTCATTCTAAAACCGATTGGTATCTACTTATGCAGATGTTTTATCTAATTTGGTGACAGATTTTTGATGATAATTCATGAGATATTCACAATATATCTTCTATCCTTAAATAACTTTTCCAACCCAAACTAGAATGATTATAAAACATAAGTTTTAGAATAAAATCCTTTTCAATGATTATGATGAGAATACCTAAACCAATTTATCTCCTAGCACCAGTAGTATACTTTGAATACCAACCCCCTAACTTGAGATGAACAAAATGAGAATCCCCAACAAAACAAGACAAAACAAAACAAACAAGCGAAATAACCAAAAGAAAATAAACAAGAAAAACAAATAAAACAAGCAAAAACAACACAAAACTAAAAACGAAACTAAAAATAAAACTAAAAAAACAAACTAAAAACAAAAACTAAACAGAAACTTAATTACAAATGATACAGTATAGTACATTCTCTTCCAAAACATCATAACTTTTACGCACCGAAATAGTGCTCGAGAAACTGACCATTAACAGGTAATGGAACAGACTCTCCTGTTAAGGTACTCAAATGAAAAGCATTCTCACCCAAAATTTCAGCCACTTGATAAGGAGCTAACCAAAGTCTATCAAACTTATGATGATCTCCCTTCTTCTCTCTAGCCTTATCCCATAATAACACAAGATCTGATATTCTAAAGGCTTTTATCTTGGCTCTTTTGTCAAACCAACGTTTAACAACAGCCTGATGTTTAGATAATTGCTACAAAGTAGCATCTCTTTGTTCTTCCATATTTAACAAATTAAGTAGTCTAACCTCAATCCTATCATCCTTATTATAAAATTCCTACATGAACTTCAGAACAGGTATTTGCAAATGAATGGGGAAGATCGGATCTTGGCCATATACTAACTTAAAAGGTGAATTCCCTAGGGCTGCTTTGATTCTGGTTTGATCTGCCCACAAGGAAAATCTCAACTGGGTGTGCCAGTCCCTAGGGTTACTTTCTAACAAATTTTTTATAACTTCCAACAAGTTCTTATTTGTGGATTCAGCCACTCCATTCCCTTGAGGGTAATAATTGGAAGAATATTTTAACACAATTTTATGTTCATAGGCCCATGAAATAAATTCAGCTGAAGAAAAAGCAGGGCCGTTATCACATACCAGAGCAAATGGAATTCCAAACTTGGTTGTGATGTTCTTTGTCAGAAACTTAATGACCACCTCCGTGGTGCTATTCTTGCAAGGCAGGGCCTCCGTCCAACATGTGCAATAATCCATTGCAGTCAAGATGAATTTGTGACCTACAGAAGAGTTTGGATTAATTACACCTACAAAATCAAGTGCCCATTGGGAAAATGGCCTTACCTCATATACCGGTTGTAGGGGCATCGCAGGATTTCTTTCCCTTGATGCAAAAATTTGGCATACATGACAAGTCTTGCAATGTTGATGTGCATCTCTAAACACATAAGGCCAATAGTAAAATGACCTTAAAATCTGATGAGCCAAAGCATCAACAAATCCATGTCCTATTCCATGCCTCCCATGAAACTCATTTATAGCATGTTTAGCTTCTTGCTGATCCAAACAGCGTAGATAGATTCCTTGAAAATTCTTCCTATAGATTGATCCCCCTTTAAGCATGTAATGAGCACTCTTCATCCTCAATGCTCTTCTTTGAGTAGCATTCATCCCTTCTGGACACTTTTTATTGAGGAGGAAAAAGACTAAATATGTATACCAGGGATCTTTTGTGAATGATTGAACCGTGTATTGTTGACAAGTAATACTTTTGTCCACTTCTGCCATCGCTTTTGACAATCCTTGGCCTTGAACAAGCTTCATTGGATGAATCTCCAGGTCAAACTCTTGTAAGATGGCCATCCATTTTCCTCTTTTTTCTCCTAATTCACTCTGCATCAGAAGAGATTTCACAGCTGGATCTGGAACTATGGCCATCACTTGACTTCGAATTATGTAGTGCCTGAACTTCTTCACTACTCACACCAATGCAAAGGCTTGCTTTTCTATTGATGAATACCTTACTTCTGCATTCTTAAACGGAGAGCTCATAACAACAATAGGCCTCTCCTCATTCTCTTCTCTTCTCTGCATCAAAACTACTGCACATGAATGTTGAGAAGCAAAAGAGTAAATATAGAAGGGTTTTAGATAATTCGGGCTTGTTAGAATAGGTGCCTCAGATATAGACTGTTTAATCTGCATGAAAGCAGATTTAGCCTCTTCACTCCATTCAATCTTCGCATCCTTCTTCATCATTTCATTAAGTGGTTTGACAATCTTTGCAAACCCTGTTATAAATTTCCTAACAAAATTGATCCTTCCAAAGAAAGATCTCATTTCCTTCTTGCTACCTGGTTTTGTCAGTTTCAAGATGGCCTCCACTCGGTCAGGATCTATAGATATTCCTTCCTCAGAAATGATGTGACCCAATAGCTTCCCTTCAGATACTCCGAATACACATTTCTTTGGGTTGAGAGAAACACCATAACTTATACATTTCTTTAACACCTTTTCCAAGTCAGCAGCATGATCTTCTCTATTCTTAGAGAAGATAGTCAAATCATCAACATAGATGATTATACATTTCCCTATTAGATCCTTAAAAGCTACATCCATCGCTCTTTGAAAAGTAGCACCAGCATTGATTAGACCAAAAGGCATCCTTCTGTAGGAAAATGTGCCCCATTTAGTGTTGAAGGCAGTCTTCATTCTATCCTCATGACTAACCAGGACTCGATTGTATCCTGAATACCCATCCAAGAAAGACATCATCTGAGATCCATTAACCTTTTGCAATACTTCATCAAGAGAAGGTAATGGATAGTTGTCCTTTTCAGAGGCCTTGTTTAAATTTCTGAAATCCACACATAACCTGATTTCACCATTCTTCTTCCTCATAGGAACTAGATTAGCCACCCAAGTAGAGTGTCTAACTGGAAAAATTATTCTTGCAGCCAAAAGTTTATGTACCTCCTTCTGGATCAAAGGCTCGATTAATGCGTTGACTGGGCATTGCTTTTGGCGAAACGGCTTGGCATTAGGCTTGAGAGGTATGGTGTGAGTAATCACTGAAGTGTCAAAGGTTTTCAAGTCATCATAACTCCAAGCGATCGCTTCAATATTCTTCTCCAACACCTTGATTATCTTGTCCTTGATTTCCTGAGGACAAGTTTTCCTATAAGAATATTTCTTTTTGGGCCTGAGTGAGTCAAATTAATAGATTCATACTTACCTCCCTCACTCTTTGTAGGCACCCTTTGATAAGCTTGTGGGTCTGAATCAAATATTCTTTCTAATGCTATCATCCCCTTTGGGATGTTATTACTCTTTAATTCCAATATTCCTTCTGGACTGTTATTTTTTGGATCCCAATCTCCCTGATCTCTATCAATTTCATCAATTATATGTCCCTGAAATACATCAAAACTCTCCAAAAAGGCTAAAATGTGCTGATCATCATTAAATACTTGGAAGTGTCTGACATTGTCAAGAATTGATGGGACTGAAATCAATTCCACTAAAAACCTCTTCAGATTTGAGTCTTGCATGGGCTCTAATTTACTAGCAGCAACAGGAAGAGCATCTGCAATTTGATTTGCTTCCCTTCGAATGAGAGTAATCCCAAAGGCATCAAAATCTTCAATTAAATTCCAAACCCTGTTCCTATATGCAACCAATCTTTTGTTATGGCATGTGTATTGGCTACGTACCTGTTTCACAATCACCTCAGAATATCCCATTACTGTCAGAGCAGTTACCTTTTTCTTATGAGCAAACATAAGCCCACGAGCCAGTGCTTCATGTTCTGCCACATTGTTTGTGCATCCAAACTGCAATCTATAAGAAGCAAAGTAAGTCTTCCCTTTTGGGTTAGTTAGTTCAATCCTTGCTCCACTTCCTGCTTTAGATTTAGAACCATCAAATTTAAGGGTCCATAATTGATCTTTAGCTGGGGGTTCCTTCTTCTTAGGTGTAATAAGGGGTGATTGACTTGTGACATGTGGTGGCTCAAACTTTATCTGTTTATCAGAACGTAACTCTGGACAAAGTTGAGTTGAGGATTTTTCTATGTTTTCAGCCTGTCTAGGAATTACTTCCTGAACACCCTCTTGAGTCAAATTACAATCCAACTCACTTCTTATCAATTCCCTGGGTATAGGCAAAGTATGTGGGGCAGGTGTATCGAATAGGAACTGGGACATCTGAACTTCCCTTTGAACCTCAGAACAAACAACGTGAATTTGATCTTCTAGTGAAAAACCTTCTTGTTGAGAAGAACTAGCCCGTGTAAGAATAGTTGCATTCTTAGCTTGAAAGGAAAACTCATTGATGGGGGTCTGGGCTTGTTCTTCTTGACATATCTTTTGATGTTGATCTACATGACTCAGAATATCTAGGCATGACTGACATGTTAAATCTGAATGATTATGGTAGTGAATCCTACACCAATTAGGAAGTAATAAACTAAATAAGTTCGTTTCTCCCCCTAAAACTAGCCTATCTTGTTGTAGTTTTCTTATCAGAACCTGCTGGTTGATGCAGATCATTGGATCACTGCTTTCTAAAGGTAATGTGTCATTAGGACTAACTATAGAGAAAGTAAGGACTTCCTCTTGTTTGTAAACTCCCATCTCAGTCTCAAAGTATGCTGCGTCATTTGAAGCATCATACTCTGTGATCATGTGCTTGAGCCTAGGTTCACTTTCAATTCTTATCTATGTGGCCACTCCTTTCCATGGTAACCACATGTGCGAGAAATCCAAAGATAGATATCCACCTATACTCTTCATTAGCTCCCTACTTAGAAGCATACCATAAGTTTCTGGGATATCAGCTACATGGATATATATATAGGCTTGGATCCTTGGGTTTGATCCAACCTGCACATGCATGTTCTTTAATTCTCCCACAACATTGACTTCGGTTTTATCCAATTGAATCACCTTTTTATTGGTTGGAATAGGACTTAATCCTAACTTTTTACAAATTGAAAAGGGCATGACATTCCCTGATGCTCCAGAATCTAATAAACAATTATGCAGATTCTTTCCAAAGATTCTCAAACTTAACAGAAAAGGTGGGGTACCAGTATTACCTTTATACATAGCTGCATTTGTCTCTTTTACTGGAGTCACCTTACCTTTCCCTTTTAGGCGATTTGCCTCTTCCAAAGCTTTTAATACCACCTCCCGTTGAGCTGGGCACCACTTCATGATGTCAAAGAAGGAGAGTGATGTCTTCTGCCTTTGCAATTTTGCAATGAAATCAAACTCTGGATCATTCCTAACTTGATATTTAGGAAAAGGAGGTGGATTACCTCTATTTTGAGAATCAGAAAGTCCCTTTGGTGGGGGTGGATTGTTATCTGCATTTTGATTTGGTGGAACCATATTGTTCAGGGGTGCAGATGTAGTGAATGGCCCCTTATTCTGATTCCTTAGAAAGTGACCACCCTTAGATTGAAAAGCTTGAGCATCATAGGCATCATCCTCTAGCTCGTTATCTCCTTGCATGGGAAATTGATACTTCTCTTCAATAGTCTCATAATTCATTACAGTATTGACTGGCCCATTATCTTGATTGGAATTTCCTGCTGGAGGATGGGAATCAGCCTGTGCAATTTTAACAATCTTCTCCATTTCTGGGCAATTAACCTCAGAATGTGCTACTGTATTATGTAGCCTACACCAATTGGTCATAAAATTCAAATCAACAACATTAGCAATATGTGGTCTTTCCTCACCTGTTTGATAATTATGAGGAACTCCCCCATTATTAGGTCCAGTATTCCACTACCTATTATTGTTGTTGTTGTTGAACCTTTGATTATATCCTCTGTTCTGATTTTGATAATTTTGATTTGAGGAGTTCTGACCCTGAAATTTCCTATTGATGTTCTGATTTTGATTTTGAGTAGAGTAATTACCCTGATTGTTATAACCTCCCTGGTTGTTGTAATTCTGGTTTTGATTATGGGGAGGGTTTTGCCTAAGTTGTGCCATGTCATTTGACATCTGAGAGAGAGTCTTCTGGAGAGTCTCTACCTCACTTGTGAGTTGAACAGTTTGTTCATTCTGCACATTTTGAACTATAGCTGGGGAATGGACATGGGTTGATCCTCCCCCTTGTTGTGGTTGATTATGAGGTTGTTGTTGTTGAGGTTGATGAGCCAAAGAAGGGCACAGTTGGTGGGGCTTGCAACTTGGATACAGGTCCATAATGGGAATAAGACGTCCCTAGGACAGTGTTGTATAACGGTGGATTAGGCATCTGATAATTCATTGGAGGAAGAGTTGCTCCTAACCCTCCAGATTGCAGACTTATCTGCTATTGTAATTTGATAGCCAAATTATAAATCTTAGATAGTGAGTCAATCTCAGGAGGTAGATAAGTTATTTGCAAGAATAGGCCAATCAAAGGATCAACAACTCTTAGATACGCCTGTATGGCCATGGCTTCTGGTACTATGTAAGGCTCTTGTAGCCTGCAATACATCCTATGGAACCTAGTGTTGAACAAGGGCTATGGTTCATGATGTTCCTTTCTTATGGTGGAAAACTGGTGATATAATATTGCAGGGTCCACATAAACCCTAAACTGATTAATGAAAGCATTTTCTAAATCTATCCAACCTAGAATAGATCCCTGAGGCAAATTTAGATACCAATTATATGCCATATCTCCTAAACAGTAGGGAAACAATCTACATACCACATCTTGATGAGAAACTTGAGCTCATGTGCAAGCATCTTTGAATGCTTGTATGTGTTCCTCAACACTTCTTGATTCACCATACATGTATTTAGGATAGAACTTCTCTGGGTTCTTTGGTAAGTCATGGATTCCTCCAGGAATGGTTCCTAACGGGGAGGGATTATTCACAAAGTAAGCCATTGGTGGGATTGGTTGGGCAGGTGGTGGTGATATAGGCCGAATTGGTGGTGACAAAGGCCTATTTGGTGGTGGTGTGGATGGATGTGGTGGAAATCCAGGTGGAGTAAGCAGTGGTGGTAGTGTAGATATCTCTACCCTATGGGCATGGGGTCTAGATCTAATCGGGGTTTGAAGTTCTTCAAATGGTTCAGGATTAGTAGAGGATCTAAGAATCCTCTCGTATCTCTCCGGTGAAAAAGATCTTCTACGAGCCAGCTTGTCCTTTCAGGTCCTCCTTCTAGCGCCAATTTTGGTTGATGGTGAAAATGACAAAAACAACATTAAAACAAAATATTTCTACTCTACTTCTCCTGAAAAAGAAAGATAACATATAGTAATCTAACTCCCAAGGTCCTGGTAGTTGGTTCTCAACTGTCTGGTGTCACTCAATTGATTCATGCAACTATAATATTCAAGGGGCCTGTGCTAGTAACAAAAGATTCAAGCAATGACTCATTTTATTGACTCCTCTAGTAAATCAATGGGGTTTTCAAATAAAAGAAAAAGATAAGACAAAGGGGTAAATCAATAAGTATGAATCAAATTTATCTAGTATCTGGACATATACCTTCAACAATGAATGTTTCCTAATAGATCATAAAAACCATAAGATGACACAATCTATAGCATAATCTATACCACTGCATACATTTTAGGTGTTTAATTAACTTTGCAATCTTCACAAATACTTCAAGGTTTTCCAATAACACACATTCATTCATCATCAAGATTATAGATCAACAGACTTTTTGATAACTTCAACCCAATGACAATCTAATAAGATGATCCTTTAATCTGATTCCTTCAAATGACTTTCATCATTCAAGAAATTCTTATGTTTAGCATAACCACTGCATACAGATAGATCATAACTTACTAGCCTTATCAAAAAGACAATTTAATTCTAAACACTATATTTCGAGTAAACCTGTAATTCTATTAACTGTAAAAGATCAAGTAAAATGTATCTCTGCAAAATCACTACAAAATTCTATCTCCTAGCATTAGGTAAGCCAATTCAATTCTCAATTAGCCGACCTTTACAATATAATACCCATCTAGTATTTATAGATATACAAAAGTCCGAACTTCACTTCTATTTTAGGCTTTCCACCCTTTTAGGAACAACTTTCTTGGAAACTCAGATCAATTTGATCTTGAGTTCTTACATTAGATGTCTAGTTTAACTAAAAATAGAACATAGAAGAAAAGAAAAAAAGTCATGCGCCCCCAAGACTGTCAATGCTGCATGCATGCAACATGCAAGGAAGATAAAAAAATCATGCATGCAAAGCTGGATCTGTCATGAACTCATCGTAGCTAGTGAAGACTTGCTGTAAAGTATCCATAGCTGGCCCATCAATCCAATCATCTTCAAATTTGATCTGATCCAACTCAACTACAACAAACTCCTTCATACTTTTCACCTTTATCAATTCTCTCACTGCAGCTTTTATCTCTTATTTGACTTCTACAAGCCAATCTATTACCGAGTCTCCTCCATCATCCTTCTCCTGCATGAGTCCTTGAAATTTTTCATCCCATTTCTCTTTAACCTAACTCAAAGGCATGCCATCTTTTGTCATTCCATTCACATCTACAATTATGGCAACGACTGCTTCCAACTCTTCCAACTGCTCAGTCAAATTATTAACTGCTTCCTAAATCTCATCCTTGTGTTTTCTCAAAAATCCAGTCCTAAACTTAAGTATGCGAGAAGTATTCTCTATAAAGTCTTTGTTATCATCTTCAATTATAGATTGTTCTAGAAGAGTAGTTAGAGGCAATGCATTTACCTTTTCTAACTTTTCAATATACTCCTTATACTCTTCTTCTTGTTTTTCTGATGCCTCAATGTATTGATGCATCTCTTTTATTACTCCTTCTACCTCCTTGTAGGCTTCAAATCCTTTTGCTAAAACCTCACCTACCTCTTGGTTCAATTTTTCTATCCATTTGTCTACCATCTCCGCCTTACCTCTAACTTGCACCAAATCATCTACCTCCTTTTTGCTTAACAAAACAGGAGTCTCAATGGTTGCAACTTGCTGTGACCTTGGAGAGGAGACACTCTTCAAGAATGAATGCAACTGATCCAATTGAGCTTTAAGCTCATCTTTCTTTTGCTTGTCCTTCATCATTCTTGATTTAGTTGTTGAAGCCACTACATCAATCAAATCCATTTGTTGATTCCTAGTGGGTCTTCCCAAATTGACCGTACTCAGCTGATAGTCTGTTAGCTGCATATCCCCTACCTCCTTTTCTGTCATAGGCATGGCACATTCAGCAAATATCTCCCCTTTATCTGTGAGTCTGGTAGAATGTAGAATTTTAGCCTTCTTCTTAGGCCTTTCCTGCTCAATTCCCTTCATCATGTCCTTCCAATTGAGAAGTTTTGGAGGTGTTCTTGCCCTTTTCCGCAGGTCCAATTTTAACCATGTAGGAGCACTTTGAGCGGTAGTCATCATGGAGGGAGAGGGAGCAATAACTGTAGAAGGTGGCTGCATACTCTCTTGAGATTGGGATTCAACCCTTGCTTTCTCTTGTTGTTCTTGTAGTATATGCATTTGTACAAGCTTTTCAGCCTCTTCTCTATCCTTTTGTTCTTGTATTTTCTTATCTTCCTCTTCTTTCCTCAACCTCTCTTCTTCCAACCGATCCTTCTCCATTTTTTCCTTCTCTACCCTTTCCTTTTCTAATTTCTCTTTTTCTAAGGCCTCTCTTTCCCTTTCTAACTGTTTTGCCTCCAAAGCTTTAAGTTTTTCAGCTTCAGCTTCTTCTTCCTGTTGCTTCCTAATTAGCTCTTCAGCCTCTTTTTCCTTCCTTATCTTTTCTAATTCTTCCTCTTTTTGTCGAGCTTCTTTTGCTTGTTTCAGCCTAGCAACCAGAATTTCCTTTTCCCTCCGGTTTCTTGCTTTCTCCTCCTCAAGATCATGGATCTTTTGTATCAGCTCTAACTTGTCATTTTCTATTTTAACTTTAAGCTCATGTTCCTACTGCCTCCTTTGCTTCTCTACTTCATCATCTATTGCCTTAACTTCAACTTGTTTTGACTTCAATTGTTGCTGGTGAAGTAGAGCATCATCTTGTACCTTTGCCTCCATTTCCTTTTGTTTCTCCATTGTAGCCCTTGTATTAGAATCTCTTGTCGCATCCTCAAATAACTTCCATTGATCTTCTTGTGTTAAGGTTTGCTCAATATTCTCCTCTGGAAGCATATTCTCCTGCATATCTTTCTCTGATAGAGTTTCATCTGAATCTATCTCAATTTCCAGAACTTCTTCCTCCACTTCTTTTCCCTTGGTAGTCTCAGCCATGCTATGAAGTGCTCCTTCCTGTGTCTCTTTGCTCTTCTTTCTGGTAAGTGGAGCTTGAGCGAATGCTTCACCTAATGTAGGTGCTAATATAGCAGGTACTACCGAAACATCTCCCTTTGGAACTTCTTTTTCATCATCTACCACTTCAAGTTCTATTTCTTCAATGTCCGGAGGAAGGAATTCTAATGGCTCTTTGGGAGGTGTCTTTCTCTTAAGTCTCTTATATCCTTTACCCTTTTTAAGGACTGGTCCCTGAGGAGCTTGAGTTCTCAACATTAACCATTGCACACTCCTATCCAATACTTGCCTTTCTATCCTTTTGATATCAATTGTTTCCTCTGCATCCCAGTCAATTGGATCCAAGCTCTTGGTGCCAATTTTCAAAGCTTCATAGGAAGGGTCCAACACTATTCCATCATCCACCAAGGTGTTAGGAATGTTTTCTTTAATACCTAATTCTGCCATGAGTGCAACTGACAATCTTTCATAGTTCTTTTTCCTCAAATCATATTCATATTGCCGATCACTCCAAAAGTTCTCTAACAAATTATAATGTCTAGTGAATACTGAAGGTAATAAGGCATACATCTTACCTTTTGGATCAATAACTTTCAAGTTATATACAATCCCAATTTGAAATGTATCAACTCATTACAAACCACCTTTGCTCCCTTCAAATGTTGACAACCATATTCACCCAACTTCATGGGAAATTTATGACATCCAGTTTTATGCTTAATTCCAAACCGAGCATTGACTCCAATAGCTTGATATACAAACTCCATTAATACTATCCTGTTACTGCAACATCTCGGAAGCAAATGTGGGTGGCCTTCAAAACCAAATAACCTGAAGTATGTAAATCTGGGGTATTGGATGTACCAACATCCCCATTCAACAATGAATGCCATAGCCTCTTGACTCAACCGATACCCTGCATCTCCATTCAATTGATTGATGATTACATACAAAAATGCATCATTGACTCTCCTAAAATGAGTCTCAGCAACTTGAAGAGTCAACTGATCGTAGTGCTCCCATACTTTCTTTTGTCCATCCAAAGCTCCCATTATGCCCACTTTATTCAACCCTGGGAAAACCTCCAACCTTGCTGGAGCATATACAATGTAAGATGTCATGAAGAAACACTTGGTCTGCCTAATCCTTGATAACTTATCATGTATGGCGTCCGAAACAATCATTTGCCAGTCAAACTGTTGTTTTCCATTCAAGATGGTATGAATGAAAGGAAACATCCACTCCTTAAAGTGAAAGGCATCCCTCTTCCCGAAGACTCTTGATAACATCATGATTAATTCTGATACCTCATTATAGAAATCTGCTCTCTTTGGCTAGTCTACAAGCTTGCTTAGAGATTTCTTTTCCGTCTTCAACCACTTTTTATTCAAATGAGATTTATTGAAGTCCTTGTGCTTGCTATACTTCTCTAAGGCCTCTGCCTCTGTTAGCTGCACCAAATTCTTTGGATCTGGACATTAAACATATTTTGAAACATTGGAGGGGTAAGATCAATGATCACATTATTTTTTGAATCCATGCATAATCTTGTAGCAGGATTATAAGTACTGGCTACTATCAAGATCAACTCTAGGCACTGGATTGATAATGGAAATACATTAATATGTGCCAAGCCTGAATCAACAATCCTTTGTGTCCTTCCTGTTTGATTCTCTCATTCTGCAAAGATGTCTGCATGTAACTCCTCAAAGCTATACTGGCCCAAGTTCCTATCTGTGATGTCTGACCAATTCGATTCTACCTTTCTCACTTTCACCACTGGGCTCCTATGATTATACCTCAAAGTATAAGGTAATTGTTCCGGCTTCAACTTCTTTGGCTTTGGTGCTGTCCTTGATGTTCCTGCAGGTTGATTTCTCCGAGCAGCTTCCCCTGATGTTCCTGACATTTTCAACTTTCCTGCAAGCCAAAATCTAATTAGATCTTTAGATGTCATCTTAAAACATGCTTGAAACTCATATCTTTCACATATGTACCGGAGTCAGAACCCAGGCAGAAACTCAACCTAAAAATATTCACTTTTTACAACACTGTCGAACTCGGAGCAAAAACCGATATAGAAAATTTATTAACAATGAGTGGGCTCAGAGTCGGAATCAGGAAGGTTATCGGAACCGGGATCAGAATAGAAAACAAATTTGATTTTCTTTGAATTTTCATTTTTTTCATATTCTATTTCCATTTCGCTTCTGCCTCCGACTTGGCCATCGTTATTTTGAAGGAAGATTTTCTCATTATGCGCGGAGCTAGACACGGGATGAAACATGGAATCGATACCTTTCATAAAACCAAACTCTCAAATCCAAGATCAATTCTGATCCCATCTCTGCCTAGATTGACCATGACGTCATCAAATATTTCATCAATTTAACTCATAACCTAATGACTAAAACCAAGGTTAAATGAAAAAGGAGGTTTTAAAACATTATACTGATATGCCCATGAGGAACGATTAAATCCTAAGATATCATATTTTAATTAAAAAGTGATTACAGAGACAAACGAAACCCTAATCTAAAAAAATGATAAAAACTAGGGCAAGGATTTTGAACCCTGCCATTTACCAGAATGCAAAACGCGATAAAACCCTAAGTAAAAATGATAAATCAGTTTTCCCTAACTCACTGTAAATCTCTAATCTACCTCACTGTAGATTTCTAATCTAACTAACCACCATTTAAAAACCTAAACTTAATTTAACTCACTGCAAATCCAAAACAACATGACGCAATCACGATTAAGACGTGAAAGCGACTTCGCCTAAAAATAGAAAGAGACGACACGAATGTACAAGAAAACAAAGATTTAAAGCAAGAGAAACAAGATCAAACAAGAACCTGCTCATTCAATCATATCAATAATCATAAATTTGCCTTAAAACAAAAATGATCAAACACATGAGCAAATATAAAGCAAAACACAACAATCACGACCACCAATTAACAAAGAACAACAAAGATAAGAAACCTACCTCAAATGCAAACAAACCCGAGCTAACTTTCTGAACTGATTTCGCACACAATATCCCTTCTCTATCTCGATCAATTTGCTCAAACAAACTCTGCCACTACTCTTTCGTGCTCTTAGATCTTTTAACAATAACAATAATGATTGGTTTAACCCTTAATAAAGGTAAATATGTGAATTTCTACCTACACCGACAACCACCATTAATGCATTAAAGTGCAGTAAAGGCTGAGTCATAACTGTAAGAGAACGAACACTTGTTTGCAGTGCAACTTCATTCAAAAAGTCAGCGACAAAAAGTGGCAGAGGTGGAACTAAAATGGAAACGGAATCTCAAATTTATAAAATTTCCAAATCCCATTCCCATTCCAGTTTCGGGTCCGTCAACTAAAAACAAAACAAAAGCAAATACAAAACGTAAAGTAAAAGACCGACCTAAAAAAGACTAAACAAAAAGACAAGACCAAAACCAAAAGTCAAAATAGCGGAGGCGAGGACGAAGTTGATTATGATTTTGCAATTTTCAGAAAAGACTAAATTAACTCCCACTCCGGCTCCGGTTCCGCTGAAGGCAAAACAAAAGATAAAAACAAAAGACTGTTGAGATAAAAACCAAAACAAGCTTCAAAGGAACTTTCAGAACCCGATTCTGTTCTGGTTCCGCTTCCGACAAAAAAACCAAAGAAAAACAAAGTATTGGCAAAAACAAGACTCCAAACTTTGTTTCAAAAACAACTAAGTACAAAACTCACAAAAGGGGGACCCATTTTGACCAAGGCAAAAGATGGGGTGGTTATGCAAGGCATAACAGTACCAATTAATCTTAACTCCCTTGATGTTGAAATATGCAGTATTTGCAAGATGCCAGAATCGGTTAAGCATATTCTTTTTTATTGCTTCTATGCAATGGAAATTTGGAGGTTATTCAGTCATAATTTAAATGTTTGGACTAGAAATAGAAAAATTCAATGAAAATATGTACTTTTTCTTGATTTAAATATTAGTATTTAGATTGCAAATTATTATGGTATTGGCTAACTAATGAAATCATGTGGCACATCTAGAAATCAAGAAATGAAAAAAAAAATCAAGGGGAATAAGAGGGAGCTTAGTGAGTCTCATAAAAAACTCACATTTCTTAATATTACTATGCAAGTCTCAGTACACATCGAGATCTCATTGGTCAAATTATTTTGCCTCATAAGAGAAGGGATGGTGACCATCAACAGGGAGGAAGTTGGGTGTGGCCAGGCACACCACCTAAACAATGAAGAAGCTAAAATATTTTGAGGGGCACTAGATGAACTCCAAAGGGAAGTCAATGAAATAGCCAACCAAGACATAATGTGCGAAGTTGGTTCACAAAGGGGAGAGGCAACGATTGATCCAAATCATCATGAACCTGCACATGCTATTCCACAAGGGGGATGAGTTGGCAATCACTTTTGGTGAAGAGGTACTATCAAATATTCTATTATAGGATGAGGAAGATGAGCAAGGGGCGAAGAAAGCAACAACAAGGATAACCAAGATCATTAGGCATATAGTGAGAGCCTTTTTGTGCAGAATGCTTCTAATGGTACAAATCTAATTGCATATTAATGATAGTGACAAAAGGAACAACGGTAATATAATTATTTTTTTATAACCTGTAAACATCGCCCTTTAGGGAGGATAATTGCATTAGCAATAGCATGTAATAATCATTAAAGTATAAGCAATATCATGTATAAGTTTAATACAAAAAATCATTAATTTTTCTCATTAATTCTAAGCCCCTGGTCTTTTTAGTCTCTCATATGATCTTGACCATCAATTGGTGTCACCAAATATCTATAAATTTGAACCGTCCTATTCTTCATACATCATTTCAGATTATGTAAGAAAACTATAAGTTCATATTTTGCATATGCTTCTACACTATTGTGCTTGGGTAAAATTACAAAGTTGTGTCACACTTTTATAAAGGAAACAACCAACATTGATCCAAATTTTAAACTTGAATCACTAAAAAGTGATATATTTTTTCAATTTTGAAATGATGTTAACTAATAAAATATTTTTTTTTTAGTATATTATGTTTGTATTTTTTTGAAAAAATAAAAATATTTGAATATAGCTTTTTATAAATTGACACTATAATTTAGTTGTTGATAAAATGCTAAAAAATGAAGTTACATGCGATATCAATCTTTATATAGTATTTTTTCTTCAATTTTTTGTGTGTAATTTGAAACTTTAGTGCATGGATATTTTTTCCCAATTTTGATAAATATATAATTTAAATAATAATAATAAAAAGTGTATTAAAACATAGTTGTTTCCATTTGATGTTAACTTTCATATTAACTATTTATTTAAAATAAAAATTAATTATACTAGGGTGAAACCACAATAGTGGTTTACAATTGAGAAGAGGAAGGAAAATGAGCATTTTGAAAATTTCAATAGGAAGGGGGGTTCGGTCAAATCACAACAAATGTGAATAAAAAATGTATATTTTAATGGGTTTAGTCGAACCCCTGTTCGATCGAACCCATTGAATTAGGGCATTTAAAAAAGAAGGCTATCACTGTTAAAT
This sequence comes from Sequoiadendron giganteum, assembly GCA_007115665.2. Taxonomy (NCBI): domain Eukaryota; kingdom Viridiplantae; phylum Streptophyta; class Pinopsida; order Cupressales; family Cupressaceae; genus Sequoiadendron; species Sequoiadendron giganteum. The sequence goes on from CM021108.1 coordinate 38,398,803, forward strand.
GAACTACGAACAATCCAAGCTCATGCGCGGCGAATGTGAACAATAGGGGGACAACAAGGAACGATAAAAGCTTGCAACAGGGCCACCATTTCAACTTCAAATATCAACTTGGATGTCCATTATCAGGTTGGCATTCTTTCTCTCTAAATCACAATGATTTAAAATTGCATTTGTTTACAAATTTGTAAACCCCAATGGATTCCATGAGACTAAATTTTTCTTGTGTAAAATGAAGAAAAATTGAATGAAATGAAAATTCCAAACAAAATTTTCATTTAAAACTTGAAAACACATGATGAGAACAAAATTTATTGTTTATAATGAATATATTACCATGTTGAAGCTCCCATTTTGACTCACAACTGTGAATTGCATTTGCTTGAAAGTTTCTAAAACCTTTTAAAAACAATACCCATTATTTAAAATTTGGGTTTACAGCTACCAATTGCATTTGCTTGAAAGTTTCTAAAAGCTTTTAAAAACAATACCCATTATTTAAAATTTGGATTTACAACTACCAATTGCATTTGCTTGAAAGTTTCTAAAGCCTTTTAAACAAACCCAGTTTTCAACCTTGAAATTTGGATTTATAGCTACCAATTGCATTTGCTTGAAAGTTTTTAAAGCATTTTAAACAAACCCATTTTGTAAAATTTGGCTTTACAACTGCCAATTGCATTTGCTTGAAAGTTTTTAATATTCATTTGGCTTTACAACTGCCAATTGCATTTGCTTGAAATTTTTTAATATTTTTCCCCAATAGCAATGCATATATGCATGATCTTATAAAAAAATTGTGACCACTTCAATGCTTCTTTTTCATAAGAACACATACCCCAATTGGGACCTAAACCTTTGTAAAAACACTACCTTCTATTACTAATTCATTATATCCGTTCTTATATACTAGCATTAACCCAACAATGAGATCTTCCTACTATTATTTTTGTTCATCTTTAAACCAAGTTTACTCAAACCTCTAATTAGAATTTAAAACTATTAGAATTATGAAGAAAATAGTCAACATCTATCTAGCCCGAAGATTCCCCAAAAATGTATAATCAAAATTTAATTTTGTTCCATCTTGAAGATATTTCCAACCTACAAGTATCTATCTATTTTTTATTTCTCTCTATATCCATTAATAGATTGTGTTGAAGGAATTGCTTAAATTATCAACATGGATATATTATTTGTGAATATTATTATAGACTTATTTTTCTTGTAAACTTGAATTCAAAATTATACTTGAATGGAACCTTGGAAAAATTAATAGGCTAGATTTATTGCTTCTATATTATTGGTTGCATAACACTATTTTAATTATTCTTTGGATAAATTTTTATCTAAGTGATTGAAATGTTCAAATTGATTTTCAAATTGGTCACTCCATGAGTCTAACTAGAGAATAATTTTAAGAATAAAAATCTATTTTTGTTTAGTGAATCAATAAATTACATCACCTCTTAATTGGATGAATTATTGTAATGGAGTGCAACAAACCATAGTTTTATATAAATGATATCAATTTTTTTGTGGCATTTTTCCAAATAATTTGTGTGGTGTTTATATGCATGCCTATTTTGCATACATTTAAGTAAAACTAGGCATAGTAAATAATTCTACCAAATTGATATTTCATTGATTTTGATGTCCATCTACATACATATTTTAGAACAACTATTTTTTATATGTTCAGAAGATGATAAGAAATAATGCTAGAGCTTGGAATAAGATTTAAGCCAAATCTTATTGCATGTTTAAAATTTCAATCAAGTTGACTTTCAAAAATGCTTGAAGTATGTAGGCTAACATTTCATTATGGGCTTTTGTCAACTAGTGTACATACATATTTAATATATGATTTCCATGCACATATCCACTTACTATATCCACCTACTATAGTAGTGTGAGATGTAACACCAAAACTAGAGATTCTAAGTGGATTTTGTAGATTGATATGTGTTTCTCTAGGTTGAATTCAAATCTTGAATTAAAATAATAGTTGTAACTTAATGCCTCCATATTTGAATGTCAATTAAGAATATAATTGTAATTTATTTCTTTGATAAAAAATTGTGAATTATATAACACTCAAATCATATCCAAAATTCATAGAAATATATTCTAAGAATGAGGAGTCTCATATCACTAATTGGTATTAGATTAAATAATATGATAACATGACCACATAAAAAATATTTCCTTACTCTCAAGGATTACTTGGGCATTTAATAGGTTTCAACCTTTCAAAAAATTTGGAGCTACCTAAATCTTCCTTGAACATCTCATGTACACTTATATAAATATTTTTTAACAAGGTTTCTACGAGGCTCTAAAAATGAAAGAGGGAAAAATGAAAATATTCCACTTTCTTACCCATAAATTTTACTAATCCTATCATACAATGGTAGAGGCTTTGTAATAATGTGTGTTTTGTTAAATAATTGTGAGACATATTCATAGAAAAAAATATTTAATTATTTAAATATCAATTATATTTAATATTTATGCGCATCCAAAAAAATAAAAATTGATAACTAAATTTAATTCAAAAAGTGGTAATAAATATTCAAATTTTAAATCTATGAAAATATATAACCAAATGATAGGATAAAAGTGATGAAACAACATCTAGGATAAATCTATGTTAATTGTAAAGAACATTTACAGTTTCCTTCTAGGATGAAATAAATAATCAAGTAGAAACATTTATATATACTTGTGAGGAAATCATCTATATGTTCCTTGTTGTATTTAATTTCTATATGAGACTTCAAGCCCTTCATGGATAAGCTAGTAGTAGCAATACCTTCCTCAATGGATTCAAAGGTTAAAACCTTTTTACTTTTTAACCAAAATTTGAATAACATTCAATTTTGTGTAATTTATGGAGAACTATTATCATTTTAATTCAAAATAATGTAAGAAATTTATATAAATTTAAAAATTAAAAAATCCTAAAACAATAGTTTTAAATTAATTGAAAATGTTCATGGTTGGACCCCTCTAATTTTGTGGAACTATTTCTTAAAAGCTATTTTAGTTGAATTTTATATATAATAGGCAAAGGAAGACACATATGACATTAAGACCTTCCTTGATGGTCTTTACTAGGAATTTTTTTTAATTTCATTCATAGGGACCAAGGTATTTTAAACAAAAGCTATGTTTGGAAATCATCTAATGCATAAAGAAAAATAATGTCAAACTTAAGCCCTTAATTTTGTAAATAACTTAAAATAATTTATAACATGGGTAAACACTAGAGCCAATCGTATAATCTATCGTATATACTTAAATCAATCAAATTGCATATCATGTCTATCATTCTAATGACTAGACCTTCCGAATAAAAGCATCCTTCTAAATAAATTAAAGTTCTCAATTATGGTAAACATGTTAGGTCAATTTTACTTCTTCTCTCTTGCTACTTGAGATTCTTTACCTTTTACATTTAAACTATTAAAATTCATAATTAACCATGGTACACTTAATATAGTCTACTAATAAAAATATAAAGCCTTCTAATGACTAGAGATTCCAATCAAATTGCATATCATGTGTATCATTCTAATGACTAGAGCTTCCAAATAAAAGCATCCTTTTAAATAAATAAAAGTGCTCAATTATGGTAAACATGTTAGGTCAATTTTACTTCTTGTAAAATAATATAATCAATTTAGACTCATAAGATCTTCTAAACATACAATCAATAGCTCTCTTGCTACTTGAGACTCTTTACCTTTTACATTTAAACTATTAAAATTCATAATTAACCATGGTAACACTTAATATAGTCTATTAATAAAAATATAAATCCTTCTAATGAATAGAGCTTCCAATCAAATTGCATATCATGTCTATCATTCTAATGACTAGAGCTTCCAAATAAAAGCATCCTTTTAAATAAATTAAAGTGTTCAATTATGGTAAACATGTTAGGTCAATTTTACTTCTTGTAAAATAATATAATCAATTTAGACTCATAAGATCTTCTAAACAGATGTAATCAATAGCTCTCTTGCTACTTGAGATTCTTTACCTTTTACATTTAAACTATTAAAATTCATAATTAACCATGGTAACACTTAATATAGTCTATTAATAAAAATATAAAGCCTTCATTTCCTTCCTCTTTTGGGAGACAAGTGGATCTACAATGAATTATGTGCATCATTCCATTTTTCATCAATGATTTGGAACATCAAGGATTGATCATTGTACATCATTATACAAAGCTAGTCCATTATATAGATTGTGGAATTTGTATAGGCAACTTTTAAATTTAAAAAAATGTAAGAGTTGATTTATTTTACTATATAATATCCAAGAAATTTATAAAAATAAGAGTAATAAAATAATTATTAAATAAATTATCTTTAAATGAGTAAATATAACCATATTTTCACATGATGGATTTTATATTATCTATAAGATTTGAGATAATAGAAAAAATATGTACAAAGATTAAATCAAGTCATTTTCTCCTATTCTTTCATTATTTCTTTCTTTTTGTACTAGGGTTAAATCTTCATCTAGGTTTGTTGTGTACTTATAAGAAACCTTTGTTCCTTAGTATCATGTTCTTCTACATTGTATGGTAACTTTCATGATAAATATTATGTGCATGTGTCCCTTCCTCCTATCAGATTTTCTTTATGGATATGAGGAAGTTTATTTTTAATTTTTTGGTTTCCTCCTTATCAAAATATTAACAAGCTTATCATTTCTCTCATTTTCTTCTCTTATTTGTGCCTTCAATAATGACTAAATTGATTTTACATGACCACCAATGTTAAGTAATGATGCTTTCCCTTTATTAATAGCTATAGGAAATAAATCTTAGATGCAACCTTTATCAATATTTTTTAAGTCTTTAATGGCACATTTTGTACTAGAGTGCACACTTGTAAATTTAAATTTTAGAATTGTTTTAGATTATGTTTTCTGTGCAATCTAGTAATTTGAATGTTTTGATTATTAAAAACTATGATAGATGTTGAACATGTTTTTTGTTAATGGTATGAAAATATTATTGATGAGTAGATGAATTATTAGAACTGTTTTAGATTTATATTCCCTATATCTAGATATATTATTTAAACCAAGGTCTCATTGCTCCTTTAGGTGTACATACATATATAACATGGAAAATGCAGATGTTCCACCTCCAGAATCTTTTTTTGAAAATACCACTAATGAGATTAAGAAATTGAGAGACTCATTAGCACATGGTGCAAACCCAGGGATATATTCTGAACCATGCATGTCAATATTACATAGTCTAGAAAAAATAAGAGATGAACTTGAGAGGACTAGTCTATTTTCTCTAGATAGAGTAGTTGTAATTATTTCCCGCATGCGGGAAGAAGTACATGGTGAGGTTCCCCTTAAACAAATACATGATAGTGTGACCAAAGAAATGATAAAAACCAATTGTTTTCCATTTTATCAAAATGCACGTAAGGTTAGGGCATACCAGGTCACTAGTTGTGTCGATCGTGCTATGGACTCATTGATCTACCCATGATTTCTAGTAGCACATGGTCAATACCCAAACAATGAACAAATTCTATTATATTTTGTTCAGCAGTTGTATGCTGAGGTCCATTTGGGCCTCAAAGTCAACTACCTGGACATTCCACCATATGTTGGTCAGGGGCATGGTAGGATTGCCGATAGGCCCACTTATCGTCGAGCAGATAGACCAACCCCAATGTTTAGGGTATTGGTTGGCGAGAGGTATCCTGCTCTCACCCTAGCTCTAGCTCCCATAGAAGATGAGGTTGTCGTTACTTCCCAAAAGGAAGCAAGTGTAGGTCACATTGCAACTGCCACCACTAGGATATCTACTAATCGTGTAGGTCAGTATTTGATGTCTAGACATCCCTGATCCATGCCATTTTCAACATAGTGGACCACCATGGATTTTTTCATAGTAGCAGGCATCCCTAATCCCATAGAGCTTGAGGCACTTACAGGAGATACGACATGCAGGACTTTGCATTGTTTGGCTAAGGACCTCTTGGAGGCATATACCTTCATTGCATCAGATTATGGGATCAATGTAGAACATGTTAGAGATCATTTGGCACATGGAGCTCATTCACTTCCAGGATCCCATCACTCTCAACCCAACACTAGTGCACGTCAGGATCCACCATTTGATCATTCGGTAGCTGCACAAATTATGGGTTTTACTGAGATGTTGATTGGTGCCGATTCATTATCGCCGATGCCATCTCACCTACATAGTCCTCTTCACTCATCATTTCTGGCACGACATGGGATAGACTAGATGGATGTGGATATTGGTTCGTCGCTTGACCATATAGTTGATATGGTGGAGGCAACCGTTTTGGAGGACTCAGGTCATCTGATATCAGATGATGTGCATGTTTCAATTCCTTTTTAATTATTTTTATATTTTAGTGTTAACTATATATTCCTGTACTGATATATATGAATATATATTGTAGGTGGACATACCTCATGTCACTCCTAGCCTTGTTCTAGATTGTGTACATTGACATGACTTTGTGGATGAATTTGTTGCTAGTGGACATGTGAGTTTTAAATTTTTATATATACATGTGTATATGTACATGAATATGTATGCATAGATCTAGATACACATTTAAAAATATACATATTTAATATAAATTATATTTATTTAACACATTTTGTAGACCATTTTATTTGTAGGGCTTAGCACATCCATCAGAGCAGGACTGTTCTCATTCAGATGATCATTCGACTAGGAGTCAACATTCATATTAGGCCCTGCATTAGATTTATGATCTTTACTACATGTATTTGATTATATGATGATCTTTCTAGTATTTTACATTTTATTATCTCTAACTTGCATTTTCTATATACGATGATCTTTAGTATTCTACATTTGCTTATATGATGATCTTATATGACGGTCTTTAGTATTCCACATTTGATGATCTCTAATATACATTTTCTTTTATGATATACATACGTTTGGCACTTTTCTTATAACATGTTACATGTTTATACATTGATCAATATTGATATGTTTACATGTTTATATGATATATGTATACATTTTCTTATATTCAATATACATATATTTGCTTATTTGATGATCTCTTACAACTTACATTTCCTTATATGATATATACATTTGATTTCTCTAGAGTAGAATTTTAGGAAATGAATGCCACTTTATAATTAAGTTCATTCATGTTAATCACAATAAATATTTTGCACGTGCATGCCCATTGAATAAACTATAGTAAGCAGTAAAAAATTATAAAATAAATGGCTCCCAAGCTCAAGTAAACTAATGATATTTTATAAATGAGTGTATTTACTTGAGCCTATAATTTATTAATTTGGACATGTTCTAGTTTTAAAATTTGATAAAAATGATGAAATTAAAATCTTGATAGAAAGTAAGAACAAATAAAGTGCATCACTTTGTGTTACACAAAACTCCTATTTTGTAAAAATGACTTAACATGAACCATTGAGGAGTTGAGAACAAAATATAAAATTATAAAGAATCTAGGTAGGAACATTCCTTTTATAATTAAATATACCATCCTTCAAACACTTTCCCTATAAGTTATAAAATTTTATGTTAAATTATTTCATAAATAATCTCTTAATCTACACCATTATTAAATTATAGGAAAATTTTATTCTTTGAAACATTAAGAAAATTCAATTCAAATTATACCTCTATTATCTTTTTGACAAGTAACAAAATTCTAAAATTACTAGATATGTTGCATATCTATACATTAAATAACAACAAAATCCACAATGAAATAACGTTTTGATTACCACTTGATTCATTTAAAATAGGATCTAGTTATTCCATACACTAGAATAATTTTTTTCCCATATGCATATAAATACAAGCTTATTTTTCATATTTCCATATCAAATTACAAGATTAATTCACATTTATATCACTTCGAGCACAGATTTTGGAGAAGATGTTTTTGCACATTTATCAAGGAGGAAAATATTGAAGGATAATTTAACTAAGTTGGTAGGGGATTTGTTTCAAGTCATCTTTAACTTGAAGAAGAAAATGGGGCAACAAAGAAAAAAAAAATGCGTCTCAACGAAAATTGTCAAAAGAAGAAGAACAAAAGAGGCGTGAACAAAACTTGGAAAATTATCATAGAAAGAAACAAGGTACATGCTTATTTCTTTCTCTCTCTATCTCTTAAGTGTGTGTTTAGGACTTTTATTAACACCTCAATTTGTTTTGCTTATAAATATATTTCCAATTATGAAAACCATGTTAGATTTAACTTGGAAAATTTAATACTAAAAAATAGTCATCTTTCATAGACATGGACCTTGAAGTTATGGAGGAGAACCAAGTTCAAACAATGCTTGTTGGAAAGGGGTCAAAATCACTTCCTTCTACTAGTATGGATGAGCATATAAAACTAGCTGAAACTTCTCACTTATAGCATCATATCCTATATCACTTTGTTTTCTTGCATACATAAACTTTACTTATATAGAATCATCTCTCACTTTCTTTGCAAAATATTTTATGACATGTAGAAAGGGATCAACAAGCAATAATTTCTCATGCTAAAGTCGAGCCAAATTTAGATATCGAATCAAATGAATCTGCTGAAGAACACATGGACCTTGAAGATAGGGAGGAGGCCCAAGTTCACAAAATGCATGTTGGAGAGGGGTCAGGATCAATTCCTTCTACTGGTATGCATGAGCATATAAAACTAGCTTCAAAGGTGATGAAACAAATTTCTTATAGAAATTTAGATCATTTACTTGAAATGGATATGGAGAAACTAAAATGTTATGCCAACCAGCCTTATAATAAGAGAAAGAGGTCAATGACTAAATCCGTAAATGAAATAATCAATGACCATTTCAATCATCTTGATACACTTGAAAAAACTCAATTTTTATCATGTTTACTTCTTTGTAATGAGTTGAAAGAGTCATTACAATTGTTTGGTGTACTTTTAGCATCAAATAAGAAGAAACACACGGGATTGCAAAAGGATATTGCTCAAAATGTTAAAAAGGGTTTAGATTCCATTGGGAAAGGATCTCGATCAGTGGATAAGGCCACTACAAGAAGGGTGATGTTGACATCTATTGTACATCAAGATATAGCAAGAAAAAGAAAAATGTCTACACTTTCGGCTGAAATTGGTTATAGTAGAACCACATTAATAAAGTATGAGAAAAAGAGAAAGTTTTTGGATGAGAGTTCAAAAGGAAATTGGGAAATTATGTGTAGAGCTCCCCATTCCAACAGGATTGAAGATGTTGTTAGGAACTTGATCTCAAGTTTTTGGCATGATCAAACTCATCCATCATCAATTACTAGAGATGTTATCAGACACATGATTGGGCCTGGTATTTATCAAAATCATATCAAACATTGGCTAGACATAACACAATTTGAGATGTATATGAATTTTTGTAATACATATCCTCATATAAATATTGGGAAAACAATGTTTGAAAGGTTAAAGCCATATTATGTGAAGATAAACAAGTTTTTTGAAACTTGTTGCCTTTATCATATTGAATTTGATCTCTACTATCAGGTGTTTCAAAAGATGAGAGAAGAAAGTTGTGGTTTATAAAATGCACCTCCTAAATAGGCAAGTTTGTTCATAAAGGCTATATTATGTGATCATGAAAATGGACCTCAAATAAACTGCATAAATGGAGTTTGTAAGACATGTGGAAATTTGGCTAAATTTCCTTCAAGAAATGAGGATACTGACCTAACAAAGATAGTAAATTGCAAGAGGTAAGTACTGTTTTTAGAGAGTTTATTTGTTTCAATTTGATTAGATTGTTATTTGAATTCTCTAATGTAATTTTTCATTGATTACATGTGGTTTATTTCTTATTCACATATTTTACTCACATAGGTACAAGTATGTAAAGTTGCAAACAAAATTTGGGAAATAATCCACAAGGTTGAACTATGTAGAAGAGGAGATTCCTATTGGAAAATTTATGGAAGGTTTTCGAAAATTGATACAACCATACATACAAAATTACTTTTTTGCTAAGTGGAAAGCACAACAATTCCAAACATTGAGAGATATTTTCCTACTTGGAACAGGTCTATGAGTAGCCAACTTTGTAGAAAATTGCTCCTTTGTACATCAAAAGGAGATTCAATCAGACTGTTACTTTTCAAAGTAGATCACTATTATGGTTCATGTGTGTTATCGACATGCACAATCTGAATTGGATGGTGTTGAGAGTACAGATGAAGAACGAGTCATTAAGAAAGAATATCACTTTTATATTAGTGATGATAAAGAGCATGACACGCTTTTTGTCCAACATTGCTTTACAATTTTTTTTGAGAATTTGAGAAGAAGAGGTGTAAAATGTATGGTCAGATGGATGTGTGACACAATTCAAATCTTCATGGCCATTCTATGCAGTTTGTAGATATCATAAAATATACAAAATACCACATGTTTGGAGTTTTTTTGAGAGTGGGCATGGAAAGGGTGAACATGATGAGGCAAGAGCTTGCATCAAATGAGATTTAAGAAAGAATCAAATGAGTTGTCCAGAAGATCGTATAGACAATACACATGATGTTGTTGAATGGTGCAAGAAACACTTTGCATCAAATGTGGTCGACACATCTTCAAGAACAAACTGACACATTCCACATAAAGTGTTTTGGGAGATATCGGGTATGTATAAATTACATTTTCAAAAATTTGAATTAATTTAATTTAATTTTTACATATATATATATATACATGTTTGTTCACATAAGTTTTATGTTGTAAATGTATCTAGGTGTGGACATAAGATTGATGCATGGATGCAAGAGGGTAGGAAAAACAAGATCTTTGCATTGTGTTAGGAGTTCAGATAGTCGCTATGGATGGACATTACACACAAGGGATTACTCTTGTTTTTGCACTGAGTGCATTGTAGGAAAATCTGATCATGCATGCAACAACAAAGAACTTGAATATGTTGGTAAATGGGATACGATGCCACTAGTTGTTTCAGAAACATATGATGAAAATGAGGAAGAAAGATTTGAAGACATTCCTTTGATTTCAATTGATTATGACCATATTTCAGGTTAGAAAAGGTATGTATGTGTAAGTTTTCAATAATTTAAATAGTATATATATATATCTAGTTAATGATCTTTAGAGACATTTCTAATTTTTTTAGAATTTTTTTGTGTAAATTTGGTGTACAGGAGATGTTTTTGCAGTCATAGCAGGAGTCTAGAAACATCAAAGGTGTTAGCTATTATTTATTGCATTGCACAAAAGAGAGGAATAAGCTAACACAACCTGAAACAAGTGATGGAATGTCATTTCCCATAGGTGAGTTTGAATTTAAAAATTATATATATACATTGTGTTCACATGTGCACATTACATTATAAGCATTTAAATATATATTGTACAAACCTTGAGCACAAAAATGTTGTACATGTTCATATGTCTTACCTTAGGTTCATGTTTACCATGTAGGTTCTATTGTAGTGCAAGGGACATATCTAAAACAAGTCAAAGTTGTTCAACATGGGATTCATTTTGTTGACTATCAACCTAATAACAGGGTACATCAATATAGTCACTTAATAATTGCTACCACCCTACATCTTCATGCAGTTCCACATGCACGTGGACGAAGAAAATGGAGACTAGATAGTGATGATCATCAAAAAATTCTACATGTTATTGAAGAGCGGGCTTAACCAGAATCTTTGAATTAGATTATATCCATGATTTTCAAGTTCACTTGTAACCCTATACATGTTCAAGTGAGAACTTATAGTAACTTGTACATAATTGTAAATAATTTTGTGTAAGTTACAATTATATGTATATATTTGTTCCATGGAAAATTCTTAAGTTCAAGAATATTTGATAGCATCATCTCTCACTTTTTTTGCTTGCATGTAAACCCATATATATGCTTTCAATACTTATTTGAAACCTAGTGAATTTTTTTTAAATCATTTTGCCTAAATTAGAATTATATACAACTTATATTTGTTTCATGGAATTCTTAAGTTCAATAATCTTATATACAATTATATATACAACTTATATTTATTCCATCGAATTGTTCCATTGGAAATTATGTAAATTTTAAAATTAAGTATTATCTAACTATAAAATTGTTGTACACATATTTAAAACATAAACCAATGCAAATAAAAAAAAAAGTTTCCATCAATTTAATTCACAAAAAATACCGCAAATGGAAATAGAAAGTTCCTCTCTACCCTTAAGCCTTAAAGCCTTAAACCCTCTCTCTCTCACTCACTCACCAATTCTATCTCAAGCTCCCCTCTACCCTTAACCCTTAAAACCTAAACCCTTCTACCCTTTACCTCTCTCCCACTCCCCCTCTCTCTCTCAAGTCTCTCTATCCTACCCCCTCTCCCTCTCTCCCATCCACCCTTAACCCTTAAACCCTAAACCCTTGTACCCCCTACCCTTTATCTCTCTCCCACTCCCCCTCTCTCTCAAGTCTGTCTCTCTTATCCCCTCTCCCTCCTTCCCCTCCACCCTTAACCCTTAAACCCTAAACCCTAAACCCTTGTACCCCCTACCCTTTATCTCTCTCCCACTCCCCCCTCTCTCTCAAGTCTATCCCTCCTACCCCCTCTCCCTCTCCCCCTCTACCCTTAACCCTTAAACCCTAAACCCTTGTACCCTCTCCCACTTCTGCAATAACAATAGGTCCTCCGCAGTTGGTGCATATGGGATTTCTCATGGCTTCTTTAATTTCCATGTTCTCCAAGCGAAGCTTCTCATTATCCTGCTTGAGGAGAGTGTTTTCATGACACTCATGTTGAGCTTGGAAATCCAAGATTTGAAAAGACATGATTACAAAAAATTAAGGAGTAAAGAATGAAACCCTCAAGTCCGTCAATTTTGCAACATTACTACAAATTTTTGGTCATTTTCTTAATCCCCACATATACTTTCATTTGGGTTCGCCAATTCTGGAACTTGAACTTAATCTGGCATGGTGCAAGCCCCAATTTCTTACTCATCTAAGCTACCTTTTCTTCTAATCTGGGTGAGGGCACTCTTTGAAAATCCTGTAGCAAACCAAAAATAGCAATAAAGTCAGAAACAACAATTCTCAACGAATGACAAGTATTGAATTGTTTAGTGAAAAAGGGCATATGCTTCCATCTCCTAAATTTGCTAAGGAGTATGCATGTGATAGCGCTTCTTTTTGGGATGGTTATCTTCCTACTCATCACTAGATCCATTCCCTTCCATGTTTTCACTACCATAACTGCTCTCATACAGTTCTTCATCACTCTGTAGATCCCAAGCTGAGACTCTCCACCGCTGCTACCAAACATGTCTCCTTTTCCTTCCAAGCTACTTGTCTGTCTAACAATGCCCATCATAAATATATACTTACTTAAATGTCTTTAAACAAAAAAAATGACCCTAAGAAAATAAAATTAATACGCATTTCCACATCAATACCCATGTTTTTAATGATTTTCGGTTGAAGAGAACAGGTCTACCAACGTCAAGGAGAGCTTGGGTGTGGAGTTGTAGATGTTCATGTTCATGTTAGACCTTGGCTGAGGGCAAAAAAACAAGGTTGTGCCATTCCAATATTGTTAGATGAGATCTCAGAGAATTTTTTTTGTTTGAATCGTTCCTACCCTCAAGTAAACTACCCAATCCAAAACTCATCCCAAAATGCTTTTTAGTTGTTTCTAATATATATACTTTTTAATTATATAGTTTTTATTTATATACTTTTTATATTATATAATTTTTATATTATAATAATAACAATAATATATTATAATAATAACAATAATATATTGTAATAATAAGTATATTATATATTATAATATAAAAAGAATATAATTTAGATTTATATTAATATTATATATTATAAAATAAAACTATCAAAAAACGGGAGAAAAAAAAAACAAACGGTAAAAGAAATGGTAAAATTGATTCATGTTAGTGGGTTTGACCGAACCCATTTTGTAGGTTCGACCGAACCCCCACGAAATACATTTTAAAATTATATTTCAAAGTGGTTCGGTCGAACCATAGTTTAGTCGAACCCATCTTCGACCAAACATATTTTTCGGGTTCGACCGAACCACCCTTTTTTTGCCTCCACCTCCAAGGGACCAAAATTGCCCATAATTTTGCACTTCGAAGCTCAATTTGAGAATGAAAATGAAGGAGAATTCACAAACCCAACTTGTATCAGGTAGCCCTCAGAATGAGCTATCCAACGAATATAATTTTAATATGTTTTAGTTTTATTAACTATTTGTTTTTTAAGTTTTATTAAATATAGGTTTTTCACCAAAAATGAAGCTCTTTGTTTTGCACATGTGGAAAAATAGAAGATTATCAATTTTTTTTTTTTTGAAAAATATGAATGCACCAGATATTGGAGTCCTTGATCCAACAAAAAAAAAGAATTACGATACATACAATAAAAGTTACGTGTTATACGGTTGCGCTATGTCTGAACTGTAATTGGTTTGACTTTGAAACTTGATTAAAGAAAAAATATTCAATAAAAAACTATCTAACCAAGTGGAAGCACTAGATCTCAGAGTTACAAATCTAAATTCGAAAGAATTAGAATTTTATCATTCAAGGAAAAAAAGTTATGCATTATACGGTGTGCGTCACTTTTTTAAAATGTTGTTTTCTAAAAAAAACCAGTTTTCATGGGAGATGGAAAAAGTAGTGCAATCTGATTCCAAAATTTTTTAAAAAAATGTTTTTAGAATCTACAGACAAAATGTGGTGAGACTCTAGTTTACATCATCTTCAAATTCCTCACGGTTTAGCGGGTATAGGTGTCTGAATGTGAAGATTTAGTTAAAAATAATAATTTCAATGTCCAGTTTGGCCAAAAATTGTAAACCACTATTGTGGGATCACCCACCATCTTGATTTAGATCTTTCATCTAGTGCATCATATATTTTAAAAAAATTGTAATAAGTTTTAACATGGTAATCAACCTAATGTTTTGTGTTGATAACCCAGCTTTAGTAAAAAGAAAAAGAAAATATAAATAATAATTAAACTATATATTTGAAAACTACACTTATGGATCTACAAAAGGGTAGTTTTAATTTTATTCTTAAATGTTATTCATATGAGTAGAAGTTGTTGAAATATAATTTTTTTTAAATAATTTTATTTTTTTGGATAAATTGTCCTCAAAGCGGTTCTCCATATGTATTTAACCAACAATTTTAGTTGGAAAAGTTGTGGACATATCTAACTTAGATAGAATGAATCTTAGAAGATCATATGTTTGACCAAAATTGATTTTTAGTTAGAAATATTTAAATTCACTTGTGTTGATAAGTTGGCCAAAAGTGTGATAGAACTGTGTACTTTTATCCACTTATACCAAATCTAAGAGCAAAGGACTTTAACACCATTCTCCAACGTGAATAAAGGAGAGCAATGGAGCTATGTTAGGGAAAATTGTGTGTTTCAATGATTGTATTTTGTATTTCATTTTGAATCAATTTTCCTTATCTACTTTATTGTTGCGATCTTTGATTGTGCTTCTCATTTATTAGTGCTTATACTTCAGTTTTACAATCATATTTTAAGGTCATACATAAGTAATCAAAGTAAAAGGGACCTAATAATTAATTAATGATAGATTAGTTATTAGGTGATTACATATTTACTCCAACAACAATCATGGAGGAATGATAATAGGAGGATTCAACAACCCAACCACTATGGACTTAAATGAAATCAATGGAACAATTACAACAATTAGTGGTATCATAGAAGTAATGGTTGCTCATGGAAATAAATGAGGACTTTCTATTATAATGAATGTAATCAAATGGGTGGGGCGAGTGTTAGAGTAAATGTTTTAACTTAATTATGTTAATTAAGTTACCTTTATTCCTCTCTTAATATTTCCCTTTAGTTTGCATATTGTGACATTTAATAATTATATTAATTATTAAATGTCTACCTATTAGGGTTACTTTTAGGTTTGCATGATCTCCCTTTTATAAGGATTGATCATTGTATTTTATTCTCACTCTTTGATTAATACATTTTTCAGCTTTTAGAGCACCCTTGCTTTTTTGTCTCCATCTCTTCTTTCTATGACAGGTTATTTGCATGCAGGTGATCTTTGGGGTCTGTGATCAAGTACCCATTTACAAATGAATTGTAGTTACTTTTTCTTTCTTGCACATGTTTGTAGTTTCACTCTTGCTCATCTTAAGGGGGGATGTTAGAGTAAAGGTTTTAACTTAATTATGTTAATTAAGTTACCTTTATTCCTCTCTTAAGATTTCCCTTTAGTTTGCATATTATGACATTTAATAATTATATTAATTATTAAATGTCTACCTATTAGGGTTACTTTTAGGTTTGCATGATCTCGTTTTCTTAAGGATTGATCCATTGTATATTTTTTTATTATTTTGTTAATACATCTCTCATATTACAAAGCTTCAAACCCTCTCTTGATTTTTTCTCCATTCTCTTCCCTATGACATGTATCTCTTTGCATGCAGGTGTTCTCGGACTCTGAAGTTGGTTTTGACAACTTCTACAGTGGGGCCCCTAGTTTGGTTGGCTAAAAATTTCTTGCTGTAGGAGGTTGGTCACGAGGTCTAGTCTCCCCCACCCTCATGGTCCTGAAGGGCATGTCACACTAGTGTCACCGGTCATGTTAAAAAAATTACTAGGCACACTGCAATTTATAGGGGGTTGTGCTACCCGATTCTTGCAGTCTAAAAAAAATGTAATTAAATGGGTGCAAGTATTAATCAAAAGCCACTATGAGGCATCACCTATGGATAGTTAGATGATTGATCATGTCATCATATTTGTAATAACTTTTGATAGTCATACAATATAGCTTATTCTCATGTCTTGGGGACAAAACATGCCAAGAAAGGATGTCATGTGATGTACATAGGGATATGTTATTATACTATATTTAGGTAGATAGAGACGTTAACATGTGGTACACATCCCTTAAGTTAATTATAATGGGTCATGTGGATATCTTGTGTAATTAACTATCTTAGTGATGAGTGACTCCATTGTAATATTAGGAAGTCTATATAAAGAAGGCGATTATCACTTTAAGGATACGTGGAGTATAATATTATATTTGGGGTCTCTTGAAGATATAACATGGAGTGATTTCTTCCATCAAAAGTATTTTATGATGTTATTGTAAATCAAGAATTTACTATTTATACATATATTAGACATTAACACATCATAAAACCATAAATATCTCCTATATTAAATGAAATTTTATTAATTATATTATTCCATTACATCTCATCATTATTCAATCATTGTTTGTACAATCTTAAATTGGAAATTGGAAAACATTATTGTAGCAAGTCAAGTATTGGATAGTTGAAAAATAAACATCCACTATTATCCTCCGATGAGGGAAACGACTATCCAGCCCTTAGAATGCACCAGGGTATGGATAGCCATCCCATACATCATAATTGTCGTTCTCCATTCTTTAGCAAGTTGACTCCCCTTTCACTCTAGTTAACTTTAACATTGTTTGGAGCCAATAAAACTATAGTTTACTCTGCTTTTTTTTTTGTTTTTGTTTTTCATTTTAATCCTTACGCCAAGCAGCTATCCATCATTTTCCCAGCTAGAACTGAAATATCTCAAACTCTTCTTCCATACCATTCACAAGATTTGATTTTTCAATAGTAATTTATTAATTTTATATATTATAAATATTTTAATAAAATAAAAAAATATTAAATTGAACTTTGTATTAAGAAACTATTTGAAAATTTATTTTTAATTAATATTGTTAATATAAATTTTTTAAAATTTAAATAGATAAAAATAAATTATTATTAAAGATAGTTTTTTTAATAATTAAATAAAATATTTATTATTAATTTATGAGAGATATAAAAATTGAAAAGTAAATTCAAATTAAAATTTATATGAATTCATTTGAAAAACGTTCATTATGTTTAGTTGAAAACATGCTTTGCCATTTGTTTTGATGAATTGATTCTTATAAATGTTTGATTAATTTAATCATCTTTAGATTACATTTCTTTATTTTGAATAATTTAAGTAATTCAATAAAATGTTAATTATGCTTTTTTTAAATGTTTTTTGTATGAGCTATTTTCCAATACAACGTTTGACATTTTCTTTTATTAATTTTAATTAAGTTATATTATTTTTATGAAATTTGTGCTATGTGAACTGCAGAGTAAAATCTTAATAGAGCATATAGGATCTTTAAAAATTAAGGTATATCTTATTTTAAATTTTATAAATTGTATTTAAGAAAATTTTAAATTTAAATGTATTTTTATTTTATTTGAATATAAAAAAATTGAATTGAATTTTATTTATTTTATTTCAAATTTTAAAAAATTAAAAAGATATACTATGTATATAATATAGATAAAAATCTTATTGTATTATCTACTAAACCTATTTATCTTTTAAAAAAATATTATTTTAAACAATCTTTTTAACTTTTATTTATATAGTTATTATATTAATAATTATTTATTTAATATAATTCAAGAATAATATTAATTATTTTTTATATTGATAAAAATTGGGATTATTTTAGGGACCAGGCTCTATTACAATGAAATAATCAACAGATAAATAAAAAAACTCTCATGAGATATGAAATAAAAATAATTGAAAAATAATTGAAACTAGCAATCCTATATAGGGCTAGCAAACATATAGCAAAGAAATGAAATAAAAAATTGTAGAATAATCACTATCAACTTGATGTTGTAGGCCTATAGCTTCCTATGAATCCTTGAAGAAAAAATAACTTATTCTTCAAATGTGACCTCCATTGGATCAAACATTTGAGTGTTAGGGTCCCTTCTTTGTCCTTAGTTTTAGAAGCACCCCCTTATAATATGTAGAGGTTGATGGTTATAGTCATTATGGTTTCTTTACTCATTGCTAGGAGGATATAGAGTTTATTCTTATTGTCTTCCTAGTTTTTCTATATTTTAAGAAACTTCCTCTCAAGGCTTTCCTATTGTTGAAAGAGGCCACAAATTTTTGCAACTCAATCCATATTTCCTCATTTGCATATTTATTTTTTGGGCCTTTAGCTTGATCAAACACTACTTTTGCAATGTGTTGTAACCTTAGGTTAAAGGTATGTAGCTACACAAAAAATCACTTCATAACATTGTTATGGAGATCATGATTTTCTTGGAGGTTTCTTTTTCTTGATAGACCCAAACAATTATGGTACTCAATAGTGTGAAGAATAATTGAAGAGCTACACTAGTGGATAGAGTCATTTTTTTCTCTTTATTTTGGGCATCTATGTAGTCCATTTTAGGTCAATACCTTTGGTGCTTGGTAACATGGGTTTTGTTAGAGGGGTTGGGGCTAAGGAAATGATGGGTTTTAGAGGAATCATTGACCAAAATGGATTTTCCTTTATCACATTTTCAGTGGGAGTGGAGATAGAGGGATATGCAACATTAACCTTGGGGGGTTTGTGGGGGCCACAAGAATCTTAACTATAGGGGTTTTTACAAGTTTATCTTGCATAAGAACTTTGGGTTATTGAGGGGTGTTTGGTTTGGCTAGTGTTGAACAGTCCGGATAACTGAGAGGGGGGTGAATCAGTTATTATAATTTTTTTTCTTGACCTTAATTAAGCTAGAGAAAACTTAAATCAATCAGATAATGACCTAATAGATATGAACACAAAATCACATAACAACACCATGCATAATGAACACTAGAATTTACGTGGAAACCCAAGAAGGGAAAAACTATGGAGAATGCTAATTCTCAATTATAAAACACCGGTTGAGGTGACACCAGTTAAGGTGATTTTTATAAAGGCTCAAGTTGCCAAATTTATCACTGTAGGTAAGGCTCACCGCCGGTGGGCTCACTGCCCAACTATTACAACCAAATATAAAAAGGCTCATTGTCAAAAGAGAAAGGCTCACTGCCTATAGAAAACGGCTCACTGCCAAAAGAATAATGAAATGGAATCCACCGTTGAAATAAATGTCACCAACAATGACACCGAATAGAATCTCACTGTCTGTTGCCTCTAGTTAAATACTTTTGCACAATGTCTGGATTTTAGATTTACATTCACCACACTTTCTTTCATCAAACATAATCAACTTTTACTTATACCATTCCATGTCTTCATATTCTTCCTGAGTCGACCAAACACAATTCCATTTCACTCTTCCATAAAATCCTAAGTTGACCAAACACAATTTGAATTAGGTCACCACAAAAGAATTCCCGTGGTGGAAGGGAATGAAATGTGGACCATATAAAACCTCCCTGCTCAAATCAACATGCTACATATTACCCATGATATCCGGAACCAAATAATAGAATGTACATAATATAATGCAACCAATGTTTTGGGGCATGCTAACCACTTTCCAGATCGGCCCGAACCCCAAAGAGTGTATCTCATTATTTTGAAAAATAAATGGGACTAGAACAAGCACGACCAAAGATAGATCATCACAACACAACATCAATCCGGATCACCAAAGCATCAAAACCAAACCTTAATCAATCAACCAAGATATGTTGACATCAATGACAACCATTAATGACAACGATCAATAGCATCAAATTCCAACAATCTCCCCCTTTTTCATTGATGGCAACATTCATTAACGACAAACCAAACAACTCAACAACATCAACACCATCGAGGAACCTCTTTTCTTCTCCCCCTTTGACATCAAAGACAAAGGTTAACAACTCCCCCTGAAAAACTTACTCTGCTCCCCCTATGAGGAAGCCACCAGGCATTGATCTAGATAAGTGTGAGCATATAATACCCTATACCAATGCACACCTTGGTGCACATTATTGTAGAATCAGAGGGGAAGAACCCCTAAATTCTTCCGTAGATACTCAAAAGTATCTTTACTCAATGGTTTTATGAAAATATTTGCAATCTTCTCTTTTGTAGGTACATATTCAAGTCTCACCTCATTCTCCAATACCTTCTCTCTCAAGAAGTGATATCTAATGGGTATGTGTTTCATTCTGGAGTGTTGTACCAGATTCTTGGAAATGTTTATTGCACTTGTATTATCGCACATAATTGAGATTGGTTCATCAAATGATATGCCAATGTCCTTCAATGTTTGTTTCATCCACAGTACCTAAGTGCAACATAAGGATGTTGCAATGTATTCAACTTCAACAGTAGATAAAGATACATAATCTTGTTTCTTGCTTGACCAAGCAACCAACCAGAATCCAAGGAAATAAGCTCCACCACTTGTGCTCCACCGATTATCAACACATCCGGCCCAATCAACATTAGTATAGGTTGTCAAAGTGAAAACTAAATCCTTTGGATACCATAACCCAATATCTTATGTACCCTTCAAATATATAAAGATCCTTTTTGTTGTAACAACATGTGATTCCTTCGGTTCTTGCTGAAATCTAGCTACTAGATAAACAACATACACAATGTATGGTCTAGTGGTAGTCAAATATAACAATCCTCCAATCATTGAACTATACATACTTGCATCAGCTTTAGGTGAATCATTTTCTTTTGTCAACTTACATCTGGTAACAATAGGTGTACAAACTAGTTTGAAGTTCTCCAATCCAAAATTCTTCAATAATTCTTTGGTATACTTGGACTGATAAATGAAAATTCCTTTGTTGTTCTGATTTACTTGTAATCCAAGGAAGAAATTCAACTCACCTATCATAGACATTTCAAATTATTTTTGCATTTCATTTGCAATTTTTTTACACATATCATCATTTCCTCCAAAAATTATGTCATCAACATAAACCACAATAATCAATATTTGATTTGAGTGAATTCTGTAGTATAAATTACTATCAGTAGATCCCTTTTGAAATCCTTGTCCAATCAAATACTTGTCCAATCTGCCATACCAAGCTCTAGGAGCCTGCTTCAATCTGTATAAAGCTTTCTTCAACCTACAAATAACATCCGGGTCACTTTCAAACTTAAATCCCTCTGGTTGCTCAATGTAGACTTCTTCCTCCATTTCTCCATTCAGGAATGTAGATTTTACATCCATTTGATATACTTTGAAATCCTTAAAAGTTGTAAAAGCTAAGAATATCTAGATCGCTTCCATCCAGGCAATAGGGGCATATGTCTCTTGAAAATCAATACCTTTGATCTGAGTGTAACCTTTGCAAACCAATATTGCCTTGTTTCTCATTACCTTTCCATTTTCATACAACTTGTTCCAGAATATCCACTTTGTTCCAATTACATTTTTGTTTGCCGGTTTTGGAACAAGTTCCCAAGTCTGATTTTTCACTATCTAATCAAGCTCTTCTTTCATTGCCTTCACCCAATTCTGATCATTTTATGCTTCTTCTATAGTCTTTGGCTTAGTTTCTAAGAGTAAACATAGTAATACTTGTTCTTGAGCTTCTTTGCTTCTTGTGATGATTCCTTTATTAGATTATCTCCAATAATCTGATTTTCTTAATGGTTTCTCTATACATACCTTAGAGTTTTGGTTGTAGTTGTCGAAGCCTCCTTTGTCTCTTCTTCTTCTTTCTTATCCTTTTCTCCTTTGTCATCCGAGTTATCTGATTCATATTCAATATGCCTATTAGGATTTATTTGAACATCTTCATCTTCATCCACTTTCACATTCACACTTTCAACTATCTTGTTCAATCTCTTGTTGTAACATTGGTATGCCTTGCTTCTTGTAGATTAACCCAAAAAGATGCCTTCATCAACTCTACTATCAAAATTTCCAAGATTGTCCTCATCTCTCTGGATGTATCACTTACTTCCAATTTTTTTGAAGTACTTTACTATGGGAGCTCTTCCATGCCATAGCTCATATGATGTCTTTCCATATTTCCTCTGGAATAGTACTATTTTAAGAGTGTATACTGCTATGTGTATCACTTATCTCCATTAGACCTATGGTAATCCAGCTTCACCGATCATTGTTCTAGCTACTTCTTGAACTATCTAGTTCATTCTTTCCACTACACCATTCTATTGTGGTGTTCTAGGGGCATATAGCTATCTTTTAATGTTGTGTTTCTCACAAAACTTATTAAATTCATCATAAGTAAAATCTCCTCCTCTATCGAATCTTAAACACTTGATTCTCCTATCAACTTCATTCTCAACTCTTTCCTTGAAAAACTTGATTTTCTCTAAAGACTCTATTTTTTCTCTTAAAAATGCAACATAGGTTAATCTGGAATAATCATCTATTAACAACATGAAATATGTATCACCTTGCAAGCTTCTTGTTTTGGTTGGACCACATAGTTCAGTGTGTACAAGGTCCAACAAATTGCTAGAAGATTCTTCTTTTCTTCAGAATTTTTCTCTGATTTGCTTTCCTTCTTGACATCCTTTGCAGATAGTGTTGTCTAGTTTGGTCAGCCTTGGCAAGTCTCTGACTGCTCTTGTTGAACTTATCTAGGTTACCAAATTGTCAAAGTTGATGTGACATATTCTCTGGTGCCAAAGCTAACTATTATTTCTTTGAGAAAATAAGCATATCTTTGTAGCTCCTTCCAGTTGATACATATTCCCACTTGTTCTTTGTCCTGCTGCAATAAGAGTTCTGAAACTCTTTCGGATATCACAATCATCATCCTGAAATACAACATTATAAACATTCTCACACATCTATCCAACACTCAAAATATTATGATATAAACCCTTCACATAGTAAACATTGTTAGTGTTGTGTTTTCCATCAAAGGTAATAGAACCAATTCCAACAATTTGTGCCATTTTATCATCTCAAAATCTAAAAAAACCTTCATCATATTTCTCAAGCTTTACAAACTTACTTTTATTATCGGTCATATGATTTGAACATCCACTATCAATCAACCATTTGAATCTCTATTTATTTTGATAAATAATGCAGCTTCAATGTTATCATTAGATTCCAGACAAATATTAGACATATAAAATCTAGGTTCACCCTTTTCCACCAAAAAAAAACAATCCTCATGATCTGATTCATCATTTGAAATACTGGAATTTTCATTAGCATAATATGCCTTCTTATTGATCTTTTTAAATTTTTGCAGTGTTCCTTTCTCCAGACACCTATTTGCTAAATGACCAATCTTTCCACATCTAAAGCATTTGAGAGGTACCATACCTTTGTACTTGCCGATACCTTTCTTCAACTTCCTTGTGAAGTTTGCTTCTAACTCATCTGAACTTTCACTATCTAGATCTACTTCTATTTTTGTGGCTTTGAAGGTTGTTTTAGATTTCTCCTTTTCTTTTCCAAATTTCCTCATCTCAAACACGGTCAAGGTGTAACATCCCACTACGCAACCCCGAAGGTTAAGAGCCAAAAGAGGACAAGATAAATTTTTTTTTAACAAGAGGAATAACATACATATAAAGTAGTTGCCAAATCAATTTATTTGACAACAAACTTTTCCAAGTATGGCCAAAAGTACAACCCAAAAGAGAGGACTAATCCACCCTCCAGAGAAAATACGAATAGGAGAAAACAAGATAGGTCCAGAAAATTGCACCGAAACTTGTTGCTTTGGAACCTGTTGCTCCGGAAATTGTTGCTGTAACACACAAGACAACAATAGAAGGCACCGATTCTCTGGAACCTTTGTAGAAACAAAACTGAATAGCAACTAGAAAGCACCAGTGCACCGTAACTTTACAGACCAAAGAATGAAGGGAAATACACAACCAAAGCTTTGATTTTTTTATGAAATCTTTTGAAAAGAAAACCATAATGATCATCAAAGTACAAACGAGTTTGATACCAACATTGAAACCCATAAGACAATTATAAAACGTCACATTTCTTCTCATTAAATAATATGATTACGTCTTCTTTCTCAAGAGAGTACAATATACATAAAGGAATATACATGAGTACAATAAGGTAAAATAAGTACATGAAAGAGAACAACTCCAACTGGTGTTCCAATAACCTATACACTAGTCTCCAATGGCGGTGGAAAAATCTCCCTACCATGTGGACTCAAAAGAGACCACTCCATCGTACTCAGAGGTAGTCACAAGGCCCAAACAGAAATATCAAGGCAAGGGCGACATAAGGCCAACACTCACATCAGACATGAAGCAAACACAAATGCAATGCATAAGGCCAACATCACAACATGGAGATGCTCATACAATAACATTTTGGGTACTACTCACGACTACTAAGGTGCAAGATACAAGAGTTTAGATCGGGTGGAGTGTCATCGTGCATGTTCGAACGGATGACACCACACAGAAACAAGTACAGCTCCCATATGGATGATGGGACTTAACCATGCCCAAATAGACAGATAGGCCTTCTCGAGTGCATCCTTAACCTTTTCAAGTTCTCAAGGCCATGCACAAGGACTCCTTATCTTATTAGTGTTTTACGCCATTGTATTTATTTAGTTATCACTCGTTTACTATAACTCTGCTGCTAGTTCCCTTGGTAGCCACTTGTGGGCCACTCTATAAGACCATTCTAATGACCTTGGCTTAAGCCCATCTCATTTAAACAAATGAGGAATCGATAGAAAAATATGAGACAGTGAAAAACCACTAAAATCCATCAATAAAACCTTTTAAAACAGCCAAGCAACATTACTACTAAAATCATTTAAACAACTGATCACATATGTCAACAAGTATATCAAATACCATTCAAACATTCACCATCAATTCACAAAAAGAAACCAATCATAAAATCGGTATTAACCTCATTAAATCATCTCATAAAATCAATTTTAAAATAGTTAAAACCACTAAGTGACGGTGGCACAAAACATGGTTCCTATTGTTGTTCAAATGAATGAGAAAGAGACATAGAAATTTCATAGAAATTCAAAGTGCCTAAAATTAAAATGCTAAGCTTGACCTAGTTCATATTTCAAAATTTCAAGTTGAATTACACCTTCAATTTTTGAGTTTAGGACAAAAAATGAGCCGTTGTTCTAAAAACGTCATTTTTCCAAGTTGGGCAAGAAAATACATGAAAATTGAAAGTGCCCAGAATTCAAAATAGACAAAGACCCAGTTGAGATATGAGCATCTATAAATGGAATCCACATTTATTTTGAATTTATGATAGGTGGTTTAAGAATAACAATTACAAATATGTTTAAACAAGTAAACACAAATTTGACCAAAAATGAAACTATCTAGAATTCAAATCTGACAAAAACCCAGTTGAGATATGGGTGTTTCAACATAGAATACACTATTATTTTATAAATTTATGACATAGAACAAGGTGTTGCTCAAATAAACATGTTTTAGCCAAGTTGAGCAAAAAACATGAAAAATGAAAGTGCCTGGATTGAAAATCGGAACACCCATTTGAGATATGGGTGTTTCTACATGGAATCCATTTTTATTTTGCATTTATATCAAGTTGTTAAAGAGCAACACCAAAAAACATGTTTTCACAAGTTGGGCAAAAACATAAAAAAAGAAGGAATTAAAAGTGCCCAAAAATCTATTCTGCCAGCAACCCATTTCATATTTAACCATTTCAAGTTGAATTCCATGTTTGTTTCAAAGTTTATGGCGGGAGAATTTGATATATTTAAAAAAAACAATCAATGGAAAAGAATCAAGCTAGAAATGCACAGTCAAGTCTACCATAAGAAAACTACAGAACAACACATCAATTCCCACACAAACATTATCCAACCACCCAGTATTGACACCAATAAAATAGATTTATAAATCTACCATAGGGAAATGCAAGCTTACCCTTTCTAAGCTAAAACACATTCAATACCACAAAAAATTCAAGGGTTTCAAGAACCACAAAAAAATACCTCAATGTTGTCCAAAATTGTGATGAAAGAATGGTCTGAATATAAAGCACGACTGGGTTCCAAAATAGAACAACAAGGAGGAAATGACATGTTGAAAACAACAAACAACTACCCACAATTTTCTTCTCCAAAGAATCTCCATATTTCTCCCCTTCAACTCTGTCGTCCAAAACCTAGGGTTTCCATTCCTTCCCCAATACAAAGCAATTTCTTCTCCTCTCCCAAAATAATGATCCCCAAAAAGGGTAAAAAAAGTATATAAATCAATGACAAAGCTGCCCCATTTCCCCAAAAATGATTAAATAAGATTATAAGAGCTCACCAAAAAGGATTGATAAAATCATTTAAAATTACTAAATGAAAATAATTATTCTCTCGAATGATCAATAAAAATCACTTAAAAATAACATATTTAAATTCTGGTAAAGATGCCACTGAAACCACATTAAAACACTGACAACCAAAATATAGCCACTTAATAAGACTAACATAAACCATGACAAAATACCTCAACAAATCATTCAGGTAAACCACATATGACTGAAGGGTGCTTCAAACTTTACCGTTAGGTAACTAGATGGTAAGTCAACAACATGAGAACACTCCACTAAAAGGGTACAGTGGCTAGGGTAGGGGACATTTGGCCTATAACTACCTCCAGTAACCATCATCGGGGAATACGAGTGCGCTCAGGCCTGTGAATCCAGGCGGAGTCGATACTCAGTACCTGCATCACTCGAATCAAACATCAAAGTACATGTGCATGTAACAAATATCATATAGCTAAAGCAACATCAATCATCAGGAAGAGGGTCATGATATCCTAAGCCTCTCAGATACAAGTGTTACGACATCGTCCCTTTCTTGTCTATAATCATACAAAATTAATGATAACAGTATATAAACATATAAGCATGTAATCCATCAAAATAACTAATCATGATACCCTATCGCATAATTGTCAATTTCTAATATTAATATGGTAACATTTAACATTTAGAATAGTAAATAAAAATAAAAATGCTATCTTACCCAAGCTGGGATTAGATAGGTGTTACATCCTCCCTCCCTAAGATTTGACTTACTCCTAGAAGTCATGTAAACTCAATATGCAGCCATGTCACACATTAGTACTCAAAATCTAAGAATCAACATTAAAAGATTATACTTCATCCCAAAGATAAGAAATATCTTTATACAAAATTCATCACTAAATGAAATAAAAAGGACATCCTTTTAACATTCACATTTATAAGAATCATTATCAATATATTGACATATGGCATACTCATAAGGTCTCAACATGAAACAAAATAACATGGTTAATCTTTTTAACATCACATGTGTCACAATTCTCAAAATAAACATTTATTTTAACATCCACATTCATTCAAGGATAGGTTAAGATACACATTAATTCCCACTAAGAATAGGGTAAATAAGATGCATAGGCACTCAATTCTTTCCAAAACACCATTGTTTATAACCATATTTGTTTTCCACATGCTTCCAATCTCACACATGAGAACATATTTGGCATCATTTTTAGTAAAATATAACAATTTACACTTATTGAAGCATAATAAGCCAACTTTTGAACTTTTCATATGTAACCAAGATAAAACATGCATTTCTACATACTTACATCACTAGGAATCACATCACAAGGCTATACAAGGGTCCATCTGGACACTGGGAAGCAACATACTGATCCATGATACATAATCCATGAGCCAAGAGCCAATATCCATCTCACATAATCCATACCTCACACTCAATGGCTTGATGGTGTTAGGCCACACACACATGGTGAGACCATCCAAACAAGACCACAATGACCTATTTCTTGTTGTATAAGTTGGTTAGCCTCAAAGAGATAGTCATCACACATAAGTGGGTAGTGGGTCCTAGTTGTAAACCAGCCTCACATACCCCCATCCTCAAATTTCCCCGCATCTACTTCCTCGTATACACTCGAATGATTCCAACTCTCTCGTTCTCAAAGAGGAATCACATTACAACACAAGACCAACATTTGAAAACAAGTAGAAAACTAGTTTAGCCACTAAAGATCATAAATAAATATCAAATAAAGATTCAATCTCAGCAATAAAGCAAGAAACGCACACAATTTCAACACTAAACCAAATGTAACCATGAGAGTTACATGCAAATGAAGATCACAAAGTGTGGCTAAACCATCACAATCAAATATAAATAAAGTGTCGGCCTTCACAATCAATAAAAAGATCATCAATATCCATAAAGAAGATTCACAATCTATGAAATGGCACAACACGACACTATGTGACGAGAACTACCTTCCAACGAGGAAGGAGGGAACAACGTCTGACTATCACAATAGCCCCTCATGTGGTGCAGAGTGAGCATGCTAACCACATAGCATGGGATGTACTCCTAGGCTACACCTTGCATCGCGTCATCACGTGACATGGATTCGCCAAGTGGCCCAGACACTCCTTGGTTGCCCACATCAGATGTGCACCTTGGCCCCTATCTCGCATCGCATCTTAGTGCGGCATGGCCATACGCCAACCAGAGAAGGCATGTTGGTGCAGGAGCACCTAGGCTAACCTTCATTATTTTGATACTTTGGCTTGTATCTAACCTTAGCCAAGTTAGAACGTTTGAGTATATTTGTTTTGACCTTAGATGGTCTTGGTTTTGTTTGGGCTAGGTGACCTTAGTCCTTAAGACTAAGGTCACACTATTTTCCATAGTTAATAAATTAGATTTCTTAATGTTTATTGTCTAGGGGAGTAGAGTCTTTAAGTTGTTCAAATACTTAATGAGGTTGTAATGATGCCTTAAGGCCATTTATGGAGTTGTTTCCTCAAATTCTTGAGGGAAGGATGGTCCTAAGAAGTAGGCTCAAAGCATGGAAAAAGATGCCAAAGGTTAGAAGGCAGTTTGCATTATTTGTTTCCTGCAATCCGGTTACCCTTGGATTCCCTTGGGAATAGGAAGTGGAGGAGGAATTCGACCAACAAGCCTAGAATCATGGATTGGGCATCCATTATGACCAAAGACTCAAATCATTGAGTAGAGAGTAGTGTTTTTGTGAAAGGAGTTAAGTCATTTTTGTAAGGAAGCTTTCATGAATGAGAAAACAAGCAAGTCTGCAAATTCTATGTTTTCTGGTTAATGCTGATTGTTGTTGAGTGTATGTGACTATAGATACTTCAAATGTACTAAATTAGTATTAGCATTGTGTTGATAGCATAGTTGTAAGTCGTTTCCATTTGTTAATCAATCTAGTTTAAGTTAGATTTAGTGTTAGTTGAGTCATTTTTGTGGTAGAGCTCCTGCTGGTCCTGTCCTGCTGGTCCTGTCCTGACCAATTGGTGTTCTCATGGCTCCCCCATGAGCTCTAACCTTGGGAAACACCTGAGGAAGGGTGTAATGGTAGGGGAGTTAGTAGTGTACATAGTTAGTAGTGTTAGGAAGCATGATAGTGAGTGGAGAAGCTTCTTATAGCTGCTGATCTCTAGGCGAGTAGGAGGAGCCCGATTAGAGAGCTAGAGAAGAAGCTTTAAAGGTTTCTTTCAGGAAAAGGCCGTACAGTACAGTTTCAGGATGGTTCTAGGAGGGTTAGGGATAGGTCTTGATGTGACAAGAGGTTAGATATTTCATGGAGTCATTAGAGCAAGGTTTGAAAAGGAAAAACAGTGAATTCCTAGAAACTAGGTCTTAAAACCCTTCACACCCTAGGTTATAGGAATCACCTATACGGACCCTTTCAGGCCAAGAGACCAATTGAGCGATTTAAAAATCTTAAAAGGGTACTCAAATATGTCTTTATATTTATAGAGTCTTTGGAATTATTTTTCAAACAATAGCAATTTAGGACTGGTAAAGACTACTAGAAATAGGCTTAATTTGAGGTCTTCTAATGGTGGAAACTTGAATTCGACCAGAACAAGGCTCAAAAACCTATGGAAATGGTTTCATTTTGCAATTTTATGAAGGTCCTGACAAGCATGAACAGCCCTACAATGAGGAGCAATGGAGAATGAAGATATTCAAGAAAAAGACACTTAGAGTTCTCTAAGTGAGAAAGGAAAGTGAGCAGGAAATTGAACTTGTGAAATGTTGTCTGACCTCCAAGGTGAAGCACAAAGGGAAAGCTCTTAGAACAGAGCTAAGATTGGACTTAGTTTCCAATCAGGACCTAGATGAGACTAGGTTCCTAGAAGAGACTAGCTAGGTCTCTCAACAAGGTGCAAGCAAACAGAGGAGCTCATACATCATATTGGTATCAGAGCTTGATCTGATCAGGCTTGTGGTGGATGTTTCAACCTACTAAATCTATGGGAGAGAACACATCTATGGAAGGTGCTACAATGGTGACTAATGTTGAGTTAGCCAAAAAGGTAGAGGAACAAGAAGAAGAGAACAAGTCTTTAAGAGAAAGGTTGGCTCGAATGGAGCAACTTTTGGATGAAGTCCAAGAAACAACAGATAGAGTAAAAGACAAGGTAGATCAGAAGGAAGAACAAGAAGCAAGGGAAAAGGAAATAGAGTTGGAGGAGGAAGCTCCAACACTTGACCCTATGATTCCTGAAGAGCCTTTCTTAAAAGCACTAAAAGCATTGAGTGGCAAAGCTTTGGAAGGTGTGCCACTATTTAGTGGACAAATGGATCCAGATTCAGTTGTGGATTGGATAGATAGCATTGAGAACCATTTTGAATGTGATGGTATCTCAGAGGCACCAAAAGTTACAGTGGCCAAGTCTAGACTAAGAGGTTCAACTCTTACTTGGTGGAAGTTTGTGCAAAGTGAAAGAGAAAAGGATGGAAAAGGTCCTATAGTTACTTGGAAAGGTATGGTGAACAAAGTGAAGCATACCTACCTTCCTGATGATTATGAAGTGCAAATGCATAGAAAGAGACACAATCTAAGACAAAAAGATCTAGATGTCCAAGCCTACACCGAGGAATTTCAAAAGCTATGTTTGAGATCAAGGGTAGTAGAAGATGAGAGCATTAAGTTTGCAAGATACTTGAATGGTCTCAAATGGTCTATTCAAGAAGACATGAGTTTGGTGAACTTCAAAACCATTCGCCAATGCTATCAAATGGCCTTGAAGATAGAAGAGAAAAGCAAAAGGAAGCAAGAGCAAACCTCCAAAAGTAGAGGTAAAGGGAAAGATAATAGAGGACAAAGAGGTGGCTATGGTGGAAGAAGTTCTAAAACAAAAACTCAGGGAGACACAAAATACAGTGAGCAGCAAGAAGGAAGCTCAAGTAGAGGTGGTAGAGGAAGGAGTTCTAACTCTAACTCTAGAGGAAGAAATGGTGGACAAGGAGGAAGAGGCAACTACTTTTCCAACATGAAATGTTACCATTGCAATCAAATGGGGCACCCGGCTTATAGATGTCCAGAGAAAGGTGGTTCTTCACATGGTGGTGACAAGAGAACTACCCTAGTTCATGAAGAATCAAATGCAGCTGATAAACATTCTAAGGTTTCATTGCATTCTAAGGAAGGTGAGAATCTCATGATGAGGAGAACTTTGATCAAAGAGCTGGTGAAGGAGGAGCCAAGCCAAAGAAGGTCTTTGTTTAGGATAAAGTGTAAGATGATGGGGAAGGTATGTAGAGTCATCATAGACTCAGGTTCTACTGACAATATTGTGTCAGAGGAAGCAGTCAGCAAGCTGAAGTTGACAAGGATACCCCACACCAATCCTTACAAGGTCACTTGGCTCAATAAAGGACAACATGTGTTAGTGAATGAGCAAGCATGGGTGGAGTTCTCTATTGGGAGGTATAAAGACAAGGTCTTATGTGATGTACTACCTATGGATGCATGTCACTTGCTCCTAGGTAGACCATGGCAATTTGACCTTCAAGCCATACATGATGGAGGAAAGAATTCATATTCTTTCAAGAAAGACAATGTGACTTTCCAAATTCAGTCACTGTTAGAAGATGCTGAGGTGAGGACAGCAGGCTCAAACATTCTTGTGGTGAGTGAAAAAGAGTTCTTAGAAGCTTTGGAAGAAGGTGAAGGAGTTGGTTATGCATTGGTGCTAAGACCAAGAGAAGGAGATGAAGGTAAGGTGACCAAGAAGACAGAGTTACCAAAGGAGATTCAAGACATGTTGCAGACTTACAAAGGTGTAGTAAGTGATGGTCAACCAACAACCTTAACCCCTAAAAGAGCCATAAGTCATAGAATAGACCTTATCCCAGGAGCTACCCTTCCTAATAAGGCAGCTTACAAAATGACACCTCAACAAAATGAGGAAATTGCTAGGAAAATACAAGAACTTCTAAACCAAGGTCTCATAAAAAAGAGTATTAGTCCATGTGCTGTATCCACTGTCCTTGCACCAAAGAAAGGAGGAACTTGGAGGCTTTGTAATGATTCAAGAGCCATTAATAGGATTACCATAAGGTATAGGTTCCCTATCCCTAGGATTGAAGACCTAATGGATTGTCTAGGTGGAGCTAAGTACTATAGCAAGATAGACTTGAAGAGTGGCTATCACCAAATAAGAATACATGAGGGAGATGAGTGGAAAACAACCTTCAAAACTAATGAGGGTCTATATGAGTGGCTTTTCATGCCATTTGGATTGTCTAATGCCCCCTCCACATTCATGAGGCTCATGAATGAAGTACTCAAAGACTACATTGGAAAATTTGTAGTGGTATATCTTGATGATATACTGATCTTTAGCAAAACAAGAGAAGAGCATCTCAAGTACCTAGAGCTGGTTTTCCAAAAGCTACAGGAAGAGGAGCTGATGATCAACTTGGAGAAGTGTGAGCTCATCAAAATAGAGTTGGTGTACCTTGGGTTTGTGCTATCTCAAGGAAATCTGCAAATGGATGAAAGCAAAGTGGAGGCTATCATGAATTGGCCTACTCCAAGGACAACAAATGAGGTAAGAAGTTTTCATGGTCTTGCAAAATACTATAGGAAATTCATAAGGCATTTTAGTGCAATTTGTGCTCCTATGTTAGATACTATTGAGGGAGGCATGAAGACCAAATTTGTATGGAATGAGCATGCTAACAAGAGTTTTGAGTTGTTGAAAGAAAGGATATCTACCCAACCTGTTTTAGTGTTGCCAAGATTTGAGAAACTTTTCACCATTGAGTGTGATGCTAGCAATGTGGCAATTGGAGCTGTTCTAAGTCAAGAGGGCAGACCGGTGGCTTTTCATTCTGAGAAGTTGAGTGAAGCTAAGAAGAATTACTCTTCTTATGACCTTGAAATGTATGCATTGGTCCAAGCTCTAAGGAAATGGAGGCACTACTTGCTTCCCAAAGAATTCATTGTGTATTCAGACAATCAAGCACTTAGTTTCTTGAATTCACAAGACAAGTTGAGCCATACGCACATGAAGTGGGTTGAGTATTTGCAAGCTTACACCTTCAATATCAAGCACAAGAAAGGTGTCCTCAACAAAGTAGCAGATGCATTGTCAAGAAGAGCTCTCACAATTCAGGAAATACAGTTGAAGAGCATGGGAATAGATCACTTCAAGGATCTATATGTAGATGATGAAGATTTTGCAGACATTTATAAGGTATGTGTGGAATACAAGAACCATTTTCATAGTAAATATGTTGAATATACTTTGCAAAGTGGTCTATTGTTTAAAGGAAATCAATTATGTGTTCCTAGAGGTTCTATTAGAGAGAATTTGATGCAAGAAAAACATAATGGTGCTTTGAGTGGTCACTTTGGGATCACTAAAACTCAAGAACTTGTTCAAAGGTTCTATTTTTGGCCTAAGATGAATCTTGATGTTAGGAGATATGTGGAAAGTTGTGTAGTGTGTTAGAAAGCAAAAGGTACTTCTTCTAATGCAGGACTTTACTAACCACTACCTATTCCTACTAGGCCATGGGAATGCTTGAGTATGGATATTGTAGTTGGATTACCCAAGACAAGGCAAGGTATGGACAGTGTTTATGTGGTTGTTGACAGATTCAACAAGATGGTTCACTTTGTGCCATGTAAGACAACCAATGATTGCAGCCAAATAGCATCTCTTTTCTTCAAGGAGATAGTGAGAATTCATCGGTTACCTATCAGCATTGTATCAGACCGAGACACTAAGTTTATGAGCCACTTTTGGAAAACACTTTGGCAAAGGTTAGGCACAAATTTGTCCTTTGGATCAGCCTACCATCCACAAATTGATGGTCAAACCGAGGTTGTGAATAGAAGCCTTGGGAATCTACTGAGATGTTTGACAAAAGAGTATGGGCAACAATGGGATCAGCTGATTGGGCAAGCTGAATATGCCTATAATGACACTATAAACAGATCCATAGGGAAGAGTCCCTTTGAAATTGTCTATGGCCTTCATCCTAGAGGTGTGTATGAGCTGAGAACCATGAAGGATGGAGTGAAAGGAAGTGGATATGCTGATGAATTTGCCTATGCTATGAAAGAGATACATGAAACAGTGAGAAAGACTTTGATAGAGAACACCATGAAACATAAAGCTAAGGTGGATGAGCATAAGAGGACAGTCAAGTTCAATGTGGGTGACATGGTAATGGTGCATCTAAACAAGTCAAGACTTCAAAAGGGAGTCCCTCACAAGTTGCAGATGAGAAGGATAGGTCCCTGTCCTATCTTAGCTAAGTATGGTGAGAATGCTTTTAAAGTGGAGCTACCGGATGACAGTGGACTGTCCCCTATTTTCAATATTGCAGACTTAGTCCATTACA
This sequence comes from Sequoiadendron giganteum, assembly GCA_007115665.2. Taxonomy (NCBI): domain Eukaryota; kingdom Viridiplantae; phylum Streptophyta; class Pinopsida; order Cupressales; family Cupressaceae; genus Sequoiadendron; species Sequoiadendron giganteum. Next base: position 38,434,395 of record CM021108.1, read on the forward strand.
AAGGACCACAGCCTGACATGGATCAGAACCTTCATGAGGTGATCAGAGATGTGGAAGATCTACACCTACCTACTGCTATAGTCTCAGGACCTGACAGTATACTAGACACTAGGGTCTACAAGAAGACTAGAACCAAGGAATACAAAGAGCACTTGATCAAGAAACATGGCCAAGCTGATGCTAATGCAGTATGGATCAAAGAATCTGAGTTCAAGAAGATGGGGATTGATCCAAGCCTCATCAATCTGAGGATGGATTGAACTTTCTATTTTGGGGAGGATGGTGCAAGAGCACCTAGGCTAACCTTCATTATTTTGTCATTTTGGATTGTATCTAACCTTAGCCAAGTTAGAATGTTTGAGCATATTTTTTTTGACCTTAGATGGTCTTGGTTTTGTTTGGGCTAGGTGACCTTAGTCCTTAAGACTAAGGTCACACTATTTACCATAGTTAATAAGTTAGATTTCTTAATGTTTATTGTCCAGGGGAGTAGAGTCTTTAAGTTGTTCAAATGCTTAATGAGGTTGTAATGATGCCTTAAGGCCATTTATGGAGTTGGTTCCTCAAATTATTGAGGGAAGGATGGTCCTAAGAAATAGGCTCAAAGCATGGAAAAATATGCCAAAGGTTAGAAGGTAGTTTGCATTGTTTGTTGCATGCAATCCGGTTACCCTTGGATTCCCTTGGGAATAGGAAGTGGAGGAGGAATTCGACCAACAAGCCTAGAATCATGGAGTGGGCATCCATTATGACCAAAGACTTGAATCATTGAGTAGAGAGTAGTGTTTTTGTGAAAGGAGTTAGTCGTTTTTGTAAGGAAGCTTTCATGAATGAGAAAACAAGCAAGTCTGCAAATTCTGTGTTTTCTGATTGATGCCGATTGTTGTTGAGTGTATCTGACTGTAGATACTTCAAATGTACTAATTAGCATTGTGTTGATAGCATAGTTGTAAGTCGTTTCCATTTGTTAATCAAGCTAGTTTAAGTTAGATTTAGTGTTAGTTGAGTCATTTTTGTGGTAGAGCTCCTGCTGGTCCTGTCCTGCTAGTCCTGTCCTGACCAGTTGGTGTTCTCATGGCTCCCCCATGAGCTCTAACCTTGGGAAACACCTGAGGAAGGGTGTAATGGTAGGGGGGTTAGTAGTGTACATAGTTAGTAGTGTTAGGAAGCATGAAAGTGAGTGGAGAAGCTTCTTATAGCTACTGATGTCTAGGTGAGCAGGAGGAGCCCGGTTAGAGAGCTAGAGAAGAAGCTTTAAAGGTTTCTTGCAGGAAAAGGCCGTATAGTACAGTTTTAGTACGGTTCTAGGAGGGTTAGGGACAGGTCTTGATGTGACAGGAGGTTAGAGATCTCATGGAGTCATTAGAGTAAGGTTTGAAAAGGAAAAATAGTGAATTCCTAGAAACTAGGTCTTCAAACCCTTCACACCCTAGGTTATAGGAATCACCTGTACGGACCTTATCAGGCCAGGAGACCAATTGGGAGATTTAAAACTCTTAAAAGGGTACTCAAATATGTCTTTAGATTTATAGAGTCTTTGGAATTATTTTGCAAACAATAGCAATTTAGGACTGGTAAAGACTACTAGAAATAGGCCTAATTTGAGGTCTTCTAATAGTGGAAACTTGAATCCGACCAGAACAAGGCTCAAAAACCTATGGAAATGGTTTCATTTTGCAATGTTATGAAGGTCCTGACAAGCATGAACACCCCTACAATGAGGAGCAATGGAGAATGAAGATATTCAAGAAAAAGACACTTAGAGTTCTCTAAGTGAGGAAGGAAAGTGAGCAGGAAATTGAACTTGTGAAATGTTGTCTGACCTCCAAGGTGAAGCACAAAGGGAGAGCTCTTAGAATAGAGCTAAGATTGGACTTAGTTGCCAATTAGGACCTAGAGGAGACTAGGTTCCTAGAAGAGACTAGCTAGGTCTTTCAGCAAGGTGCAAGCAAACCGAGGAGCTCATACATCACATGTACTGGTCATATGCCACATGATAGTGTGTTTGTGGCTCTACAGAAGTAGACACACACAGATTACACCCCACATAGCGATACCTCATGGAGAAGGCACACACAAGTACTTGATGTAGCTAGAGGTATACATGGCTAGGACATACCCATATGTTAACCGACCCAAACACTGTCAAAAATCCTTCTACAAGTGTATGAGGCCCCATTACACTCATCACACAAGTAGGCTATCATAACACAATCTCATAGTGCACCTTCACATGTCTATGCACGTGACATCATGTCGTCGAGCCCAACTCACTCCCATCAACAACACGGTATATATATAATGCATATATGAGTATATCAATATGGGGCTACTTGAGCCTCACCTCTCATATGGAAAAGGTTGACTCGCTAATGCCAGCTCAACGCCCCTGTAGGCAGCCAAGCAAGGCCAACTCAACATCCCTACAGATGACCAGACAATACTAACACAAACTTCCCAAGCACGTGTACTCCCAACATCCATACAATCTTCTCTTTTCAAGACAATAATGTTATTGAACATTATTTTATAATTACAACCTTTATCACATGCAATATATCATAGTGCTACATGGAGTAAATCATCAATGCCATAATAATTCTCACATTCATGTTCAAAATTATCAAGTGGTAAATCACCTTACTACACACATATGATAACCACATTTATTTACTATACACAGTGCAATATCATTACAATGTTTACTCAAGACAAGGTATGCAACATTATCACTTCCACATACGTTTTGCATTTTACATTTATCATTAACATGCAAATGGATTCACTATTTCCTTTTCTCTAAGCTTTTACTTAGTGCAGAATGATTTTCTATTCATATTCATACATGTTCCATGATTATGAATGCAACCTGAATTAGGTCCTTTACCCGAGGTTTGATCTAATAAAACAAATCTTCATGAATGCATAAACATTTCCTCATAAAAGACATCATACAATAGAGTTTAATACACCACACACTCAAAGATAGACATCTTCATTAAACCAATGAGGAGAGAGAGATGGACAAATAGATTTACAATTCTGACACAGGCACAAATGTGAACATGGTTTCATCATCACACAATCACTTTCACACAATTGCATCAATCATATCAGAGCATGCAATAATCTCTATGAACTAACAACATGATCATTCATTTTATATTATCATATTTTATAATCTCAATGAAATATAACATGCAAAAGCAACTCCAAAACCACATAGGGTCAATCTAGCAATCACTCACACAAGGATGTAAAGAACAAAAAGGCATGTGCCAAAAGTTTTGCGCTAGAAACTTTGAATGATAATAAAATAAATAGAAAAAATCAAGAAGAGAATACACACAAATGGAACTTCTTTGCACCCTCAAGGTCAAATAGACCTTCCAACAAATATTAACTAAGAAACCAAGAAAGGATAATTTTAGGCAACACATGTCACTTGCAACCCACCAACAAGCTAAGGTCCAACATGCCCACCCGCAACACAAGATATAGGAAAATAATCAATCTCAACTTCAAGAGACTCTCAACCAAGGGAGTCACTCCAATCCTGTAGGGTAAGGCAAGGCCTAAGAGGCATCATTCTTCCACAACACAAGTCAAGGTTGGGAAACTCAATCCTCTAAAATGCCATACTAAGACACTCAAGGCAAGAGGTCCTATGACTATCACACCACAATAAGCACTTGGAACACACACATCAAGCACACTACAACCACATGGGCAACAACCACACTCAGGAACCACTCAAGGGCCACAATCCTTTACACAACGAAAGAGCCACACATCAAGAAGGAGACCAATCAAAACACTTCTTGGTAGGCTTGAAGGTCTAACTAACCCTCACAAAAGCATTCCTCAACAAGACATGCAAGGGGTGGAAAACAACAACACATGTCGCTATCTACCACACACAACACACCAACCAGGTAACAACCATAACCAAAGATCCCGATGTTGCAACATGGGCTCTACCTCTAACTTGACCTCTGGCTCTGCCCACACATCAAAATAGATTATTACAAGGACGATCTATACACCATACTAAGGCATGGAAGATAATCAACACGACTATAAAAAACAATATAACAAGCTCACACCACACACGCTGAACACAACATAACATAAAAAGTTCAGATATGCCAGAGCTCCCAGTGTGTGAACATGGGCTCTAATACCAAATATAACATCCTGCTATGCAACCCCAAAGGTTAAGAGCCAAACAAGGACAAGAAAATTTTTTTTTTTAACAAAAGGAATAATATACACATAAAGTAGTTTCCAAATCGATATATTGACAACATACTTGGCCAAGTATGGCCAAAAGTACAACCCAAAGGAGAGGACTAATCCACCCTCCAAAGAAAATCCGAACAAGAGCAAACATGATAGCTCCAGAAAATTGCATCAAAATTTGCTACTCCAGAACTTGTTGCTCCAAAACCTTGTTGCTCCAGAACTTGTTGTTGCAACACACAAGATAGAAATATAAGGCGCCAATGCTTCAGAACCTTTGCAGCAACAACACTGAACAACAACCAAAAAGCGTCGGTGTGCCAAAACTTTTGTAGACCAAAGAATGAAGAGAAATACACAACTAAAACTTTGATTTTTGCATGAAATATTTTGAAAAGAAAGTCATAATGATCATCAAAGTACAAATGAGTCTGATACCAACACCGAAACCTATAAAACAATTATTAAACATCACATTTCTTCTCATTAAAGAATATGATTACATCTTTCTCAAGAAAGTACAATATATATAAAAGAATATACATGAGTACAATAAGGTAAAATAAACACATGAAAGAGAAAAACTCCAACTAGTGCTCTAATAACCTATACACCAGTCTCCAATGGTGGTGGCAACGCCTCCCTACCATGTGGACTCAATAGAGACCACCCCAAAGCAAGGGTGACATAAAACCAACACTCATATCAGACATAAAACAAACACAAAATGAAATGCATAACCAACATCACAACATGAAGATGCTCATACAATAGCATGTCAGGTACTACTCATGACTACTAAGGTGCAAGATACAAGAGTGCAGATCGGGTGGAGTGTCATCATGCGTGTTTGAAGGGATGACACCACATGAAACAAGTACACCTCCCATGCGGATGATGAGACTTAACCATGCCCAAATCAACGTCTCGCAGATGGATAACTCAACGCATCACAGATGGATAAACCTTTTCGAGTGCATCTTTAGACTTTTCAAGTGCTCAAGACCATGCACAAGGACTCCTTATCTTATTAGTGTTTTACACCATTGCATTTATTTAGTTATCACTGGTTTACTATTACTCTGCTACTAGTTCCTTTGGAAACCACTTGTGGATCACTCTATAAGACCACTCTAATGACTTTGGCTTAAGCCTACATCATTTAATCAAATGAGGAATCCGTATCAAAACATGAGACAGTGAAAAATTACTAAAATCCATCAATTAAACCTTTTAAAACAGCCACACAACATTGTTGCTAAAATCATTTAAACAACTAATCACATATGCCAACAAGTAAATCAAATACCATTCAAACATTCACCATCAAAACATAAAAAGAAATCAATCATAAAATCGGTATTAACCTTATTAAATCATCTCATAAAATTAATTTTAAAATAGTTAAAACCACTGAGTGACGGTGGCACAAAACATGGTTCCTGATGTTATTCAAACGAATGAGAAAGAGGCATAGAAATTTCATAGAAATTCAAAGTTCCCGAATTAAAATTTTAAGCTTGACCAAGTTCAGATTTTGATTTTTCAATTTAGATTACACCTTCAATTTTTGAGTTTAGGACCGAAAATGAGGTGTTATGAAAACGTAATTTTGCCAAGTTGGGCAAGAAAATACATGAAAAATTGAAAATGCCCATAATTCAGAAGGGTCAAAGACCCAGTTGAGATATGGACATTTCTAAATAGAATCCACCTTTATTTCACATTTATGATAGATGGTTTAAGAGCAACAATTAAAAACGTGTTTAAACAAATAGACACAAATTTGACCAAAAATGAAACTATCCGGAATTCAAATTTGACAAAGACCCACTTGAGATATGGATGTTTCAACATGGAATACACCATTATTTTATAAATTTACGATGAAGAACAAGGTGTTAAAAAAAACGCGTTTTAACCAAGCTGAGCAAAAAACATGAAAAATGAAAGTGTTTGGATTGAAAATTGGATAACAACCCATTTGAGATATGGATGTTTCTACATGGGATCCATTTTTATTTTGTATTTATATCAAGTGGTTAAAGAGAAGCATCAAAAAATGTGTTTTCACAAGTTAGATAAAAACATTAAAAAAAAGAATTAAAAATGCCCAGAAATCTATTTTGCCAGCAACCCGTTTCAGATTTAACCATTTCAAGTTGAATTTCATCTTTGTTTCAAATTTTATGGCAAGAGAATTTTATTTATTTAAAAAAAAACAATCAATGACAAAGAATCAAGCTGAAAATGCATAGTCAAGTCTGCCATAAGAAAACTACAGAATAATAAATCAATTCTCACACAAAAATTATCCAACCACCTAGTATTCACACCAATAAAATAGAAGAATAAATCTGCTATATGGAAATGCAAGCTTACCCTTTCTAAGCTAAAACACATTCAATACCACCAAAAATTCAAGGGTTTCAAGAACCACAAAAAAATACATCAATGCTGCCCAAAATTGTGATGAAAGAATGGTCTGAATATAAAGCATGGTTGGATTCCAAAATAGAACAACAAGGAGGAAATGACATGCTGAAAACAACAAACAACTGCCCACAATTTTTTTCTCCAAAGAATTTCCATGTTTCTCTTGGTCAACTCTGTCGTGCAAAACCCGGGGTTTCAATTCCTTCCCCAAAGCAAAGCAATTTCATCTCCTCTCCCAAAATAATGATCCCCAAAAAGGGCCAAAACAAAGTATATAAATCAATGACAAAGTTGCCCCATTTTTCCAAATATGATTAAATAAGATTATAAGAGCTCACCAAAAAATATTGATAAAATCATTTAAAATTACTAAATAAAAATAAATCATTTTCTCAAATGATCAATAAAAATAACATATTTAAAATCTCGTAAAGATGCCACTGAAACCACATCGAAACACCGACAACCAAAATATAGGCACATATTAAGACTAACAGAAACCATGAAAAAATACCTCAACAAATCATTCAGGTAAACCACATATGACTGAAGGGTGCTCTGGGCATTATCGTTAGGTAACCAACTGGTAAGTCAACATCATGGGAACACTGCACTAAAAGGGTACAGTAGCTAGGGTAGGGGACATTTGGCATGTAACTACCTCCAATAATCACCATCAGGGAATAAGAGTACACTTAGGCCTATGAATCTAGGTGGAGTCGATACTTAGTACCTGCATGACTCCAATCAAACATCAAAGTACATGTTCATGTAACATATATCATATAGCTGAAGCAACATCAATCATCAGGAAGAGGGTCATGATATCGCAAGCTTCTCAGATACAAGTGTTACGACATCGTCCCTTTTCTATCCATAATCATACAAAACTAATGATAACAATATATAAGCATATAAGCATGTAATCCAGCATAATAACTAATCATGATACCCTATTACATAATCATCAATGTCTAATCTCAATATGGTAACATTTAACATTTATCATACTAAATAAAAATCAAAATGCTATATTACCCAAGCTGAGGTTAGAGAAGTGTCACACAACCAAATAGTTGCTCTCTGGTGAATTTCTTCAGATCATAAACTTCCTCAATAGTTGAGATCTTATCACTATAGTTCTCCGGTAGGGTCATCAAAATCTTCTCCATAACATCTTCATTTGTTAGAGTGTCTGCTTTATTTTTTACTTCATTTACTGCACTATCAACTCTCTAAAAATAGCTTGCTATATCCTTACCTTCTTCCATCCTCGTTTTCATATTTGCGCTTAGCTGTCAACTTCTTTGATAATTTGACTCTATCATTTCCTTCATAGATTTCTTTCAACATTTTTCAAACATCATAAGCAGTTTCCAATGAAATTAATTTTGTTAACTCAGTCTTAGACAAAGAACTAAAGATTGCATACCTTGCCTTTTCATTCTCTTCATAGGCTGAAATCTCATCCTCAAAAGGACCATTTGTTGGTTCAACATATTTTGTCTCAACAACTTTCCAAGTTTTGTATCTTAGAGAAATCAGGTAACCTCTCATCTGCACTTTCCAAAAACTATAGTCAGATCCATCAAACACTCGAGTTGTCAATTTGTGCACCATTGAATCTACCCCAAGTGGTTAAGCTCTTTTTCGAGGAACCAAAGCTCTGATACCAATTGTTGAACAATCCAGATAACTAAGAGGGTGGGTGAATCAATTATTATAAAACAATTTTCTTGACCTTAATTAATCTAGAGCAAACTTAAATCAATCAAATAATGATCTAACATATATGAACATGAAAGCCCATAACAAAACCATGCACAATGAACACCAAAATTTACGTGGAAACCCAAGAAGGGAAAAACCACAGAGAATGCTAATTCTCAATTATAAAACACTGATTAAGGTGATTTTTATAAAGACTCACTGCCAAATTTCTCACTATAGGTGAGGCTCACTGTTGGTGGACTCACTACCCGACTATTATAGCCAAAGATAAAAAGGCTTACTGCCAAAAGAGAAAGGATCACTACCTATAGAAAATGGCTCACTACCAGAAGAATGATAAAAGGGAATTCACTGCTGAAATAACTATCACCAACAATGACACTAGATAGAATCTCATTGTGTACTGCCTCTGGTTATATACTTTTGCACAATGTTTGGATTTTAGATTCGTATTCACCACACTTACTTTCATTGAATAGAATCAAATTTTACTTATACCGTTCCATGTCTTCATAATCTTCCTAAGTCAGCCAAACACAATTCCATTTCATGCTTCCATAAACTCCTAAGCTAGCACAACACAATTTGAATTAGGTCACCAAAAAAACATTCCTGTGGTGGAAGGGAATGAAACGTGGACCATACAAAACCTCCTCGCTCAAATCAACAAACTACATATTACCCATGATATCCAGAACCAAAGAATATAATTTACATAATACAATGCAAACAATGTTCCAGGGTACACTAACCACTTTCCAGATCAGTCCGAACCCAAAAGACTATATCTCATTATCTTACAAAATAAATGGGACCAAGACAAGCACGACCAAAGATAGATCATCACATCACAACATCAATCCAAATCACCAAAGTGTCAAAATTGAACCTTAATAAATCAACCAAGATATGTTGACATCAATGACAACCATTAATGACAACAATCAACAACATCACATTCTAACAGCTAGATCATTTTTTGAGATAGTGGAGGAAGATTGATTATAAAATTTTGGGGGAATTAGGGTCATGTCAATAATTTTAGGCCTAAAAGAATGGATTGATGGTTTAGCTAGCTCATATCTAAACAAGTGATAGATGAGACCTTGATGAAGAGGTAGAATAGATTTCCCAAAAGCACATTGAGAAAAAAATATTCAAGATAATTGTATAAGAAAAAATGGAAACTCATCTTTTTGTTATGCTCAAGATGGTTTAACATAAGAAAATGGTAGGAGTAGAAAAAATTGTACCTACTTTCAAGAGTGAAATATCTTATGATCTTTCCATGACTCTAGTAGATCATTTTGGTTGAGTGCATTTTGGTATCTAGATTTTTTATCCACTTTTTTGATAAATTTGGTCATAAAGAAGTGGTCTCATGCCTTGATGGTTTTGAAAATCTTGAGCCCCTCTATACTCTGGTTGATGGCCCAAATGGTCGACCATAATTTCCACAAGTTCTGACTAATCCATCTTACATCTCATGGATTATAGTTATGGGATAGTGGGGGCCTTGGGTTAGTTGTTTTGAAATCCGAAAGAAAAATTTAGTGTAGCTAGCTTTCCTTTAAGGAGGTTTTCCTCTAGTTGTATACAAATATTCTTCCCTTTATGACTACTTATTTCTTATCCTTGTACTATTGTTTGTTTTCTATATATCTTGTTAGGAAACTAATTCAAGATGTTTTCTATTGAAAGAAATATTCACCCAAAAAGGTATTACATAATGATTCTAATAAGGATGTCAAATCTACAACTCTACTTTTATATTGCCAATATCTTAGGTCAATATCCCCCTAGACTAAGTATCTTATTTCTCCTTAAATAATATAACACTATGATGGATTTTGATAGTTAAGTGTTGCACCATGTAGTTCCAATCCCTTGGAACCTTTGTACACCATAAAAAGGATTATATTAGAATTTATTGCACTTAAATAATCCTTTACATTAAATATGCTATTTGATATATTTATACGAGGTACATGTGATGATTTATCGCTCTATTTGTTTTCCCATAAATTCCATATACTTTATTAATGGTTTATATCTATCTATCTATCTATCCATAAATAAAGGATTTTAATCTACTTATAAAATATTTGTGCTCTAATTGCTTCCTCAAGATCTACGAGCTTGAATTAAGGATCATGATTATTTTTCTTAGCTAGGGTTGATCCTCCTCATTCATTGACAACTAGATCATATAAAATGGTTTTTCATTAGAAGTATCATTGAAGCCTTATAGATTGTATTAATCTTAAAGGTACACTTATAGAAGCTAAAGGCATCTTTCTTGTTGTTAGCAAGTGAGGTGGATCAATTTAAAACATTGTATATTACTTATTTCTTCCACTTGAGGCTCCACTAGTCTTTTGAAGACAACACATATATTACCCTATGAACTACATATCAATAAGGGTTGTATTTATTTCTTCTACCAATATGGAGGACTTTATAAATAGCACATATATTGTAAATTCCTCTCAATTTTTTCCTTCTTCACCCCCTTAGACTCTATTTGAGCCAAATTTTCTCTCTTTCTATATTAGTTGAATCTTGTTTGAACCCTTACTTTAATCCCCATCATATTATTCCCATTAAAAATAATCTATGTTACTCCTATTAATTTATTTCTCAATCCATCCATCTCAATTTATTTCTATGAAAACTTCTTATGGACTATAAACTTGGTTTATTCATTTAAAGAAAATTATCCCAAAATCAACGAATTTTCATCATTTTTCTTGCTTATCCCATCAAAATATCATCCATTCTCTTGTATTGTGGAGTTTCATTCCTTTTCCTTTATTATCATGTATATAAATTCTTCCAATATGTCACATTTTTTTTCACTTCATAATTATCAGTCACTATACACATTCTTCCATTCTCATTCTCCAATAGTCCTAGGTCTTTATGACTTTTCCTAATTCACTTGTCTCCTTTGTCTTTTTACATTCATTGTAGCCCATAATTCTTAACTAAATCCTTAATAATTATGCACGTTAGGGAATTCTCTATTTCTTTACACCATGCCTTTACGTTTACCCTCTAGTTTGGCATTCCCTCTTCAAGGGATTATTTTTAATTTCACACCTTTCATTTCATATCTTCTAGTCCATATTGACGTAGTTAAAAATTTTCTATCTTCTCTTGTTGTACTTTATTACTTTTTGACCCTAATTATTTCACTCTTTTTTCGTGAGCCTTATAGTCTCCCTATTCCTACTAACATAGTTACTTTATTAACACGAGCTATATTCTTAAATTTCATATTTCTATATTCTAGTTGTCCAACCTTATTATATAATATAGATTTTTCATTATTTTTAGATTTAATAGTTAAATCTATGGATTGATCTTCATCTTCCATCAACTTGAATTTAGTGGATATTTCAAAGTTTCCTCCATAGTTATTAGTTTAACATGTGGTGGCACCTTTGGATTTCTATATATGGATCTCATTCCATTATTAAATTATTTTCATATTTCTTTGCTACATTAACTATTTAACCCTTTCCATGAATGGTGGTAATTCACATGATTGAGATAGTCAAACCTTGTATTTTAGTTTTTCTTAAATTTTTTGTTGTGCATGATTAATCTATGTTTATCTTTTCATGCTCTCAATTTGGCATATTTAAAAAAAAATTAATCACTTTAATGTGTGTTTTTCATAAGTTGAGTTTGATATTTTGATCTATTTTCCATAGATGTATATTATGAGCAGTATGTTGCTTTAAATCTTTGGCATGTTAAACTATTAGTATTTTCATAACATCATCCTTATTACTTGTGAATTTTGAATAATTAAATGTGTAAGCAATTACATTTTCAACCAATTACTTCATACTCTTCTAAAACCTAAATATTACAAGAAACATATGTAGCATCTAGCCTAACTTTACACAAGATCATACCAATTACTTCATATGCTTCTCAAACCTAAATGATTAGATCTAGGTGGCTAATAGGTATATAGAAGTATGTGTATGAATAAGTGTGATAAGTAAGAAAATTAGGTGAATACATGAAATGATAAGTGGATTAATTCTAAGGGATCGAGTCTAACTTTATACAAGATCATACCATTTTTCATGAACATATATCAATATATTTCTTATAATTAAGCCAATGAGAATTTTTTGTAAATATACAATATAAGTTGAAAGTACAGTAAATTGTATTGATTATCCAAAATAGCATTGAACATGATCCTCCATTGCAATGTCATCAAAACCTGTAAATTACATAGTTTATTTATTGAATTAATTTAACAATTAAACATAAAAAATGTTAGAAAATCATTTCATATTTATTTACCATCTCTAGAATGTATTGCATCCATTGTTGTTGATGTTTTGTTAAGATCAATAGAAAATGGTAACCTATGTTTCCTAGTGTTTTGTTGATCATCTAAAGCATCAATGACATGTGTATTTAATAAATCAACATAGATAAAATATTAAGTGTAAGAGTACAATATTTATTTAATCAAAATAATATTAAAATTCTAAATTACCTGAAATGGTTTCTTGAAATGTTTGACCAGGTATAACATTAAGCATTGATGGTTGAGTTTAAAAAATTGTATCTGCTATTTATTTGATTAATTATAGACAAATGGTTAGAAATGGGAACTAGAAAATATCTCATTTAATGAATGAATACATTTAACAGTAAGAAAATTACCATCAATAATTTGCATTTCATCGGTTGTTGTTTGGTTTAGATCAATATAGAAGGGAAATCAATGTCTTCGATTATTCTCTTGATCATCCAAACCTAAAATGACATATTCTTAACATGTGATGTAATATCAATAATTATTGCAATGAAAAATACTAAAATAATTTTGAATAAAATTACTCACTTTTTTGTTTCCTGATGATAACCCTTTCTTGTATTTCTATGCCTAAACGATTGGAGACCTTTTTTTTATTCAAGGGAATATATTTATTTTTCTTTCTACCAATTTACTTCACTAAATGGGTTAAATTTATTGGCTTGTTCCTTGCCACTACTAAAGTAATTTGTTGGCTCCTAATGGAAAAATTATCTCAAACTTGGAATGCATTCCATTTTCATCTCTATTAATATTTCTTCATTTAAAAATAAATGTGGAAAAGACCCTTAATAGATTCCATATTCAACGTCATTTTTCAAAACCATATTAATTCTCAATACAATGGTCAAGTAAAAACCTCTAAGAATACCATTGACTAATTCTTGGGAAAATCATCTAAATGTCTTAGAAATATTACCATATCTAACTTTTATATTTTTTTTGGCTTACTATATAAGAACCCATTTGCACTATACCTTACTCTTTTCTTATAGTACTAGGATTATTAAATGCCAAGTTTGACCTTAAAATATCTTCTCTTCAAGAGCTTTACTTGATGTTCTAACTAATTTGATAATACTTATTGTAAATATTATCTCAAAGAAATCAAGGAACTTTATGAACATCATGTACGTATCTTACAAAATATTCACACCTAGACTAACAATGGCTTAAATGGTTATATGATTAGTGTGTTCTCCCTTATTTATTTCAAGAACTAATGATTTGGTTCTCTATGAAAAGTAACATGAAATACAAATAAATATGGGAAAATTTAGTCCTAATTGGTTGGGAACTTATCTTATTTCCTCTATCTATGGAAATATAATTTATTGCATCACCATTTTAGATAGTTAACATTTTAAAGAACCCGTAAACACCATTTTACTCTTTATTACATTCACATATATACCTACTATCTTCTAGTTTCTCTTACTATGTATTCAACTATAATAGAATACCTACTTTTAGTAAATTGAATATTACAAAATTTGTGATACATAAGGGAGTTGTAAGATGTGTAGGAGGTGCAAGATGAGATTTTATTTAAATTTTCTAGGTCATTTGACTATGGGGCATTATAGTTTTGACATGATTGATGATTTTGACTGATTGTTTTTTAATATTGTCACTTGATAGTTTCTATTTTTTTTAATTTTATACATATTAGAGGCATGTGATGGGCCATGCTTGCAATGTTCTTTTGAGGTACTTATACAATGCTAGTTTATTGTCAAAATGATACATGATTTTATTAGTGGACCTACTTGTTATTGAGATCAATACAAGCTTGGGTCTCTTTAGTGGCACAAATATTTTTATATAAGGGTTTCTCCATGTAAATACATGGTATTCATATGGTTTACATTTTTTATGTCTACTTATTAAATTGTATATTAGTTTTACAAGCTTAATACATTATTAGATTATATTAATTTTGATAATATTCATATTGTGTCATTTACCTTAAGTTAACGAACATGAAGAAGACCTTACTTCATTCATACACACAACATAAACAATGTGAATTCCAACAAACTTTCATGATTGCAAGTAGTGTGCCATTACATTACATGATCTTGTTTATACAGAAATGATGCCTATACTAGATGATTGTTTGGCTATAATAGATGATTGTTTAGCTTCCATATGTATTACAATATTTTTAGGGAAATGAACTTGAATAGAATTTTCTATGCCAAATTCTAGGGACTCTTAGATGCCTTCCTCAACTAGGAATTTTAATGCAATCTAATTTATTAAAAAATATAACAATTATAGACCATAGCATATTGTTTGAACAAAAAAATTTCAATACACCAGTTGGCAATGTAAAGACATTACACAAAAGGAAAAATGGATTTCATTTTTGTTCTTAAATAATTTCTACTTAGACCTCCTTTGTTTGGATCTGTCATCAATTTTCTTGTAAAAAAGGAAAACATAAATTTTAATTTGAAAAAAAAATATTTTAAATTAAGTTTTAAATATATTTGATTCTTGCTAACTACAACAACAATATCATGATTCAATCATCACACTCATGAACGATTGTTTAAAATACTTCCATTTAATATATATATATATATATATATATATATATATATATTTTTAAGTTTTAAAAAATTAGAAGATTTCAACAAATTATTTAGTTTTAAATTTATTTAATTTAAGACTATGTCATGAATGACTTTCATTTAAAATATATTAAATTTTTGTAAAGTTTTAAAAATTTAGGAGATTTTAACAAATTATTTAGTTTAAGTTTATTTAATTTAAAGGGTTCATTGAGAACAATCATCTCATAAATTGCAAACCCCAAAATGGTTTATTTACCCGGACTAACTAAAGGAAAGATTTTTGTCAAATTGTTGAAAGGCTCAACCGCTTTTTGCTATCTCCAAATTGGCTTGATTTTGATTTCGATGTCTACTCTTCGATTCTTGGTTATCTAGGTTCTGATCACTTTCCAATTCTGTTAGTATTGTTGGAAGATAGAGCTCCATATAAGATCCCATTTAAGTTTGAACCCATGTGGGTAAGGGACCTAAGCTTTATCCCCATGATTCAGTATTGGTGGGAGAACTCACCCTTTCATGTTGGTTCTCATATGTTCCAATTGGTCAAGAAGATGAATTTTTTAAAGAGAAAAATTAAAGCTTGGAACATCTCCCACTTCAAGAATATCTTTGTAGAAAAATATAGACTCGAGTTAGAAATTGAAGCCCTAAATGAGCACGTTCTTAAAAATGGCATGAACTCAATTTCTTTCAATCTTCAAAAGTCTCTTCTCTCTGAATTGGATGACGTTCTTCTTCATGAAAATGCTATTGGAGGCAAAATGATGCAGAGGAAATGATACTAACAAATTCTGCATATACTAAAATGAGTTTCTAAGCTCATTCACCCTTCTCACTCCTTAACCTATTGGTCACTACTGATCACTCCTGATCAAGACAAAACACACTCACTGTCAAGTTCCTGTAGCATCGACACATTCTCTCTAGTCTCACAAATCAAGACAACGCTTGTCATCTTCGAAGTCTTCCTTCATTCGCATATAATAGCCTCGGTCTCCAAGTCGACTGTCATAAAGAACGAGACTGTCATAAAGAAACCCGACCCATAAACAACATTGGATTACCTTAAAATAGTTGATACTATACAACCAAAAACAAGACTTCCATGAAATTCAAAACAACATCGAATTCCATATATTAATACTTCCAAAACATTCGGCCAGAGAGCCCGGTTTCTTCTCCCTCTTGTTACTCTCTTTTTCTATTTTCCCGTGGTTGCACTCTATTCCCTCTCTTCCGTATTCGGTTACATGTTCTCTCTTTATAGAGATTCTAGGGTAGTTAAACAAACCGTTCATCTACCCAATATTCCCATTCCTACATTCGGTTACAACTGCCATATAATGTATCATTACAATTTACAATTGAAGAGTCGAGGTGCTCCCGCACCATACTCCCAGGCTTAAAAGATTTCCAAGTCCCATGGAAATGTTGAGGTGAGAATTCTGCAAACAAATTATTCGCCTCAGTGTCTTCACCACTGAATCAATGCTTTCGCTGCTTCCTCTGTTGCAGTGATAGGACTCCCATCAATGGAGTGTATGTTGGTTGTTGTCCTCCTCTCTGTATGCACCTACTTCACACCACCATCGTACTACCATCTTACCCACACACGATTCTGGAAGATGCTTCCCACCCTTCTCTTAGTGGTTGCTCTCATTGCACCTTCTACCTAGCTGCATCATGGTGGAGACAATACTAAGACCCCAACTTGAGATCTTCACATACGCAAGAACAACTGCATCCTTACTGCAGTTTGGATGGATCAACTTGCAACCAAGAACCCATGCTACTACCTGGTGTAGATTGCCTTCTACACACTCAGAACCTTCTTGGCTCTAATACCATTCTAATGTGGAGGAAATGATACTAATAAATTCTGCATTTACTAAAATGAGTTTCTAAGCTCATTCACCCTTCTCTCTCCTTAACCTATTGGTCACTACTGATCACTCCTGGTCAAGACAAAACACACTCACTGTCAAGTTCCTGCAGCATCGACACATTCTCTCTAGTCTCACAAATCAAGACAACGCCTGTCATCTTCGAAGTCTTCCTTCATTCGCATATAGTAGCCTCAGTCTCCAAGTCAACTGTCATAAAGAACGAGACTGTCATAAAGAAACCCGACCCATAAACAACACTGGATTACCTTAAAACAGTTGATACTATACAACCAAAAACAAGACTTCCATGACATTCAAAACAACATCGAATTCCATATATTAATACTTCCAAAACATTCATACACTAAATGGCTCTCTGGCCGCCCGATTTCTTCTCCCTCTTGTTACTCTCTTTTTCTATTTTCCCGTGGTTGCACTCTATTCCCTCTCTTCCATATTCAGTTACATGTTCTCTCTTTATAGAGATTCTAGGGTAGTTAAACAAACCGTTCATCTACCCAATATGCCCATTCCTACATTCGGTTACAACTGCCATATAATATATCATTACAATTTACAATTGAAGAGTCGAGGTGCTCCCGCACCACAAAATTATAGAGATACTTGGCTTTTAGAGGGTGATAGAAACACCAAATTATTTCATGCCTTAGCAAAGACTAAGAGGCAAAGGAAAAAATTATCTTCTATTAAAAAAGATGTTGGTCTTCTGCTAGAAGAGGACAAATAAATAGCTAGGGAAGCTACCTCTTTCTTCAAAAAACTCCTTTCGACATAACCAATTAATATGAGCAACTCATTCTTTGATTCCATTCTTGCTCTACTTTTTCAAAAGGATAATGAATTTCTTATGGCCCCCTTCTCCCTTGAGGAATTGATGCATGTTGTCTTTGATATGTCACCTGAAAAGGCTCCAGGTCTAGATGGTTTTACCGCTTTATTCTTCCAAAAATGCTGGAATTTTATTGGGTAGGATGTCTTGGGTGACCTAGAAGAATCAAGGCATAATAGGTCTATTCTTAAAGAACTTATTACCACCTTCATTTCCATCATTCCAAAGGTGGAAACTCCCTCAACCTTTGTAGATTTTAGACCAATTTCTTTGTGTAATACTCTTTAAAAAATCTTCACAAAGGCAATTTCTATCTGCCTTGCAAAATGTTTTCCTCAAATAATCTTGAAAGAGCAAGGGGTTTTTTTTTCCTTGGTAGGGAGAGAAATGATGGAGCAATTATTGCTCATGAAATCTTGCACTCCATTATGCAGCACACGATTCCATCTATGATTCCAAAATTGGATATGTTGAAAGCATATGATAGGGTAAATTAGGACTTTCTTCTTGCAATTCTTCATAAATTTGGCTTTTTTGACAAATGGATTAAATGGATTTACTCTTGCATTTCATTAGCAAGATTTTTAGTTCTGATTAATGGTCCCCCTTCTGGTTTTTTCTCCTCTTCAAGGGGGGTAAGACAAGGGGACCCCCTTTCTCCCTTTTTGTTCATTCTCATGGCAGAAGGGTTAAGTAGAGCAATTAAGCTTGCTAGCTAGAAAAAACTCTAGAGAGGTATCCATTTGCCCAATTTGCAGGATAACCAAACTCATGGATTGTTTGTTGATGATACCCTATTGTATGGTCATGCTTTAATTCCTAAAGCTAAAATTATCAAAAACATCATAATGGAATACTCGGTGGCTTCAGGGCAGTTGATTAATCATGCAAAATCTAAATTATTCCTATTAAATATGCCTAGTTTTATTGAATCCAAACTATAAAAGTTTTGGGGATTCCCCTTAGGCACATTACCTTGTTCTTATCTTGGCATCCCTTTCTTTTTCGGGAAAGACTTACCATCTTTATGGGATAAAGCAATCTCTTCAATTGCAGGGAGAATTCTTTCATGGAAACATAAGTGGCTCTCTTTTTATGGTAAAATTCAGATGATAAAATCAGTCCTTAATGCTATCCCAATTTATTTGATGTTCGTGCTTAAATCTCCTATAGCCACATTAAACCATTTAAAATCAATGCTATGTTCATTTTTGTGGAATGACAATGTTGGGGGAAAAGCAAGAATTCCTCTTGTTGCTTGGGACAATGTTTGTCTTTCTAAAGAGCTTGGTGGGGCTAGAATAAGAGATGTCAAACTTCAAAAACTTTCTATGGGAGACAAACTAACCTGGAAATTATATCAAACCCCTAATTCTAGATGGGGGAAATAATGTTCTCCAAATATTTAAACACTCACCCAAGGGAGTGCATTTTTACTGCCTCTTCATTACCTAAGGGCTCCGTTGTTTGGAATTTCATCTCCTCCTATCACTCAGTTATTCTTCCTCACCTTTCTTGGTTGATTCATAATGGGTAGAAGGCTAAGTTCTGGGAGGACATTTGGAATGGCTACCCTGTAATGTCCCAAATCAGATATTGGGGTCCTTTGAGTGCAATGCTTAAGAATCAATGGGGCTCAAAAGTGGTAGATTATTTTATCATGGATCTCACACTCTTGATTCCAAAAATCAAGTGGAAATATGTTTAGTCTTTTTCCATCCCTCTTTCTCTCAAACTAGCTTTTAACAAGGAATTGGAAAAAAGAACTATTGTCTACATGGACAAGGAGGATGTTCTAATTTGGACTAAATCAAAATCAAGAAATTATATAGTTAAGGATGGGTATAATTCTCTCTTGTATTCTTATTCTAAGTCAGAGCTCCCCACTTCCCTTTTTTGGAATGATGCTTGCATCCCAAAGGCTGGGGCTTTTGCTTGGGTTTCCCTCCAAGATAGAGTCCTCACGGGGGATAGGTTGGATAGATTGGGTATCATGGCAGCCTTCCCTTGTTTTTTTTGTGGTTACTTCTTAGAATCAGCGGATCATCTTTTCTTGCACTACCCCTTTGCATCTCATTACTGGTATTGGTTGTTTCAGAAATTGGATTGGTATTCGATGTTTGGTCCTTCATTGTCTATTCAGTTTAAAACGTGGCCTCAGTGCTTTCAGACCTCATTTTTCTCTTGTTTGTGGGTTGTCTCCCCTTCCTTGCTCCTTAGGAACATTTGGATTGAGAGAAATAATAGGAATTTTAGAGGTAAATCCTCTACTTTGGAAGATGTACTTTTTAAATTAGATTTTTTTTTTTAAGCAACAAAAACTCATATTCTCAAATAGATTGATAATTTGATTTTTTTTTCAAATTGGGACAACTTATCATAAATTCTTGGTTTTTAATCAAGTCTTTGCCATTTCATGGCTCGATTACAAAGAAGGTCGACAAATGTAAATCAAGAATGGAAGCTAAGTGGACCCCCTCCTCATAATTGCCTCAAATTAAATTATGATGGGGCATCTATAGGCAATCTTGAGAAATCTGGGATTGGTATTGTTGTTGCAAACTTAGACTCAAAATTTTTTAAAGCAGTTTGCAAAATTTTACTTGATGGGACTAATAATAAGGCTGAATTAGAGGCTCTTGGATCTGGCACATTCTTTAGGAATTAAAGATATTGTTGGGTATGTGTAGGATCATGATGGGCCAAAAAGTGGCAATATCTAAGTAATATGATGGTCCATGTGGCTGACGACTTTTTTTAACCCAAAATTGATGAAACGAAAAGGGTTTTTAAAGGAGATTCTCAGCTTTCCACCAATATAGATTATTCTTTACTTTGAATTTAATAAATAGTTATTATTCATTTTCTATTTGAATTACGACTAAAGTCCTGGTTGATAGGTTGATTGAAAAAAATCTATAGCTTTCAAATGGTATCACATTTTTTGAATCCGAAACATGTATCACATTCTATGCTTCACATACTATAGGATTAAAAGAAAAAAATAAATTTCATGGAGTTTTGACCAAGTTAAGGTGGTTAGACATATGAGTTTTTAGATTTTTTAAAATTTGTAATAAAAAAATCATAATTAATTATTCACTTGGAAAAAAATTACAAAAAAATATGCATCACATCAGCACATGAGTCCCCTACTTATATATAAAATATTATAAAAAAATATTATCATTTTATTGTGGTTAGGGTGATTAGACAGACACCTACTTCTTATTTTTTCCCTGAATTTTAAGTACTACTACATTAAAATTTCAAAATTTCACCAAATAGATTTAAAAAAAAAAAAAACCTAGTAGTTTATAAACTACTATCAATTTGCTACAGATTCTATTCTTACATATTTTTTAAATAATATAGATAACTTATTCAAATTTTTACGTCAAGTTGCCTAACTCTGATTTTCTGAATTTTATTGCCACTTAAGGGCTTTTTTTTCCATGATGATCTTGTACATACCTTGTTGTGGAAGGAGACTCCATGGTTATTTTCAATTCAATCACTAATTAAAAATCACATGTTTGGTAGTTGCAATACCTCTTGGAAAAAGTTCTCCAATTATCTTTATTTAATAGTTATACGATATCTCATTGTTTTAGGGAGGCAAACCATGTTGTTGATTTCCTTGCTAACAAAGCAATAGATGAACAATGGATGTATGAAGAGCTTTCAGAGAACAAAATTACCCCCTTAATCAAGTTGCCATCCACATAAATTTTTCTGGGGGTTTGTTAACATGAATTTTCCAAATCTCGGCGAACAATGTGATTGGGCCTTTTTTCAATGTTTTTGAATTCCCAAGGATGGAATGATTATCACATGCTTTGTTCCCAAGTATCACTCCAAAATTCTTCTAGAATATATTTGCATTTGGACTTGATTTGACAGCTCCTTCATCTTTTCGATTACATCATTTTCTTTGCATATCCATGCATTGGGGAGTTTTGTATGCTATTTTTTGGCTCACTTTCTAATAAGTCTTGCAATCATCTCTTTATATATTTGGGGATTCTGCTTCAGTTGCTTTGCATAATCATGCATTGGGGATTTCGGTTCTCTATCTTTTTTGGCTCACATTCTAATATATTTTTCAATCATGTTCTTTTATGCTCAGGTTTTCACATGTTTCTTTGAAAAACATCTTTCCTGCGAAGAAGACTACTTGGATTTTGTAATCTTGTTCTTATATGCTCGGGGCTTTTACATGTTTCTTTGATAAATATTTCTCTTGCGAAGCCAACTACATAAATTCTCTCATGTGAGCCGACCGTATTGAGTTTTGATTACTGTTTGGTATTTATGTCTGAAATGGACTTCATTTTCTGGTGGTATATTGTGAAATCTACAATGTTTACAGTTTCATGCAATGTCTTCTCAATTTGGTGTCAATTGGTACAAAATTTATCTCCTATCAAAGGGGAAAGAATTCAATGATCCCCATCTGTATGATCATGGAAAATTGGGTAAAGTATTTTGTCTGGATGATGCAGATACTTTTTTGGCTTGTAAAAAGGTGGTGGGTTCCCATTGGTTGTGGGAAAATTCTAATGTCACCTATCATGAAGTGCTTTCTCACTTATTTACTATTTGAATTGACATTCTTTTGGATTTTGAAATGGTCATGGTCCTTGCTTCGAAATTTGCTCAGCCAAATTTACTTTTCAACTTGGAGCTTTGTAAGCTCTGGCTAATTATCAGTTTGATTGAGGTATTTTTCCTATTGGTGGCTTTATTTCTCATAATGAGCTTATTACTAATGGTTTTTGTGGAGACTTGTTGCTTACTTTCAAGTTTGGCATCACTTGTAATGATTTTGAAAGGACTATGTTGGATTGCAATGACCTGTATGAAAATGTTTCTCTAGAAATTCTTACGACTAGGGTTGATATTTTCCTTGCATTGCACTTCTTGTTTGATATTGTAGCAAGATCAATGTCTTTAGAGTAGGCTTCAACCTTCATCTCAAAAAAATCAGAGGCTTTCTTTGTGTATAATTTTTTGCCTCTTTCTCATTATGAGGCTTGTTCATCTTCCAGTTCCCAGGTGGAAGAATCGTAATAAGTTTTTCTTTGTCCATTTTATTTCTCTGGGCTCTACATACTTGTCTAGTCTGAGCTGGACTGGCGGTTGGTGGGTGGTTATAATATTTCTTCTTTGGGTTTTGTTTCTGGTTGGGATTTTTAGTATGCATATGTACATATACTCTATTAATTATGGGCTCTCCCGCTTTCAAGATTGAGTTTTATATTGAACTATAAACTCAAACAAACCACAAAGATTTACAACAAGCACAATATCATATAAATTGCATAATTCCAATTTGCTGGTTAGACAATCAGGAGTGTACATGTATAGGATATTATCCAAGCAGGAGGTGTGGAAGTACATCGACACCTCTCTTGGCTCCCAAATACCAAAGCATAAGGTGTGATGAATACTATTGACACCTCTCTATACTACAACCCAGCTGGACAACAAGCATCAAGGATTCCAGTGAGGTGGATAACTCAGTATAACTCCCTAAGTAGGCTTAAATCAACCTATGATTATGCAGAACATAATGTATACACTAACACCCCCCTTAAGAATAGCTTATGTGGACATGGATAAAATGGGTCTCGGCTACTAGCCTAGTGAGGTAACCATGTACAATGCAAAATAAAATGAGTCTTGACCATGAAGCCTGATAAGGTACTCATGTACAATGTAATCTCTCTAAAAAAATAGAGTAAGATAGAAAACTCAGTGGGAAAAAACTATCCTCCAAAAAAGAGAGAAGATGTGAAGAAGACTAGAAGGACCCCCTCAAGGATGATGATGCTGATATAGACTGCAGGCCAAGAAGAGCTCATAGATGAATGAACTTTTTCTCAGTGAAGGGTTTGGTGAAGATGTCAACAACCTGCTCTGAAGACTGGCAAACAACTGAGTTGATGATCTGACCATGAATCAACTCTCGAATGTAATGCATATGAATCTCTCTGTGTTTGGCTCACTGATGTTGAAATGGATTCTTGCATATCTGAATAGTCCTCTAGTTGTCACAATAGATGACTATAGGCTGCTTGAAAGGAGTACCAAACTCAGAAAGAATGCCTTGAAGCCATATAGCCTCAGTAGCTAAGTTAACAACCCCCCTAAACTCTACCTCTGTGGATGATATAGCAATATCATTCTGTTTCTTGCTAGACCAACTGATAGGACCTGAACCAAGTGAAAATCTATAACCTAAAGTGGAATTACGATGCTCAATGTCACCAGTCCAATTTGAATATGTATAACCAACCAAGTCAAGTGATGAACCAACTCTATAGTGAACTTCAAAACCAAGAGTACTATGAAGATAGTGAAGAATTCTCTTAGCTGCTTTCCAATGTAGCTCATGAGGTTTCTACATGAATCTCGAAACCATGCCTACCACATAGGCAATGTTTGACCTGGTATGAGTCAAGTATATAAGACTACCAACAAGTTGTTGATACAATGTAGCATCAAGGAATGGTGTAGTACAGGAAGTCTCAAGCTTGACTCCAGAAAGAAAGGGAGTTGGAGATGGTTTGCAAGTAGTCATATGAAATCGAGCAAGTAGATCAAGAGTATACTTGTGTTGTGCAAAAGTAATCCCTAAAGCTGATTGTGAAATCTCAATACCAAGGAAGTAGTGCAATAAACCCAAGTTTTTCATGTCAAATCTATCCTGAAGTGATGCCTTCACTACTACAATGGCAGATGAAGTACTCCCTCTCCCTTATACCAATGCTGGAATATCATCACCTAAGGTGATTGTGGACATACTTGATTGTTCTAAGGATGAAAAAACAACCTGAGAAGAACGCATATGGTGTGAAGCACTAGAGTCTATGATCCATGATGGAGATAAAGATGCTTTAGCAAGTAAGGCTTTTCCCTTTAATTTCTCTTGGTCCTTAGTATTATCTTGATTTGATGAAGATACCTTGATAGAATTAGGAAGCCCAATATTATTCTTTTTGAGAATTTGTTGTAGAACTTCATTTTTTTTCTTCATGCATTGATGTTCATCATGTCCAAGATTTTTACTAAAGGCAGATTTAACTCTCTTTTTAGCTTGAGAGATATTTTTGGAGTTGTCAATTTTTCTTTCTTAACTTCCTTGTCCTTTTTAGTGTTCTTCTTCTCTCCTTTAGAAGTTTGATGTGTTTCACTCCCTGCAATTAGGGCTTGAGGTTTAATAGACTTCAAAGTACCCATTTGAATTAACTTTTCTTGCTCCCTTGTGAGGTCAACAATAAAATTATCAAGTGTGGGCATTGACCATGAGGTTCCAAGAGCCCTTTTAGTAGAGTAGAAAGTTGATACAAACACAAAAAATTCTAGACCTAGCTTGGAAAGTACATAAAGGATTAATTGATCCTCTTTCTTGTCAATTGCACATTCTTTTAAGCGCAACTTCAAGGATTTAAACATAGTGAAAAAATCTTGTAAAGTTGAGAAACTTCTCGAACTAAGACCTAAGAGTTGATTTTCCAACTCGTGGCTTCTAAGTTCATCTATTTTCCCAAATAGTTTGTCAAGACCTTCTCAAACTTGGTTGGGTGTTTTCAATTTTTGAACATGGAACAACAAATCGGGTGATAAATTTAGACATAGAAAGTCAAATGCTTGATCACACTTATTGAAAAACTTTTCTTTGTCTTTAGCTGCTATAGGTTCTTTCTATCTTCCTATAGTTACCCTATATAAGCCTTTGTTCTTAAGTACACAAATTACTTTCATCTTTCAATCATGATAATTGAAAGGTGTTAAGGGTACTATAGTAACATTAGATTCCATATTGCTTTGACTTAGATAGTTGCTACAAGTGGAAAAGAAGAAATTAGAAATGCATGTAGAAGTGAAAAAACACAACAACACAAACACTCCTCGAGGAAGTGTGAAAATGAACCACACATAATACCCCCCTTGATTATTTGTTTTCCCCCCAATTTGGCACTTTATAGAAGGAGTGTTTGTAAATCACCAAAAAAAGACACAAACAGACACTTTATAAGATGAGTATGATTTTGTGCTCTATGGATTCATGGTAAAAAAATGCACATTTGCAAGAAAAAGAAAAAAACCAAATCTGAATTAAGAAGCAAAATTTGTTGCACTATGTAGGTTTTCAACTATTACATAATATTGATCCTCCTTGCAAAGAAAGAATTTTCAGATATGTTTGAAAATTATTCTAGTGCAAAATTTTAGAAATAGAAGAGGGAAGAGTGACGCCCAGAGTGATACCATGTCCACACAGAGCTTGTAAAAACCCGAGTTTACAAACTCCGAACAAGATTGCGGGTGCAAAGAAGAGACTCAAACTGCAACTGGGAGATTAAGTGCACTGATGCTAGATATAGGGTTTTGGAGGCCATAGTCTACACAGCGCTTGAAGCAGAGTTCAGCAGCGAGGGTTACATCCAACAGGAGCTACGAAAAAGAAAGCAAACCACAGACATGGCTTTGCTTGGTTTCATCGAGCAAAAGAAAATGTGTGGGCCATAGACAATATGCCCTCACAAGCTTTTTATTTGCTCAAACAAACAGATTGGCAAGTTCAGAAAAAGCGCCACCATCAACTCCAGATCTCTAGAAGGTGGTGAGGACATAGGTCGTGTCAAAAAGTATACTTGCTAAGCAGACCCAGTAGAAGGGCTGACTGTTTAGGTGGCCGGTTCAGCAGGACCCACTTATTCTCATCTTTTCCGTTCTCTGTCCTTCCCACGTTTTGGTTTCCCGTTCTTCCGTTTTCACGTTTTGCTGTTCTCGTTGGCCGTTTCCGTAACCTTTCCCGTTACTCCGTTTCGTGCGTCAAAATCCCACCCATGTCAAAATCTCACGTAACATTGAAGTTTTTTTATCCCGCGCAATATTCAGTTGTCTGCTGTGAATTGAGGACCGGCAGTAGAGGACAGGAGAAGGCGTCATCTAAGCTGAGTAAAACCGCACAGATAATTGTTTAAAGGCGAGATTAAATTTTTGCAATGTCTGTCATACGAAACAAGTGAATCATATGTTTTCGTTTCTCTATCTGCTGTCGGAAGAGAGTTTATTTGATTAATCCCACATGTGTTGGGCTAGAAAACCCAAGTAAGAAGGAAATTATAAAATGTATAAAAGGCTCGGGTTATATTATAAACGTCATGCAATGGATGAGATTAAAACATAATTAAAAAATAAACCCTTTTATGAGTAAAAATCTATGGTCCCTCTTTCGAGAGCTTTACTTTTAGTTTTTTGAATTTTAAGATTTTAATACTTAAAAAATAATTAGTATTGTTATAAATAAATGAATAAAACTTTTCAACTTTTCATTTTTGTTAATAATAAATTATTCATAATTATATTGTTTTTAAATTATTATGATTAGTATTATTATAAATAAATGAATAAAACTTTTCAACTTTTAATTTTTGTTAATAATAAATTATTCATGATTATATTTAATAATAAATTATTCATGATTATATTTAATAATAAATTATTCATGATTATATTTAATAATAAATTATTTATAATTATATTTAGTGAAAAGTATTTTAAAGATAATAATATAATAAAGTAATCAACAATCAATAATAATTTTGAAAAATAACTACAAATAATAAATTATTAATTAAAAATTAGTTTTAAATAATTTTTTTATTATAATTATTTAAAAATTAAAATTGATGAATAAATTATAAACAATTCAACATTTTAGATTTTGAGAACATTATTTATGATTTTATTAGAAATTTGATTATTTTGGATTTTGAAAAATTTCACACATAAATGACAATTTGATGATGAAATTAATGTATCACAGTTGAGTTTCAAATTGGGTACTTGCAGAATAGACACTAAAACAAATTCAAAGATTGTTATGAGGGTAGTAATGCAACATTTCAAAGTGTGTCTATGAGATCACAACTCTTTGAGGCATTGCGCCAAATAGTTCACATGCTTTGTCTATCTCCCATGTTTTACATAGATTTCAAAAGATGACAACATTTGAGAAGAATCATCTTTATATTATGCTTTGATGGATGTCCATACCTTGTTCCAAATCTCCCATATTAGGATAGCCAACAAGGATTTTGGTAAAGGATATCGAATTTGTTTTTGCATCTACCAATTGCATTTGCTCGCAAGTTTCTAAAACCATTTCAACAAATCCATCATGTGTATATCCTACAATCATTATAGTCCATGATTTCACATTTATTTCACTTTGAATATACCAATTGTATTTGCTTGAATTTTCCTACAATTTTTTTAATGCAAATCCATTTTGTGTATATCTTACAATCCTTGTAGTTCACGTGAGAATCCTTTGCTAGAGAAACTATTAAGATATATTTCTTATTTATGTTTTTATTTTGCATACATGTCTACAAAACTTTGATATTATTAATAATATAATTTTGCCAAGACATTAAAATAATTTTCTAATTATAAAAATATATGCATTCCAATGTAAAAAAATGTAAAGAATAGAAGCAATACTTGCAACACGTAAACTGATGTGTAGTAGCCAATTCAAAGAATCATGTTACCCTCTATCTTATATTTCTTAGTATATATAAAGCTAAGAAAATGCTATAAATAAGATAATAAGTTGATTATTAGCATGTACCAATTTCCATGGAGCTATAAATCTCTTCCATTTCAAAACACACAAAACAATACTAGGTAGATAATCATCCATCTTTTCATTTGTATAGCACGAATAATTTCTCCTCGTATGAACTAGGTAGAGTATATAAAGAAAACCAATGCACCCACAACAACCCTTATTTTGAAGTAGTTTGGTTTATGCTCCTTTCTCTCACTAATCTTGTTGGATTATTTTGAAGAGACCAAGGGTCATAACTAAACTATAGTTCATTCAACCCATTGACTAGTCTGGTTGATGAGGCTTGACAAAAGCGGTGAAGCAATTTTTGTGTTTGACATCATGCATGTGGAATGAAGTGTTGTGGAAATAGCCTACTCATAGTTGAATCAAACACTATTTTTTCTAGACACTTTAGAAGGCCTGATATTAGAAAGACAGGTGTTATTTTTAGAATTTTTACATGGCCTTCCTAGGGGCACCCATTTGTTACAATTTTCCTATACTACTAAAATTCCCCACTTATGAAGCATGTAGTGAAGATCATATTTCATAAATGAAGAACGTTGAAAGTATCCATTTGTAAAATAGACCCAAAATCATGAATTACTAAAAACCTTCATGGCCTAAGTAAGGACTCAACCATATCCTTATATCCTTACCTACCACCTAGATACTTTGAGTCATCTAATCTTATTGACTTGGCATATATTTGTATTTTTAGCTATCTTATATTTAAGTGGCAAAAAGATATATTTGTGCAAACTAAGGAGAGGGTTAGTAGTCATAGCACACTATATGATACAACCTACATAGAATAAAGATGAAAATACAAGAAAAATAAATGTAGTTCACAATTAGTTATTTCCACCATAAATTGATTTTCATATAGTTTGATTTGTTTAATGTTAGATATGCTCACAACAATAAAAGTAGGTGATACTAAACAAATTATATTAGTTAATTTATAATTGATCAATTGAACATGATTTACATTTAAATTGAGTAATCATTATGGCTTAGGCACACATTTTTTTGAATAATATGCATGTTTCACTAAATTAATGTGTTGTCAAATTTTCCATAGATTCTACATAACAATTTTATTGAGATAAATTTCCATAATAATTTGAGTCCTTGCATTGAGTTATCTATTACAACTATAATTTGTAATTATATAGGCATCTTTGATACTAAAAATGTTCCTTATCCATTTCAATTGGATTTTAGTTAAAGAGTTTGATCTAGAAAATTTAATACCATAAATGATTCCTTCAATAAAATGCAATTAGCAAGTACAAAGCTAAATTCCATAACCTTTATTAGCATCCTTGTTGGTTGTGTCAATATGGGAACTTTGGAATGATGTATGGACATCCTGCAAAGTATAATGCATATATGGATTTTTTCAAATGTTGTGGTTACAACTACCTTAGTAGTATTACCTAATTTTATTGTTGCATGGGCATATCTAATATGAAACAAATCTACAACTCTATGAAAATCAATATATGGTGGAAGTAACTAATCATGAACTACATTTTTTTCTCGTATCTTTTCATCTTTGTTCTCTAAATGTTATACCATATAATATGTTATTTCTACTAACCCTCTCTTTAGATTGCACAAATAAATATGTTCACCACTTAAATATAAGATAGCTACAAATAAAAATATATGCCAAGTCAATAAGTGGATGGCTCAAAGTATCTAGGTGGTAGGTAAGGATATACAAATATGGTTGAGTCCTTACTTAGGCCATGAAGGTTTTTAGTAATTCATTATTTTGGGTCTATTGTACATGTGGATACTTTCAACAAGACATACTCTTCATCTATGAAATGTGATCTTTATTTCATGCTTCATAAGTTGGGAGTTTTAGTAGTACATGTATTTATAACAAATGGGTCGCCCTAGGTAGACCATGTAAAAATTCTAAAAATATTACATGTCTTTCTAATATCAAGCCTTCTAAAATTCTAAAAAAGCCTTTGAATTTTATCTCTTTGTATACTAACAAATGCAAGATAAAGGGTAACATGATTCTTTGAATTGGCTATTACATAACAATTTATGTGCTACAAGAATTGTTTCCATTCTTTGCATTTTTTTATATTGGGATGCATATATTTTTATAATCAACACTCTTTTAATGTCTTGCCAAAATTAATATTTTTACTAATATCAAAATTTTATAAGCATGTATGCAAAATAAAAACGTAAATAATATATATATTGTACAATAGTTTCTCTAACAAAGGATTCAAAGTCATGTGGACTACAAGGACTATAAGGTATACACAAGATGGATATACATTGAAAATTTCATAGGAAAATTCAAGAAAATATAATTGGTAGATGCAAAGTCAAATAAATGTGAAATAATTGACTATAATGATTGTAGGATATATACATAATGGATTTTTGGAAAAGGTTTTAGAAACTTTCAAGCAAATGCAATTGGCAAATGCAAAGACAAATTCTACAACCTTCACCAAAATCATTATTGGTTTTCTTAACATTGGAGATTTGGAACAAGGTATGAACATCCATCAAAGCATAATATGAAGATGAATTTTCTCAAGTGTTGTGGTTGTAGATGCCCTTTTGAAATCTATGCAAAAATTGGGGGGATAGACAAAGTTTGTGAACTATTTGATGCAATGCCTCAAAACTATTGTAATCTCATGAAATACACTCTAATTAGAAAAGTTGCATCCCTACCCCTCATAACAATATCTTAATTTTTTTTAGTGTCTATTGTGTCTACCCAATTTGAAACTCAATTGTGATACAATAATTTTATCGTCAAATTCTCGTTTGTGTGTCAAGTTTCTCAAAATCCAAAATGATCAATTAGATTAATAAAATCATAGATCATGTGTCAAAATCTAGACTATTGAATAATGAAGTGTTTGTAATTTATTCATCAATTTTAATTGATTATTATTAGTCGATAGGCTACATATAGTGTGAGATTTGAGCCTAAAACAAGTCTCACACTTGCAAACCACTGTTGAGTCATCGAAAAACAAGTTTTAGCTACTGTTTAATGGTAACCATTTAATGGTAAAAGCCTCCAAAATCTCACTTATCACATAAAATCCAAATAAGTATTGATTTTTTAGTTGGATGGGAACATTCTATTTCTATTTGCAATATATTTTGTAAATTTGATGGAAAATTTCTTTTTCATTTGAATTGCTTTATGTTTTAAATCTATATGCAAATATTTTAAAATTAGATAATACTTAATTTCTGTAAGGAAAAAATCTAGATTTGTCCTAAGTTTATATCATTCCATTATTTAGCATTTATTAATAGCTATTTAATCCAACCACGTACAACTAGAATTTGTAGCACATGGCATCCATGAGCACCCATACACAAACACAAACTTTCTAACATTAACACACATATAGTTTGCTATCGGCATAATCATTGAACCTCATTTAGGTGCAAGTGCTAGTTAATAATTTTTAGCTGATAGGCTACATATAGTGTGAGATTTGAGCCTGAAACAAGTCTCACACTTGCAAACCATTGTTGAGTCATCAAAAAACAAGTTTTAGCAATCATTTAATGGTAAACCAGTTGTTGATTAATGGTAAAAGCCTCCACAATATCAGGTAAAAGCCTCCAAAATCTCACTTATCACATAAAAGCCATATAAATATTGATTTGACAAATGGATGGGAACATTCTATTTCCATTCACAGTGTTTTTTGTCAATTTGATGGCAACTTTCTTTTTTCATTTACATTGCTTTATGTTTTAAATTTGTATGCAAATATTTCATAATCAAATAATACTTAATTTCTTTAAAGAAAAAATCTAAAATTGTCTAAGTTTATTTCATTCTATTATTTAAGATTTATTATTAATTGTTTAATCCAACCATATGCAACTAGAATTTGCATGCATAAACACGTACTCTTTAACATATTAACATAGATATAGTTTTCTATCAACACAATGCTTGAACCTCCTTTAAATACAACTACTAGTAATTAGAATTGTTATTTAAAATTATTTTTTAATTAATATTTCGTTATTAATTTTTTATTATTATTATTTGTAATTAATTTTTAATTTTTAATTATTATTGATTGTTACTTTATTATTATTATATAAAAATCTTAAAAATCTTACTAATTTTGAATAATTCATTATTAATAAATTTATTTTCAAAAATTAAAATTAAAAAATAATAATTAATAATAATTTAAAATTATAATACTAATTAATATTAATCTATTATTAATAATTTACGTCAAAGGCGTATCCAATCTGAAGAAGAGTGAACTAAGATTGGCTATCAACGATTCATATTGTCCTGGAGACGCTTAAAATGGTTTCCTCTGTTCGATGCTTTTATTGTTTTATCTCGCAGAAACGGTTGTATTAAACACGGCTGGGTGATCCCACAAAGCTGGTTTACAATTTTTGAGAGGAACTGATTTTTGTTGAAATCACATATTTTTAGAAAATATAATGATTTAAGCCTTTAAAATTTTCATTTTAAGGATTCCAATTGAAGAGGGTTTGATCAAACCACCTTAGATCAAACCCCTTGGATAGAACCTCGCTAGTTTTAAACCATACCTATAAATAAGTCTCCTTTACACCTATCAAAATGCTGATAAAAAATCACTTTTGATTTACCTTTTGGGGGATCAAATGAATTCATTTAAAATTTATTTCAAATGATTATGGTAGTCCTCAAAATGAACTATCCCACAAATATAATTTTAATATGTTTTGGTTTTATTATGTATGTGTATTTTTAGTTTTATTAAACATAGGTTTTTCACCGAAAATCAAGCTCTATGTTTTGCATATGTGGAAAAATAAAAAATTATCAAAATAATTTAAAAAAAATATGTTCATGTTGGGTATTGATGTCCTTGATCCATTATTAAAAAAAAAATTGAATTTCGATACATACAAAAAAAGTTATGCCTATGTCTGAATTGCAATTGGTTTGACTTTGAAACTTTAATAAGGAAAAAATGTTCAATAAAAAACTATGAGACTAAATGAAAGTGCTAGATATCGTAGTTACAAATCTAAATTTGAAAAAATTAGAATTTTATCCTTCATACAAAAAAATTTATGTTGTATACGGTGAGCGTCACTTTTTAAAAATGTTGTTTTCTAAAAAAACTAGTTTTCGTGGGAGATGGAAAAAGAAGTGCAATCTTATTCCAAAATTTTTAAAAAAAATATTTTTAGAATCTACAGAAAAAATGTGATGAGACTCTAGTTTGAATCATCTTCAAATTCCTCATGGTTTAGCCGCTATAGGTGCCTGAATGTGAAGATTTAGTTAAAAATAATAATTTTAGTGTCCAATTTGGACAAAAATTATAAACCACTATTGTGGGATCACCCGACTTTATGGAAGCTTTGGAACTACACAACAACTAGTCAGACCTGTCACTTCGTGCTGACACTTGATATTTTTTGTACACTCATTGACCAAAGCCCAAGTGATTTTTGTTAGAAATAAGGGAGCAGCAAAACAGAGACAAATTTATATTAAACAAAATAAAACATTACATCTATTGATTGAGTTGCAACTCTATAACCTTCAGCATGATTACATTCTTCATATCAAACTCAAAACTACATATAGACTCATCTTCTTATCTCTAACAGCTCTACAGAGTTGGACTCCCAGAAGAGTGAATAACCACATTGCATCTGCCTTTATTTATAGAGGTCTTTGTGGAAAGATCTAGAATAAGGAATAGTTTCAACACATGTAATTGACATGATCGGTGAGAACCATTCAGAATAGTCGGTGGAGGAGAAGCTTCTGTTTTTAATGTGTTTGATTGTAGAAATTAATGTCTGCCAACACTCCCCACTAATTTCTACCACTAACTACATCAAATTTTACAATGCCTGAAATCTCTCATATCTGCTTCCTCCTGACGTCTGTCACAAATGGTGACAGGATCTCCTCTTTAACTTGGCTCTTGACGTCTGTCACAAATGGTGACAAGATCACCTCCAAAATCTTGCTTAACTGCATCTAACGTCTGTCACAAATGGTGACAAGATCACCAATTATCTTAATCTGAGATAGTCTCCACAAACAATGATGTCACTACAATCCTTTGCTGCCACAAACAGTTACAAGAAATCCCCTTTGGCGTGCTTTGCAATCGTCCCTGGCTGCATGTCTTTCTAGGCAGACCTTGACAGCGATTTTACTCCCTTCTAACAGCAATGACTTCCTTTTCTTTTTATGACAATAACGATCTTCACCTCACTTTGATTTGGCTCTGATTGCTCTTCCAAGCTGAGTAATTTGAACAACAAACGATTCTCCTTGTTTTAAACAGCAACTGAATAAAATAAGAACAACTTCTAATGTGGACTGTGGCAGCGGCTATGATGCCTCTATCTCCTTTTCAACACCTTCATGATCTGAGACTTTCGTGCAGCTACAGCTTGGATTTATTGGGAGCAGCTCTTTCTCCAGGCGACTCAAAGATCTTCTCAAACTCTTTTAACGGCAAACTCTCCCACAGTCTTCTACTCTCCAGGGTCTTTGGTTGATGATTCTCTGGTACTTGCACACATAAATCTAAACACAAGGAGGTTGCACATTAGGCATTAAACACTCAATCTACATCAAAAGATACAGATTTCGTCTTCCTCAATAACCCGCAAACAATTTACAACTTCAAACCATCAAAACATTGAATCAACACTCAAGCTTGCTCATTTTAAGAAAGCAATACCAACCCAATACAACTCGGGCTCTACCATACCCAATCCATGGCAATGGTAGTTTAACACAACAAGGAAATGCAATGCAAACAGCTACCATGTCAAAATTCTCATGACAAAATCCTATACCCACATATGTTATGCACTAGACCTAAGTGCAAGATTACACATAGCATCCCTTTCACATAGACCCAAACAACCCATCTTAAAATACACTGGCTCACAAATACTGCAAAACACACAACTATTTCAAGCCAGGCAACGACTAACAAAGCAACAATCTCCCTAATGATTATCTTTGCTTCTGCAAACAAAGACTGGCAACCACAATCGGTTTATAACACCCAAGATCTTCATCTTGCTCTAATACCACTTGTTAGAAATAGGGGAGTAGCAAAACAGAGACAAATTTATATTAAACAAAATAAAACATTACATCTATTGATTGAGTTGCAGCTCTATAACCTTCAACATTATTACATTCTTCATATCAAACTCAAAACTACATATAGACTCATTTTCTTATCTCTAATAGCTCTACGGAGCTGAACTCCCAGAAGAGTGAATAACCACATTGCATCTGCCTCTATTTATAGAGGTCTTTGGAAAGATCTAGAATAAGGAATAGTTTCAACACATGCAATTGACATGGTCGGTGGGAACCATCTAGAATGGTCGGTGGAGGAGAAGCTTCAATTTTTAATGTGTTTGGTTGTAGAAATTAATATCTGCCAACAATTTTCAAATCAACAGTGCAGACATTAGGAGATGGGATGCAAGACATGAAAACCATCTGCACCATTCGATTTTTGTTGTTTCTGTCACTTTCTCATTTACTTTTGCACAACACCGTCGAGGGAGAGAGAGGTAATGATTGTAGGATATGTACAAAATGGATTTGTTGAAAAGGCTTTAGAAACTTTGAAGCAAAATGTAATTGGCAGGTGTACAGCCAAACTCCACAACCTTCGCCTGTATCCTCCCTGCGTGTGCCAAAATGGGAGCTTTGGAACAGGGTATGGACAACCATCAAAGCTTCATGGAAGGAGGATTATTTTTCAGATATTATAGTTGGAAATGCACTGGTAGACATGTATGCAAAATGTGGAAGCATAAAAAAGGCACGTAAACTGTTTGACATTATGCCTCAAAGAGAGGTTTCTGAAGTGGAGTTTCTGCGAACAACATCTAATGATGTGCGTAAAATTTCATCTTCCACAACCAAAGATGACCTCATGTACTATTCATTGTAAATCTATGGTAACTCAAATGCAAAAGGGTTATAAGGGAAATAAATGAATAGTATTTGGATTATTTAGACTCATTACCTTGTAAACTTGAACAAATACCAAATTGTACAAAGAATTTAATATTTGTGATTTTGAACACAAATGGTAGCAAACTTTCAAACAGCCAAGTACATATTTCAGTGGTGGTATGGCATGAGTTAAAAAAGATCCAATTTTAATTTGAACATTTTCAAGCACGTAGTTCTGCAATTTGTTAAATCTCCACCTCAGATTGGCAACCTTCATCAAATTGGAGGGAGCTATTATCGCTGTGCTCTATATCATACTATCATGTGGTGGTAGGGGAATCTCCTCTTCCGTGGAAAGCATAGCTGACATGCGTGACATTGTTGGCCGCAAGGAAGGATCACTTTGCACGCACCACAGAGCTATTTTTATGCTTCTTATTATGCTAGTTGACGTATAACCTTTCACCGTCTAGTAAGTCAGGATGTATTAGATCAACAAGTTTATCTTCTCTGCAGAAACTGAATGCCTGCAAAACACAAAGAACAACTCCGAGACTCATTGTTCTGTCTTGATGGCTTATCAATTTCAAAGCACGAGTGTCTATTCCTGTAATTATATACTCTTACCTGATCCAAAAGCATCTCGCCATCGTCTTCCGCATATGCAAGATCAATCGCACGCCTACCAGATACAACAACTAACACCAGAATTTCGAAGCTGTAAATGTCCGCTTTATAATTCAGATAGCCGGTAGAAAGACATTCTGGAGTGATGTAACCCCTGGTACCTCTGTGCTATCTTCAGATATAGTGAATCGTAGAGGTCAGGTCTATCTTCATATGTTAATCCTATTACATTCTTCTTCATAGTCTGTTTACACTGTACATATTTGTTCACAGTAGTGCCATTATATTGGCTCTTGTACTTGAGAAAAAAAGACGTGGATGCATAGACAAGGCATGTGAACTGTCTGACTAAACGCCCTTACAAGAATTTGGTCTCAAGAAATGCGACAATTCCAGTCCACATACAAATGGGTTTTGATAATCATATATAGCACTGAAGCAAAAATCAGGTGGTCAAAATCGTGCCTTATTCCACCCACCTCCATGTTAGACATATATGCAGAAGGTTGGAAGCATTGATAGGGAACCCAAACTATTTGACAGAATACACTCATCGCAGGAAATGCGCCTCCATAATCCTCTCCCCTCTTCCCCGCATTTTCATATTCAATATGCATGCAAAATGTTGAACATAATCAAGGCACGTGGATGGTTGTTTTTGGTTGTTTGCATGCAACGTCTGTGGGAATGTAGACAAGCCACGTAAACTGTGGGAGTATAGACAAGACACCTAAGTTGTTTGCAAGATGTGGAGACATGGTCAAGGCAAGAGTTTTTGTTGAGAAAATAGGTAAAGTCCATTAGCCTACATTAGACTCATTTTAAATTTGGAGTCACGTCTAAAGAGAGGAATTGTATTTATTGATGTTTTGACACCATCATCTATACCATGCATTTTTTGAATGTTTGGTTTCAAATATATTAAAAATCCAATATGACTATGTGATTGATTTTTTTAAAATTAGACATTTTTGACACTCCATCATATAGTTGGGTTCACGAAGATAAGTTATGGTAACACTTTTTCTCACAATGACGTTTTTAACATGAACATGTATTATTTAAAAGGAAAACACGTGAGTTGCTTTATGAACTTGAATCCAATAGATAGCACTTGTAATTGGTTAATTAGTGTTGCAATTCATTCTACTAATCTATACAAACAATACAAATCATTTAATAGTAACTCTCTTTGAAACCTATCAATCTACTTTACAAAAAAAGGAAAGAATATTTACTATTGTTGTTCTTGGATCCAACTTTCCCCTTCGTTTAATGTTTTAATATATCACTTGAGAAGGATAAGGGAATTAAAGAACTAAAGGATATTGCATATGTGATTCTCAAAAAAAAAATGAAGGCATATATCTTTATTACAAATAATTCAATATTCCATCAAAACTATTGCCACTGGCCCAAGATATGTCAAAGATATAGACACCATACTAGGTGTAAACCTATGTCAACGTCCTTGATGTAATGACTACTAATTGGTCCACACATCTTCACATGGATATACTCATATTCTTTCAAGCTTTGAATGTCATATACTATGAACTTTTCTCATCAATTTTGAGGTAGGAAGACATGAAAACATGAAGCTTGCACTACTTAAAGTGCATAACAGCTCTTTATTTATTTATTTTTATTTCAAGGATTGCACTTCAGAGTAACTATTTGTCTATGATGGTTGGGCTTTCTTCAGATTCAAATGGTGATTGGAGTGTTTGTGTAGATAAATGTAAAGTGACATCTCTGTATGACCGTCATAGATATAAAATGTGGAAATAAGGAGTTTCTTAGTCTCCATCTCTGGGAGAGGTAGAGACAACATATCCTATTAGATCACAATTGGTGGGATCATAGCCTCAACCATTCAGAATATGTCAGATATCAAGCTGCATAATTTATACTTGTGTAGTGCATGAGTATGAGCAAGTAGAATAAATGAGGAATTTAGGAGAGTTTGATATAAACAAGAATCACAAAAATAGTGAATAATTCCTGATAAAGTTCATAAGGGAGAGCTATTTGGAAGGGAAAACAGTTCAACCTTCTACAATTTTTATTTCTCAGCACCTTTATCAAGTGTTGATGCTAGAGTGCCTTGGCAAGGATCCCACTTGGTGAGAACTTTGGTGGTGTGAGTGTTTCTTTACCAAGTAAGATTTTGATTAGGAAAAAATATTTGATGTTGATTTTAACTGTAGGATTCATGTTGCCACTTGGGATAGTTGTATCTATCTCTACCTCTCTCCCTTTCTCTTCCCATATGTCTCTATCTCTCTCTTTCTCTTCCCATATATCTCTATCTCCCCCTACTTCTTTCTCCCTTTCTCTATCTCCCCTTATTTCTCTCTCCCTCTCTCCATCTCTATTTACCTATCTCTAATTCTCTCTATTTATCTCTTTGTCTCTCTCTCTCTCTCCCTCTCCTCCCCTCTTTATACCTCCTTATATCTCTATCTCTCTATCACTCTATCTCACCATCTATATCTCTCTATCTCTTCCTCTCTATCTCTCCCTCTCCCTCTTCCTCTATATCTCTATATCTCTCTATCTCATCCTCTCTATCTCTCCCTCTCTATCTCCCTATCTCTCTTTGTAATCTCTCCATATTAAATGAGAATAGATTCTATGTATTTTCTCTCTACATTGCAAACAAAGAAATGAGATCATGTTAAATCACACAACACCTGTTCAAATAAATGAAGGAAATGCAAATTTTAGGTTGCACATCTCTCTATCACCATAATAAAAATGCTATTTGAAGACTGTTTCAACTACATATAAAATTATCATACCAAAGAAAGACTTCGAGAAACTCACTTTGAAAAGGATTGCAATTAAATTACAACAACCAAAAAACAATAGAAAATTACAGTGATTATATGTGAATCACTTGTAGAGTAGCTAATCTGTCACTCAAATATCTTGAAGCTGTCATTCTTGACTGTGATGACATACGCTTTGGGAATGATGCACCAGCTTTTACATGAATCAAAAATAGAGCCATGTTGGCACCAAGGTTTGCAAATTTTGAGTTATTTTGCCCATTACTTAATATGCCATTATTAATAATTGTGTTCTAATTTATACTCAATGATTGTATATAATGATCCTAGAAGCATGTTGAGAAAGAGCATGATGGAAAGTCTTTCATAATTTATTTTATATCAAAAAAATAAAGTGCAACTAATGCAAGTCCTTTCCTCCTGGTTTTTCATTCTTTTTATTTTTGTGATGCTTCTATATTTCTATTTTTTATTTCATGTTAAAGATTGATTATATGCGCAGGCATATCTACTTCAAAGGGGAAATAATTTGTAGTTCAATATCTCCTGGTAATGAAATGGATGAACCTTTTGTGCATTGAAATTCAAATCAAGGGTTTGATATCATGTAGAATTAAACTATCTTACTAGCAATTATTTTATACCCACATAAAAATGAAAATTTGTTTTTCTCTTTAATTAAATTTCAAATTGTTTTTGTGGATATTTGAAATAGGATTTTAGGCTTATTTGCATCCATGACACAAATTATGAAACCTAGGTCACCCTAGGCGAACAATGTTTGTAAAGAACTTAAATAAGTGAGTGTTAGTATGTTGTATGAGGATATATTCTCTCTAGCTAGCAATGTATGCAATGGGTATGCCGAAGAGATGTGCAAGGTCAATTAGAAAATTTTGGTCTATTTTTTGGCATATATTTATGTGTTACATGGAGGATCAATTGGTAGGCCATTTAGAAAATGATTTCATTTGTGAAAAAAAGGTACAAATGTAGAAGTGATAGCTTCAAACCAACTATGCACCCACTTATAAGGATCAAAACATGACTAAAAAAAAACATTTAAATTAGGAATATAATCAAACTACATTACCAATAGGCTCATGTTATGTTTGCAATAGAGAGAGAGAGGGGGGGGGATAGAAAGAGGGAGAGATGGAGTGATAGAGAAATAGAGATATAAGGAAATATAGAGTGAGATAGATATTGAGAGACAAAGAGAGAAAAAGAGATATAAAGGGGGAGATAGAGAGGGCGATAGATAAAGAGGGAGATAGGTAGAGTGGGGAGAGAGGGAGAGAGATAGGGGGAGGGAGAGAGAGAGGAAGGGGGAGGAGGAAGAGATGTAGGTAAAGGAAGGACTGTCATGTATGGATTTTCGTTGATTGATTTAAATGCATACATTAATTATTATGTTGAGATTTAGATAGAAATTGAATGATTATTTAATGATGGTTAAATTGAAATGAAATTGAAATCGAAATCAAAATGAAATTGAAATCGAAATGCAAGTATTATGATTTGAGTTGTATTTATATTTATTTCGGGGTTTGTCATTACTGATGATAAATCGAGTGCAAGTGAACACAGGAACAAGTGAATGCGATTGAAGGCGAGAACAACAATCAGGTAGAGTTGTTTAGCTGATTGACGTTTATGAATAGATGGGATCTCACACACTCACTTAGATGAATATTTTAATGTATTATGCGTATATCATACTTGCGAATTGAAATTTTAGTTTTAATGTGATTTCTCAAAAAATTGCGAAAATGCATGTGATTTAAATAATGATTTTGTTAAATTTGAAGAAATTGACTTGAATTAATAGATAGATTGCTTGTTTGAATATTTTATTACGATTTGGAAATATTAAGTTTTAAATTTCAAAATTTAAATGCAATAGATTTAAATTTGAAATTTGACTAAATTTAATTAAATAAAGTGATTTTGAAATTACATTGCTTTTTAAATTGAAATTGAGAAATTAATGGATTTTAATATTATAAAATTGAATTAATATCTAAAGATAGCTAAATTGAGAAATTGAAATCAAAACTCACGTACACTTTGTTTATGCATTCAAAATTTAAAGTTCGGTTAACATGAAGAAAGAAAATATCTAAAAACATCAAGAGGCATTCAAAATTGAAACTTAGAGTTTTTAATTCCTAACTGGAGATCATTGAGTAAATTGTGGATCTCATTCTTTGTGGAGATCAATGCATGAAAATGGGAAAAAAAATATATACCAGATAAAA
This sequence comes from Sequoiadendron giganteum, assembly GCA_007115665.2. Lineage (NCBI taxonomy): Eukaryota > Viridiplantae > Streptophyta > Pinopsida > Cupressales > Cupressaceae > Sequoiadendron > Sequoiadendron giganteum. The sequence goes on from CM021108.1 coordinate 38,476,788, forward strand.
TCTAAAATCAAAGAAGGAGGACACTCAGAAAATTGGAAATTGACAGAGAATTGAAGACACACAGATTTTCGAAATTGGAAAGAGGCAAAAAAAATAAAAAATTCAATTTTTAACTTGATCTTGAGCAAATTAAAAAGAGAAGAGAAATTTACTGAGAGAGTCAGGGGGGAGACGCCCACAACTTGGAGAAGGAGGCGCAACAAGGAGGATTAAGGAAGAGGGGCACATAAATTTTGAAGGCTTCCACACTCCACACTCCCTACACCCCTCACGCCAACAACAAAAGACACACGGCTATGAAAAGGGTGCGCAGGAAACCAAGGAGAAGGCGCGGCCTGGGAGAGGCACGCACAACCCTCCAAAAATCTGCAGACTCCCTTCCCACGCACATGGGGAGATAGGAAGAGGGTGCGGCCAGAACAAAGGCATACACAGCCCTTGAAATTTCACAGTTCTCCCCACTCAACTAGAAAGATAGGCGCAGGGACTCGCAGATAAGATAAAGGCAAAGGAAGCAAAGGGATTAGAAACAAATAAGAGAGAAATACAGAGATCTCTAAAAAGAGACAAGTTTGCTAGCACAGGGTTAAGGCACAGGAAAATAAAATATAAGAAGAGCAGTCAGGAGAAAAATAACAGAGGATTCAAGAAAGAAACAGAGACATCTCCCATTTACATTTTTAGAAATTGAATTTACTAGGTAGGAATTTTTTATTCAAATTCTAAAATTAGATCTCTCAATTTCATCTCTAATAAATTTTGGAAGTGAACATTATATAGTAAGAAGATCTTGTTGGTTAAAAATTAGGAAAGAGAGATATTTAAATCATGATTGTTAAAATTATTCTTACAAATTTATTTAAACAGAAAACAAAATAGACTGTATTTATGTTTCCAGATCATTGAAAAATTTAGAATTTGGGATTTGAGGAAAAGCCTTTGATTCAATTCTTGAAATTTTGACATTGATCAAATTTAGGAATAAACTTCAAACAGAAAGCAAGTTTTGGAATTAAAAATTAGAAAACATATTCAACTGAAACTTTGCAAATTTTGCTAAGAATTATTAAAATTCTGATCTGAATCATGCTGAAAATAGTAAACTGAAAATTAGAATAACTTATTAAATTTGGAAACGATTTTACCATTTTAGAAAATGAAATGATCATGAACAAAAAATAGAGGAATTTTATTGACAGAAAATAATGCATAAAGACTGAAAATTTAATGACAAAATTTTAACACTATTCTTGAAACGAAGATTATTGAAAACTTGAAAATTTCACTTTTCTTCGAACTGTAGAAACTGAAACTATTAATTTAGTTATTTTAACTTGATACATGATTATTATTTAAACGCTGAAAATATGATATAAACTGGAAATAAAACGTTTAAACTTTAGATTTGATTTATTATTGAAAACATTCAGAATGATTTTGAAACAACATAAATTAAATGAGAGTATGGAAAATTGAATGTGTACTCTTTTAATTTCTATTTTATATGTATTATTTAACATACTGGAGTTACACCTTCATTTAAAATCTTTTTTTTGATTATTAAATTACCACATTTAAAATATGGATTTCATGACTTTTTATGAATTGGAACAATGGAAAGAAGTACTTGCTAAACTGTTTTCGTTTTGAACGATGTTTTCAGTTTATGTTTTGAAAGATTGCATTTGATTGTTTGAACCATGCATGAATGATAGATAATTCTGCATGTGATGTTTTTGGGAAAGTTACCTTTCGGGACGGGTGTCGAATATGGGTTAATAGAGAGTGTAGTTTTGCTTTTCCAAAACTACTTTTATTTGTCGTGCATGATATTTTACTTGGCCAAGTAATTTTTGTACCATTGAAACAGATGGATTATTGAACTCTCTACCATATCCTAGTACCGAACTTGCTTATTTCTTAAAGGAATTAGAAAAATGAAAATGCTTGTGGTTTACTAGTAGTACTAGGCTTGCACCAGATTCCATATTGCTCGTAGACTGCTTTTTGCTAAGTAATTCGTGTAGGGTCGGGTATTTCTTGATTGACTAAGAAATTTCGGGGAAGCGTAAGCTTCGAGGTTGGGCGGAAAAAATGCCCGATCCTTGTTCTTTTCTTCTTTATGAAGATTTGCTTTTGGATGGAAGATCAACGAACCATATCTTCTTTTATGCTTTATTATTCTTGAGATATGTAATGATGAGCTTATGGCGACTAAATGCCTAAGTCTCGAATTGTAAATTGGATATATTATTATCCATTGTATTTATAACTGGAATTGTGTAATTCAACACTTGTATGATTTAGATTGAATTGTTATGGAATTATCTTATCGACTTTTAAGTCATTGTATGAAATCGACTAGTACTTTGATGTATAATGATTGAGATGACAACTTTATTTTAAATATAATGGATCTTATTTAAAGTAATTGTCGAATTTTGGTTTTTAAGATTTTCGCACTTTACAAGGAGAGAGAGAGAGAAAGAGAGAGAGGAGGGGGAGAGAGATACTTAGAGAGAGGGGGGCAAGCGTGAGAAATAAAATGGTGCAAACAAGTAATAGGGAAAGGGAGAGAAAGATAAAGAGTAGGAAAGATAGATTGAGATAGAGATAGGGAGGGATAAAAAAGGAGTGTGTGTGTATGAGTGAGAGAGAGATATGGATAGAGATAAAGAGGTAGATAGATATATATAAATAGATAGAGAGGGAGAGAAATAGAGAGAGGAGAGAGAAATGGAAAGATATAGAAAGATGGAGAGGGAGGGAAATAGGGATAAAAATAGGGAGACACAAGGATAGAAAGAAGGATATATATATATAGAGAGAGAGAGGGAGGGAAGGAGAAACATGGAACATTTGTGCGTGCAATGATGACATGGTTTATATTTATTTATACTTTGTATATATGAACATAGCATTAGTTAAAAAATAAATAAATAATTATGTAGAAAAAGTTAGAAAGAAAAATATATAATGACAAATAATAAATAATAAATAATATATTAACACTTATTAGAAAAATCTTATATGTAATTTGTTTTTAAATTATTGAACATAATTAAAAAAATTAAAATTACTTTCACCCAAATGATAATAATGATATCATCTATAAATCTAATTTGATACTACAATAAACTAAATGATAATTCACACAATTTTTTTAAAATGATAAAATAGACATAGATGGATATGAAAATATTTCCAAGTATCCTACAATTTTTTCTTCAGTTGAATGGCAGGACCACTCTTATGCCAATCAAAATTCTCCTCCATCCTCTCAAGCAGCTTAAAACATGCATCAATTGCACCTTGTTTGAGAAACCCATCAATGAGCATAGTCCAAGTGATTTCATCAGAACTAAAATCGTTGATGATAACATCATAAAAAATGTCTCTCTTTCCTTCTTTATGAAGACTAGTAAGCACTGAGTTGCATATAGATAGGCTAGGTTCAAATCCATTTTCAATCACTGATTTTAAAATCTTTAAAGCATGTGTAGATATCCCTTGTTGGCAATACCCTATTGCAAGAGAGGCATATATTGGTCCATTGGGAACCAAGCCTCTTTCTTGCATACTTTGGACCAATAATTTGATCCAGCTACCAAAACAACATAGGTACTAGTATTAGGTTGGCAATCCTTCTCTACCAAAATATCATTTCATTTAGAGTATATGGCAAGTACTATGTTCTTTGCAATGCTTTTTTCCACCTCCCTCATCCCAATCATATGCAAATGGTAGGTCAGATAATAATCAGGTTGGCAATTGTTCTTCATTTTTCTTAGAACATCAAAAGCATGATTAATTTCACCTAGTTGGATGTTAGTATCCATAAGAGTGTTATATGTTACTTGATATGGTTTTAGGCCTTTCTCGTCCATTTCTCCAAGAAGCAATTATCCTTCTACTAACTTTCCTTTTTTGCAAAAGCTCACTATATGTGTAGGAATCTGGTTCACACTTGTAATTTTCATTTCCTCAAAAAGTTTAAATGCTTGATCCATCTTATTTTCTTTACAAAAAGTACGGATCGGGCCTGTGTAAGTATACATTGTGGGAACCACGCCATCCTCTACCATTTTGTGAAATAAATTGTCTGCCTCATAAAGTTGATTATCCTTGCATAACCCATCAATGAGTGCATTGTAAGTATCAACATTCGTTCCACAACCATTATCCTTCATTTGGCCTATTAACTTGAGTTCTTTGTGAACTTTGTCATTCTTGCAATGAATGCATTCTAAGCTATTTCATTTGGTATCAACCCTTTCTCAGAAAAATTAATAAATAAATCATTGGCCTAATCGAACATCGCCTTCTCATAAAGTGCTTTAATAAGTTCAGTATATGTGTACAGGTAAGGCTCACATCCAATTTTTTGCATCATGTCAAACAACCTAAATGCATTTTCAGTGTTTCCCATTTTGCAATAGCCTTTAATTAAAGTGTGAATGTCAGTCGTTAATCATTTTTGATATTTTTTTGGCTATTTTTTTTGGCTACTTTCCCCGCCGCTATTGGTTTTCGCTCCTCCAAACTCTTCCTTGCTGGTATTGCTCTTTCACTTCTCCAATTTGGTGAGCTGTAGCAGAAAATAAGGTTTCGATGAGGATTTTAGAGTATGTTTATTAAAATGAAAATGATTGAATTGATTTTCACTGCTAGTTTTTACGTTTTCGGTGAAAATCTCGATATTGACGGTTACTTTTTTCTTTGCCGGTTAAATTTCCTTTACTGTTAACATTTTTTCGAGAGAGATATCAGCTCCACTATTTTCCTAGCCTGCGCTACAATAGCTGAGCTTTTGGCCACACAGTCGTCCTCCAATGGTGCAGACAATGATAGACTAACTGGAGAGAGTGGTTGGGTGTGGCAAGAACCTTTCAGTGAGCATCAAAAGGAGTCACCTAAGCTTGAAGAATAGATATCTTGGAGAATGTCTCACAACTGGCTGATAATGAAGAGCATAAAGAGCATTGTGCAGACACAAAGGAATTTGAATATGATGGAAAATACATTGATATGCCTGTGAAGGAGAAAGAAAATGATGAAGATAGGGAAAACTCATTGACCAAATGTTTAACTGAGACCCTAGAAGTTTCTAATGATGGCCATATAGATGGTCTCTATGCTGGAACTTCAAGTTGCTCAAGTTCCCAAGATTGTTTTGATTTAAATGAGTCCTTAAACAATGTTTCTTTAGTAAAAGAGATGGATAGTGATGTTAGTTCCTCAGAATCAAAGTTACATTTCTTTGTTAGGACCATTCTAGATGGACGCACTATAGTCCTCCATGCTAGCTTGAGTGATACTGTTTATTCTATTCATAGGATAATCTTGTCGAGAATTGGGTTACCCACATATGAACAACGTCTCATCTACTGTGGAAAGCAATTGCAGCAGGATCAGACTTTGGCAGACTATAATGTTACTGATGATGCAATGCTTCATTTGGTTGGTCACATGAGAAGCATAGCACTTCCACTTTCCTAGAGGCTTGTTAATGATTTAGTGAGCATTATCTGCTTGCTATGTGGCAAAAGTGATAGACCAAATGTGCTACAAGATATGGTCTGGGACTGCGTAAAAGATTTCTTGAACATGGCTGCAAAGCCAGTACCTCCTTCAGATCATATGCAGGTCTTTCAGCTTGCAGGAGCTACCTAGGCTTTGGTGATGCTACTACTTCCCCCCCTAGATAGCAATTCTATGTGTGCAGAAGAATGTATTAAGTTGTTTATGTCATCCAATGATGATTGTTTTCCAAATCATATTCATTGCTATTGTGCTCCTATTCTTTTGGGCTTTTGCAAGTTGCTAGCCAATAAAGCTCCCAATAATAGTTTATACCCAATCTGTCGTAGCTCTCTAGCCTCTTTGCTAGACACAATTGGTGTTGCCCATGGAAACCCTTATTTTAATGAAGTGAGGACATCAACTATTGTACAAGAATTTTCTCATTTCCTGAATGAGCTATCAAATAAGTTGTCATCAAGTTTGCGTTGGACTAGAAAGGCCTTTTTCTACCTCTCAAAGAAGGGTAGGACTTCACTGCTTTTATAATACCTCTCTGTAAAGCCATGGAATCTTGCAAGGGAAGTGAATCCCACGTGCCATCATATGTTTTTCATATGGTCATCACTGAAAAAAATGGGTGTTTGAAATATCTATCTCAGAAACTGGTCATCACTGCTATGTTGCTAACTATTTTGTCAACTTGATCTATCTCAGAAGTGAATCCCACATGCCATCATATGTTTTTCAGGAAGTTGCTTCTTGAAATTGACAGTTTCCTTGAAGCTGTTGAAGATGTTCTTATTGCACCATGTTATCTTGTAGTCAGTTGGTATATGTTTGAATTCAATTATTATTAGATATCATTTTTTGGGAATGAAGTGTGTGTTTAGCATGAGGCAATTTATGTGACATGTCTTTCATGAATAGTGGTTCACAAGAACCCATCTTTCATTAGCTTGCAGTCCCCTTGACACTATTTGTAGCAGGTGATGGTCATTTATTGGTAATCATCTTGCAAGATTTATTGATGTTATCATTTTGAAGACTAGAAAATTTAATTATGCTCTTTCATAAATAATATAAAAGCATGAGTATGTACAGAATAGAAATAAAGATGCACCTAGATTCCTAAAAATTTAGAATGGGTTGACAGTAAATGGCAAATCTAATTGTTTTCTATGAGCCTATCAATCTATGTAATTGCTTGATTGATCATAAAAACCAAAATGGTTAATAGTTCCTTGTTAATCTTAATGTACTTTTTCTTTTGAATTTCTGATTGCAATATAGCTAATTAGGTGTGGGAGAGATATTTTATAGTTATACAAACAATCTTTATTTTAATTAAAGTTAAATTTGTAAATAATTTTATAGATATCATATTAACTATTCAAGGGTGATATTTGTATATTCATAATTATTTCTATTTAGTTGTCTTTCAAGATAATGGTTTACCACATTTATATATTGAAAGTTAATTTCACACGAACCATTATCTTGATAAACACAACCAAATAGAAAATATTATGAATATATATTTGCTATCTACTTTGATTTTATCATCTCAATGTTTCAAAAACTTCACGCTTCATGTCTAACGCTTCATGTCTAACGCTTCATGTCTAGTGTGATTAAACACACATATTTATCTGATTGACTATTGTGTACTTGTATATCTAAAGGCATTCAATTGCATATTATCATCTTTGAATACAAAGAAAATATTGAATACATTGAGATGGCGCATATGTTGGGTTCTTGTACCTAAAATGAATCTGCATACCATAACATGAACTTGTTGGTAATGGAGCTTAATTATCTTAGAGGTTTTATTTCACTCATGTTTGAATCCTTGTAAATGGATGCATAGTTGATTTAAAGCTACCACCAATTCATTAAGACCATTTTTTCATAAACAAAATCGTTTGCTAACTGACCTATCAATTCACCTCATGTACTACACAAATGTATGCAAAAAAAAAAAAACCCAAAATGTTACCTAATTGCTAGTTATTAAACCTCTTCGACATACCCATTGCACACCAAGATGCAATTGCTAGTTATTAAACCTCTTCGACATACCCATTGCACACCAATGGGTAATTGCTAGTTATTAAAATCTGAAAACTCAAAAACTAAAAGTTATACTCGCATAGGTTAAAGTCACGAAGGACTTAAAAGCATGGCAGTTTATTTTAAATATAACGATAGCATAATTTAATGATTGATCATATGCTGTGTATAAATACTTTGTGCGTTACCCTTTACACTTTTTATAATGCTCTTCTCCTTCGCGTTTTCTCATCCGACATGTGGGATTAAGAGTCAAATTACTTAACTTTCGGGCAAATAGAGTGTGCTGGAGAACGGGACGGCGAAGTGGAATATCAAAACGGAAACGGTGCGGATTAAGGGGGTTGTGGGCCCGACCATCTAAGCAGTCAACGCTTAGAATGTGCCGGTTAAGCCCGGCCCAGTAGAACTGATAGCCATGTATGAGGCGAAGGGGCTAAGCTTCACAGCGGTAGCTCACCAGGCCATTCTCGATTTGCAGAAGGTTCTTTCTAAAGTGGTATCCCGAGTAAGAGCTTCCCCAACGCACAGAAATGAAGCTTTCAAGAGCGATGTATATGTCAACAGGGATCTAAATCACTTCCAGCCAATAAAAAGCCCTTGGAAAGATGCTTCGTGGTCTTTGTTGTCAATAGAAATCACACCCTCCACATCTGGAACGCCCGACGATCAACTAAACCTTGCTTGCGAATTGTTAATACCATCAAAGAATTTAAGCAAACAAAATGATATTAAATGAGTTCACCTTGAGGGCCTGAAAGAATCCACGCCCGCTCTGATACCATGTAAACTCAAACAATCCACATAGATTTACAACAAGCACAATATCATATAAACTGCATAATGCCAATTTGCTGGTTAGACAATCAGGAGTGTACATATATAGGAGATTATCCAAGCAGGAGGTGTGGAAGTGCATCGACACCTCTCTTGGCTCCCAAATACCCAAGCATGAGGTGTGATGAATACTATTGACACCTCTCTATACTACAACCCAGCTGGACAACAAGAGTCAAGGATGCCACTGAGGTGGATAACTCCGTATAACTGCCTAAGTAGGCTTAAATCAACCTATGATTATGCAGAACATAATGTATACAATAACATGAACTGTTGTAATCTTCTATTTAATAAAATTTCAGCCTTTTATCAAAATAAAATAAAATAAAAAATATTGTAACAATAAGTTTAATTTTAATATAGAAAAATAAAATTTGAATGATGTTATTCATTTTTTATATCTATTTTCAAATAAAATATAATATACAAAATTAAAATCAATTTTTTGATTTTAAATTTCACAATTTATTAAAACTAAATATTTTAAATATTTACGTCAAAGGCATCTCTTATATGAACTTTCAAAATTCATTTTCCCCACGGACGGTTGAAAATCCATCAAGACCCTGGTTGACAGTACAACACATCTCAACGTTCATCATTTTTCAACAATTTTCGTCATTTCACCAGTTTAATAAAGATTTCAATTCTAATTGGGAACGCCGAAGCTTTTGTATTTGTTGTGCTGCCAAAATGAACACATTTAGTTTTGTTTTTCCCAAAAATGAGCACATTTAGTTTTTTTTTTCCCAAAAATGAGCACATTTAGATTTTCACATTACAACATCCTTTCCCTTTAATTTGCCTTTTCTCACGTTGCCATTTTCCTATGCATTATTTCCACGAGTCGTTTTATTTTACCTGCCGTTTAAATTCCCATGCATCATTTCTCATGAACCGTTTAATTTTGCCTCCCTGTCGGTTTAATTTGATTTAAATACAATGTAAGACTTTCATGGGCGTTTTTTACCGCATGCAGAAACATCCCCCGTCTTTTATTTTTATGCCGCTTGTCTTTTTTATTTTTATTTACTAATTAATTTAAATAATATTATATTGAAAAATATTATATATTTATTATATTTTAATTTATATTTAATATATTATATCAAATATAATACATAATAATAAATAAAAATATAATCTAAATTTAATTACTAAATTTAATATATAATTAAATATTAAATATGTATTAAATATTATATTTAATATAAATATATACTTTTAGAATATAATAATATTTTTAAAATATATTAATTTAATTTATAAAATATTCAAATATAATATAATAATGAATAAATATTATGTTATTATATACTTTAACATTATATTATTATATAACATTATATTATATTATCAAAATTAAATCTTAGATCTTAAAATCTTTGTTGTTAATGAATCATTCAACATAAAAAGATTTGTTACAAGTCTTTTAGAGTATGTTAGATTTGAAAATGGTTTTAGAGTATATTTATTAAAATAAAAATTACGGCCCTAATAACGAACACATTTAGGTTTTGACATTATGACATCCTTTCCTTTCTAAAATATAATAATTAATTAGTTTTAAATATATAATAAATAATTTAATTTTTAATATATAATGCTATATTATATAACAATATAATAGTTAATACATAAATAATAAATATAATATAATAATATAATAATTAATACATAAAATTTAAAAAATAAATATAATAATATTATTTTATAATTTTAAAAAAAACTATTAATAATAATATTAAAATTATTTTATAAATGATTTATCAATTGATCTCATACACTACATTAATGTGTGCAAAAAAAAACATTTTTTTTCTAATTGATCTTCCACACCTCTTCAATGTATCCATTGCACAAGATGCCATAACTAGTTAAATTTTATAATATATATGTTAAATACTTAAATTATATTAAATAAATTTAATGATATATATTTAAAATATTTAAATTGAAATAAGTGAATTTTATAATAAATATTTTAAAAATTTAAATTGTATTTAATGAATTTTATAATATCTGTATTATGTTAAAGAAAATCAAACGCTGAATGAAATAAATTATGAGGAAAAACATTTAAGAACAAAATTGAAATCCATTTTGATCTGCTCAAAGGAGATTTGAACAGAAAGTTTTCAATACAACTGGCAATGTACAGACATTACACAAATTACTTGAAAAAATAAAAATTGCAATCAAAATATCTGTTTAAAAGGAATTCATTTTGATTTCACATACATCCGAGAAAAGGCACCTTCAAAATCAAGTGTGCAGAAGGATTGCATACAACCAGTTTTAGACATTAAAATCAATACCCTAAATGAAGATTGCATGATGAAAATTTCCAGTGCTAAGAATTACTTTGCAAGAACTTCCACACAATATTATTAGACGGATAGCCGTTTCCTCCGATGAGCCTACTCCAAGGGGAGAGAAAAGTGAGGAATCTCCACCTGTAACACGCCAAAAGTGAATCTCAATGTCCATACACTTGGAATATTATGATCAGTGAGCGTTCACATTGCAGTTTTTTCTTGTACAAGATGCTCGTCTTGTCTGTAGCCTGCGTTTTCCATGAATGTTCGCATTGCAGTCTATTCGACCAATCTTTGTCTAAACTTTAGCATCAGGCACATCATGTCAAAAAAAACGAGAATCTTTGTACAGGTCTTCCCTGATTTAACTTACTATGCTTCTGCGTTTCTTCCGCGCAATTTCCCCCATTCCAAGTTTCCTATTAAGAAAAGAAAAGAAGGCGGTGGCAGACAAAGACAGCGATGTCCAATTATTATGAGGATAGTGAGGAAAGGACAAATACATCAATTGAAATTTAAAAGAAATGGAAAAGAATAATGGTGAGTTATCTAAAATGTTTTTAAGTACTCGTTAGCAATCACTTTTGTTTAATTAATTATTAAAAGTTTTTTTTCTACTAAATAAGAAATTCAAAAAATATTTATTTTTCTTAAAGTAGAGATGCAATGTTCATAATTTTAAAATGTTTAAAATTGATTTATAGAAATGATAGATTTTAAAGTTTATTTTGGGATTTATATTTTAAAAATAAATGTTTTTCTTTCTATATTTTTATTTTAAATTTCAAAATTTTCAAAATATAATTAATAAAATTAATTGAATTTGGATTCATATTATTTAAATAATAAAACAAATCTTTAATTAAAACACATCCCCAAATTACCATAAAAAATAATCTTACACAATTAAAATAATAAAAAGAAACTAAATCTTAAACTATTTGATTACAAGCATCACTATTATTTTGATTTTTCAAAATTTATTAACTTTAAAACATAAATAAATAAATACAAATAATAATTAAATTAAAATAACTAAGTTTTTATAATTATTAATTAAATTTTAATTCTAGTCTAACTATTATAATCTTAAAATCATTATAATTATGATTAAGATTAGATTAAGAATAAAATAAAAATTATGGTTAGAATAATTCAAAAATTAAAATAAATAAAAATATTATTAATAAAAAACAATTTAATAGATATAATGTTATCTCAAGCTCCAAAATTCTCATATTTTATTGATGTAATATTCTTATTCCAAATCCCATTCCCAATATTAATTCATAGGTTTTTGTTGCAATGTCACCTTATAATTCTTTACTAACTACTCATTAACTTATAATCTTCCAATAATCCATTTGACTTAAGCTATTGTCCCATTTATCTTTGAATTCATAACTAATCTACTGTAAAGAACACATGATATTATTATGATGCTACATAAACAAGTACTCACCACTACGTGGAACTTATTAAGGTTGCAAGCATGAGATCAAAAATTTCGTAGTTATTGTGTCTTATCCATCATTAGAAGAAAATAAACCCTTTATCTAGTTATTTCTTTTGAAATTTTAGATGCACTTGTTTAATTGTTCATAGCCTTTTGTTTCCCTAAAATTTATTTGGTCATTTTTATGCCAGTTTTACAGTATCTAGATAATTAACATTTCAAATTATGGAGGTTAGAGAATAATAAATGTGCAAAGGTTCAATGGCCTTCAAGATTTTGAAGACTTGTGTAGAAAAATTGAACAAGGTATAGTGTTGATTGTTCATATGTTACTTGTTACTTGTATATGTGTATCATAAATATACTTATCACTATGGTTTAGGAGCATCATCTATTGGAGTAAACATAACTAAAAAAATATTAAACAAAAAAGACTCAAATGCAAATTGATCTTTATACTTCATTTATGGGTGTTCCTACAATAGTGGGTTACACTTTTTGGCCAAATTTGACATTGAAATGAACATTTTGAACTAAATCTTCACTTTTAGACACCTATAGTTTCTAAACCATGGGAAATTTGAAGATGATGCAAACTAGTGATTTGTGACATTTTGTCTGTAGATTTTAAATATATATTTTAAAAAAAAATTGGAATCAAATTACATTTCTTTTTCCACCTCCTTTGATAAATAGTTTTGAACAGTAAAAACCATTTTTAAAGAGTGATGTTTACTGTGTAGCACATAACTTTTTTTCTATGAAAGATAATATATTTGTTTTTTGAATTTAGATTTGTAACTATAATATCTAGCTCTTTCATTTGGTTTCATAGTGTTTGATTGAATATTTTTTTTTTAATTAACTTTTGAAGTCAAACCAATTATAATTTATACATAGGTTTATTGTGTAGCGCATAACTTTTTTTGTATGCATCAAAATTCAATTTTTTTTGTTAGATCAAGGACATCAATACTAAGAGAATATAATATATATATATAATTGGTAATCTATGATTTTTCATGTGTAGAACAAAGAGCTTAATTTTTCAGTAAAAAACTATGTTTAATCAAACTAAAGAAAAAATATAATAAAATAAAAATATATTAAAACTATACTTGATGGAAAGCTCATTTCGAGGACTATAATCATCTAGTTGGGTTTGTCAAGTTGATTCCATTTTTATCCTCAACTTGGGCCTTGAAACCCAAAAATCTGCATAAAATTATAGACAAAGGGGGGCTTCTAATGAACCTTGCTCCCCTTCTAATGAAACCCCTTCATTAGAATGGGGGTTATAGTGAACCCCCCTATATGGTGCATTTTGATGTTAATTAAAAGCGGGGTTCATTAGAAGGGGGCGTTTGTTTGAGGGGTGGTTCATTTGAAGGGGGTGGATGTCATACATGTTCAAATGAACCCCCTTCATTAGAAGGGTTTCCTTCATTTGGAGCCATTTTAAAGTTTTTTGATGGGTGTTTCTAATTTTTCTTTGTGCAAAAAATTGTAACCCACTATTGTGAGTTCACCCTTATCTTTCTCCTCTAATTGAATAAAAGTAGAGTACACACTTAAGATACACTTTATATGATCATATTTTAGTAGTGGGTATATGTAACAACCCATATCCATACTCCAAAAATTGTCATAATTTTTTCTTTCTTGTTTATTAGCTTTATTATGTGTATTCAATTATATACTGAGGTACTTCTATCCATACAGGATAGGCATCCATCCATTCTGGATAGACATCCAACCATACAAGTTAGGCATCTGTCCATATGGGACAAGAATTCATCTATCCATCCAATATAGGCATACCCAAACAGGGTTTAGGTATCTATCCATAAAAGATAGGAATATGCTCTAGCTAGAGACTTAGAGTCATCAGGACCATTTGGGTCCTGAGTCACTCTCTAAAGACTACACTCCCTTAGTGGAAGTGCACCGAGGTCATCATCTTTAGGAGTATATATAAAATAAATAATTATATTAAATCTTCCCTTGAAATTTGGCCTAAAGCCTCGGGGAGTTAAGCGAATCCATTTGGGATTCCTTTTGAGTATATAAAGAACATATTGTATCTTAATCTTTATGATAGAGATTTATAGTCCTTATCTTAATCAAGAAATTCTCTTAAATGATTAAATATTTTATTATAAATCAAATTAACATGTTCATTATTAGACATTCCATAAACCCCATCCCCGAACGCTTGAGTACTGGGAACATCATTCATTTCCCAGACTGCCTACATACCCTGCTTGCAAACTAGATCAAGGTATAAAATATGTAGTTTTATTTTCTACTCTAAGTTTGATGTGAACTGTTATGTGGGTATGCAACCCTTTTTAGGGCCCCTTTTCCCCAACCAATTCCTCTGTGACTGCTACCCACGAAGGGAAGCAATAATTATAAGTAAATAGTCACCATGACTATTACTTGTTTCCTAAAAAAAACTAATTCCTAGTCCTAAAATGGTGTCACCCTTAAATTCGTCGAACTAAAATTTTCATTCCCATGATTAAATATCCAATATATTACAAAAATATGAAAAAATTAATTAAATCTTATAAGAAGGTTTACTAAGTTTTAACTAGCATATTTTGGTTCATTTAACTAATCTTTCTAGATTATCAATCCAAGAGAGATTACCCATTCCTTAGATTTTATTACCATCAATATGTCCCTTATTTCTCCTCGACAATTTAAAAGGATGATGCCACAAACGTCATTACTGCAACAATTTTAGGCTATAGATGTAGTAGCTCAAAGAACAACGACATTATCTATAAATGTAAGCCAAAGACACCATTGATACTGAAGGCTACTAGTTTTAGTTTCAATTCGTGTTTAAAGTTTTCTATCTAAAATTCACTAAGAATCGTACTAATTGTATGCAAATAAATGTTGAAAGTAAATTTAGCTAATACTAATTATTAAAATGAATGCTAATTACTTTTGCATAGATAAAATTATCAAATTCCAATTGCCTTTGAAAATTAATTACTTTTAAAAATAAGTTAAACTAATACTAATTACCAAAATAAAACATATACTAATTATTTTGTAATATAGTGTGATACTAATTGTTTAAAATTAAAAATAAATTTAACTAATTCTAATTTCTTTGAAAATAAAGTATACTAATTAATTGAAAATTGCCTTTTGTATAATTATTGCCTTTTTAACTATATACTAAATACTTTTGTAAATATAAAGTTAATCGATACTATTTATTTTTGAAAATAAAATTAAACTATTTATAACTTAAATAAATACTTTTCTTTTCAAAATAAACCTAAACTATGCTAAGCATTTTAAAATAAGTTTTGCAAATGAAGTTTAACTATTAATAATGCAAATAAACTATTCTAAATTTATGTAGGGGCTCTCGATTCAAAAGTTAAACTTGGAACCTTGAAGTTGATCATAGGAAAGTTAGTGAAAACCTAAACTTAAAGGTGAGTGATCCTTTCTTCATAGTGTTATAAGATTTCTTTATCTCTTTTCCATTCTTGCTTTAATCTTAAAGATGATATTGAGTAGGGAATGGGATCTATATTCTATGTCCTTCTTAAACAAGAAGACATTTTTTTCCAACTTTTATTCGAAGTGAGAGATCAAGATGTCGAGTAGCAAGTGCAAAAAGGGCAAGACTCCCCAGGGTGGTGAAGGGATTGAGAGGCCATCAAAATGCCCAAAACATAAAATTACCATATAGTCTTACTTTGGAATTGGCAATGCTTTTGATCCATCAGATGGAGCTACATCATCAACTCTTCCACCAAATATTAATGAAGAAGGCATTCACAATACCTCACCGCCACCATAAGGTGGGATTTTTATTGAGTTAAATGATTCAAATGAGGATGGAAATATCGTAGAAGATGTTCCAAGGGATACCCTAGTTGGACAAAATGAGATAATTGACTTGGATGAAAAATTTGGCACCATAGATGATGTTGGTAGCAAGAAAAGAAAAGGAAAATTGAAAATGGGGAACGAGTGGGAAATGACAAGGAATTTTCAGATTGATTAGGTGTCAAATTACCCATTCATTGAGTCAGTGGAGAAAGTAAACAAATATGAACCTCTCACATAATGCAACTGTATGATTTGTAGTTAGAAATGTAAAAGAGACAAGAAGTTGTAGCTAACGCTTGACACTATAGAAAAACATATTGATAAATTTTATGAAAAAAAATCATAGACGGAAAGGAACAATTAGTAGTACGATGGAAATCAAAGGAAGAATGTCTTCATGTTAAGTATTTCATGGAATATGAAGAGCATAAGCAAAGAATTTTGAAGCTTGCTACATGTGGAGGCACAATTGGGGCTCAATTTGGAAAAGTAATGGAAGGAGCACAACTAGAAAACATTGTTCATATGAGTTTTTTTTTTCATATTTTTTCCAAAGGGCATCCTATGATAGATTACCCAGAATATTTTAATTTTTATTATCTTTTCTAGGTGTTCCTAACTTTCCTAACACACATTGTTCAGTAAACGCTGGATGGGAATGGGCAAGTTATCTTGCTGCAATGGAAAAGCAAGATTTAAAGGAGAAAGTAAAAGATTCAAACTTCATTGCATTATCTTTAGATGAAGTTACTATGGTAGATAATACTTCTTGGGTCTGTATGCATGTGTATACTGTAAAACAACATGTCTGCCAAGATCATCTTCTTTGTGTTCATAAAATGAAGGACAGTTCAACATCGCAAAATCTATTTGAACTAGTCAAACAATATTTGAATGAAATTAGAGGTATGGATGACTTGACAATTGCCAAAAAGTTGGTGTGTGTAGGAGCTAATGGAGCTGCAGTAATGCAAGGTCATAGGACCAATGTTTACACAAAGTTACAAACTACTTGTGCACCATACATGCTTGGAATTCACTGCATGACCCACATAATGATTTTAGCATTTAGAATTGTAAGCAAATATCCTACATTATCAAAAGTGGAAAATCTAGTTTGTGAGCTCTACGCATACTTATGTTGAAGTGCCAAATTTTTCACAGAATTTTAAAATTTTGTTGAGGGAATAATAGTAGGAAAGAAGCTTCTTAAGGATGTTGATACCAGATGGATATCCTTGCATGGACCAATGCAATGAGTTCTTTTAGAATATCGATACTTGATTGGAGTGATGTACGAGCATTGCAACACAATAGACAAAGCTCTTGACCTCTTACATAGGTTAAGTGATATAGAGACACTCTTGACTTTAGGTTGTCTTCTCCCCATGCTGGATGAAATAAAAAATCTTGTGAAGAAATCTCAAGATAAAACTATGCATATCTATGAATATATTTAATTACGTAGAATGACATGCATGACCCTCAATCATCTATATTTAGATCTAACTTCTAAAAGCCCAAAATTTTAAGCTAGCAAAAAATTATAGATTTAAATCATCTTGAAAATCATTTATAGTTTAATGCAAGTGGGAACTTATGTGTCTATGTATGTGGATTTGAGATACTAATGCACCATTGTACAATAGTCAGGCACTTTATCAAATAAGTACCTGTTACAAAGGAAGCTTTTAACGACATTGTTAAATTTGTTAGTGATAATTTGAAGGAAATTGCAAAACCTCTTTCCACAAATATTTATAATAGATTCCCTCAAGATGAAATACTTGAAGCCATGTCTATTGTGTATCCTCAATTTTAAATTCAAGGCAACCAGGATAACCCAAGCTATTTTCAGGATAAAGTAATTATCTTGGCTAAACACTTTTCTAAAAGTGTACAATACAATGAACAAACAATATAAGGAATATTAAATGGAGATAAGCTTAGAGAAAAATGTAAGTGTTTTGCAAGAAGTATGATGGACCAGTTTGATTCCATGGAGAAGCCCATGGAAGTAAGATCAATAAAAAAGGTTTGGAAAACCTTAGGTCAGTCAGAGTGAAATATTGTGTGGTTTTATATCAGAATAGTTCAAACGTGTTGATTTATGTCAAACAATGATATTGGGGTTGGTAGACGATGAGAAAGTTTTCAGTTCATTAGTATTTTTAAAATAAAAAATAAGAAAAAAACTACACAAGAATTTGGAAAATTTCTTGAGGGTGTTTGGAACTACGTATAATGTCAAAAAATTTCCTTTTGAAAAGACACTTGCAATGTAGAGGTCCATATGCGAAAGAAGATGGTTGTGCAACACTTCAAACATTGGTAGTGGTGGCATTGGTAGTGGGACAAATGGCAGTTTCACAATGAATGTTGAATTTGAAGTGTAGGGCGAAGAAAATGAAGACCATACTTAGAATCAAGATGAATCTTTTACTTTATCTCAAGTTGAACATCAGTTTGAGGACCCTAACTTGATTTAGAAAATGGGAGTCAATTAGCAGTTTTTAGGTATTTATACTACACTTCATGAATCATATTCCAAACTATAGTTGATGATATTTTATATTGTATTCCATGGAATTGTGAATAATTGCACTTCATGAATCATATTCCAAATTGTAGTTGATGATATTTTATATTTTATTCCATGATATTGAATTTGATATGTGATTTTGCATCATTTTTCATAGTTTATGAATTATTTTGATTGGTGCCTTATTTGCAACTGAGTCAGAAAATGAAATATACTCCTACAATAGACCAACTCACGACTTCTTATAACCTCATCGCCTTACAATGAGAAACCAAGCAAAGAACAACATGATGGACAAAACTATGGATCGAGACTTGGGATCAAATTGCTATAAAAGTTTTACATTAATGTCCTCAGTTTGTTCCTAAAATGTCAATCTAGGGATCATAGACTTGTGAAAGGTATTGTGTCTATCTGTTGAAGGGATGAAGATAGTGAGCTCAGTGGGGATGAAATGTAGCTATGAAAATAAATCTATTGCAAATCAAAATGAAAATTGATTATGGCGACAAGAACTTTCACTTCCTAGCGATAGGAATAATATCAACTTATAATAATTACATAATTTAAATGAACTCCAAACCACACTTGCAAATAAAATAGAAACAACATCAAATAAATAACATAAATAAACATGCATTACTGTAATTACGAAAGATAAAAAACACCAGACGTCCCAAGAAGTGGGCCCCCTCCTTAGTCCACTGGGTGGTGAAATATAGGAAGCTTCTCTACATGGGATTAATCATGCAACACTGATTTTATTTATCAGAAAACAATACTATCGATACAAAAGCCTATACAAAAATATGCTCACGCTAAAATCTTTGTGAAGAAATCTACCTATACAAAGGATATATATAGAGGTTGAGTTTCTAACAACCAATATCTAAATGTATAAAATAGAATAGTTTGGTTTGCCTGCGGCCAACAAACTGGACATTATTGGTTCACGTGAAACCTTATTTTCTGGCTACACAATAAAATAGTTTTGGTTACAATTGCAAATGAGAATGGATAATGATAATATTTTTGGTTTCCATCACACAACAAATCCGTTCAACATTATAGTGCTCAGGTGGCAATCAAAAGAGAATCAAATAGTCACAAACACTTCTATTATAACAACAAGCATAAATATGCAATATTAAGATTGTCAATTTTCTCCAAAACAAATAGAAATATCCATTTAAAAGTTTGTGTATTGATTTAGATCTATCCCACAGTCAACAGGTAACTGATGCCACTTTGGAAGTTGATGTCATCATTCAAGAATATGGCAGAGATAAATTGTTGGCCAAAAAGTAATATACAACAGTTCCTGGTAAGAAAGTGATAGGAAGGTTTTTTGTAGCTCATAATCAACATGTTACACAAATACAATCATATGTATTTATTCAAATATCTTATCTAATAAATTAAATATTACCTATATATTAAACCATATGCAACATAGAATGGGAAAATGGTGTAGAAATGGAAAATGGAAATGAATACAAAGGCATATGTAAGGCTAAAATATGGTATAAAATGAGACATAAATAGCTCTCATCACAACACTTATCACACTACTTATTGTATAGAAGCGAATTTGCACCCCTTACGCAAATTCCCCTTTTACACATCCTCGCCTTAGAAAACCAAATCTGAAGGCGAAATTCCACATTAGCAAGCTGCCTTCCTTCCACTTGGTGCCTATTTTTTGTGTCGATGGGGAAATATTTGTCGAGGATGCGAGTGCAGTGTGCAGACATTTGCATGACGCACTACCATTCCTGACATATTCTTGCCTTTGGTGTCTGCAGGGACGTTACATTCTCCATTGGCCATGAAGTGTAATGCCTCTGTGCTGACCACCCGACCTGAAAATGGCTCTTTCCCTCCCATTTTGGTCTTGAAATTCCTATCTTGCTCATTCAATCCATCTTATTAGTAGTCCTTGATCTTTTGGGCAATTCTTAAGCATTTCCCAACATTCTCTTTACTCTCAAGCAACACTTTGACACTCCATTGCATCAACAACACTCTGTCAACTCTGTAAAGCAAGTGTGAAGCAAGCCATTGCAGCATGGGCTTGAGGTTTTGCAACACCTCCCTTCATCGCAGTTGAGGTTGTGGTGATTGTTCAGGTCTTCTTTCTCCTCCATTGGCTAGTGAGCTCTTGGTGGAGGTGGTAACGTTTCGCTCCTCTCCTTTATGATTTGGCTGAGTAGATATTTACTATTTTGTAGTGTTATTTGTGTACTTTCTTTCTTTACTTCTTTACCATATATTTCCCCCTTGTTGCTATCTGGCTATTCGTGGAGGTGGAAACACAAAAACGAGGGTCTAACTGAGGAAGACCCCTATACAACCCTAACACATTTCCCCTGTCTCCTATGTATAGGTGGATGTTCTTTCGGAGCTAGCTGGTGAAATGGTGTCTCGGTGAGATTATCTTCATCACTCTAGCTCTCATCTATTTGCTTTATCAAATCCTTTTGTATCTTTCCTATTTTATAATTCTATTTTGTTCCTTTAGAAGTCATTAGCTAGGCCGTTAGCTAGTTTTTTGGTCGTTCGTACTATCTTTTTGGTCTTCTAGTCATACAGACATGGGCACACTTGAGAGATGCTAGTTCACTGCATTGTCGTCCCAGAACTATGCTTTCATCCTTAGACAGAGAGTTACCTGAGATATAGTGTTGAACCCAAAAATCAGTTCGCCTAGCCCCAAATTAGATCTCGGGTCTATAGAGTGGTTGAAGGACCTTATAGTCCTCATCATTCTCGTCCCCTATTTCAAAAAACCCCTTTAGAGTGAGTTAAGTTAGGGAAGTCCTCCACTCTCGGCTCTTCGTGAAACTGAGCCTTGATGTGGTTGGTCCCCCTCTCTTACATTTTTGGTGAACTTGACATGAACCAACGTTTGCCCATTCGTTGGTGTTGAAGCTTTTCTCTTGTACTTTGTGGTCGTTGTGCCCTTGAGTGTTGTGAAGTTTTATGAGAATCACAACCCATTCCATGACCTCTGGGTATATTTTTAGGAGAAGTGTGTGACACCTTCCGATGGAGAATATGAGGGTTACCTCTAGTTTCTCTATTGGTCTTTTTTCCAGACCTGCAATTGGTCTTTCTACCCAGGAGCAGTTGTCACAGGGCAAGGTAGGATTCTCTAATGAGACTGATCACATCCCCACTCCTCTTGCATCTCCCACACCATTGTCATTGGATGAACATGAAGTTGTTCAAATTCCTTCAAAATATATTGCTTCCCTTAGCAAAGGGTTGGGCGACTTGGAGAATCACTTGGAAAAGGACCTGAAGCTGGCTAGGGATGTTAAGGTTATTAGCAAAATCAAGTATATGGTGGGGAGAGATTGAACATGTATAGAACTCCTAGCTAGCCTCTCTAGTCTGACTGAGGCTTGTGCTCCTTCAAACAAAGCTAATAGGTGATTCCATAATACCGGTTTATAATTTTTGGCCAAACTGGACACTGAACTGATTTTTTCTAACTAAATCTTCACTTTCAGACATCTATAGCAGCTAAATCATGAGGAATTTGAAGATGATGCAAACTAGTGATTTGTGAAATTTTGTCTATAGATTCTAAATATACATTTTTCAAAATTTTTGGAATAAAATTGCACTTCTTTTTCCATCTCTTTCGAAAACTAGTTTTTTCAGTAAACACCATTTTTAAGGAGTGACGCTCACCATATAACACATAACTTTTTTTTTTCCATGAAGGATAAAATTATAATTGTTTCAAATTTAGATTTGTAACTATGATATATAGTGATTCCAATTGGTTTCATAGTTTTTTCTTGAATATTTTTTCCTTAATCAAGTTTCGAAGTCAAACCAATTACAATTCAGACATAGGCGGACCATATAGCACATAACGTTTTTTGTATGTATTGAAATTCAATTATTATTTTTTGGTTGGATCAAGGACTTCAATATCTGGTGCACTCATATTTTTCAATTTGTTTTATAATATTCTATTTTTCCACATGTGTAGAACAAAGAGCTTGATTTTCGGTGAAAAACCTACATTCACAAGAAATAAAAAATAAATATAATAATAAAATTAAATTTATTTAAAATTATACTTTATGGGAAGCTTATAATAAGGACTACATACTTTCAAAAAACAAATTTTAAATGAATTAATTTGATCCCCCAAAAGGTAAATCAAAAGTGGTTTTTTATCAACATTTTGATAGGTGTAAAAGAGACTTTATTATAGGTATGGTTTAAAACTAGTGGGGTTCTATCCAAGGGGGTTTGATCTAAGGTGGTTTGATCAAACCATATTTAATTGAAATCCTTAAAATAGGAATTTTTAAGGCTTAAATCATTATATTTTCTAAAAATATGTGATTTGAGCAAAAATTAGAATCTCCTAGAAATTGTAAACCAACATTGTAGGATCACCCTAACCTTGTACGAGGGGCCACTTTTGAAGAACATGAGAGATAGTTAGGAGTGTTGATGCCTCCCATGTCTATGTACATGTTAGAAATGATCCCCTTGATCAATGTATCCCTGCCTCTAAGAGATCTGAAATTATCAAAGTAACTAGAATTCCCTTAGGTTTCAGTTTCACCCCTCTTTTCACCTCTAGTGGTGGGAGCTTTGGTGGTGGCGATAGCTTCGACGATAGGAGCGGTGCTGACAGAGGTGGGTCCGATGGAGTCCATGGTGGTGGATTCAAAAGTGGAGGTGGATTTGATGATGTCCTTGTTGGTGATAGTGGCCCCAAAGTGGTTCTAGCGGTGACCACGTTGGTGGTTCTAAAAGTGGCTCTAGCAGTGGTTTTGGAGGAGGTTCCACTGGTCCTATGTCATCTAATGACCCTATTTTGAATACCCTGCTTCAGAATATGGAAAAGATGAAAAGAAAGCTGGTGAGTCTCTCCCAAGCCTTTGTGATGCAAAGTAGAGGAAATTTCAAGATTTCAACATCTCACAACAAGATTTGGCATTTCTTGCTCATAGCCTTAATGAATGCAAACTAGGTTTCTACCCTAAATGGGCTTTTCATGCTTCAAATAGGTAAATAAACATGATAAGGACTCTCAATGGAATGCGGATGAAATTAAATAAGTTTTATAAATGCACAAGAACTTAGGGCTATTAAACTTCAATTGTTCTCTTGCCAAATTTACTCTAGGCCAAGTAGGACAACAAATTGGTTTTTTCTGACATAACTTGTGGATTAGACCTCAAAACCACAATATAAAAACTATTTTGAGTACCCTTTTGGTAGTCACTAATCATATCTAAAACCTAGGTATGTTTTTTTTGTAACACAAGGCTCAAACTTAGACTGTCCTTCCTTGAAGCCTAAAAACATAGGGACAACAAATTGAGTTTTTTGGTCATAAATTTCAGTTAAAATTTGATTTCCAAAATATGAACACATTTACAGATACCCATTTGGGCGTTATACAATATATATTAGAATCAAGGTATGTTACTTTGTACGAAAACCTTCAAAAATTGACTTTTCTTCTGCCAATTAATCTAAAACATAAGGAAATCAGACCTAGGGCATCACCAAAACACATGAAAAACAAATTATCGGAACCTGAAATCTTGGAATAAGTAAATACACACAAAAATACTCCATCTCACAAAATTTCAAAATTTTCCACTATGGGAATGGTGAGAAATTACATTTTGAAGTCCACTAGAAATACTAACTAGGGTTCTGGATAGTTTTCAGTAAATCGCCTATAACTTTCTCCAAACTCAATGAAAAACCACCAAACTAGTTGAAAATGAAAGGTGATTCATTTTAGGTCATAAAAATTCTATACAGATTGTACAAAATCAAGAGAACAGGAAAAAACATGGTAAAACTAAAAAAAAAATGTTTATTTCTTCATCAAAATTTTCATTTCATGTTCTCCAACCCTTTATTTGACCATACAAGAAATTTTTAAACCTTTCCAAACATTTTCCAATGGTTCAAAACTAATTTATCAAGTTCCAACTGTTCAACTTCCTCATTTACAACCGATGACTCTTCATATTCCCTGTTTTTGCACTTTTACAACAATGACAACATTTTTGCAAAATTGACAACTTATGCAACTTGATAGTTCAACCCACCTAGCAACCTAAAATAGACTCCAACTCATTTAAATTTTTCTTCTTAGACCTTATTACATATTAGGAACTTAAACAAAATAAAACATTAACTTTTTACCCCTCTTGGGCATGAGAACCTAGGTGCCCTTGCACCACTTTGCCCAACCTATCTTTTAGCTCTTCTTCTGGCATAGCCCACTATCGGTAGAAATTATAAGTACTCCTTTCTCGCAAGGAATGGAGATTCCCAAATTTGAAAAATATGTCGGCAAAGGGGACCCACAAACACATGTGTTCATCTTTAATGCTCTATGTAAAAAAAATTTCCATCACAACGCATTGATGGCGAAGTTGTTCCCTCGATCTCTCAAGGATACAAAGCTCGAGTGGTACTGTTCCTTCCCTGATAACTATATCTTCTCATTTGATTAACTCATGAACAAATTTTTATGACAGTTCCAAGCTAACATTAGACTGAAGATGACCTTTTCAAATCTTGTCTAATGCAAACAAGGGGATAATGAAAAGATTACTGATTCATAGGGAAATATCAAGCACTCTTTTCACAAATCTCGTACATGTTTCCTAATTCTGATGTACATAAGGTATTCATAGGGATCTTATAGAGGCCTTGGCAAGAGAAGTTCATCCTGATGAAATACCCTTCTTTTGCGCATTTGTGTGTGCCGTTATGAGAATATCAACAAATGGTAGTCCAATTCGGGGGATTGTTCTCGCATTCCCATTCAAAAGGAAAGTTCATCATATCGTTCTCTGGAAAAGGTAAGACTATTGCGAATGTAGTAGCCGCTATGAATGATAATGGCCTCAGATGCAACCAAAAGTTCACAAAGTTGGTAGAGTCTTATTCTTCCATCCTACAAAGGTTGTTAAAGGATAAGATCATAACCTTGGAGAACCCTAAGCCTCTCAAGGAAACTTACCTTAGCTAGTACGACGTGAATATCTTATGCCAATACCATCAAGTTAATGAACATGATACCGAATGTTGTATGTGCCTACATCATGAGATATAAGATCGCATCGAGGACAGTACTATCTATCTTAATGGAAGCAAAAAAATGAGAAAAAAATCGGTGGCGAAAGTGAATAGTGAGTTGCAGATATACATGGACCCATTTTCGTCGCATTCTGCCAACATGAATATTGATCCCTTCGATTCTATCACTCAACCTGAAGCATACGTTAACATGGTTACTGTCACTCCTTCTGTGCAGCCTGTGACTGGCTCACTAGACATAACATTCATACTATAGGATGTTCCCTTGAACAACAAGCCTCTCCCCTTTCCATTCTTGCTCGCCTCAATGGGAACATTGTGACAAGGGTCCTAGTTGACCCCGTGAGCTGAGTGAATGTCATTATAGAAGAGATGTTGTGGCTTAATTCATTGCATAAAGATAAGTACAAAGAAATGAAGCCTATCATCCGCACGCTTGATGGCCTTGCTCTTAAAACTTATGGTTTGATAACTTTGTCCGTCCTAGGACCATTGACATGATTTTTGATGTCATTCCAGAGTCGAATTTGTTCAGAGTGAAGTTAGGCATACCTTAGTTAGCTTCCATGAACAAGATCACTTCCATCATTCACAAATGTTTAAATTTCTCCCATGAAGGTACTGTGCATGTAGTGCATGATACTAGATATCAGCCTTTGGTATCCCATGAGGGATATTTGTTGGATCACTTTTGGCCCACTCCGGTTAGTCCACTTCCTCCTAGGATGGACCTGCTTTACAAAATTTATGTGAAGTATAAAATCAGGTCAAAGGAAAGCCAAATTTGACCCTTTCGGTAGCACAACAACAAGTCACCTCCTCTTCTCAAAAGGGAAAAGAGAAGCTACCCCATTCCCGAGATGGCTCTCCTATCCCCCTTTCCAGAGAAGAGTTTTAGATGAATATGCTTGGTTTTTAACCTCTGATATCAGATCTCCCTACCAAACCCCCGGACCTTGGTACTACTTGTATGGTAGAAAGAAAGTTCCCCGCAAGGAATCTTCTATATCTCAGCCTCCATGGACTCCCAACACTTTTTCTCCTAAAGTAGTAAACGGGAAGAGGCCCGTTGCCAAGGCATTAGAGCTAATTCCCCCCACAGTTTCTCAACCACCTCCTCTTGCTCCCATTCAGGACTCTGTCCCTCTGTTGGAAACAAATATGGTGGACACTCCCGTGGCTAAGTAGGAGCCTTTTGTCCCTTCGTAACTTTCAGCCTCTTTCTCGAAGAGTCGTAGAAACCGCTTTCCGCATGAGTAAAAGCACTGGTGAAAGCCTCTCATGATTGAGCAAGCCGCCTTGTAGAGAAAGGATGAGGAGATGACCACCCTTGTTTCAGGGCCTCCTGTTGCATCCTCCTCTCTACTCCCATCCACCTTTGTTCAACCAAACTCTGTTTCTCTCTTGGCTCCTATTGTGAGTGCGTTTGACTCTTAAAGGGTGTAGGTGTTCATCGCTCTTTTAGTTGAGCTGCCCTTGCTGATGTCCCTTCTAAATGTCTCTCCTTTCCTAAAACCTATAGATATGCTGAACACTTCGGTGGTATCTGATGTGGTTTTCTCTTCCTCCTCTTCCTTCGCACCTCTCACCTTGTCTATGGGGAGTTCGTACCCTCCAACAGAGCAGAAGGGAGATTTTGGTCCTTCCAGAAACGAAGGGCGTAAGAGGAGCCCACCTTCTCTGAAGGGTGGTCCTTCGCTGACTTGTTCTATCTTGGTAATGAAACTAGTCTCGGCTTCCCCTGAGTTCATCATTTCTCCCGAATCACTTGGCGAGCCAAGCAATGAATCTCAAGCACAACCCTCTCCATCCATTGAGGTACAACATGGGACTCCAATAAGGTGCATGTTTAACTCTCTGGATGAAGTTTCAGCCTTGTTAGCGATTTTCCTGAAGTCATTGTCCCTAGCTCCACAAGAGCTTAGTGGAGAAGACCTTACAGGGGATTCTTCCTTAGCCCTTGTTGTGGGAGGGTTGGAAACTCCTCCCCTTAACACTCCACCATTGTAGGCTTGTCCTCCTTCCCCCTACGATGACCTAGAGTGGGAAGCGGACAACGTCTAGTTCGATCAGTGTTAGGGGGAGGCCCCTTCTTTACCTTTAGGATAGATGCATGTGTCTTGTGATGTGTTCCCCTGTGATCGTGCTAGGTGTTCCTGGATGACCCTTTTCACCCTTTTTGGTGCTTGGATATAGGCGTGATTTTTGTGTTGTAAACCTTTTATTTGTATCACCATTCTTCCATGTTTGTGATTGACTTTCGACAAATTGGGGACGATGCAAAGTGTTAGTGGAATTTAAGCTCCCCTTCCATGTTGACCCAATTTTTTATTTTTACTTTGTCTTCTCGTGCATTCTTCACATGATCTGATATAGTAAGGGGTTGATGATATTTCATTTATATAACTATTATACTTATATATATATTTATGAGCAGCTCTGAGCTTGAAATATCATATCACCCCTATGTCTCTTATGTGTTATCTTTCTTTCTCTCTTTTTCGCTCTTTTCCTCTTTCTCTCTTCTTTGCTTGAGTTGTCCCTCTCATGCACGACAATGCCTTCTCTATAACAGTTTGATTTTCAAAAAATGCATTCATTTCCAACAAATCTTTTCTTGAGAATCTTTGCAAACCTTCTTGAAAAATTGCATTCTCAACTTGGAACCCTAATGGAACATGTTTCGTTCATCATGGGTTCATAAAGAAAGAACTTGAGAACTTTCCTCCAAGGTGGAAGTAGCTTTTACCTTCCCCTTGTGTGGGGGCACTTTCTTCCTTTCAAATTCCTTGATGAAGTGAACATCTTTCAAAAGGATCCATTGACAGTGAATCGATTTGAGAAGGAACATCTTTCTTGCACTTTCAAATGGCGCATCCCTTGAGTGGACCCCCTCTTTACGTCGGGTTCCCGAGGGACCCCCTTAAAAGTTTCATAATGTATTGATGGTCTACGTGACTGTCCACTTGACTTCTTGCGTGGCTACTTTATTCTTGACATGCTTTATCTGTGAGTAGACATGTCACTTTGCAGGTATGCCTGTAAAGTTGCTTTCCAAAATTGACTATATGGAGTCTCGTTCCTTTGGGTTTCCTCCATGCGAGAGATCTTGGGGGGTGACTCCTTGCAGGTCTGTGGATCTATAAGATGCTCTTTCCTTTGGGTTTCCTCCATGCAAGAGATCTTGGCAGACACCTCCTTGTGAGTCCATGGGCCTGCAAGGTGCTTTCCTCTGGGTTTCCTTCAAGTGAGATATTTTGAGGGATACCTTCTTGTAGGTCTGTGGGCCTGTAAGACACTTACTTTTTGGGCTTCCTTTATGTGAGAGATCTTGGAGGATGCCTCCTTGTAGATTTGTGGGCTTGTGAGACGCTTACTTTTTGGGTTTCCTTCATGTGAGTGAGCTTGAGGTTTACCTTCTTGCAAGTTTATGGGCCTATAAGGCGCTTTCATCCTGCTGGATTTGTCCATCATTGGTTCGAGGGCCTTTGGTGTACTTTGTGTAGCTTCATAGTTCTACAGGGCTATGGATTCCTTTGTTCTGCCCTATAATTTTGAGTTCACCAGATCGCGGTCTACTTCCTCGATGGTTCAAGTATAAATTTCTAACCTTACTGCCTCTTCAATCTACTTTACCGAAGCACTCATTAGTATTCGTTCTCGCTAAAGTGGGGGGAAAATGTATAGGAGCAAATTTGCACCCCTTATGCAAATTCCCCTTTTACACATCCTCACCTTAGAAAACCAAATCCGAAGGCAAAATTCCACATTAGCAAGCTACCTCCCTTCCACTTGGCACCTATTTTTTTATGTTGGTGGGGGAATATTTGTTGGGGACGCAAGTGCACCACGTAGACATTTGTGTGATGCATTTCCATCCCTGACATATTCCTGCCTTTGGTGTTTGTAGGTACATTATGTTCTCCATTGGGCATGAAGCGTAATGCCTCTGTGTCGACTAACTGACCTGAAAATGGCTCTTTCCCTTCCATTTTGGTCTTGAAATGCCTATCTTGCTCATTCAATCCATCTTCTTAGTACTTCTTGATCTTTTGGTCAATTCTTAAGCATTTCCCAGCATTCTCTTCACTCTCAAGAAACACTTTGACACTTCATTGCAACAACAACACTTTGTCAACTTTGTAAAGCAAGTGTGAAGAAAGCCATTGCAGCGTGGGCTTGAGATTTTGCAACACCTCCCTTCATCGCAGTTGAGGCTATGGTGATTGTTCAAGCCTTCTTTCTCCTCCATTGGCTAGTGAGCTCTTGGTGGAGGTGGTAACGTTTTGCTCCTCTCCTTTACGATTTGGTTGAGTAGAATTTACTGTTTTGTAGTGTTATTTGTGTAATTTCTTTCTTTACTTCTTTAACATATATTTCCCCCTTGTTGCTAGCTAGTTGTCCCTAGATGTGGAAACACCAAAACGGGGGTCTAACTAAAGAAGACCCCTATACAACCCTAACACATTTCCCCTCTTTCTTGTGTGCAGGTGGATGTGCTTTCAGAGCTAGTTAGCAAAATGGTGTCTTAGTGAGATTATCTTTATCACTCTAGCTCTCATCTATTTTCTTTATCATATCCATTTGTATCTTTCCTATTTTATAATTCTATTTTGTTCCTTTAGAAGTCATTAGCTGGTTTTCTGGCAGTTTGTACTATCTTTTTGGTCCTCTAGTCATATGGATGCAAGCGCACCTAAGAGACGCTATTGCACTGCGTTGTCCTCCCAAAACCACACTTTCATCCTCAAACAAAGAGTTACCTGAGATATAGTATTGAACCCAAAAATCAGCTCGCCTAGCCCTAAATTAGATCACGGGTCTACAGAGTGGTTGAAGGACCTTATAGTCCTCATCATTCTCGTCCCCTATTTGAAAACACCCCTTTAGAGTGAGATAAGTTAGAGAATTCCTTCACTCTCGTCTCTCCTTGACCCTGAGCCTTGACGTGGTTGGTCCCCCTCTCTTACACTTATAAATTCCTATTGCATTGCCATTCACACAATCTTTAATAATTAACTGAAAGGAATATTAATTCATTCCTTGAACAAAAGCTAACAATTCAACATCCATAACATAAACACATGATGTGATATGACTACTTAAAAATAACCCTTGATTATTTTGAGTCAAAAGATACTGAATACAATACTAGAGAGAAAGATAGGTGAATTTTCAAAATCAAAGAAATACACTTAAGTATTTGAGTTATCTTTTGTTATAACAGAGAAAAATTACAACATTTCCTATCTATGCTATGAAATAGCTTAAACTATGCAAAGAGAGCTTACAAAGAATGACATAAAAGATCAAAAATTTAGAATGCTTTGAAATTTTGAATGAGGCTCAAGATTCCCTTTTATAACATAAGGGAAGAAACAAGAAAAGAGGTGAATAACTTTATCCAAAGATTTTGTGATAACCAAATTCTCATACATGAGGCATAAGAATAAAAGCATGGATCCACTCACAGGCCGGGTAAAAAATTATACTTTTCATTTCATTCCTTAAACATATCCTCAAAAGGCCAATCATGAGCTAATATATTTTCCACATTCTCCAAATTTTGATGATACTTGGCATCAAGTAAAGCACTAGTCTCTCTACAAAAATTTTTCATTGTTTGTTCTGCATCGACCATCCTGTCTAAATAAGAATCAAGCTGATTGAAATTAGGTTTGTCATCTATGCAAATCAGAGGGAGGAGTGTGGGGATTATAATGTTGAAACTATCCTTCCATTTCTCTAGGGTCTTCAACTCCCCATTATCTTCTAACAGGCGGGATACAACCCTTTTGTCAACATTTATTAAAGAGTTCATTTTTGTTTGTGCAAATTCAATTATACTTTCCAAATACCCTTTATGATTTCATTCCATCTTGAGAATCTCAAAAGTAAGATAGATACTAGGTGGGGCATCAGTTGTGTGTTTATATACCTTATACATACCTTCCAAATATGGAAATCTAGGATTCCATTATTGAAATATACATTTGAGCCGCTCTTGATCCCCACTTATTCTAGTAATGGCATTTCTCAATTTCAGATATGACACATGGGTATTTTCCTACCTTCTTAATATTTTAGATAGTCTATGCTCTAGGATTTACATTGCAATTTGCATAGTCTCCTTTTTTTATTCTACTAAGCATTCTTCAATTTATCTTCCATCATTTGAATCTTTTCTTTAGGCTCTATGTTTTCAATCATCACATGAGCAGGGGAAACTGTAGAAGAGGATCCTACTTTAGCACACTTTCAAGAAGGGATTTTTGTTTATCCAATAATACCTACTTCTGGTTGTAAGCTTCCATGAGATCATTATGTTCCTTCAACACTGTATTGATTCTACCTTGCAACCTTCAAATACTAGTTTCATTAAACTTGGCAACATCTACCACTAATGCAAAAGCTTCAGGAGTAGAGGTGTCAGAGACCCTCTTTACAATCAATCTCCCTTTGATACCCTTACAATTTGATGCTTCAAAAATCACAAGCTTGTTTCAATTTTGGGCAAGGGCCTATATTGCAAGGGTTTCCCAATGTGGGTTGAACCATGATCTTGACATTGCCATCTCTGCTTCCTCTTCTATGGAGAAAAATTCTCCTTCTTATTTCCTAATAGTATCAAAGATGATTGCAGAAGCAATGTCCCATTTAGAGAGCAATATAAATCCACTATCTTCCACCATTCTTCTCCCTTCATCAGGCGTAATGTTTTTTGACTCAAAATTCATTTCTACCCTTACCTTTGCAGCTACTTCATCATATATTTCTATAGGCACATCTGCTTATTCCAAATGAACTCTTTTAAGGTACTAGTCTCCCTCTTTGATCTAAAAAAAACTCTTTAAACTCTTGGAATTTTATAAACTCGTCATCATACATGAATTGTGCACATGCCAATTCCATCACATCATTGAGGTTATCTCTCCCCATAGCCATGTCCAACCTAAACCTTTGTTGAAGAAGGCCAACAATATTTGGTTTTGGGGGGATGACATATATTGTTAAATCCATGGTGATATGAACATCTTCACTTTCATCTGGATTGATGGGATTGTCAACCGACAATGGAAATTTCTCAACTTTCATCCTCTTTTGTGGTTGCTCTCTTGGGTGAGAATCAAAATCCATGTTGATTGTTTGAGGGGAAGGAGAGTGAGTGACCTATGGTGGGTCTGATTACACATTTTCTCTAATAAAAGGCCCTTGGGGCTAGGGCCTTTTGATAGAGAGGTCAAGTGAAGATCTAGGACCCTTTTCTTTTTTCTCTTCCAGGATAGGGGCCTTACCTATAACTTTGTCAAAATTCTTCAACACCACCTCAATCTTGGAAATTGGGTCAATAATATCAAAAAATGCTCCACGATAATCCTTATCATTGTTTATCTTGGCAGCCTCTACCTTCCTGAATTCAATCTATTTCTCCTTTCTTTCCTTTACCTCAAAATCATCCTTGCAATTTCTTATGACATCTTCATTTTCATCAACCTAATGGCGAAAAATAGACCTTCTGACACCTTTCCTAACCTCGTGTATGAAACCTTTAGGGTCAAAATTCCTGGCATTTAACTGAAATAAATTGTATTCCCCAATAATTTCTTTTAGCCTATCTAAGCCATCTCTGGTAAAAGTGAAATTTGAAAAGGCAGTAATATAAGGGAAAAAATACCCTTTCCTTTGTTTCCTTAAATGAAACTGATCAGTCTCATTCAATTTCCATATAATTTCCATGAATGGCAACCTAGGTGACACACATTTAAGTAGCACATGGGGGGCTTGAGGGAACCCATATATTCTAATAACAAATTACTTTTCATGGAGGTCAAAAATCTCCCAAGTTATGTTGTACTCCTAACTCCAACCTCCTCTTTTTGGGCCTAAAAAAATCCAAAATTTCCTTGTGCAATTTGACTCTAGGTAGACCCAACCTTTCCATGACTTGTCTTACAAAGAAATCCTAAAAGAAAATAGGTCGAATCACTACAATTTTTGTCCCAAATATGGTTCCAACATTACACTAGGAGATTGTAGCCCTCTTTATCTTTCATGTCCAATTGTAAAAGTTTACTGAAATGATCTTCCCTTTGTACAAAATCATATGGAAAAGGAGAGAATACCACACGAAATTCACCTATGTCTCCTTACCACTTTTCCTTCTCTTAATGTCGACCAATTGATTGTGAATAGCCTCAGCTAAAAAGATGGTGTATCCAAAGTCACTATTGACAAAAGGATTGTGTATATCAATAGCCATATACATAAGAGATATCTCCATTTTTGAGCATGCATCTTCTCCCAAGACCTAACATAATGCCCAATATGTTCTTTTGAAATAGTCTTCAAAATACTTGAAATCAAAAGGCTCAAGTTTGTTATCATGGATTTTTAATGACTTTCGATAGAATATTTTCTATGTAAACCTAGGGAGCCATTTCACTCTGAAGCTATTTTTTTCTTGTTTTTATTTTTCTTCTAAAACAAGTAAGGTCTATAGCCTTATTTGTAGCCACATTGAGTCTAAAAATCTCATAAATAAACTCCCTAGTTATATCCATTAGGACACTTCCATCCAATGCCCTAATTACTCTAATATTCTCATCATACATAGAAGCAAGGAATTTGATGAGTTCCACATTTATAAAGACATTAGGAACAACCAGCTTCCCCAAATCATAGGTCCATGCATTGGAGATAGGGGAACAACAACTTGTTTTTCCATACCAGTGTATGAATAATTCCCACCCAGTGATTTTGTCATCCTAGTACTTCAGCTCGACATCTCTATAATTTTTGGCTATGTCTACCATCCCCTCTATTGCATTAGGGCCGAGGTTACGTTGACGTTGAGGCTTTTTTGAGGAACCTGACAATTGGGCCAAAATATCCTCCTCTAAGGATATTTTAGATGTAGATCCAGAGGGTTGGATGTTTGACGGACTCATAATTCCAGAATGATTTAAAACTGATTTCTATAATATTTTACAACAGAGACCTAATTATGAGCTTCAAGAATAATAATGGTGAATTTTTCAAGAAGGGAATACCTATTTTTAATTGTTCAAAGATTTAGATCAAGTTAACATGGAACGACCACACGTCTACTTTTTTTGCCACTATGTAGGACCAAACAAATGAAATGAAAATTTATGAAAGGAAATCATGAGCCATCATCCATGACATTTGGAATTACTTCTTGTTTGTGCGAGTGGCAGTTCATTCATCTACTCATTTATCAATTTTGAGTGTGAGCCATCCATCTAAAAAGGGATGTACAAATCCTAAATTTCAATGATGAGTAAAGCCTTGATTTTCTTGAAAAGGTTGCAACCATCCCCTCCATCCAATAGAATTCTCCCACTTCCCATGTGAGAATATCGTCACAGAGTGTCCTTCCACGGTTCCGCAACCAAGAAGAGGACATGCCGTAGTGGGCCCATGGACTTGTAGAATCCTTTATCTTCCATCACGTGGCAACATTTTGTGTCCTTTGATAGTTTTGAAACTAAGAAAAGGACATGCTGCAATGGGCCCACAAACTTGTAGAATCCTTTTATCTTTTACCACGTAACGAACATAAAATAATAAAATTATAGAAAAGTAAAGGTTTTGATTTTTATTTTATATCTGATATTAAAGGGGCACTTCCTAGCAAAAGGGGATGCAAGAATCACAACATTGATACCCATAAGTCATAACTTAAAGACTAGTCAAAAAGTGAACGATGTCAACACAAAACATAAGAATGCTAGGGTTTTAGGATAATAGGTTTTATAAAGCCCTAGGTTGTAGACATAACAAGCCTAATTTAACTAGGTTTTTAGAAAGCCTTAGGTTGCAGACCTAACAACCCTAGTTTAGTCAGTTGAGGATTACCAAGAATTTTATATTCCAAAATGTAGTTGATATTTTATATTTTATATTGTAGTTGATATTTTATATTGTATTTGATATTTTATATTGTATTCTATGAAATTATTTATCAGATTGAAGAAATTAACATATTTTAATAATTTCTTATTTCATATTTCAATTGTGTTAAAGACTAGTGAAAAAGTGAACAAAAAAACATAAGAACGCTAGGGTTTTAAGACAATAGGGTTTTAGAAAGCCCTAGTTTGTAGACCTAATACCCTAATTTAACCAAGTTTTTAGAAAACCCTAGGTTGCAGAGCTAACAACCCTAATTTAACCAGTTGAGGATTACCAAGAATTTAATATTCTAAACTTTAGTTGATATTTAGTATTCTTTTTGATATTTGATATTGTATTCCATGTAATTATGCATCAAATTGAATAAATTAACATATTATTAATAATTTCATATTTTAATTGTGTTAAACATGTACTCAGTGATTCATCACTCAACTCAATGCTTAATAACATATTAACAATAGTAACATATAATGAATATCAATAATCGTTTAATGTGTATCTAGTAGTTGAAACTAGATTTTTTCTTCAATTGATAAAATAAATAATATAGATAATTGATCATCAACACATTACTGAATTTGAGTTTTTTATTGATTTTCAGAAAGGAATACATTGAGGCAATGCAAACTATTTCTCAAAGACAACTCTACATAGAGTTGAGTTGGAACATGGAAACTCATATTATCAATATCAATTCTATCACCTTTTGTAGCAACTTCCATTGTTCAGGTGGTGGAATTGTTATTTGTTCTAACTGATGTTGTCTGACTTGATTTTTTTTTAACAATTCATGATTGAAATTGGAACCTAACTTGAATGTTTCTATCAAAGTTGCATTCAAGGTTATCAGTGGTTTGATGGAATCCAAATAGTTTGCCTCATATGGGTTTTGAGGAAACTGGTCCAAATCAATCTTCCTTGTATCCTCCATCTTCTTTCTGAAATCATCCTTTCCAATGAATCACTCATTTATGTCAAAAGCCTCTAGTAAACCAAGCTTTGTCAAGTTCCTTACCTTTTCATCTAGCTTCTTCATTTTTTTTTCAGCCAGATGCACAAAATCCATTATTCCACACATTCTCAAAGACTTTTGAATGATAGATGACAACATCATTGAGGCAACAATCTGATTATTAATCCCTATAGATTTCAATTCACTATCACTGGCTTTGTAGACTATTTTTTGAACTTGATTTGTAAATTTTTTTGCTGCAAACACATTTGTATTGTCCATTAAATATTTGTTGAGCTTAGATTATAATGTAGTCACATAGCATCAATCAATTGAAAAAATTAACACAAATGATCAATCCTCTGCATCATTTCCTCCTAGATATTTTATTTCATATGCCTCATTGTTTTCTACAAATGCAGTTAACTTATTTTGACAAGAGTTTATTTCATTTTTTGCTTCCATCAGCTCTTCACCCAATCTTTCATTTTTTTTTCTCTTTCTCCAATTTTTGTTCCCACTATTCATTTGCTTTCCCAATGCTTTATCTTAATTTTTCTGAAGTGGATTTTTCCTCATCATATTTTTTTTTCTCTCATCTAACCTTTGCTTCAGTTCATTCAATTATGCCTCTTTTTGTTTATCCTCTTTCTTGTTGATGTAGAGGTAGATTTTTTTATTCTTTTTTATAATTCATTGCTCTTATTATCTTTTGCTTTCCCCTTTGCTTTCTCATTTGCTAGGTCTACCTATAAATTTTCTATTTGAATCTGCAACCTTTTTTTCTCTCTCTTGCTTTAGCAATGGTGTGTACAATTCATTGTTCTTCTTTTATACATTAATTTTTTCAATATTTTTGAATCCAAAAAAATCCAATTGGAAACTACTCACCTAAAATTTAGATCAATCCATCTAATTTGCTAGTTTATTTTGAACTGTGGGAACAACAAATGTGCACTCCATGATTTATTTATTTGTGTCAAAAGTGGGTAATACCATGGTTATTTCAAGATCTAAAGTTACAACAAACACACTCTCCATTAGTTGCTTCCTTTCTTTTTTATACAATTCTAATTTCTTTTTAAACTCATCAATTTAATCAAAACCTAGGGACGTAGGAATAATGAAATGCTTGAATGGTGAAGGACTAGGAGTACTTGTAATTGCTATTACAACCACACTAACTTGGGAATTTCCTTGAAATAACTCCTTTGTGGTGGAACTAGTAGTTAGACTTGGACCTGTCAAAATCCTTTCCCTCTTTAGTATGCCTTGATCACTTAGTGTTTGTGTGGTATCTTGTATTGGTGTCCTCTTGTGTGTAATTTTTTGTTGTAGCACATGTTGACCACTACTAATACTACTACCCATACCATCACCACTAGTGGTAGTGCCAGTTACACTAGGTTCTCCACCATGAGCATATCTTAGTTGTGATTGTATCTGACCATGAGGATTGGGATTAGGATTTGAAGCTCCAACAAAATGAATTGTTTCAGTTGTACTTTTGTGCCCTTGGTCTACTTTATCAGCTCCAGGGCTAGATTTATCTACTAATTTTATAGGCTCTACATTTGTTACTATCTAAGGGCCTTTTCGTTGGGAGCCCAAAGGACCGCCTTCATAACCCATTTTTTCTTTTATGGATGCTCCTAAAGTATATGCTTCTTTTGTGGTCACACTTAAACTAGATTTGACATAGCTTTGTTCTTCCCTATCATCATTAGATTCATCATCAGTTTCTTGATCATCACATTCATTGGGATGCTCTATATTCCATAATTTTCTAAACTCATAATATTCTTTGATATCTCCAAATTCTCCAAGACTTCTTGGTTCACCTAGCTCCTTCCTCATAGACCAAAAGGCAATGATTTTTTATTGTGACCAATTTTTTTTGTAACTTCCTTATCTAGAGAATCTGGCATTTTACTCTACTAGATGGTTTATCATGTTTTTCATAAAAAAAGTTGTACCTCTTGATTTGATTCTCTTCTCTTGTCTTTTGGTGCAATGCCATAATTTTTGCTAAAAATTATTCAAAAGAAATACCTTTCTCAACAACACTTTTCTCCATTGATATTTTGACATCATCCCAAGAATCCTTGTTTCTCAAGTTTTCAAGCAAGGGTTTACTTTGATGTTGAATTCTACTTGCAACATTCCTATTGGCCATGATCATTGATTTAATAGTGTCACATGGATCATACTACCAATGTCAGACAACATCAAAATTCAAAAAATTCAAAAGATCATGTAGGTCACCATAAATGCTTTTCTCTCAAATGTGAACCCTCCACAAGGAAAAGGTAAAGAAGGAAATAAGGTATTCTTTTGTTGACCAACAAAGTCTAGTTCATCAATACTCTGCATTAGCCTTACATATTCCAATGCAAAACCCTTTTTGTCACATTTATTAGAAGTTTGTATGGCTCTATTCCTGATCCATAAAATCTTAGCATAGAATATTCTTCCCTTAAGTACCAATCAACCAATTTTGTTTCTTTTCTTAGTGGAATGCAATTTCTACATGACATAGGCAATCTAGGAATTGGAGTATTTGTAATTGCTTGATGCAATGGAGACAAAAAGTAGTCTACAAAATGATTGTAGTTCCTTCGAGAATCATGCATCCTTATCTTAGTGGTCCAATCATATACAAGAGCCATTTTATTTTCCTTAGCATTCCTATAGGGCCGAATTTGAAGCTTGTTGGTCTGAAACATTCCACTAAATTCAAATAGAAAAAAAACACAAGTAGGTTGTGAACCTAAATGTCTTAGTGGACTTTGAGTGTGGACCTCCTTTAATCATTAAAAATCGTTTATGCATGGAATGTAAAATGTGCTTAATCAAGTTATATTTGACAGGTGGAACAACATAATGGATATTATATACCATTTCAAGGAGGCTTGTACCCACTTCCCAATTGCTATCCAGTCTGAGGAAAAATGCTAGCATGGAAATAGTATTTTGAACCCATGATCTAAAAATATCAAAATCATAAGGAGGCTTAAGATTACCTTTCAATTTGTTTCTATTGTGAACTATTTTATTTAGGAAATTATTTTTTTCCCTTCCATCTGTTGCTTCATAATCACTAGAAATATTTTCTAGGTCAATGTGGACGTTTCCAAATTCTTTGGTTGTAAGCCCCAACACTTTTCCAAATTCTTCTACATTAATGGATAACATTTCTTCTTTGATATCTTTATTAACAATCACTCTTTTATTATCATCATAATTATGGGTACAGACCATGATAAATTTTGGGCAAGGGAGAACCTCATGTAACATCATGTGCCCTAATCCACTTACCCATAGTGCATTGAAACTATTATTTTGCATTTGGTTTGCAGCCTTATTCTTAGATGAAAATCCAAGTTCTGAGGTAAGCCTACCATAGATTTTAGGATCATAAATATCATGGTATTGAATAGTGAAACCTAGGGTTTTAAGCAATCCAACATAATGTATTTTTCTATCCAATTTTTCTTTGCCTTTCCCAACAACTTTGATTGGTCTACTAGTGGTGGTAGACATGCTTGTACAATGTGAAATTGTGAATCCCCTCTTAGTCCTCCTTAATTTTTCTTAAGTCTCTCAACCCTAAACCCAAACTTCAAAGTTTGACACAATAAGATTTTAAGAAATGATGAATCGTAGTTGTAGGGATTATGTCTTCCACTTACATGGATTTTGATTCTTGAAAAAGATTAATACTGACAGGCATGGACTATCTTTGTTGGAACCCAAAATATCCCTGGTGCACTGTAATGAGTAATCTAAAATATCCCTGTGTGTTGACTCTCTCACTTAAAATTAAAATCACTTAGCAATAGAAAGTTCACTTATTTTTTTCGAATATTAAAGTGAATGAAATGTCAATGTGTTGCCTTTGGACTACACAAATAGTACATTACATTTTTGTAATGATAGAAATAAATTCTCAAACAAATTCTCAACCGTTGATCTTTGTAAATCTAATGGTTATATGGTGATTCCGAAGGTTTGAGTTTGCAAGCCTAATGCTCTGTGCATTTCATTCCAAAATGCAACTATAGCCATCCATCAAATGTTCATCGAACAATTGAGTATTTTATGATATAAACAATAAACATGTGTTTTCAATTTGTTTTAAACTTTAGTGATGCTAGGATACATAATCCTAATGGAGTCATTGAGATGATTCCACATGTCCATTTTGTGGTTCCAGGAGTGACATATAGATCTAGTTGAAGCATCCCGCAAACTTGAGGAATCCCTTTAAAAGCAAGACATCGATTGACATCAAGGCCAAGGGGCCAATAACTTAACACTAAAAATGACTTAATAAAATGAGTAATGATACTGGGAACCGAGGGAGCAGGTCATTGAAAAATTATAAATCAATAACATTTTGATAAACCATAGCAAGAGTGACAACTTTTAGTTGTTTTTGTGTTGCTTTATGTTTTAAATCTGCATGCACGTATTTCATAAATAGATAATACTTACTCTCTAAAAGGAAGAAAAAAAATCTGACTTTTTAAATATTTCATTCCATTATTTTATTCCATTTAATTATTACTTGTATAATTTGAATAGACATTGAAAACAAAAAATAATTCTTTACTATAAATGAATACTGAAGAATAACACAACCATTTATTTTATTACCACTGAATTACAATGTTACATTATTACATAAATTTTTAAAGATGAGTAGAGCATGCAAGCTCTTGTTTTGTATAAATGACACATATCACTTTACATCAGACATAATTGATTACAAGCTGCTACTGGTGACCATAGAAGAGCATTTCTTATACCATATTCTCAAACCACAAGGCTTACCGACCATGGTTTGGATCTTGGGATCTCGAATGCTTCTATATTTATAATATGCTCAATTTGATGCACTAGAACAAACCAAAATGACACAATTGATTCCAAGCTATTAGTGTCAGCTATGGAATCCAGACCGTATTACCAAAAAATAAATTTAAGAATCCATAGGGCTTGCCTACCATGCTAGAGAAATGGGAGCTGTGAAGATGGAAAATATACCTATCATGTTTAAGAACCAGATTCATGCAAAAGATAAGGGGTAATAAATATGCTACCACCTTCTATGTGTTGCTTCCATGCATGTGGAAAGCCCAACATGACTCTAAAAGTCCACAATTCCTCTTTGAGGGCCTCTGTCAAAATGGAGTATGAGAATTCATCGACTTTGAATGCAAACAAGATTAAAATAATTATGTGGGAATACTCTTTTTGAAAAAACTTATCTCCATCAAAGCTCCTCATCCTGGTTCAAAACCTATCTGAGAATTTAGGTGAACCAGATCAACTTCTTTCCAATTCCACCAATTCTGAACTTGAAGGAAATCGGTCATTTACTTTGTAACTACATAACTAGAGGCAAGAGAATTTAGAGTATCCCCAATAATACCACATCATCTTCTTCCTTGAAAAATGAAAACTCTTATGACACTTCAAAACATTGCACTCAATAGTAAAGCCTTTAGCCTTCTACGAATGATTTTAGTTGTGCTAACTATCCCTATTTATGGGCCACCACTACCAACCTGATCCTTGTTTACTCATGAGTCATGCAAGGTTTAATCACGTGAACCAAGTAACCAACTTAATCGTGTAACTTAAGTCTTACATTTACAATGTTTATTTTGATTAACATATGGCTACATGCACATTGTACCTCAAGCTAACAAGCTATCAAAATCACCACTCAAATGATATGAACTCATTAAAAATCTTATTTCAATTGATCACTGGATTAATGAAATCATCATCTATAGTACGTCATGTTGTTTTCACTATCAAGTTATCCATTCACTTACTTCGTATGTACATATGACATTAATTTATGGTACTACAACCACACTTTCTTCAATGAAAGACAATCCAGTGGATATGAGGAAATCAATAAAAAGAAAGCACGTGCCACA
Source organism: Sequoiadendron giganteum (assembly GCA_007115665.2). Classification (NCBI taxonomy): domain Eukaryota; kingdom Viridiplantae; phylum Streptophyta; class Pinopsida; order Cupressales; family Cupressaceae; genus Sequoiadendron; species Sequoiadendron giganteum. Next base: position 38,519,356 of record CM021108.1, read on the forward strand.
TGCCATACTTTTTGCCATTTTCAGTATCAAGTTATCAAATCAAACTTTTCGCTCGCTTGGGATTAGAAGAGGAACTTAATTTTGAATCTTTTAAAGATTTCCTAGGTACATATGGAATTAATCCATAGTGCCACAACTATATTTTCTTCAATGAAAGACTATCTAGCAGATATGTGAAAATCGATAAAAAGATTGTGAATTAAATGAAAGGTAGAGTACCTAGAGGCATTAAATAGATTTTTGTAGCTCAATCAATAATCATCATCAATACTAATAAATCACAATAAATTTCACTCACTTATGATGAGAACAATATGTTGAACTTGAATCATACAAAAAATATAAATATATTTTCAGACTTAAAAGCCACATTTTTTATATTGAACAAAGAAAAAAGGATTTACAATAATGGAGACATGAAAAGTATTTTAATTTAAGTATCCATGAAGTACATAGCCAGCTTGGAAAAAAAGCCACTAACCGTGACAAAAAACCAGTCATAAAATACATATTACAAGAGTTTTACGATAAAATATAGACATAATTCATTACTAAAAAAATCTATAACAATAGCAGGGGCCCTCAATCGGGTGTTTGAGAAGGACGTGATTCAAATTGAAAAAAGTAACAAAAGAGAAGAAAAGGGAATCACCCAGATCCTTCCTCAAAAACTCTAGACTCTGCAATGATTCATTGATTGTATCACATACCATACTACACCTCATATTAACCATGGCAAGAGCTTGCACTATAGAAGCAGCTAGTTCAAGTTTGGGAAAGACTCCACCAACACGATTTAAACCAATTTCAAAATTATAAAGTTCAAGTGCCAACTCCAATGAAGAAAGAGAGTAAATGAAAGGCTATAAATAACGTATTGCCAACGTCTTCACCAAATCTTTATCTAACAAAATGTCCATGTATTTGGACAAGAAAATAGAAGATACCTCAAAAAATAGAGCATTGGGGTTGTTCTGAATCTATTCCCTACCCACAATTATTCTTATAGCCTCCTCAACTTGTTGGAATAATAAAGAAAAAACCCTTTGGTGTGTTGTCATTCATGCCAACATTGTTTGGTGACAATTGTTTGGTGACCTTGTATTAACCATGGTAAATCCATTATCATGTTCAATAACAGTTCTCTCGGGATCATTTTCATTCAATTGTAGCCTATACCATTGGATGACGAACATAACTAATTTGAAGGACTTAAAGTCACACTCAAGTATATCATTCAAAATCCCATAGTATCAATTTTATGAGACTTCTGGATGTATATCGCTTCTAGATGAAACATTAGTCACCTGAAAGACTGCAGTTATCCCAAAATCACAAGTTTTCTTCGTGTCATCCAACTTTTTGATTCAAAATTTATGAGAATTGTGCCACATATCCTTGTGGTGTTTCATGTGCAATATGTCAAACATGTAAAAAATTATTGCAATATCGTCAGTTGATAAGCATATTTATTCTTGGCCGAATGTATGGAAAGAAAAAAATCTCAACATATATATACATCAACATAATTGAAAATAATTAAATAATATGGGTGATTAATATATTTATACGTACTTGTTTATCTCTTAAACCATATGCTAAATCAGTTTCCCTTGGTGTAACATTGGAATCTCCATTACGATGAGCTTCTTTAACTTGAAACCACACCTTCCATGTTAATGCACGACCAAATTTTTGACATTGTTCAATCCATACCATCATCCAATCAAGATTGTTTGTGACGTAAAAATGTAATGCATCCCACTCTCAACCAACTGTATCAAAAAAAAATGAAATTCACAAACGACGTATAATTAGTTAATTACCACGGTATACAACCTTAATTTATAATTGATGTATATTGAAGATTAATAATTAAATAAGTACAATATACATAAAAACCAAATGTAAAATGTATTCTAATTAATATCCATGACCATCTTATAATTACCTCACTTTCCTCAATCTACCTTTCCCCATCAAGTACTCCCCTTCAAATTTGTTAATGGATTTGGGATCCCAAATGCGGTCTACATGGATCTTTGCTGCAAACTTAGGAAGATATTCCATAATGTACACCATGGTCTGGTATACCATATGTCCCTCCACCGTAGAACCCTCAAGATGTGATCTTTGTCTAACCAAAGCCTTCAAAAATTTCAAGTGCCTCTCAACCATCCACACTAACCTTGTGTGTACAGGTTCACACAATTTAATCTCCTCAACTTGGTGTATGAGGTAGTTTTCTTGTGCATTGAAAAATGTCGAAGGTAGACACTTTTGCATTTCACACATTAGACAAGAAATTTTTCTCTTCCAATAATTTATATCTTCTTTATGGATTCCTTTAGATGACATCCATCTACAATTGATTCAAGGCACAAATATATTAATGAGATTTAACAAAAATATACAATATATTACATAACAAGTAAAACAAATGGCAATTATAAGATCTGTACAACGAATTGAACAAATATCACTACTTACCTCATATATTTTCCAAGATCATATATAACTTTCTTGACATTGTTGTCGAAGTTGTCTGGGAGAGATAGAGGTAGAACGCACTCCAACAATTATAAAATGATCTTTTCATTATTTTTCCAAAAGTAGTAAACATAATACACTGAAAAGTACATGCAGTATACAAATATATATAGATATAATATACCAGAATAATTACCTTAATGAAGGTATTCCAATCACGCGTTTTCATCCCTGACCCAAATTCACCTTTCTTTGTTATGATATTGTTTATGTTCGCAGCAAATCCTGTGAGAAATCAATGTTTTCGTATGACTTCTTTTATAGCATTGCTTTGCTGCTCCGTTAATAACCAAGGAATGACACTTATATTAATTTTGTCTCCATCGCTATTTAATTGAATGACATTTTTCATTGCATGATTGGCTTCTTGAATGTCACTACAAATTTTGACAATTTTTACTTTATCATGCCTTCCATCCAATATTTTTCATAATGTTTCTATTATATTCTTTTCGATATGCATTGTATCAAAAAGATGCACAATTTTTAGCTTCTCATAGTAGGGAAACCTACTAAATTATCTGGGATAACTTTTCAATCACTGTGGAAGCCGACCATTAATGCCTTGATGACCTTCATGAAGCATATAAGTTAAACAAATTAACAATGAAAATCATTGTCAATTACAACATGAGTAAACACAACACAATATAAAGATATAAATTCCAAACATATCATATATGATAGATAAACAATTGAATCCAATGTATAACCTTGACGATGAATTCTATTATATTCCAACTTCCATAGGTGAGGTGTCATTCTTTGTGGTTTTGATGTAGTATGTTCTTTCCCTTTGAAAATATGTTTTTCAATAGTTCGATACTTATGATTTATGTGGAGGAAGTGCCTATACTTATCAAACACCTGCTTTCCTAAAATTGTTGAACGACGAGATTTCATCTTTGGACCACAAATTGGACATACAAATTTTCCCTTTGTTTGAAGACCTGCAAGATCATATATAATTGGATTAAATATGTCAATTTTTCTAATTATATATAATGAATAGATTATTCAAAAAACATGCATGATATCTACTTTATAAAATTAAATATCGTTAAAGTGCAGTCGAACGCTATAACATACCACAAAAATGTGTTAGCCCTGGGGCATCATGAATTGTCCATACAAGCATTACATGGAATTGAAATTTTCTTTGTCCTATTGGTCTAGATATATCATACATAGTGACACCATTACATAACTTTAGTAACTCTTCGATAAGAGGCTCAATATATACATTCATATCTTTAACTTGGTACTTACCTATTTGAATGAACATAAACATTACATAATTATTATAACCATTTTGCTGAAATATATATAAATTAATGTACATGACTATTAAATAAAAAAATTATAAGTCATTATGCAACAAATAAGACAAATGAGATGCTACTACATTAAAGAAAATTGATGTAAACAAATACCTACAACAATCATTGCCAACATTATGTGCTCCCTCTTTATTGACATCCATGGAGGAATGTTATTGTTGATAACAAAAACAGGCCACACTGAGTAAATAGATCTCAGCTCTCCAAATGGATTGACACCGTTCACTGCCAATGAAAGCCTAAGATTACGAGGTTCTTCTTTAAAGTGTGACCATTTTTTCTCCATGTCCCTAAATGTAGAACCATCCACAAGAATTCGACGAATGTTGTCTCCACTTCTATTTCATGCATGGTAATCCATAAATTGCGCTAAGCTTTCACACTTAAATAATAATTGCATATGTGGAATAATGGGAATATAACGAAGAACCTTGCGAGGCACCCTTTTTTTTAGTTGATCTGTTCGATATCTACTGATATGACATTCTGGGCATTCTGTTGCAAATTCATGTTGCTTATGATATATAATATATGATCATTGGGACATGCATCTATTGCTTGATACTCCATTCCAATATATTTCATAATGCTAGATAAATCTTGGTATGAGGGAGGTAAAATATTTGATGGTGGTAACAAAAATTCACCAATCAATCTACAACAAAAAAATAATTTGTTAATATAAAGAATATTAATGGTACATATTTCATCCTTTATTTACTAGTGATGAAGTAACAACAATTAAAATAGATGAAAAAAGATGACATATATGACATACCTTAACATCTGTGAGATTGCTATGTTGGATAAACCATTCATAACATTCAAGTTCACCAAAAAAAATACAATAGAGAGAAGAGTTGTTTGGGAGCCTTCATAAAGGGGCTCACATGCCTTCTCAAGTACAAGTAAATCATGAACATCATCAAATTCATCTCGATCATCATGATCAGTTGTGCTACTAAATGTGTCATGGATCAATGTATTTGTACCATCATCTTCAACTGTGTTTTCTAGTGCATGATCATCTTCTTCCATAGAATCATTAACTTCATCTTTGATATTCACAGCTCCATGTTCCTCTACTTGCAAAACCACATTCTTTGGGCCGTGATATTCCATATCATGTGCCCTAGGGTGCCCCACCTTTATAATAATGATAGACACAAATAAACCATGATTGTGATCAAGTGCTTTTTTTTATATATATAAAATGTTAAAATGATATAAACATTTACAAATTCAATTAATATAAACACATATAATGAACAACTTACCAATGGACGATAATCATGCCCCCCTTCAACGTGACCATGTTGCCTACAATTTTTCTCAATTGTTGTGATTAAAATTATTCTCGTCTTTAAGCCCTTGCAATTATTGCAAGGACAATATCATTTCCCATCACCCTTTCTTTTCAATCTAGCCCACAATCTAGCAACTGTCTCTTCATTTTGTTCTGGACTAATATTATCTGCCATGATTTTTCCTTACCAAGCTTGAATATTTAGATCTTCAAAAAATATCAAACTCACACTCCAATAATTTTTAATCATAGACAGGTAACAAAATCTAATAATTCTGATATTTTATACCAAAAAAAATTGGCATGCAACCACCCCTGCAAAAGAGAAGATAGTCTGAAGTTAATGACCCCAAAAAACACTTTAAAATGCTAATTCTAGAAATTATTAAATTCTGATTTTACTATGATTTCCAACCGTTAGACTCCTAAAATCAGGATATTGAACTTGCACAACAAAATCTGGAAATGAAATCTGATGAGATGTTGCTTTAAAATATGATTTTCAAACCTGGAAGTACAAATTTGACTTCACAAATGAATTCTAGAAATAAAATAGTATGTCATAATAAAGAGTTTCATTTAAAGTGGACCAGCCTATTATATGCCTTGATAAAGTTAAAAGATCTATGAATTTTATCTACAATATAGTCTACATAGTCATTAGTCTTATGAACATCCCTGCTTTGGATATAAATAGGAAACACCATTAGATGGCCTCCTTGAAAGTTCAATCCATTAAGGGAATAATGAAAGGGTCTTCCTTAATGATTACATCCATCTGACAAAAAATAGTGTATGGCTGAATAAGGATGATATCATTTTGAAAGGATAAAATGACTGCTGAGACTGATCCTAACATATTTATGTTGAATACAATATATACAAACAATCTTGTATAGACCTTCACTTCCACACTCTCGACAAACTTGTTTTGCAAGGACAACACTTCATTTGCCTATTTTTGTAGGTTAAGCTAAATCTTGTTCTCACAAGCAACTTCAAATGTCTCGTACACTTCCATCTACTTATGAAGCGAGCCTCTAGATCTAAATTGACTTCACCATTACAATAGTGCTTCAAAATACCATAGGGCCATCCTTTGGTTTTATATGTCAAATCTATTGTCATTTGTATTTAATTTTCTTCCATCCATGTAATTCATGTCTTTGGTCACAATGTTTATTCCAGAATCCATATACAACTTCCTCCCTCATATTGACATAGAATTAGTATGGAATACTATCTTGAATTTTAAGCTAAATATTAAAAATTGGTTAGAGCTTATACTATGTAAAGGAGAATAAGAATAAATCGTAACCTTATCTGCAATTGAAATAGATAAGGGGTCACTCTATTCCATACATATTCACATAAACAATGAACATGATATTTGGGGTTCCTACACTTACTATTTTTCTATTTATTTATATAATAATAAGGTTACACTACAATATTTTTGTTCTCTTTTTATCTGCTCTAACTCCTATTTCCTCTAATACATTCAATCATACTAGTATTGTGCTTCCTATAAGAACAATATATCATGGCTGAATGAAAACAATGTTCAATGCCATGAGGCCCAAATGATATTCATGCATTGGTCTTGAAATGCCATCAAACTGAGACTAGTCATTGTTATATAGTATCAAAGTTTCATTGATACTATTGGTCAGTATGATTTGTCATGTGAATTGATTAAATATTGATAACCTATATATTCATAGGGCCCAATCATTATGTTTGATAGTGTATTGGCCATTTTACTATCCAATGCTATTTGCAAAGTAAAATATAGTAAAATATAAAACATTGATCTTTTCTATCACTCCATTGTAAATAATAAAGATTGTAGAAATTTCCTTCCAATTTGAGTGTTGGAAGTCTTTATTATTTATAGTGGAGTAGATAGAAAAGATCAATGTTTTATATTTTAATATATTTTATTTTTCATTGTATTTGATCAACAAATATAGTTTGATGATGATTCTTGACTAGTGCTACAATATTAGTATCTCGGGGTATTATATATGCAGATATAAACTACATTTGTATGATGCTTGATGTTATACCCATGTCCACTAGCTATCACCATAATTTTTATTATTGTGTATATGCAATATAGGGATACTATAGAGGTAAGGAGCAACGAGCAAAGAGAAAAGATTTGAGTAAATGGACTTCAAAGAAAGGCACGACACTTTACTATAGATTCCTAAAAGGAGATCATAGTCTCATGACTATTCAAATAAACAATGATTAGTCCATGTCATAACCATGAAAGGGGCATTGAAATTAATAATAATAGTGATAGGGCAGTATGATGAACTTTAAAAGATACATAAAGAAAAGTAACTAAGCATTCAAGAGGGCTTTTAAAACATCATAAATCTTGTCAAGGGTTCATTTTCTTCATAGTAGTATGGTAAACTAATAAATATTTCCATCTCACAAAGTTTCAAAAGAGGACAACCTACAAGTGTATTAAGGAATGCATGGACAATATCTCAAGGAGCTAGCACAATTAATTTCTTCAAGTGTTATGCAAGGCCATTGAAATCAAATGAATAAACTCATGCATAAGCTAAAAGACAAAGGATAGCCAAGTTGCTAGAGGGCAGGTATTACAAAGGATATGGGATCACTTTCAACAGAGATGATGATGCTTCTAAAGGATCTCCCATTATGTTTATTAAAGACTTATAGAGATATGATAGTCATATGTCATTGTCAAAAAGTAGTAGAGGTTTTGAATGATCTTGCATAATAGGAAGGAGAGGACAACATTTACACTAGAAATTATATACTCCATAGAAGAAGGTCATATGATTCCCATGAGAAAATATTGAAATAAGTTGCATACTTTACAATGAAAACCATGAAAAAAAATCCTATGATGCACTTTTACGATTTTTGCTTCATTTTTCCTAATATGGTCAAATACTTTCTTTTAGTGTCTAAATCTACCACATAGAGATTAAATATGCTTACTCTCAAATAAAGTTGAATTATATAAACAATAGTCAGATGCCTCCCTTAACATAAAGGACAATCTAAAGTACTAAGGAATTTTATATCCTTTATAAGAGATTGCTTTTAACTAGTTAAAAACTTGAGAGGGTAATACACAGGTTGCAAGAAAAGTTAAAAATTTATCATAAGTAGCTCAATCCAAAAGGAAAAAATTAAGCATGGAAAAGCATGAGTAGGTTGACTAGCTTCACTAAAAGCACATGTTATTTTTTATAACATCTTACCTGGATATTACTTGATAAGGTAAGGAGTGCTCTTTTCCACTCAGTTTCATATGGTGGCATATCTACACACAAATCACCAAATTGTCAAGTAACTAAATAAATTGTATTACTTAGTAAAGTTGTTACAACATGCCATTCATGTCAAAATCAACTCTTCTTACCACAAAAAGTTTGGTTTCCAATTTGACAGATTCATCTTTTGATTCCTGTATCAACTTATGAAGGAATTTGATAGCTTATACTTCTAAATGAGGAGACAATTTCATCTTGTAAACTGTTCCAAAGTACAAAACAAATAGAAATCATATAATCTGCATGATAGTTATAGCTTGCTAGACATTTGGCAGCATATAAAATTTTTAATTGAACTGAGAAAAATAGAGAGGCCTTGACCTTCATTTTTTCATTTTTTAGTTTGTTGCTCTAAATATCTCACAATATTTAGAAATTGGTTGCTTTCTTCCTTTCTTGTTCAAATAAAAAATAGATACATTTGTATAGAGTCAAGATGAATTCAAGAACTTCAGGTAATAGATATACCATAACAACTTTTATAAGACACTGACATCTAAGGTCTAAAATCTATTTTTGAAACTTGGCAAAGGGAAAAATACATCTTAATGAAGTAGTCTTCAAAAATATCATAGCTAAATGGCTCTAACTATCCACCATCAAACATTCCCAATTCTTTGTTCAACCCTCTAGGCCTGAATCTTGACAGTTGTTTCACTTTGTAGCTATCCCTATGCCTTTGATATTATCTAGTTATGGCTCCCAAATCTATTGAAAATTGATTATTAGGGTTAAAATTGAAACCTTGCAAATGTAATCTTTGTCCAAATCTAAAGAATTTTCCATCAATTATAAACAATTCCCTTATAAAAAAATTGTGAAGTCAGGCCTAAAATCTGGAAATGAAAATTTGAAAATGCAGAAGACTAAAAATGAAATCTGATGAAATGTTGCTTTAAAATATGATTTTCAAACCTGGAAGTACAAATCTGACTTCACAAATGAATTATGGAAAAAGACAATGACTACCCTCAACCTGGCGATATCTTCTTGAGTTTTTTCTGATTTTTCCTAAGAAAATCATTGAGCAAAACACTGTCACAATAAATAGCTGAGCTTAGTTTTATTTATGTCGGCCACAATTTAATTTTGCAAGTCTGTCAAAATTTCGGCGAAAAATCTTCATTGAAATTCGATGCAAAATAAGGTTCGTCGAAATTCCGACGAACATCGGCAATAAAATTTAAAAAAAATGAAAATTTCACATTGAATATCACAAGTACCCGACGATACATCTGATTATATAGCTTTCGTCGGAAATTTTCATCGGATTTTGCAATCAAATGAGTTAGTGTGGATTATGACAGGTTGTAAGAGAATCAAATATTTTGGTCAGTTATGACAGGTCTTGTGGCAAATTTTATGGAAGATTTATGACATATTTTATGATAGTTGTAATTCATCTATCATAGGCTATTATGAGCACATTTCGGGAATCCAAGCTTGAAGAGAGAATATTGTATGTTATGATGGTTGTTTAAGGGGTGTAAGGGAATATTATTCATGTGTCCAAATGCATGTCTATGATGTGGGATATTGTGCCATGTGTATTTGGATGCCCATCCTCTTCTAGACTCTCCTCTTGGCTTGTATTCTCTATATTTTTTATGCCTTGCATTGTAGAATGCATAGTTTTTTTGTAGGTAACAAAGTTCTACCAGATTCACTCTAGAATAGGTGTTTATTTTGAAGAACTTGTTGAAGAAGCTTTGTACTTGGAGCTGGATTTTAATCTCTATTTGATTTAATATAGTAGTATTGTGATTTTGGAGTGTGGGGTTTTTTACCTAAAAGGGTTTTCTCCATGCATATATGGTGTTTGTTGTTTATGTGTTCTTGTTGTTCTATCTCATTCTTTCTATGTGTTTTTTCCTTACTGTAACTGTGTAAGGTGTAAAAATGATTTTTTTTGTAACTCTCCCCTACTTAGATTAGTGAAGGAAGTTGTTTTCACTCACTTGGCTTCCTATCAGAGAGGTGAAGGATCATGAATATTCTCATTGGAATTAGGGTCATCACCAAACACACAACTTGAAACATCAACCAAGGATTTCAAAGAAGTTAACATCTTACCAAAACATTGAGCCATCATGATGATGCTTTTACTAAGGTTCAGACTATTATGCAACAAGTGATTGGAAGAAAAACAAAAAATCTAGATATCTAGGATTTTGAGAAAACTTTGTCACAAATATTTTGAACCAAAAAGAGTGCAGGAGGACACAGTCGCCCAAGGGCATCCCTATCCTAGGAAGGGTTTCAAGAAATTCAAAAGTTGATGTGTTTAATATTGTTCAGGGTTTCTGGATCTGGTTGCAAACAAGTGTGATAGTGAATATTTTTCTAGAATTTACTCAATTTATGCCAATGCAAGTGTGTAACAATATGTGAACAATAAATTGCAATTTTGAATATATATTTTATGTAAAATGTAAAAATGGACTAATTGTAAGATGTCTAAATCTAAAAACCCTAATTTTGATGCAATTTCGAAACAAAGCAATGCAATTTTTTTTTAATTTTTGAGATATATGAAAGATGCAGGTAAATGAATGTAATTGAGAATTCCAAAATATAAATCTATAAGAAAACATGGACTTAAGACAAAGAGATAGAGAATTATGCCAAATTTTGTTGATCCAAGTGTAGAAGGATAGAGGAACCCAAGGGAATCTATTTCTTTGGTAGGGTGTCTAAAAACTAAAAATTTGAATGTTTATTAGACTATCTAAGTGCCCTATTTTTGTGTGCAAATAGTTCTTAAAGTCAATATTTCTCTAGAATTTACTCAATTTAAGACAATGTTACTCAAATGTAAATTTGTAACAATGTTTGAACAACAATTGATAATTATGAATACAATTTTCAATGTAGATCTAACCTAAATGACTTAAATAAACCTTAATGCAACCTATGATGCAATATGATAAATAAATTTGTTTTTGAATTTTTATTTCTTTCATGATACAAAAATAAAACCCTAAATGAGAAATGCAAAACAATGCAACAGAAAACTTATATAAAGGGTGAATTTCAGAAGGTATATAATGTTAACATGTCGATTTCAAAAAAAATGAAACAAATAAAAAGAGAACCCTACGCTTAATGTACAAAACCTAGGATTAAAATTTTGTGTGTGATGTGGTATTTTTCTAGTGTTTCATTAAGATGGAGATCAACAAGGTGATTAGATTGATTTTCAACCATGGAGGTGAGCCAATCAGACCTATATTTACATCTTTTGAGTCCTGGAATAGATTGGACTATGTGCCCTAATATGAAAAATGCAAGATATTGATAATTAACAATCTCTAATAGAGATTTTTAGGAAGGTTTAAGAAAGGAAGAGTGTTGTGTACCTATCCTAAAAGGTTGACCTGCTTGATATTATAGGAGGACATAGGTTCCTAAGGGTGTCTGGGTCCTTGTATGCCTCTTTTGTTCTATTTTTGGAGTTCTCTGATGTTAGGTTTGAGATCCCTATTTTTGATTGGAGACTTGTCAGATCATTGTCAGAAAATTTTGTAGGTGATTTTTTATGAGTTGACAAGATGTAAGGCTTTGAATGTAGAATTGGGTGAATGATATTCATACTTCCTTTAATCCTTTTTAAACCTAGAATTTGTACATTCAAAGAGAAGAAATGTTGTGCCATTTATGGGCTTACCTTTTCAAACCCCATGTTAGTGTTTCTAATTCCACAATGGCAATGTCAATGATAGGAAAGATAAATGAGAGGAAGGAATGATGAATCAAAAAAAATGTTGCAACTCACCACCGTTCAATGTCTTCCTTGAAGGAATGAATTCATGCACATCACTTCAAGGTCTTTGATCTTTCTTGCTTGATTTATTGAATTTCTTGGAGACCTACAACAAGGGTTAGCCTTCACAAACAATGATAGCATGAACACGCATGAACTCACATAGGATTTGACATGATGTTTGGATCTTGAATTGCTACAATAAAGCTCTAAAATGACACTCTTGACTTGATCTTAATGATCTTGATCATAAGTTTTCCAATAACTATATCCTAGATACTTATTGTTGTTAGATTTGAAATTATGCAATAACTAGGTATTTATAGGCATTTATATTCAATTTCCCGTAGATTAAATCCCGATAGTTGATATTTGCAACTTGAATTTCAAATGTTAAAATGTTGACACCGGCATATTCAAATTTGGATCTTGGAAAAATATGAGGGCTTAGATGCCTAAGGGTGTCCCAATATTGGCCCTATTTTCTAGGACTTTAGGTGTTGGTTTAGAACATTAAATAAATGTGTTTGTTGAATGTCTATAATTTCTTGAAAAATGGTAAAAACAAGCCTCAAAATGCATAATTTAGGAAACTAGGGACTTAATTAAAGGATCAATAATTTAGGGGGGAAAAAATATAGTGTGAAATTGTCAAGGGTGACAATTTATGACACTACAAGGATCTTTAATTTTCTTAATGGATTTTTCTAGCTCTCCTTAGTATTTTAAATGATGAAAAAGACTAGTATTTATATGCAATTATTCTAATTTCCTAAAAATTGAATATCGATGGTTGAAAATTAAAATTGAGAATTAAAATTTAATAAATTACTGACACCGACATATTCAAATTTGGAGCCAAAAGTGTTGGTCTTTGGAAAAGGGCACCCTAGACTATATTGCTACTCTTTAGGGATCAAAAGTGTTGGGGGAAAACTATTAAATGAATAATTTCATTTCTCATGTTTTATTTTCCAAATATGTTTATAAAATAGATAATTAGGTCCAAGCCAATAGGGGGCTTAACCTAAAGTGAAATCATCAGGGGTGACAGTTTTTGACTCTACAATAGTGGTAGTATAGATAATCTTATTTCGGAAGAGGTGTTTAAAAAGTTGCAATTGGAAAGGAAGAGGCACCCATATCCATATTAGATTTCATGGTTATAGAAAGACCATAGAGCTTTGGTTAAAGCATAATATTTAGTGAAGTTCAATATTGGGAATTACTATGATGAGGTATTGTGTGACATCATGCCTATGGATACATGCCATTTATTTTTAGGGAGGTCATGCAAATTTGATCGATGCATTGTCCATGATGGCCATGCTAACACATATTCCTTGACAAAGGATGAAGCTCATCATAATTTCAAGCCCTTAAAGAAGGTAGGAGAAAAGGTATGTAGTAATGCAAGGTTTTTTTTGGTAGATGGTAGGAAAATTTTAGATGGTATGAAGCACAAGCATGTGTGCTTTGCATTGATTCCTAGATTCAATACATAAGAAGTACCAGTAGAAGTTTCAAATCTATTAGGATAATTCTAAGACATTATGTCAGATAATGTACTTGAATATATTTCACCAATGAGAAAGATTAGTAACCAGATGGATTTGATACTAGGAGTCAGTTTGCCAAATAATACAACCCATAGAATGAATCCTACAGAGAATGACAAACTTGATGAATAGGTCTACAAGTTGTTGAGGAAAGGATTGATATAAGAGATTCTCATTCCATGTGCATTACCTATAGTACTAGCACCAAAGAAGGATGAAGAGTGGAGGATGTGTAAATACTCTTGATCAATTAACAATATTAGAATCAAGTGCAGATTTCCTTTTCCAAGGATGGAAAACATTATGGATTGCTTGAGTGGGGATGATTACTTCACAAAGATTGACTTGAAAAGTCAATATCATTAGATCTAGATTAAAGAGGGAGATGAGTGGAAGATAGCATTCAAAATAAAAGAGGGGTTATATGAGTGGTTAGTCATTCCATTTAGGCAACCAATGAACCAAAAAAATTCATGCGGCTCATGAATTAGGTGTTAAAATAATTTTTGGGTAAATTTTTGATTGTTTATTTGGATGATATTTTAATATTTAGTAAGACATTAGAGGAGAACCTGTTGCATATCCATAAAAAAAATTGAGAATCTGAGGGAAGATAAATTGTTGATTAACCTAAAGAAATACAATTTTATAAAGGAGTTGATATATCTAGGATTTGTAGTTATTGGAAGTTTGGAGAGATTGCTAAAGTTTGTCATTGATGACATTGTTTGGAAACATGAGCATGAAATATACAAAATGATGCAACACAGTGTTGTCATTGATGTCAACATTGTTGCGGATCACTTTAGGAAATCCTAACAGGTTTTTGAGGTGTTTAGGAAGTCATTCATGCAAGGTAATTTGGTTCGAAAAGTTAAAATGTGTGGAAATTTGACTAAGTGTCAAAATTGCTAGTTCATTATTACAATGCATCAGTTTTTGGGTCCACACCACTCCGCATAGGAATATTTTTCTTTGTGATTCTAACCTAATTTTTGTGGTTGATAGATGCATTCAATCAAGATTTCATATTTTTTGGACAAACAACTTGGGAGATATGAGTAACAAAGTTCAGCATGATAATTCATAGTCATTTTTTGTATAGTACAATTGATTGGGAGATTTCACTCCATGGATGAATTGTTTGCCTTGTAGTTTTGAGGATAGATATTCAGATGTTAATTGAGCATGGATTCCATATAGGATCAATTTTTGAGGTCCACGTGTCATGTTGTGGATGTAAAATTGAGGATTTTTGGTTTAGGTCTTATATCATGCCGACCTAACACATTTGATGATTATGCAAAGGCTTGATAGGTGTTGCACTCCCATATGGGATCTATTTTAGGTAAATGCTGGCCTATCTTAAGGAGTTTTGAATTTTGAATTGTGGAGTGTAATATGGATGAAGTGTTTTGGAGCCGACAAGTTACATTTTGTTGTTACATTGAATTAGGCTGATCTAATTGATGTTACACTTGATACCGATATATATGTTGGATTTTTTTTGGTATTTTGGGAGATAAATGTGACATGTATTGTGTGTGATGATGAGAAGAGCAGTCTGAAGTTAAAGATCATAATTGTGTGAATGAAGAGTGAGGTAGAGTGTTGAATTAGAATCAGATAAAGCTTTTTATTGTGCTTCAATGGAACTATAATCCATGCATACATAAGATGTAATTGTAAGAGTTCACAGTAGGCTATAAGCCACCATCTCTCTTCTATCTTTTTCTCTATGGACAGTGAGTCCACCTGTTGCAAGAATTTATGTAATATACTATAATTGGTTATAATATATTGTGAGCTAACCCTCACTATGGTTTTTCCCATTTTGGGTTTTCCATGTAAAAATCTTGGTGTTCATGTGTTATGTGATGTTGTGAATATTTCATGTTTTCTTTCCTTACTGTAGTTGAATATGAATTATTGATTGGATGCTTAATGTTTGAATGGTTTAAGAGATTATTCATTCACCCCCCCTTGGCTCAGTATTCTGGGTTTTCAACAGTAGTCTCATCGGAGGGTATTAAGATGGACCCAAAGAAAGTAAAGGCTATTGTTTAGTTTCCTACACTAAGGAACTTGTTACATAGGTAAGATCATTTCATGGTCTAGAAAGATTTTATAGAAAATTTATTGAGTTTTAGAAGTATTTGTGTACCCCAAATAGAGAAAATGAGAGGGGACTGTGTGGTTCTAAAATATGCCAATGAGAGTAATTAGTTAATAAAACTAAACAAACACATCCATCCAATGTATTACATAAAATGAATTGAAATAAAAAAATTAAATTGCTACTGCTATCCTTTCAAATCATTTCATGGTTCTCTAGTCTTAAGAACCTTCGAAATTCATGCTCTCAGATCTATTTAAGTGTTGCACATGAATCTACAAAGATGAAAAACTAAGAAATGAGGAGATGTTATGCAATGCAAACTACATGCCTACATCACTATATTTTTGGATTTTTTATGCTTAAATGTTGAATGATACTATGATTCAAGATGTAATTCTAATGTAGTGCTATAAAAATAATAAAATATAATGCAATACTAAAGTGATCCAAACTAAAAATGCCATAATGACTATACTATATGTAAATGAAAACTCTTAATTTCTCTCAATTTGTTCTTAATTTCTCTAGGATAAGTTTATCTTAATTCTCTATATTGCCAAAGCTATAGAAATGCTCTCTATTTAGAGATTTTTCCAAGCTTAGGTTGAGGTGGCAAAGACGGACGGTCAAGATCATGATATTGAGGCCTCGATAGTTGAGCACAAAGAGGTTAGAGGAATTCATGGAGGCTACTCCATTTGGAAGAGCCAATCTTCCAAGTTTCCAAGAGCATCAATTGAAAGAAGGAGCCATGTGTCTCCCAGGAAGTTAGGAGGTTGAGAGGTTGGAGAGAATATTCCTAATTTAAAAATTAGAAATAAATGAAATTGTGTGGCATATGATGAGATGGAGGATGATTTAGAGGTGGTTAGAAGAAATATGGAGACATGTGCCAATTTGAATTAAAAATTCAAATTTAAATGAAAGAGGGAAAATCAACTAAATGAGAAATTGTTTCAATTTGTGCATTTAATTAATTTAAGAGGAAAGTGATTTTTGGAAAAGAGGAAATTAAGGTAATGAACCATATAAATAAAATTATCAATTTATTTATAATAGTAGAGCAATTAGAATTAATTAATTAAATATGGAATATTTAATTAATTGTGCTCCAGACCATTTTTACGTGCATACATTTTGCCCCTCTTTGAAGTGATGTGCGCAAATGCATTGCTTCAAAAAATAAATTTTCAAACTATGATGATAAAAAATATGACATGCCCCAAACGTTGATTTTGTAGTGATGATGAATGGATGCCCCCTCAAGAGATAAGATAAATCGAGGATTTTTGAATTTTTTGAGTTTTTTGATTTTTTTGATTTTTTTTGAAAATTTTGATGATTAAATGATTTTTCAATGGTGTTCCAATAATATTCATATTTAATGATGGTAACCTAATTTATATCCCAAAAATGATGATATCCTGCCTCATTGTCGATTAGTTGATTAAAAAGGCCCATTTTGAAAAATTAAAAACAATGTCAGTGCCATAATTACCCCTTAATTGGCCCTTAAAAGGGTCAAAATGGGTAAAATAAAGCTCATTTGTAACTTTGCATTGTGAAAAATGAGAGAAAGAAGAGAGCCAACATGGATAGGATTTTGCGCCACACCCACAGATTCGAGCGAGTTCGTCACCACCAGTGTCCAGTCGCATACGGACCTCTAGTACGTACCCAAGAACTACCCTTTTCAATTTTGAATTCAAAAATTTTCTGCTTTTTTCATTTTAAAATCTTTGATTTAGACATGTTTTAGTGCATAGGGCTAGGAAAATAGCGCATCGAGTATCCGATACAACACATAGAGTTGATGTAATAGTGCATAGGGGCTGCTTTTATACCTCAAGGTAGATTAGCACATCCAGTCATCGCTTTAGCCCATTAGGTTGTTGAAATAGCGCATAGATATTCTAGCGCATAGAGATGATAAGGTCACACATAGGGTAGTTCATTTAATGCATATAGGAAATGGTGCATCAGGACCCTATTCTAGTGCATAGAGTTTGTTTTCTAGCGCATACAATAACTGGCACATAGAAATCCTGTTCTAGTGCATTCGGTAAAGTTTCTAGCACATCTGGTATATCAGTGCATAGAAACTCTGGTTTAGTGCATTGAGCCAAAAATGATGATTTTGAATGATTCCTCCTAGATTTTTGATGGTTGATGATCACATCAGCTGATGATAGGATAATGTTGATTGATAGATTGATGATCATCCTCATGATAGGCGAGGATCGATGATATGATAGATAAGGATGATTGATTGATTGACCTCATGAAAAATGAGAGTCAGAGATAGGTTGATTGATGTTGATCGATCTCATGATAAATGAAAGTCAATGATAGGATAGGTGCTTCTTGAGATTTGATCAAAATCTCATTCGAGCCAATTTGATTAATTGATATGCTTATTGATAGGTTGATTGATTGATGTGTTGGCTTGATACATTGATTTGATCATAAGAGTATTATAGGTTTGAGAGTGCTTTCCCTGAATGTGGGACATGATCCCATAGTTGACCCCAATAGACTTAGCCATCATTGATTAGTGAGGAATTTCTTCATTGATTGGCATACCCCAATACTGGATTAATCGGGGGTTGTTGATGACACTTGTAGAGTGGTGGCATAGTGACCACAATACCTTCCATTTGGCGACTGATGAGATTACAGTTAACCCTGAGGATGTGTACCAGATTTTGAGGATACCAGTCGTGGGGGACCTAGTGGTTTACGACCATGAGGAGCAGAGAGGGACTAACTCCATTCGACAAATTTTCCATGACAATCAGCTTAGAGCATACAAGATTTCCTGGTGGGAGTTGATCGCTACCCATCAACCCTTGCCTTGTGTTCTAGTAGGATTCATTAGTGGTTTCCTCTGCCCCGACCATAGGTCGAAGGGCTTCTCAGTTGGTTGGGGCCGGTGCTGGAGGGCATGATTACCCATGGGACCAGATATGCTTGGGGTTCGTGCATGCTTGCACACCTGTACCATGATCTTCATCAGTTTGTATATCTTTGAGTTAGTAGTCTCAAAGTAGGGTGCACATTATTAGAGCTCTAGGTCTGGGAGCATATTACAGTTACATGATCGGTTGCAAGGATGGTTCAACAAGTAGGGAGACCCTATGTTTTTGGTTATATAGGGCCACTTTTCCAGCATAAGTTGGGAAAGTTAGAGTATCGGTGGAGGGTCCTTGATGATATGGACATCGTGATATGGCAATCATACCTTGATTGTGAGGTATGGGTAGAGGATGACATAGAGATGCCATATGTTTTTTGTACTAGATATTTGATCGGTAGGACGTCATATATCATTGAGAGATTTCATTTTGGTTGAGTATACAGGTAGTACGATAGAGTACAAAGTATACCACAGGGAGTGATACACTATGCCAGACGGAGGCAGGACATTCCAGAGTGGGGGCATGCACTAGATTATGATGTGGCTTGTGTTGAGTACTATGGGTTGCAGCTAGTATTGTGGCAATACCATCCCGAGATCGTTGATGCATAGATGATGGTGAATTATGCTGAGTATTTTTATACACATCCTTTTCCACGAATCTCAAGACCCGATGAGCCTGCACCCATTTTGGAGGTTGGGAGGAGGGCAGGACATCCAGTGCAATAAAGGGAGGATGGAGGAGAGGAGGAGGAGGTTGAGGAGGAAGAGGGAAATGATGGTGGTGATGACGAGGGAGACAGAGAGGGGGTGATGGAGGTGGAGGGAGAGAGATACCAAATTTTTGGGCAGTCCCCAAGAGGAGGAGGTCAACACCTACTGGACAGTGGCCAGTTGTACTAAGGATTCCCTCCTAGAGGTAGCCGACACATATAGTAGGTCTACAGGTTCAGGTTCAAACCCTACAAGGGCAGGTACATGCACTACAAGAACAATTAGCCTAGGCCCAAGCTCAATTATAGGCACAGGCACCAACACAGTTGCAGGTACAAGCATAGATGGTACAACTACAGGCATAGGTAGCCACCTTCACAGCTGAGAGAGATATTTCTTGACAACATGGAGAGCAGGTAGTAGTAGTAGTCAATAGGCTTTAGACAGGAGCCGAGGGTGTCAGGACAAGTGATCTAGTCCGCGAGCTTTGAGAGTCTGCCAAGGAGATAGAATATTATAGAGGTAGATACTTTGAGGCAGTGCCAACGCAGCAGAGAGTGAGCTATTATCATTCTAGATCTAGTCACTCTCAGTCCCGAACCACCAGTAGGAGCATCACACAACTACTCCCAGGGGGACCACTAGGCAGAGTTCCACCAAGAGGAGGTCTAAGAGCAGGGCCATCAGGGACAGGCAGTGTTGGGGAGAGGCCTAGAACCTCCAGGGGCAGTACCACAGGATCTCATAGTCATGTTTGACAGATTGTATTTTGATTTAGAGACCTATCTTTGCCACATTTTTGTATCATCTCTCATTTCTTGACATCATTGTACACTTTGATAGTATTATTGTGAGGTTAAATTATATGTAGCAGCGATTTATTGATCTATGTTGTTTATGTTTTCATTATGGATGTTTGGATGGTTGCATTTATTTATGTTCTATGTGATTATGATATTCTATATGATTATGTCATGTTCTATGTATGGATGCATTGATGCGATGATGATGTTATACCTCTATGTGTTGATGAATGGTGCATTTATTATGATGAATGAGATGGATGTGATTATGCAAATGATATGATATGCATTTAATTTTTGTATTTTGCATATGTATATATCGATGTATGGATAAATGAATGAATGCAAAAATGGTTTATTATGTAATGCAAATATATGATTAAATGTGTTGATATGAATGATTTAATAAATGGATGCATGGTTCATGAATTCTAAATGAATGAGTGGCTTTTGGATATGATGTGTATAAATGACAATGTATGGATGTATGATGAATGTAAATGTATGTATGAATTTATGTTATGCTTCGATGTGTGATTATGCAGAAAATGTCATTATGTTAATGGAACGCAATGCACTTTTCTTTTCTTTTTTTGTATTTTCTAATGGAAATATATGACCTAAATGCATAAATGTGAAATGACTTATGATTATGAATGGATGATGATGTTATTATGAATGATTGCTATGATGGGTGCATATATGGATGGATAATGTGTGAATGAAGGAATGAATTTATTATGACCTCGATGCATGATAATTGATTATGAATGATGATGGTATTGTGGAAAAATGCTTTATTTTTGGAATTTTTCATGATGCACATATCATAATGAATGAATGCATGGGTGGTATGTGATAGTGGATACTATAAATACCTAATTCCTGATATGATAATGATAGATGTATGGATGGATGTATGATGATGCTCTTTTTTTATGATAGGATATGGGAATGCCAATGCAAATGAATGATTTTTTTTTTGTGTCAAGTGTACTCAATCTTGTAGTGAGAGATAACATCATGTTGAGAGTTGCTCACTTTGGAAAAATCTATAAATGAAAATGCATAACTAATATGAATGCAATATTATCTATGTAATGTTGCCATCTTATTTAGTGTGTTTATTATCATCATTGAGTGTTTTATTATGTTGAAAGTTAGTACAAACATCAATGGTATAATGATACCATGATGACTTGAGCATAACTTCCATACAACTTCCCTTGAGATTTGATAGTACAAGATAATAAAAGCATCTAGGTATGATTAGACCGAGATGACCTGAGTATCACTTGTGTAAATAGACAAGAGTTAATCATTTTCCCATGCAAATTTGGAATGCCATCAATGATACTTTGTAGAGCATGTCCCACGACAATTTGCATAGTAGTAATAATTGATTCACAGACAACAAACAAAGAAAAATATCATTCTCAATCATAGTCCCTCTAGTTTAGGACATCATTGAGGTACTCTAGAGAAATGATAACAACAATCAAGATACATCAATTGAACATTTGTGCTAAAGTGATCCAACCATGATTCAGAAGATGATCCCTTAGTGAGGGTTGATTTGATTTATCTGCATGTTTGATTCGATTTGGATGGGTGCTTGATTGGATTGATTGATGTTTAGTTTGATGGTTAAAGTGATTGTTGTTTTCTCCAAGGTTGCCTTGCTGCTTATTTGCTTGTTGATTTAAATTCAATGGTTATTTGCCCCTAGTGAGATTGGGATTTTTCTCCTAGTGAGAAACAAACCAAATTTATTATGAATATGTATAATGACGACCAAGCCAAGGTGGGACACAAGCATGGTAGTGGGATATGGACATGAAGCTCATTGCATGATAGGCATGAATGCACAATGATAGTGAAAAGTGAACAGTCAACACACACTCAAATAGATGGAGAAGTCGACTTATCACAAATGGCGCCTGTTTGCCAAGTTTTCACCATTTGTTTTTATTGCACTTTTTCAGATTTTTTATGCTTTTTTCATGACTTTTTCTATTTTTTATGCTTTTTTCAGGACTTAAATTTTGATTTTTATGCTTTTTCCAGGACTTTTAGGCATGCATTGGCTGCATTATATGTAGAATTTCTTTAGGCAAAGGTTGTTCATTAGTTATTCAAATAGATCCCCTTCTAGTGTAGACAACTGATACGCTCCTGATCCAAAGACTGAAATAACAAAAGGACCTAACCAATTTGGCTCAAATTTTCCTTTCTTCTCTCAGTCATGCTGATTATGGGAATTTTCTTTCAATACTAGATCACATACCTGAAATTTTCTTGGTTTGAATTTATGATTGTATCTCCTAGACATTCTTTGTTGATATAATTTTAGGTGATCCACTACAAGCTAATGCCGTTCATCCAACAATTCCAACTCTTGTAATCTAGACACTCGATAATCTTCATCTGAAACAAGACCTTTCAAGGACACACTAAGGGATGGTATTTCAATTTCTATAAGAAAGAAATCCTTAGATCCATAGACAAGTGAATATGGTGTGGCTCCCATGGGTGTGTGGATGCTTGTACGATAGGCCCACAAAGCAGGGTTTAGTTGAATATACTAGTCACGTCTAGTCTCATTGACAGTTTTCTTTAAGATTTTTAGGATAGTTTTGTTTGAAGTCTCTGCGTGGTCATTTCCTTGAGGGTAATATGGCATAGAAAATCAATGTTGGATATGGAAACTTTCACAGAGTTCGTGCATGTCTTGATTCTTGAAAGGTCTACCATTGTCAGTGAAAATGGATTGAGGGATACCATACCTACAGATGAGGTAGTTTAGGATGAATGATGAGATCTTCTTTCCTGTGATGGTGGTTAGAGGCATGGCTTCAACCCACTTGGTAAAATACTCCGTGGTTGTAATGATGAACTTGTGTCCATTGGATGAAGATGGGTAAATTTTACCTACAAGATCAAACCCCCACTGAAAAAATGGCCATGTTGATGCGAAGGGCTGCAACTCTCGTGCTGGAATTTATGACATCTCTTGACAAATTGAAATGATTCTCTCTCCATTATCGGCCAGTAGTATCCCAAACGGAGGAGTTTCTTAGCGAGGGTTACACCACTTGAATGAATGTCACAGATACCCTCATGGACTTCTTGTAAAGTCCTTTCAGACTCGTCGCATTCTAGACATTGTAAGAGAGTTCCATCAAGACCTCGTCGATAAAGTAAATCCGTTATAAGGGTATGCTGGGCAACTTGGCGGATGAAATTTCATTTTTTTTTTTTGGGAGAGATCGAGAGGAAGGGTATTGTCTTTCAAGTAAGTATATATCTTCATGTAAATGGAGGTATCAACATTAATTAGGTGGCATATAAGTTGGGACTCAGGATCATCATAAGCGGGGGTAAACAGTTGTTCCACCTTGAACTCATAACGGCTTCATTTTTCTAGAATTTATAGCAAAGAATCAATGGTAGCCATAGCGTCAGTAGCTTTGTTGTCAACTCTTGGGATTTGGGAAAATTTGATGTCAACAAAATATTTCTTGAAGTCATCAATCATCCTTTTCTAGGGCATCATTTTTTCATCCTTTGTTTGGTAATCATCATTGACCTGATTAATGACTAGTTGAGAATCCTCATAGACTTGCAATTTTGTGATTTTCCATTCTACGACTATCTTGATTCCAATGATAAGTGCTTCATATTTTGTCGCGTTTTTGGTGCAAGGAAAAATCAGGCGATATGACTTCGAAATGGTGTGCCCTTGGGGAGTGATGAATACAATTTTTGCTCCTGATCCATTTTGAGTATATGAGCCGTCAAAATACAATACCCACTGCTTTGTTGTTATAGCAAAGACATCAACATCTAGAAGTTCCATGTGCAAAGGATGATCATCCTGAATTGGTGCGTCATCTAGTTGATTGGCAATAGCTTGTCCTTTGATTGCCTTTCTATCAACATATTGGATGTCGAACTCACTGAGTATCATTACCCATTTGGCTAATCTTCCTATCAGGTTTTCTTTGCTAAGGAGATATTTCAGCGAATCTATCTTGGCTATGAGTTTGATGGTGTGAGTCAACATATAATGTCACAATTGTTGCATAGTGAACACTACTGCTAAACAAGCTTTATCAATGGATGTACAGTTTATTTCATAACCATTTAGAGTTTTGTTAATATAATAGATAGCTCTCTCCTTTCCTGTTGAATCTTCTTGTGCCAACAAAGCTCCTAATGATCGATCAGTTGTGGCTATGTACAATAAGAGAGTCTTTCCTTCTGTTGGTGGTGCTAGGATAGGTGGACTCATTAGGTATTTCTTTAGCTGATTAAAAGTTGCCTCACATTTCTCGTCCCATCGAAAGGAAATATTCTTGTGCAACAAGTGGGTAAAAGGATGATTCTTATCGATAGTTGCGATATGAATCTTCTGATTGACTAGAATATTCCTTGAAGGGATCTTAACTTACTAATATTTTTTGGAGGTGGCATTTCCATGATAGCTTTTATTTTTATAGGGTCTACCTCAATACCTTTTTCTAATACTATATATCCCAGTAGCTTTGTCGATGTTACCCCAAACACAAATTTTTTTGGATTCAGGCAGATATTGAACTTCTCTAGTCGGGTGAAGAGTTTGTCTAGTATCTCCAAATGTCCTTCTTTAGTGTGAGATTTTTCCAAAAATTCATCGACATAATATTCCATGAAGCTATTCATCATGTCATGAAATATGGTTGCCATAGCTCTCTGGTATGTGGTCCCTGTGTTCTTCAATCCAAAGGGCATGACATTCCAACAAAAGGTTCCCCATGGGCAAGTGAAATTTGTCTTATCCTGGTCTTCAGGTTCTATCTTAATTTGATTATAGCCAGAAAATCCATCCATTAGTGACAACATGCCATGACATGTTGTTAAGTCTACAATGATATCAATGTTTGGCAAGGGGAAATCATCTTTCGAGCAAGTCTTGTTGAGGTCTTTGAAGTCTGTATAAATCTGTATATTGCCATCAAGCTTTGAAATAGGTACAATGTTGGATATCCACTCTGCATAATCAATGGGTCTGATGAATCCTACATCCAGTAATTTCTCTAGTTCCGCCTTCACCAATAAGGCAATGTGGGGATGCATTTTTCTCAACTTTTGCTTAACTAGTTTAATTCCTAAAGGGAGGGATAAGTGATATATGATGAGATCTAGGTCTACCCCTGGCATGTCTGCATATGACCAGGCAAAGTTGAATTTTCGCTCTTCGAAGAAATTGATAAAGTTAGGCTTCTCTTGTTCTGTCAATGATTTTGCTAGATGGAGAGTTTTCACTATTTCTACATTACCAACATTGATGGATTGTGCTGGCTCGATCAGGGCTTTGGATCTTTCTTGGAAGTGCTCAGGAAGAGTGTCAAATTTCCCATCCTTCAGTGCCTCAGAGAGGTTTTCACTGTCAGATGCGCTCTTTATTTTTATTCTTTCTTCATATGATACTGACATGGAATGGTTTTCACCATCAGATCTTTCTTTTGTTTCATTCATTTTGCAGCTGGTAAATTTGGCACTCCCTTGTCTGGAAGTCTCATTGTGATGTTCAATGGTGGAAACTATTTCAGGAGTAACAACGTAGAGGAAATTGATGATGGCCTCATCGTTTGAAAAGGTGGGGATATCAATAGGGTCAATTTGGTCCCAATCTATAAGTTCAGGATGTACCAATGGTAAGGTATCATCAGATGGGTTTAGGTTAGAGGTTGTAAGGGTCCTAAAGGAAACATTATCATCGAACAATACCATGGAAAGGTCAAGGTCTATTATTTTACTCTTTCGAGTGATATGTCTCACTAGGATTTTGATCATCTTCACTTGAGCCATCGATATTTTGCGATCCTAATTCAAATGGTCATAACCCTAAGTTTTGTCTCTCCTTGAGTGCGGGGGTATAATTGTGTATCACATGAATGTCCTTATCATGACATGACTCTTCTGACAGTGAATCCCATTCATATTTATTGGAATCAATTTCATAGTGGTCACTTGCTTGGAGCCGTAGGATCCTTTCCACAACCTTCTGCTTTAGGTCCTCCTTTGTTTCTTCGTCCTTTTGATGCTCTTTATAACCCAACCCTATTTTATCTTTTGGATTTTTTATAATGGGTTGGATGGGTTCTATGATACCTTCTTTCCTTTTTCCAATAGGTTCTTGTCCCTCATAGCCCATTTTTTCTAAAATTGAGAATCCTTTGCCATATTGAGTGGTTTGGACATTAGCCATTGTTTCTTGAGAATTGGTTTCATCCTTGTAGAGCCAATTCAAAATGTCTTTGTCATCGTATTCCTCTACTTGGGTGCTTTCTTTTATGAATCAACCATCAAAAAGGGTGATTGGTTGTGAGGATGATCGTGATGAGGTTGATGGTTGACCATGAGATTTTGGTGAAATTAATTGTGAGAGGTAGAGGGATTGTTCAATGGAGTATTCATCTAAACCTTTATCTTTGACTTGGACTTTCTTCTCAAATTATTTGGCCAAAGTATTGAGTTGGGCTTCAGGATTGATAGATGCATAGGGGTTAGGTTCTTACTTTTTCTTGAGTTGTTTGGATGAGGAACTTGGGTGACTTCCTTCATTGGAGGATGTGGCTAGTAGTTTTGACAATGGATTGTATTGACTTGGATTATTGGAGGTTTCAGGGGTGGAATCAAGAGCTTCTCAGTTATGAGGCACAAATACATCCTGGACTACTTTAAGGGTGTTACAATGTCGGGGACTATTGGAATCAGCAGAGATGGTAATCTCTTGCCCATTGCAAGGAAATTTAAGATACTTATGGTATGTTGGAGGGACAACCTACATTTCATGGATCCAAGGACGACCTCAGAGTATATTATATGTCAAATCTTTATCCAAAACTTAGAAAACCACATCTTTTTGAATTGGCCCTATCTTAATTGGTAATACTATTAATCCCTTTGTAGCTCTTTCCTCATCATCATATGCTTTGATGGTGATATTTTTCCTTGCATCTATTGCATTTTTAGATAACGCTAGTGCATGGACAAGCTTTAAAGTGCATATATTAAGATGAGCTCCTCCATCTATTAAGACAGGCTTGCCATGACTTTTATGGATTAGGACCTCGATATGGAGCATTGTGTTATGAGGATGGGTGAGAGATATGTCATCACTTTCTAAAAAGGATAAGCAGTGAGGAGCAACTAAATGTCCCACCATGGCTTGGAAAGTGCAGACTTCCAAATCATTTGGTACTGTTGTATCAACTAGGGATTTTTCCAGGATCTCTTTGTGAGTGGGTGAAATTTTAAGGAGCTCCAATATTGATATTTGTGTGGGGATCTCTTGGAGTTGATCGACAATGTTATATTTATGAGATGGAGTAGCGGGTGCTTTGGAGGTGTTTCCTTTTAAACTATATTTGGTTTGGGCCCTTGTGGTCACATTTATGAGCACATTGTCTTGTTTTCTGTTGATTTTGATGACATTAATTTGATTATCTATTGCAACCATGGCTTGTTGAATATTATGAACTTGATTAGAGGGAATGTTGGTGTCATTGATTGGATGATTGGTTGTAACAATTTTTGGTGTGTTATTGATCTTGATGTCACTTCTGTGATCCTCAACCGCTGAAATATGGTAGATGGTGGTGTCATGAACATAGTTCCCTTTGTCATTTGTGTTAGAAGATTCTCCTTTTTCATAATTTGGCAAAGGTTTTTTGAATATCCCATGATGAGTGTTCGTTTGGTGTTCTTCAATTTGTATGATCTTATTGTCAATCAAATCTTGTATCTTGTGTTTTAATTGCATGCAACTACTGGTTAGGTGACCTTTGCATCGATGAAATCCACAAAAGTGGGATTCATTCCACCATGATGATTTTAATTTGGGTTCAAAACCTTGGGTGTCAGGTAGAGTGATAAGATTTTCCATAATAAGTTCTTTCAATGCGGATTCATATGATTGACCCAAAGGTGTGAACTTTTGACGATTGTTTGATGTTTGATATGGTAAGGTTCTGGATGTTGTGTTTCTTTGATTATTTTGTGTATTTCATTGGTGGGTATTTTGGTTGTTTCTTTGGTTGGTATTTTGGGTGGTCTTTTGATTGGTATTCAAGGTGCTTCTTGACAAATTGAAGACCGGTTTAGCATTATGCATTTCAGCTGAAATATCATTGTCATTATTTTTGTACTTTTGCCAAAATTTTGGTTTGTCATTGTTGGAGGGATTAGATGATTTTTTCTCATTGTAAATTTTCAAGATCCCTCGCTTGACTAAAGCTTCCTCAATTTTGATCCCATTTTCGATCAATTTTTCAAAAGTTGGAGGACATTGTAATTCAAGCCTATAGCTCATGTCATCACTTAAGTTGTCAATGAATACTTCTATCTTCTCTTTTTCTGGTATGGGTTAGGGATACCTCATGAATAATCTTCTTCACCTTTGTAAAAATACTAGGAATGATTCCCCTTTCTTTTGTTTGACATTGCAAAGGTCCTTCATTGTGATTTCATGTTGAATATTATATGAGTATTGGGTGATAAACTTGTTGACTAATTCCTCAAAAGATTTGATCACTGAAGGTAATTGCGAGAACCATTGCATACATTTCCCTCCCAAATTGTGTGGGAATAATCTCATTAAGTAAGTGTCTTCATGGGAAAATTTGAGGCTCATAGTTCTAAATTCCCTCACATGATTGATGGGATCTTTTTTTTCATTATATTTGTCAAATTTGAGGAATTCACAATGTTTGGGGAAAGGTATCATGTTGACACTTGGATCAAAAGGGTAGGGCCATATATCTTGTATTGAGTACCTCTTAGTGGTTCCAGTTTGCATGTTTGGCATTTGTTGTTGGAGGGTTTGTATTTATTGTTTCAAAATTTCCATGGGGTCATTAGTTTTGGCTTCACTTCTTGTTTCAATTTGCTTTTTTGCTTTTGTCTTCTTAGGAGTTTTTAACAATTTTGTGATATCAAAATTATTGAGTAGTTTGACTCCTTTGTTTGCTAACATCAAAAGGTATTTCCCACCCTCTTTTTCAAAGATCCTCTCCATGAATTTATGAAAATTGGGGTCTTGTTGCACCTGTTCTATGGTTTCATCTGTTATTTCCTCTACCTCATCTTGACGAATTACGAAAAAAGGATTTTCTTCTCTTTCAACCGTGGTGTCCTGGTTTTCAATTTCTTGTTGTTCAAGTTTTCGCTTTTGCAACCTCGTTAAAATAGGCATACAAGTGATGAGAAATTTCTAAACTTTGATCAAATTTTTGGGTAGTGCCAAGGACTAAGGTTAAAATCTGATTTAGTAATGTTGGTTTCGGGATGAAGGATGGTGGAATCCTGATGAAGGATGATAAATCCTAATGGTGAAACTTAGTTGATAGATCAGAAAATAGGTGTGATGATGAGACACTTTTGGATGTTTAATCAAGGTTTTGTTGATGGATTTTTCACTTGAAAGTGTTGGTTTCAACAAGTTAAAAGCAATTTTTGGGACGAGAAAAGAATGTTGTTTGAGAAGGAATCTCCAAATTGAGTGTTAATTGGCAGAGGGGAGGTCAAATTTAGCTTTCTGTTTGCAAATTTATCAAATGCACTAAAACAGTACCTAGATGCGCTAAAAGCTGGATGCGCTATGGGATGGTACAAATGTGCTATGAAAAAGGCCAAATGTGCTAGAGAATGGTATGGATGCGTTGGGGAATGGGATGCATGCACTGGAATAGTAAATGGATGTGCCAAAAGAGCTTCAATGGATAGATGCGCCAAAACAAAGAATGTATGTACTAAATAATGGTAGGTATGTACCAGAACAACAAATGGATGCGCTAAAATATGCAAGGTATGCGCTAGAACAACAGATGGATGTGCTAATCTTAAAAAATCTTTCTAGTTTTTTGATAGTTTGATGGATTTTCCTAGTTTTAGCAATGAATTTTGGATTGTTTGGTTTGGATTTTCTTTTGAATCAATAGTTGAACATGTTTGTGTGATTTTTTCTTGAATATTGGTTTAAAAATGCATAGGTAAAAATACATCAAACAAGCACAATCCTAGGCTGTGTAAGACAATATTCTTTTGGATTCCACATGGATTTTACTCCAACCACACTTATTCTTAGCGGGTGATTTAGAAACTTGGCCACATAGGCTCCCCCTTACATTGCACTCACTTCTCGGGTCAACCAAACTTCTAGCTCCCATGAATCTCCCATGACAAGCTTTACACCTCTACTAAGAACTGGGAGAATGTGGATTCCTTGGAAATGACCATTGTTGCACCAAAGAATAGATAAAGGTAAATTTTGGCTTACTACAACAAAGGGTTTTAGTAGGGTCATTTCGTTCATGGGGAATCATCCATACGGAAAGAGACCACTGTTGCCCTTCTTGTCAAAACAATCCTCGTGATACTCGAACTTTCTTCAAATACCCACATTTATATCCCGAGTGGAAGTCGCTTGGCTTTAGCGTATTCTCGGTTGGGCCGTTCCCTTGGGGTGATTACCTCTTGTCCCACCAAGGCATACCCTCTAAGGTTTAAAATGAAATAAAATGAATGGGTCTGGCTTTTTGATCACCCAGTTAAGGGGAGAGCATACACGCCTACCATTCCAAACATAGCAAGCATGGTGTAAATTTATCCCTCCTAATAATGCTAGATTCCTAACTTAACCAAAGGAAATGAAAAATAGATTCAACCCTACAACCACTTGTTACTAGTTTCAATCCATTGTTCTTTGACAACATTCTTTATTTGTTTTAGCAAAGTCTCTGACTATGTGCATGGTTCCTGCAAAACAAAAAAACATAGATTAGTTTTTGGAATCTAAAAAATTTACCTTAAAAACCAAATGCGCCATTACAGTAACAGAATGCGCTAAAACTCAGACTGAATGCACTAAACTATTGAATGCACTAAAAGAGAGACTGAATGCGCTAAATTATAGACTGAATGTGCTAAACTAGAAAAGCACAGAATAAAAAAATAAAACTCCTTGATGCGCTAAAAGAACAACTGGATGCACTGAAACATAAGTCGAATGCACTAGAAGAACAACCAAATGCACTGGAAGAACATCCAAATGCATCGAAATAAAGACTTGATGCACCGATAAATTTTCCAGATGTGCTAGAGAAAAATTTGAATGCGCTATTTCAGAACTTTCCACGGAACCTACAAAGAAAAACTCAACAAAAAAATAGATTAAAGATGAGGCTAGGCCCCACAATGGGCGCCAATTTATGTGTGGTTTTAAAATATGCCAATGAGAGTAATTAGTTAATAAAACTAAACAAACACATCTATGCATTGTATTACATAAAATGAATTTAAATAACAAAATTAAATTGCTACTGCTATCCTTTCAAATCATTCAATGATTCTTTAGTCTTAAGGACCTTTAAAATTCATGCTCTCGGATCTATTTAAGTGTTGCACATGAATCTACAAAGATGACAACCTAAGATATGAGATGTTGTGCAATGCAAACTACATGCCTACATCACTATATTTTTGGATTTTTGATTCTTAAATGTTGAATGATCCTATGATGAGATGTTGTTGTAATTGAAATGATACTAAGATGAATACTATGATTGAAGATGTAATTCTATGAAAACAATAAAATCTAATGCAATACTAAAGTGATCCAAAGTAAAAATGTCATAGTGACTATGCTATATGTAAATGCAAACTCTCAATTGCTCTCAATTTTTTTTCAATTTCTCCGGCATAAATTTATTTTAATTCTCTATATCCCCAAAGTTGTAGAAATGCTCTCTATTTATATATTTTTCCAAGCTTGGACTGAAGTGCCAAAGATGGACAATCGAGATTGTGATCCTGAGGCATCAACAATTGAGCACAAAGAGGTTAGAGGAATTCATGGAGGCTACTCCATTTGGAAGAGCCAATCTTCCAAGTTTCCAAGAGCATCAATTGAAAGAAGGAGCCATGTGTCTCCCAAGAAGTTAGGAAGTTGAGAGGTTGGAAAGAATATTCCTAATTTAAAAATTAGAAATAAATGAAATTTTGTGGCATATGATGAGATGGAGGATGATTTGGAGGTGGTTAGAAGAAATATGGAGACGTGCTAATTTGAGTTAAAAATTTAAATTTAAATGAAAAAGGAAAAATCGACTAAATGACAAATTGTTTAAATTTGTGCATTTAATTAATTTAAGAGGAAAGTGATTTTGGAAAAGAAGAAATTAAGGTAATGAACCATATAAATAAACTTATCAATTTATTTATATTAGTAGAGGAATTAGAATTAATTAATTAATTATGAAATATTTAATTAATTGTGCTCCACACCATTTTTACATGCATACATTGACAACAAAGAGTTTAAATGAACTACAATATTAGCTAAGAGTTTTTAATTTTCAAAGAAGAAAGTCACATAGCAACCTATTGTGCATTTTGGACACACACCCCGTGAAATAGAGACCCCCTCTTTTCTTTTTCCTTTTACACTAGCCTTGCCCATGTTCATTTGGTTTTGCTTTTGCCTTCACTTTTTGACCTTTGGTCCACGTTGCCTTCAAAATTTTGAAGCCCCTTGAAAATCTTGAAAATTGGCTAAGTATCCTTTTGTGGAAGATTTCATGTGGGTTTCCATAGGTGGGATGTCATCAGGTGGATGTTAGAGTCTTTCAGGCCGTTTGCAAAAAAATTTCTATGAGAATCTATTTGTGGAAAGTCATTTGTTGGATTTTGTGATGCTGGTACCATTGTCTTCGACACCCGCATCCTTCATCCTCACATCGTGTTGGCTCCTGCATTCCATTTCTTCACATCAGTCAGGCACCAACATCTCGGGTTTTCATATTTTAAGGTTTTACACAAAGTTTAATGAATCAACCATAATGAATGCACCCATGCCTCTAAATACAAGGGTTTTTCCCCTAATTTTACCCTTTACAAAATTATGAAATTGGTAGAGTTGCTCTGATTATCCCTTGATCATGAAAGATCAATTGGCACTTGGATTTGGCCGAATCCACCTTCCTTTGCTTGTGGATTTGACTAGTATGTAATTCTTCTATTTCACTTGGATTTTGGTTGCAAATCTTGCTATTTGAAAGGGTTTTTTTTGGTAAACTTAGCTCTTAAATGTTAAACCTTTCGCAGAAAGTTCCTTATGGAGCTTTGTTGTTATTCTGCCAAATTCTAGCTCAGGAACCATCGGCTCCCACATTGCTAGAATCTGCATAATACAGAATTTTATATGCATAATGTCGTGGTGTTCATGCTAGAATATCAGCATGACCACTCACGTCCCTCACAAGGACACTTTTTGCATTCTCTTTTGAAAGCCTTTAAACAATAAAACATGAAGGCATGGTTATTTTCTACGTACTAAAATTGACTAAACTCAAAAATTTGCTAAGTGCTTCGCGATTGTGGGAAATTTCATGCGGAAAGCCGAAGGTGGGAGGTTGTTAGTCTCATGTTGTTTGACGGCATGGTTTCTAATGGCTTTCGCCTCTCTAGCTCTCGCATCGAAGGTTCCTACATAAACTGTGAAAAGGGTATTAAAATGAGTGTTAAAGTGCAAACCTATGATCCCCGAATTCCCCCACGTGCATAAATGTGTTTAACTCTTAAATTTGCCAACTCTCCATGCATCACGAAATTTGTGTTGCAGGAAGCCATTTGCGGAATTTCGCTTCGTTCACGTTGCTTCTAATGGCATATTCATTCCCGGCTTCTAATTGAATGGCTTCCACATACTATTTCTCCACATGGGCCTAATTTTTTAATTTTGTAAGTCATAATTCTTGATTGATATTTAAATGATCATTTCCCATGTGTTAAATTCATGAACCGTAAATATTGCTAAGGTTTCTACTCATTGTGGAAAACATAATGTGGGATTCTATTTGTAGATTTCCATATCACTGGCACTATCACCTTTGACACCCGCATGTCACATCCCCACAACCTTGTGGCACTTGCAACTCCTCGGCCCACAAACCTTCAAAACCCACAAAATGCTAGAAATTTCCTTAGGATGCTAATTTTAATATCTCGTTTCTAGTATTTGATATGTTTATGATAATTTTGGGCCTTATTGATGTATTTTCAATTGGACTAACATCTCTCCTTCTCACTTAATCAATTAAACCTATTATGTGTTTTTCTTTGTAAGTTTTATGGAAAAAACTAAGAAGGCGAGGAAGAGCGATAGAATGACAAAGAGCGAGAAAGAAAAGGAAAATATGAAGTATGAGTTCCATGGCATGGAGGTCTCCTCCAAAATTTCTTTGGATTGGGATAGTATATCAGACATCGAATTAGGACATCAATATTGATGAATTCAGAGTGCGGGTCTTTATCAATCCAAAAATTGACATTGCACAAAGAATTAGAAAGAGTGGCATTACACATGCAATAGGTTTTCCACCATCTCTTGTCATCCTTGAGCTCATTCATGGGTGTAGGGAGTTCTACCATAGGGATTCATGAAGGATTGCCACTTCAAAAGGGTGGGTGGTGTCTGATTTATCATCTCTATGCATTGCACATACATTTGGGATTCCTTCTTTCTTAGAGATGGAGGTATGTGAAAGGGAGTATGCCATCAATGTGTGGAAGGAAAATCCTCTAGTGTGTGCTCAGGTGATCAATAAGAAATGGATGCAGAATCCTCATCCTAGTGTGCAAGAGTGATTTTGTAGAGGAAGATAATGACTTAGTGACATTGTTGAGAAACATTGTAGGGCTCCCCATGACTAACGTATTCGAGGAGTGGATGTGGTACTTCACCGAGGATATTTTGAGGGGAAATACCAAGTTTCCCTAGGAAAGAATTATTAGTGATAACATCCATGTGTAATTTGTGTTGGTAAAAGACCTCATAGTTTTATATGACCTCCTATGTTGTCTATGTAGTGGAATTAAATTTTTAATATAGAGGCTTGATATGCAGAGGCAATCTAGGGACAAGGCTAGATCGGACCATCATCTATGAGTGCTACCCTCAGCTCCAATAAAGAAATTTGAAAATAAATTATAAAAGGGTAAATGATGCCTTTATTATGTACATTCTTGGATCTTTGTCAAATGAATTTGGAAATAGAATGTCAGACTGTGCTAAGGCTATGGTGAAAAACTTCAAGTATTGTTTCATCCAATTTCCTAAGTTCACATACTTCAGAATTAAGGGCTTCTCAGGGACTCCATATAGGCTGCCAAGGAATCCAATTGAAAAGATGGTCCTACTTGATCTTACATGACAACTACATACTTCACACCAATTGTTACAATCAAAGAATAGAGTCAGTGTACCTTATCTTATGACACTAGGAAGAGGAATGTACATGTGCCCAACAAAAATCTTAGCTAATTTTTTTGGTAAGGAGATTCAGGAGTATGCGCTCCTTTTCCACATTGCGAGGGGAAGTGTTGACCCTTGGGGAAAGTTGAAAAAATAGGTTAGAAGGCAACACACACATAAACCACATTTGGAAGAATTTTGGGCTAATTGTGAGAATGATCAAGAAGTCATGAAGAGACTCTATATGAGGATTTCCTTGGATCTCATAAGGACTCTAAACATTTATACGGTTCTCAATCATGTAGAAGAGGATGAAAGTTGTGGAGGGAGGGAGGCCTCCAAAGAAGGCTAAGAAAGGAGGAACCTTCATCATGGAGACTATCAACGAGGATCCCTCTCCTCCTAAGGAGAACATTTATATGCAATCACCCACTCATCCTTCTTCACCACCACCATCCATTGCACCACTTCCACCACCCGTATCCTCTCCACCTATAGTGGACATCTTTGTCCACCTTTTCTTCCACCACTCTGACCACTATGATGATTGTTGTTTTCTTCATCTGTGTCATCATCTCTCGCTTCCAACCTCTTAGCCTACCTTTTCTACATTACCACCTACTATTCTCTCTATTCCACCTTTTCCAACCACTTTGCCATAATCCTTCATAGCATATTTGTATAACATGCCCAAAGGATTGTTAGAAACCTTATTATCCCCTGATGTGAGACTCCTCATGTCCCATCTTGCTACCACTCTACCTACTCCTCCCCCATTAGAACCACCCAAAATGGAGAATGTGGAGAAAATTTGGGAGGAGATGCAACAAAAAGGAAAGGAAAAGCTTGAGTTGGTTGGTGCTGGTGATGATTCTACTGATCCTAAATGTGAAGAATATTTTGAGGAACTAGAAGAGGGACTTAAGATTGTAGAACCCGATGAGGAGGCATCTGATGATGATGAAGAGAAAGATATAAAAGGAGGTGAACTAAGCAACATTTTTGAAGAGAAGATACACGAGGAGATCTTCAAGGGAGAAGAAGAGGGAAAAGGACAAGAAGAGCATCAAAAGGTGGAAGGGCTCCAAGAGGAAGAGGAAGAAGAAGAAAAAGAAAAAGAAAAAGAAAAAGAAAAGGAAGCAGATATTGATTCTCCTAAATTTGAGAAAGTGATAGAAAAAGAGAGCAATCGAGAGGAGGAAAAGATAATAGAGGATGCTCCCAAGGATGAAAGAAAAGTGCAAAAAAAGGAACAACAAGATAAGGTGTCTTTAGTAGAGAAAACATAGGATCCTTCTTGGTTGGAACAATAATTGAAAGATAAAGCTTCGATAGTACGAGATCGAAGGGCTCATTTTGAAGCAATTATGACATGTGTGGGATAGAAGCGCAAGGATAGGAAGAAAGAAAAGGTACGGTTATACATAATGACCAATTTATCAAGCTCTTGTATGGTGCATGTGGTGACCCCAATAGTTGACAAAGATGCTTCCACCATTAAGCCCTCTGAGTATCAGGTTATGTCCATCAATATTGGCTCGACGAGCAGAGCATAGAATATTGATGAGTTTCAGGGGTTAGTATCCAATATTCTGAATCAAATGGACAAGGATCGGGCCACTAAAAAAGGAATTATAGGAACAAGTGGTGGAGTTGACATCCTTTATTTAGCAATTGGTTACCTCCAGTGAGGAAGTTCTGGCCTAAACTTCTACCCCAAAAAATTTGTCCAAGGAAGAAGTAAGAAAAGTGGATTGGGATTTCTTGGATTTTTCTACCCAATCCTTTACAAGGTCAGAATAATTGATTCAGAGAAGACATTCATGTGTGGACCTGCATGCAGAGTTGATGGAGGAGTACAAATTAATCACCTTCAAAATCAAAAGATCTCAACTACCCCCTCAACAACAACTTTACAAGGCCTTAGTTAATTTTGTTAAATATGATGTAAAAGAAAAGAAAGCTGGAAATATTTTAATAAAAGATAAATATTTGTAATTTCCAGCTACAAGAAAAAAATTGTTATCTCAAAGTGTGTGCACCCAACTTTTGGGGATTTTGTAGAATATTTCTTAGGATAGAGATATTTTACATTCTCCTAGGTTCACATGTGAACATATTTTATACTCGAGAATATTGTAAATGCATTTAATGTATCCAAAAACCTAAGGGATATGAAATCTGGGCCATTGAATAAGATTTAATCTTGGCCATTGATTTGTAATATAAAATCTATAAATAATAGCCTCCTCTCATTTGCAAGTGGTAGAGATGAATTATTGTAACAAGACATTTTGAAGAAATACAAGTGAAGGCATTGAACTGTTGGTGATCAATTTCCTTGTGTTCTTTGAATGTATGCATGATTCTATCTTCTAGTTTTCGTTTCACCATTATTAGTTTATGTTCATTTTCATTTAATGAAAAAATGTTAGGATATCTAATGAACTTCCTTCTCATACCTTTTGTAATTTTTTGATTGTAAGTTACTTTTTAAGGTTAGTATGAACTAATTTCATGTACTCAAGTTCAACTGTCTATGTTTATGCCCTTGTGTATGAGTGTTACAGTCTGAAAATCTGAATATCACCTTTGAAGATTACACTTTTTCTATGATACTATAGGTTAATCTTGGTTACTTGAAGAGCTAAGTTTTGGGAGTTTGTCTATTTGAAGCATTAGCCATTGTTGCAAATATACTTAGGTTTCAGATTTAGGATTTCTCTTGAACCATCAACCTTTTTATATTTCTTTATAAATTTGTTAGTATAGAATTCCAACACCACTGTACACTAGTATATTTGATGGTAGAAGACTATTTTCAGACTACTATTCTGAAATTACAACAAGATTTTTAAAAATTCTTCAAAATTATTGAGACCCCATTACAAGTCCCATAAAATTATAGTCTTGTTAACCATAAATTCCCTTCGTGATTACCAACAAATCACATCACAGAGAAATATATTAAAGAGGGAAGGGGGGAGAGATATAGAGTAGAGAGGGAAGGAGAGAGTAAGAGAGAAAGATGGGTGAGGGATAGAGTGGTAGGTAGTGGAGTGAGAGGTAGGTAGAGAGGGAAGGAGAGAGGGATGGATAGGAATGAGAGAGGGAAGTAGGGAGAGTGATATGGAGAGAGTGGTGAGATAGAGAGTAGAGAGGTAAGGAGAGAATGAGAAATATAGATAGAGAGAGAGAGGGAGGTTGGAGGGAGGGAGAGGTAGAAAGGGATAAGTGATACATAGAGAGGGAATGAGGGAAAGTGGGATAGAGAGAATGGTGATTTAGAGAGGAGGGAGTGAGAGGGAAGGAGGGAAACTGGGAGAGAGGGAATGGTGATTTAGAGAGGAGGGGGTGATAGGTAGAGATAGAGATAATGGTGAGATAGAGAGGAGAGAGTGAGAGAGAAAGAGAGGGATGGAGAGATAGAGAGAGAGGTAGGTAGAGGAAGGGAGAGGAGAGATAGAGAGTAGAGAGGGAAAGAGGTAGGGAAGGAGGCATAAGTGAGATAGAGAGGGATGGAGAGAGAGAGTGATGGAGGGAGAGGTATGTATAGAGAGGGAAAGTGAGAGGAGAGATAAAGAGTAGAGAGGGGAGGGAGAGGTAGGGAGATAGAGGTGTGTGTGTGAGTGAGAGAGAGATAATGGTGAGATAGAGAAAAAGATCAATTGAGAGAGAAAGAAGGGGAGGGAGGGAGG